>WWNC01000043.1:9592500-10192500 GCA_011125475.1 Melanerpes aurifrons
GTAGGAAAACCCAACCTCTCTTTTCAGATTTGAGTTTTTCCAAGCGGTTGCCACAGCAAGCTTTGCTGGTGGTATCTTGACTCTGTAAGCAAGTCTATAGGCAAGGAGATGCTGTTTGGAAACACAAGCTGTATCTACAGTAGGAAATAACTCACCTGAGGGCAGAAGCAGTGTTAGGTCTTATTTCTTGCCCTGAGGTTCTCATTCCACAGGACTGTATTGACCCACCTTCCCTGTCTTCCTCCCCAGAGAGCAAGTATCTTTCCTGTGGGAGTAAAGAGACTGTTCATCACTTGTTGAGCATGGATACATGTGGGACAAGCAAACTCCATATTCGTACTTTTTATAGAGATATGGTTCCTAGCTGTGATTTAAGGCTTCCTGAAGGTGTGCCCATGGAGGTGCAGCAACTTCCACCAAGCCACAGGGTTCATTGCATCTCAACAGCAGTGTAATTTAGAGCTCTCCTGAGTTAAGGCTATCCCTCAGCAGATACAAATGGATAGTTGGCCTTGATTCTGGGAAAAAGTGGAAGATAAACAGAAGCCTTTTTGCTCAAAAAATTGAGCTTTCTTTCCAGTTAAAATGAAGTAGATTTATAATTCCGAAACTATGGATATGAATATGCAAGATTAAAAGGCACAATAATTCTCCTTGGAAGCACTGGAAACACCTGCACTGTAGATAATAATGCATCATAACAGAACAATGCAAGTGGCAAACACCAGATTTCAGTAAATCTTTAACAAGCAGTGGTTTGTAGGCAATGAAATTACTGACAGCATTTGGCTCTAGAGGATTATGACTGCTGGGCTGGTAATCAGACTCAAGATTTACATAAGCCCTAAATAGGAAGGGAGTCATTTGCCTACTCATACATGATTACATCTTAGTTGTGTCACACTGCCATCTTGGCTTAATTTCCCTAGAATAAGGTGAGCAGAGTCTGTAATACCTGCAAGTTTCTCAGTGTGAGTTCTGCTGCATGGTGCTCTTGCAACTCCCACACAGGAGCACAATGCCCTTGGCCTGGAAGGGACAGTCCATGGGCTTCTGTGGCAGCTGAAATGGGTACCAAAACCTCAACTTTCAGCTACTGGGGCTCTTTCACCCAAAAAAAACAAGGCCTTGGAACCAGTCTTTCCTCCATGCTACCCAGTCATTTAAATTGTATGGAGGATCAAGCTGCAGCTATGCTGCTCACAGAGGTTCTTGCTGCTTGTGCCAGCCTTGTCGCTTTGCCAGCTCTTCGAGACATCACTTTCCACTTGAATTGTTCAATTATCAGTAAGGGTCATTATTGTCTGTGGCTGCACAGAGCAAGAGACCTGCCTGGGGTGACTTATTTTATTCTAATGAAAACTGTTTCTGTCAACAGATTGCTTGGTGACTAGCGAACTAAGCTCACTTTGGTGGGAAATCCTACCAGGAGTTAATGATCCTACTATCAAAGGCACAGCTGAGAGCCTGGGACCATAACTATCATACTTACACATTAAATCTACTCTCTATTTGAAGAAATTACCTGTAGCACAAATTTGTCCATAATCAGATGTTTATAGCTCAGATGAGTTTTGCATACACAGTCTTTGCTAGACCAAATATTACTATGTCTCATAAGAATTACCAGAAGAAGAGGAATATAGCCACCAAGTCTAACTTCAGTGTAGGTGTGCCTTTGCATGACGCATCATTTTTGTGTGTGGAAGATTAAAGCTTCTTCATGTCCATACTGGTGTTACTCAAGGTAATCACTATGCTCATGTGCAGATGTTCTTCTGATACAACCTTTTTACACTCCACACAGTGGGCTCTTTAGGTTTTCTCTGAAGAAAAAGGAAAGACACCTAGTGGGTGCCTGAAGTAATGTGTGTTTGTTATCATCCACCTCACTCATCATAACACCACATGAGTCAGTGTACCTGTGACTAGGAGTTGCTGCTGCAGTGGTGCTGTCTGTGGAAAACACAAAGATCAAGGAGAGAGGATAGTTCTCAAGTCTACAGTTTAAATGGCACAAAAGGAGGAGCTTAATTTTCCATACCATCTCAGACGTGGAGCAGAAGTTGACACCATGGAAATCATTTTAATGATCAAAATGAGAGAGGATATGTCACCTGTGGGTGAGGGAGCAGGGGGAAAGCAGCTGTGGTTCACAGGGGGATGTAACTATGAGGAGACAGAGTGGCTTTGGCTGGAGGTGATTTTTCTGTCAGCACAAAAATCAGGGGGGACAGGCAGAGCACACTCACAGACAGTGATGCTTTGTGAGAGGAGAGAAACCGCGCCATCCGAGAGCTGCTCTGCCTTTCTCTGAGATGAATGCACGGAGCCAAAGTCCCTGCCCCAAAGACACAGACAAATGTTATGTGGTTTTGGTTAAAAGAAAAAGCCAGACCAACCAAACAAAACCCCCACACCAAACAACAAAACAACAACATTATTACAGAAAAATAAACCAAACAAACAAAAAAGGGGGGAAATGAAAGAAAGAAGGGGGTAGGGGGGTCGGAATATTGTGCAGGGAGCTGTCGCCTGGAGACTCTCCAGGGAGTATAAATTCTCCAGTAAACAAGTAGTTAATTTGTGTTACAGCCTTGAGGTCCTGTGTTCCCAGTAGAGTGAAGCCCTATTCTTTGTCTTGTTTTCTGTTTCTTTCCCTGTGTTGGTTAGAAATTGAGCTCCTAGCAACATACTTTCTCAGCAGAAAGGCTCTGACAAGGGGAGCCAGCTTTAATGATGAAATAGGGGTTTGCTAGGTGTAGCCCTCACAATTCACTCCTCTCTTCAACTCCTGCAATACCTAGGGCTGCCACCAAGGAGATCGCGGTTCTAGTAAGCTGTGAACGAGGACACGATCTCAAGCTGTACCAGGGGAAGTTTAGGATTGAGGTGAGAAGAAAGTTCTTTACAAAGAGAGTTGTTAGCTGTTGGAATATGCTGCCCAGGGAGGTGGTGGAGTCACCATCCCTCGAGGTGTTCAAGAGGGGATTGGATGTGGCATTTGGTCCCATGGTTTAGTAGTCATGAGGTGTTGGGTGACAGGTTGGACTTGATGATCTTTGAGGTCTCTTCCAACCTCATTGATTCTATGATTCTATGAATTCACAGGGCCAAATATTCCCACTTCAAAGTCATGCCACACAAGGATTGGCAGTGGTCATGCTTGTTTTCTGTCTGGCTTGGACCATAGTCACCCAGAAAATCAGGACAGCCCATTTTCCTTCTCAGTCATGATCAAGCCCTCAGAAAAGGAGGAAAAGGGGGCATTTGGTCATGGGCACTTTGGGCACTTGACAAGAAAGTTTTGAACACTTTGAACCTGGTGCCAGCCAGTCTACCTGTCTGAGGACAAGACCTTTCAGAGGAGTGGTAGGAGAAAGGTGGATCTACCAGCGCTTTCCCAGAAGGAGGGCTGTGGGTATCACTGAGCAAAGGAATCAGCCATCACACCCTCCCTCACTCTCATGAACCACAACATTTGTTCTTGCGTGAGAACAGCAAATTGATGAACACAGAAGGAACCTGTCTGGAGCAAAATTGCAGTGAAAAGCAAGGGAGGTTTTAGCATTAGGTTTGATGTTTCCTGTTGGTTTTCAGAACGGACACAGCCCTCAGCTGCAATCAGTGGGAAGGTGCAGTCTCGGAAGGGGGTATAACGCCTCCTCATTTCAAAGCCATGCACTATTAGATGAAGGTGATGAATGTTAGGCTGTACTACACTGGAACAAAACCCACATTGTACAAAGAGCAGCAGCGTGGACTGCTGTCACTGGCTCAACTGTCAAGTGAAGCAGGAATCTTCTATGCCTGGATCTCATACCTTGAGATGCAGAACAAGAGGACACAGTCTCAAGCTGCACCAGGGGAGGTTTAGGCTGGATGTTAGGAAGAAGTTCTTCATAGAAAGAGTGATTGGCCATTGGAATGTGCTGCCCAGGGAGGTGGTAGAGTCACCATCACTGGAGGTGTTTAGGAAGAGACTGGATGGGGTGCTTGGTGCCATGGTTTAGTTGATTAGATGGTGTTGGATGATAGGTTGGACTTGATGATCTCAAAGGTCTTTTCCAACTTGGTTAATGTTATGCTATGCTATGTTATGCCATGCTACGCTATGCTATGCTACGCTATGCTATGCTATTCTAACTAAATAAAAATAGGGCATGTACCCCCAAAATCATGCATGAATGAAGGGCATCATAAGTAATTAAAGGTGCAGAGGAGAACTCAGAGAGTGAAGATGATCCGCAGCAGAAATACTCTTAAAAGGGAAAAAAACAAAACAATCAGAAATTCCCTCTTGTGTGATGGGTCAGTACCAATCTTAATAATCACTCAGGATTTCAGACCTGAAAAACATGGCTGAAGAGAGACTCTGCAAAGGACAGCTCCTCTCAGTGAATGTCAGATGTCAGCAAGTTAAACTTCAACACCTGAGCTAACCAGTGAGGTGGTCACCTTCTCCAATTAGGCATCCCAACATGCATGTCCAAAAATGGAAAGCAAACATTCTGCTAACCACAAGTTGGCAGAAAGCATTGTGAAAAATCCTGTCCCTACCAGAGCTCGTGAATAAAGGAGAGAAACCCTTTGGAGAGAGAGGCAGAGTCTATGAAAGCCAAGGTGAATCACATTTTATATTTGTTGTCAGCAGCCTGAAGTGTTAACCACTCTATTATTTTGTGACAATCAGCCACATGCAGAAAACAGGAACTTACTCATCTCTGAAGACTTTGTTTTGCTATTTTATTAAAGAACAAGAGCCATTTCAAGTAACCACTTGCTGATGTTAGCTCTGTTTCTTGAGCAGTAGCAGGAAGCCCTGTGGTACTGAAACCCAGCTTACAGCAACCTGGTACTTTTAGCAGTAACACCTAGGAGGTATTTTATTTAGTTTGTAAAATCAGGTGCTGAAGATTTGGCAAGGTCACATTTGCAGCCTTTGCAGCCTTAATCCATCCTCTTGTAACTACAGACTGGAACTGGCCTCTACACATGCATAGTTTATGGGAAAAGGCAGAAAGAATAGGTAGGACATACTATTATTAAAACAGTGAATTGCTAAATTATATTTCACAGTACATAAATAACAAAGTAAGAACCAGCTGCATCAGGCCAAATCAAAGGCCCAAATTCACAGTTTGGGTTGCGACAGTCTGATGAATGCACAAATATGTTGCACACTATTCATATCTCTTACCGACTAACTCTCACAGAAGCAGGACACTGTCCCATGTTCAAGGAATTCCTGTCAGCAAGGATGGAAGGATAAAAGAAGTTGTGGTGATAGTAGCCCCTCTTTATGGAGAACGACAGATGGGAGGGTAGGTGTGAGAATCTAATAAGTTTGCCTCTCTCTGTGTGAGTCAACAAAGATAAAGTGATAGCAGAGCCACTGGAAAGAAGGTGGAAAGAATCCTGTCCACCAATCCTGGATGCAAATCAGCTTGTGATTGCATCGTGATAACACAGGACTACAACAATGGACCCAAGGAGCCAGCCATCACACCTTTAGGGCAAGATAATCTCCACCTGTTTCCTGAGCCTTGTCTGGATGGAGACGGGGTAGACGGAGATTCCCCCCCTCCAGCCAGGATCTTGCCCAAACACACGGCAATACACAGAACCTAAGGATTATTTCCTGCCGCTGGAATTCCTGAGGGACAATATTTGAATACATATCTAAGGACTGAAAACTATATAAAAGACTGGAGCAACTACTGGTTTGGAGAGAGAAACAGAGGAGAAAAACGGGGAGAAAAACTGAGATGAAGGAAAACACAGGAGACGGGCCAGGCCGCTGAGAAGAAAAGCTGGGACAATGCTGCTCCGGAGAAAAGAAGCTGCCCGGAGAACCACAGCTCCAGCCAAATCCTCATCACCCTTTCTCTACAGACCCAGGCTGCCCAGAGGAGCCTCAGCACCGTTCCTGTACCAACCCAACATCTCCCCAGAGGACCACAGCTGTTCTCCAGCAAAAGCCTCAACACCGTTTCTCTACAAACCCAACATCTCCTGCAGCACCTTTCCTCCACAGACTTTAACTGTCTTGGGGGGGATGAGGGGTGTGGTAATATAATTCCTTTCCTCTTCTCTCTCTCGTCTCTCTCTCGTCTCTCCCTCCCTCTTTATTTTCTCCCTCTGCCTTTCTTATGTCCACTTTCTCTATTTTCTCCCTCTCCCTTTCTTATGTCCACTTTATTTATGTAATAAATAGTCTAGCTGTTGATACTTTGGCCTCGTTTGTGCCTTTAATTTCACAACACGGGAATATTTAAAAGAACTGTGTCTCCAGACCAAGGCATCTAACGTCTCCGGACCTTGACAGTAGGTTCAAGGCACACAGGACTGAGTCAGACATCAAAGAGGCAGAAACTTTATCAAATATGTAGGCTATTCTCAATGACAGGGACACCAAGCACTGAAGATGGAGGGATTTTAATGACAAGATGTGGTTAGCAGACCTCGTATCCATCCCATATGGAAGAAGACTGATTAAATGTATAATATTCTCCCCATGTTCAAGTGATCCTCCCTCCCATGTCCCCCCGGTGGCAACAGCCAGCATTTCTCTTGCCACTTCCACATCCACCTCTGAGTCGTATTTTGCTCAGTGCAGAAAGGAAATGATCTCAGAACCTGTATAATGTTTCTCATGGGATCCAGGCCCATATTCTCTCATTTTCTGCCAGACAGCTGTCCACCTCAGTAGGTAGATGTGTGCTAGTGTTGTCATATTAAGTGATTACAGAAGAGCAGAAATAGCACAGCATCATCAGTTCAGTAACTGAATGACAAGAGGTACTAAGAGTGATGAATCTTTCCTACCCAGACAAGAAATGATTGATTTGAATAATTGCCCAAAAATATTCACATGACACTTGAACACAGCCACTGTCATGATTACCAATGTCTCTCATCCTCACAGCAAGCCTATAACTGGCAGGAGTGTCTCAGATAATTTATACAGCAATGAGATTTTCACACTTTCCCAGTTCTGGGTAGTTGCTAATATTTCAAGAGACAGTGAGTTTAACATATAAGGGAGCCTTCATAAGCTTTTGGCACATCTATTGATGCCAGCTGTCACTGAATTTCTCCATTTTCCACTCTTTTATTCATTGTCACTAGTAACTACCTATTTCTTCTTTACATTGTGGATTTAGTCATGGTGCAAGTCTTTTTCTGTATTTAAGAGGAATATCTACTTGATATATGAATCACTCTACAGTTCTGAGGGAAAATTCCTTATTTCTCAAATCTCTTGATAGCTTGCCTGTTCCATGTTGCTAAAGAAGTGAGTGGCTAAATAAATAAAGTGCTTGCTTATCTAATTGTGCTGCATTCCTAACCAAACAGATCACAGTATCACAGTATCACAGTATCACAGTATCACTAAGGTTGGAAGGGACCTCGAAGATCATCGAGTCCAACCTGTCACCACAGACCTTATGACTAGACCATGGCACCAAGTGCCACATCCAATCTCCTCTTGAACATCTCCAGGGACGGTGACTCCACCACCTCCCTGGGCAGCCCATTCCAATGACGAATGACTCCCTCGGTGAAGAACTTTCTCCTCACCTTGAGCCTAAACTTCCCCTGGCGCAGCTTGAGATTGTGTCCCCTTGTTCTGGTGCTGGTTGCCTGGGAGAAGAGACCAACCCCTTCCTGGCTACAGCCACCTTTCAGGAGTTGTAGAGGGCAATGAGGTCACCCCTGAGCCTCCTCTTCTTCAGGCTAAACAATCCCAGCTCCCTCAGCCTCTCCCCACAGGGCTGTGCTCAAGGCCTCTCCCCAGCCTTGTTGCCCTTCTCTGGACACGTTCAAGTGTCTCGATGTCCTTCTTAAACTGAGGGGCCCAGAACTGGACACAGGACTCAAGGTGCAGCCTAACCAATGCAGAGTACAGGGGCACAATGATCACACCAAAACCAAGCAGAAGTTGTCACTCCATGATGAACAAGACAAGAGCTACGCTCCCTGTCACTTTGCCATTGTGCTAGCACAGATTGCCAGATGCCGCTCACTTCTGTGGTCAGTGGAGCCTGATGGCTAGCAGCAGAAAGCAGGGGTCAGTGCCCTGGTTGTGAGACTGGTAAATCTTTTTGTTCTTTTAATACCACTGTGAAACTACTGGATAACTTTAGCTGACATTCTAAAAAGGCTTTTTTTTCACTATTTCTCTCTGGAATAGCCACGTTTGCTTACTTGTTTAACGGCACGCGTTCATTTTACCTTGTTTTACCTGTAACAAGAGAAAAAAGTCTTAAACTTCCTAGGCAACACCAGCAACTACCCAGTCCTTGGGCTCAAGGAGTAAAACACCGGGATCAGAGCTGCGCATTCAGAGCACCAAGTGCCTTCGCTGCCTCATAGACATGAATCACTTCAGTGGCAGTGTTGCTCAGCAGCAGATACTTTCATTTCTTTTTTTACTGTTGCACATGTTCAACATCAGCATAGCTACTGATCATAGTTTCATAGTTTCATAGTTTCATTCAGGGTTGGAAGGGACCACAAGGATCATCTAGTTCCAACCCCCCTGCCATGGGCAGGGACACCCCACACTAGATCAGGCTGGACAGAGCCTCATCCAGCCTGCTCTTAAACACCCCCAGGGACGGGGCCTTGACCACCTCCCTGGACAACCCATTCCAGGGTCTCACCACTCTCATGGTGAAAACCTCCTCCTCACATCTAGCCTGAATCTCCCCACCTCCAGCTTCATTCCATTCCCCCTAGTCCTATCACTACCTGAGATCCTGAGAAGTCCTTCCCCAGCCTTCCTGTAGGCCCCCTTCAGATACTGGAAGGCCACAATGAGGTCACCTGGGAGCCTTCTCTTCTGCAGACTGAACAGCCCCAACTCCTTCAGTCTGCCCTCATAGGAGAGGTGCTCCAGCCCTCTGATCATCCTCGTGGCCCTTCTCTGGACACGTTACAGCACCTCCACATCCCTCTTGTAATAGGGGCTCCAGAACTGGACCCAGTACTCCAGGTGGGGTCTCACCAGGGCTGAGTAGAGGGGAGGATCACCTCCCTCGACCTGCTGGCCACACTTCTCCTGATGCAGCCCAGGATCTGATTGGCCTTGCGGGCTATTACTGGTGCCCCAAAGAGGGGTCACTGCTTGTGTTTTCCAAATGAGAGACAGTTCAAGGAAATGTTGCTCTTCAAAAAACAAAGTATCCCCTCCAAACAAATCGTAGAATGATACGGACATGGATCGTCTCTTTAGTGAATTAACATGAACTCCTAAGAGAGGTTTGGTGTATGTAGCATTTCCAAAATCCCTCCTTCAGCTCTCTCTGCTGCCTGCATTTTGAATATACCAGGCTAATGTGCAGAGTTATATGCTGCCTTTAGTCCCAGATGGCTTCACTGACATTTTTGGCTGAAGGAGTGTTCTTTGGCAGGATGATCATACAGCAGAACACCCTGCGGATGTTGCTTATTAGCTTTTACAAGACTTCAATCGCTGATGTTCATCCAGGTTTACTGCCCGGTCAGCCCACACGCTTTGCTGAGCTATGACTACATCAGAGGCAGGCTGCCACATCCTTTGGGCTTTGTGTCCCCCTGCCCTCACCTTATAAAATTTACAACGCTGGTATTTCTAAAAATCTGGTCAGATCACTCACAGCAAGATCCTGCCAACAGCCTGTGTAGATCACAGTATCACAGTGTCACAGTATTGCCAAGGTTGGAAGAGACCTCGAGGATCATCGAGTCCAACCTGTCACCACAGACCTCATGACTAGACCATGGCACCAAGTGCCACGTCCAATCTCCTCTTGAACACCTCCAGGGATGGTGACTCCACCACCTCCCTGGGCAGCACATTCCAATGACGAACGACTCTCTCGGTGAAGAACTTTCTCCTCACCTCCAGCCTAAACTTCTCCTGGTGCAGCTTGAGACTGTGTCCCCTTGTTCTGGTGCTGGTTGCCTGGGAGAAAAGACCAACCCCTTCCTGGCTACAACCACCTTTCAGGTAGTCGTAGAGAGCAATGAGGTCACCCCTGAGCCTCCTCTTCTCCAAGCTAAACAATGCACCTCTCTATCCTGGCACAGAAAGTTTAACAGCACCAGTGCCTGCCAAATGTTCATTTGTGCTGCACACACAAATGTAGTGAGATCTGAGGGAGAGTGGAGGCAGTAGGTAACAGACAAAAGGGCTGAGGAAACATCACACAGAAACAGACAACAAAGAAACTGAGTGATCTTGTTGACTTCAGCTGAGTAAGGATTACAGTGCTGCAGTCCAGCATGCTAATGTTCATGAGCAGGCATATCAGCGGCTCTGCTGGACTGGGATCAAGCCCTCTGATATTTTCTTATACAAAGAAGTGTCACACACAAAGAAACCTATAACCCAAGTGCAGAAGGTGAGGTGAGGAAGTATGAAGTGGGAACATTTCAATGTTTGCTTGAGGTTAGAGATACAGCTATTGGAATGTAAAAAAAGCGGCTCTGCTGTTGTAGCTCCTAATTGGGTGCCCATCCTCTGCTCGTGTCTCTAAAGGACAATGTGTTCCCTGAACAGTTATATCAGAAGTGATTCAGGCAATATGTGTGGTACCATGTTGAAACTTAAGTTTGAGCCAGGCTTCTAGGTGACCTTACAGCAACTGACAGTGTCTTATAGGTCCCATGTCATATCTAACAGCCTTGTGCAGATGTCTTGAGCAACATAAAGTGTCTCAAAATGGCACTAGGCACCTATGTCTGGGCATCTGAAACGACTGTCTCTGCCATTAGCATATTTACGCTGCCTTCACTAGGCATCTCCTGTAAAACCTTGGATTAAGGAAAAGACTTCTCTACCTCTTACAGGCAGTAGAGTCAAACAGATGCATGTCTACAAACTTCTTACTCTAGGAATAACAAATGAACTATTTTGCATGAAGTGTTTATCAGATTTTTCTCTTCCCCCATTGCAGGTTACGCTGAAGCAGACAGCCATAAATCACTGCAATCCCATGAATATTTCATAGAAACACATTTCAACTTATGAGTTGTGGCTTTGTTTTTTTTCCCTTGAATGATCATGTCTGTGTCTTTGGGCATTTGTCTGTGGTATGTGACTCGTCACTTAATTCAAAGTACTGTAATGTCTGGGGTTTGGACTAGCTCATTAAACACTTTATAACAACGAAGAAAAGTAGCACTGTAGATGAATATGCAATGGCATCCTGGCCTGCATCAGGAACAGTGTGGCCAGCAGGAGCAGGGAGGTCATTCTGCCCCTATACACTGCACTGGCTAGGCCACACCTTGAATCCTGTGTCCAGTTCTGGGCCCCTCAGTTTAGGAAGGAGGTTGACTTGCTGGAACGAGGCCAGAGAAGGGCAACAAAGCTGGTGAGGGGTTTGGAACACAGCCCTGTGAGGAGAGGCTGAGGGAGCTGGGGTTGCTTAGCCTGGAGAAGAGGAGACTCAGGGGTGACCTTATTACTCACTATAACTACCTGAAGGGAGGTTGTAAACAGGCAGAGGTTGGTCTCTTCTCCAAGGCAAGCAGCACCAGAATAAGAGGACACAGTCTCAGGCTGCACCAGGGGAGGTTTAGGTTGGGTGTTAGGAGGAAGTTCTACACAGAGAGAGTGATTGCCCATTGGAATGGGCTGCCCGGGGAGGTGGTGGAGTCACCATCATTGGAGGTGTTCAGGAGGAGACTTGATGGGGTGCTTGGTGCCATGGGTTAGCTGTTTAGGTGGGTTGGATTGGTTGATGGGTTGGACGCGATGATCTTGAAGGTCTCTTCCAACCTGATTTATTCTATGTATTCTATGTAAGTTTTAGTCCAGGTTTCTTCTCACAAATGCTTTGGGATAATTAACAGAGATCTCTGAACACTATCTAAAATAGTGATTTTTTTTTTTTTAAATTAAAAAAATTGTTAATTAAAATGATGATGATGATGATGATGATGATGATGATGATTGCTGTAGATATTAAGATGTGGGGCCAGCATTCTGGAGCGTTTCTAAGGTAATTCACAAACCTAATGAGTAGATGGGATCTCTTGCAATGGATTTCATTAGTATAATAGTTATTGGGGAAAAAAACAAACTCTGGGAAATGAATCTCAGAAGCCTGAGCTTTGTCTTATCAGTCCATGGGAGCTCAACACTACAATTCATAGAGACTGTAATAAAATTAAATGTAGAGTAACAATGAGCACTTCTGAAAACCCTCAGTTCTTGTGTATATCTCTTATAACAGCAGTTGATTCACTGGATCATCAGCTTACAAAATCAGCGAAACAGGAGAAGAGGCTGGAGGACGGACTACTAAGTTATTAAATTTTAGTTCCCCAAAATGTCTGTCAGCTTTTCAGGGGCAAACATTTGAACAGTTAAAGCTTTACATGAATTTCCTGCGCGCGTGTCTAGCAATCCTGCCACTCTGGGAGCATTTAATTATGCATACAAACACCGGCCAATCTGAGAGATGCTACCAAACCATGAATTGTCTCCCTCAGTGACTAAAAGCACTGTGTGGGTGTGCAAAAAGGGAAGCTCCCAGGCAAAGTCAAAAGACCCACTGACTTTGAGAGAAGCTTGGCCAAGTAAATGTGCTGTAATCACGTGTGTCCCTGTTCTCAGCCCATTCAAACTCTTGTATCAAACTTAAAATGTTCTCAGTGATTTATTCAAGTAGTAATATTTTTGGGGTTGCTCCAGTAAAGTTTGACCTTACCAAACCCCAGCATGTGAATGTGACCTGCTGCTGCTGTAACAGTTTCTCTGGTAGGAAGGAAAATTCCACTGGTAAAGATGCTTGCCATCTGTGAGGCTTTTCTGGCAGATTTGAGGCCATGTACTCATAAAAAGGATGCTCGCCCGTTGCTTTACCACTTATGTTCTGAGTGGAAGAAATCAAGAGGACAGTGAGTGTGGGCAGCACCACGGAGGCTCATGGGCAGAGGAAAGCTGAGGGTCAGGGAGGAACCCTGAGTGACAGAGGAAGGCAATGGGAGGACAGCAGAAAAGTGAAGTGGAGGCTGAAGGAGATTTGGGAGAAGATAAGGAGCAGGGGATGAGCCACGCAGACAACCGGGAGCAGCAGAGGGATTAAGGAAACTGAGTAGGGATGCAAGGACTGGACAGCCTGGGGAGAAAGCTGCGAGGAAAACCACTGAACTGAGGTGGGAGCAGAAGCGATGGGGAGCGGCCAGAGGGTCTGTACTCAGAAGCCCGGCAGGCAGCACCCCGTCAGGAAGCTTGTCACCCAGGCACCCGCAAACTACAGCCCCCAGAACGCCTTTCGCTGCCCTGCACCGAACATGCGCAGCGCCCGCCGCGCTCCCGAGCACGGTGGGTCAGGGGCCGCCCGCTCTCCCCTCCTCGCCGTCTGGCACCGGGAGCGTCGGGAGCTGCTGCTGGCGTGGCCCCGGGCGGACAGCGCCCGCCTGTCAGGAGGTGACGGTGCCGCCCGTCGAGGGCGGCGAGGCCTTGAGGAGGCGTAGGGGCGGTGGGGCCGAGCCGAGCCGAGCCGAGCCGAGGGAGAGGTGTCTGTCGTTGGCGGCAGGTGAGGAGGGGAGGGGTGGCTGTGGAGCCGGGGCGCCCGGGCCGGACACCCGGAGGGGTTGCTTCGTGAGGCCCGGTGGCTGCCGCCTCTTTCCTAAAGGGAAAGTAGGAGAAGGGGGAGGTGGGGGAACCGGCGCGATGTTTGTCGTGGTCGGCGGCGACGGGAGTGCGGAATGACGGACGGAAAGCCGCAGGACTGGGGATCTCACGGTTTGGACATGGAAATCTTTCTGCTCCAACGCCGAGGAGCAAAAGCGTTCCGGGACGGTAGGAGGGCGGGCAGCTGCCCGCACCGCAGGAGCGCGGTCCAGTTACAGCTCTGATAACCTCCCTAGAGGTCAAAGATGCTGCCGGTTTAAACCCCCAGAAAAAGTAAAGATGTAGTTATGTTCTCCTGACAATTTTCCTTGTCGGCTATGTGTCTTGGGCGCCCCCATACACACCTGTCTTCAGCTGTGAAAGCTTGGTAGTCCTCGTGTATTTGGCCCCGGTGGGTACGGATGCTGAATTTATCACATCCTGCCTCTTTTAATGAATTGTGTGCTGACTAAGCACGGTGGGAAAGCTTCTCTTACATGTGCCAGTTTGGGTGCTTTGCACACGCAGGTTCTAAGCTCATTCTTACCTGTCTGCTTCTGTCCTCCCACTTCTTTCCAGCCCCTCTCGACTAACCTGATGTTTAAATGTGTATTGAGATAATGGCTGTTGCTTTGGAAATAAAAAATGAAGGGGCATACTGTTCTCTGCTGATGAGAATAGTGACTGTATCTGAACTGAGACAGGCAAAAGAACATATTGGTGTTCTCACATCAGTACCATAGTTGGATAACTATTGACAAATGCTTTTAAATGAGGAGAGGCTGAGGGAGCTGGGATTGTTTAGCCTGGAGAAGAGGAGGCTCAGGGGTGACCTCATTGCCCTCTACAACTACCTGAAAGGTGGTTGTAGCCAGGAAGGGGTTGGTCTCTTCTCCCAGGCAAGCAGCACCAGAACAAGGGGACACAGTCTCAAGCTGCACCAGGGGAAGTTTAGGCTGGAGGTGAGGAGAAAGTTCTTCACCAAGTGAGTCATTCATCATTGGAATGGGCTGCCCGGGGAGGTGGTGGAGTCACCATCCCTGGAGGTGTTCAAGAGGAGATTGGACGTGACACTTGGTGCCATGGTGTAGTCACGAGGTCTGTGGTGACAGGTTGGACTCGATGATCCTCGAGGTCTCTTCCAACCTTGGCAATCCTGTGATACTGTAAATGATGATTGCTGATTCAGGAGACTCAGTTGACTCAGGTAATAAAACAGTAACAGCTCATTTATTAGTTTCTCAAAACACTTCAACCCATAGGTTGGCTTGTTAGATCAAGCTTTGACTTAGCTAACAACCAGAAGAGCACTTATTATCTGGGGCAGCCTTATCCCCTAAACAAACCTGATGTCTGTATGCTAAACACATTGACCGTAAGACAGGGTATTTATTTTGCAGTGTCATTTCAGACACACAGTAAATACCAGATGCACAAACTAGATACAGGAAACCTGCTTTGTAGTCTGCTTTTGTGCAAGAGTGCATTTTGAATAGTTTATTATTGCAAGGTGGCAGTTTTACCTGGAGTCTCACTTTTGTGTTTTAATTAGCTGTCATCAACGCTGAGTTCAGCCTCTGACACTTGTGAAGCACGCCATGAATATGCTCTCTAGGTACATGGTTAATGTTTTGGGACAAATTACCTGGAGCCCATTCTCTGTTAAGCAGTGTACAAAACTGATTGAGTATATGGAAATTTCTGAGTTGCATCTCACTGTGAACTTACTGAGATTTGCTTCAATCATCTGAAAGGTTGGTGTTCTCATCCCCCTTGTTCTCATCCCTTTTGCTTAAAAATTGTTGCTTTAAAGTCTTCAGGAAGTTCAGTTGGTTTAAACCAGTCCCTGTGACAGCAGCCCACGTTCTGTTGCTGTTCCCCAGAGTTCTTAACAAATTTATGTCTGTCCTGTGCTCTGACATAGAAAAGTCCTTAGGAGTCCTTTTAAAACGTAGCAGTTTAGGGATCCTCCACTAATAAAACTATCATTTTATCCTAATAAATAGAGCCAGAGATGACTTCTCAGCAGAATATCCTTTCTACTTAAAATTGCTTTTCCATATGGAGCATATCTAGGCTGTGAAGGAGCAGATTTTTCTAGGAAGTAGTAGGAGGCAAAAAAAGATTATGAAAAAGAAGCTGGCACAAAGGAGAGCATTTAAACCATAAAGTTAGAACCAGATGAGAGCTTCTCGGCTGTACAGACAAAATTTTGCCTTCTCACATTGCAGGACAATAATTTCTTCAGCGGTCATCTAAGATGGTCACAGAATTCAGTTTTGTAGTCCAGACAAAGAGGCAGAACAGGCCCATAAAAATCATTGTGGACTAGGAAGGGTAGGTGGAGTTTTGGGGAAGACGGGTGACACCTCCCCTGTGTTGCTGGCTACCCTCCTGAGGAACCCAGTGTCTGTTCCTAAGGGACTTGCCACAGCTGGCACAGAGGGCTCATATTGACAGTGATTCTGCTGTGCTGGATGAATGCTTGGTATGAAACTCTCCTTCCTTCATCTTCTGTGGTAGGATGCGTTCCCCCCTCCTCTGTCAGCGTAGTACCTGTTCTGACACTGTTCTGCCTTCTTCCCCCTGCAACTATCTCTTTGGTCAGGGAGTGAGCTGATAGGTGTGAGGTCCAGGAAGAAGTATGTTTCTTTGCCCTCCAAGCACATAGACTCTGCCTGGTGGCATTGGCATTGGAAAAGCAACTGCTCACGTGGGATCATGCTAGGCAGCCCTCAGTTCTGCCTGTGTTTGGGGCAAGCTGTGAGAGGGCATTGAACTCGGTGTGGTGGAATTTAAACTGTTGAGTTTTCAAAGCCAGTGACTGGATGCAGTCTGTGCCTGACCTTCAGTTTTCATTAGCTGCACAGGTCACCTGTGCAGAGGTCAGATTCTCCTCTGTGATGTCATTAGGTGTTTTAAAAAATAGCTTCATCAGTCCTCTTTAAAAGCTGATCTGCTCTGATAACAGTGCCTGCTGGTTCTTTTTAAGGAACCTGTCACTTTTCCTTCTGTCATACAAGCAGCTTCTGCATTTGGAATACAGTTTCAAGAAGGACTACAAAATATCCACCAGTCTTGAGTAAAGATTTGTGTATTTGGCTTAGCAGCCACTGAACACTTCCACTGCTTTGGACAGTTATGAAGAAGACAGGGTCAAGCTAAATGCAGAGTTGAAGGTAACATCTTCATATTAAAATAGAGATATTTTTTATTGTGTGCTTGAAATACAAAATTCACATGAAGAGTTAGAGGAGTAAAATAATGAAGTTTCATTCTCTTGCTCGGGAATTTCCTCCTTTAAGAGCTTTAATGGTGGAAATGAACAATTACAGAAGAACTTAACCCTCATTTAGCTGCACACAGAATGTCAGTTTGTACTATGAAGGGCAGTTCACCACCTTCTGACTGCCAGGCTGTCCAAGAATTGCAAAAGAAAAGTTCATTTAAAACTCTACAAGAGAAGTTCACAGAGCAGGAATTCCCCAGGATGATGCCAAAAATCAGCTGAAAAGCATCAAGTAAAGAACAGCTTCCAACAGGCATCTTCTGGAAGAGATGGGGAAGTTTGATTGGCATCAGGTACACAAAGACCAACCTGGGCTTCTGAGTCACGTAATGGGGGGCAAAAGCTCCTAGCAGGGCTGAGGGACGCCATGGAAATGGAGAACATGCAACCTCTGTAGGTTAAAATTAGAGTAATAATAAAGGGGGAAAAAAAAATCCCATTTTAGTATCCAGATGAGTTGATGATGCCACTTCTCTTCCTGGGCGCTCTAAAGGGCCAAATCTATTTTCTGTGAGAGGCATTTTGTTTAGTCTGGAGAACAGGAGGCTGAGGGGAGACATTGTGGCTCTCTACAACTGCCTGCAAAGAGGTTAGAGCCGAGTGGGACTGGTCTCTGCTCCCACAGAACATGTGACAGGACAAGAGGGAACAGCACCAAGTTGCATCAGGGGAGGTTTAGGTTGGACATGAGGAACAATTTCTTCACCAAAAGGGTTGTCAAGGCCTGGAACAGGCTGCTCAGGGCAGTGGTGGAGTCCCCATCTCTGGCACGGTTTCAAAGCTGTGGAGATGTGCTGTTCAGGGACATGATTTAGCACCAGACTTGGTAGAGTTAGAGAATGGTTGGACCTGATGATCTTAAAGGTCTTTTTCAAGTAAAATGATTCTGATTCTTTGATATACCTGTGTGTTGAGGAAGTCTTGATGATAATAAGGTCTTTGTGACAACGGACCAAAGATCTCTTTTGCTTTCAGTGCCATTTAGAAGTTCAGTAGCTTTTAAAAGGATCTGACTACACTGTGTTCACACTACATTGTGCATGTATCTGTATAACCTATATGGTGGTGGGAAGAAACCAGATGAAATAGTGCAAAACAATTTCACTCTCTTTCAAGGGTCTGAGAAGTAGTTGTGTGCTTGTGCCCACTAGCAGCATCCTGGGGAAGCAGCCACTGTGTGACACACTAGTCATTCATTCTATAATGGTGTATGCAGGAGCAATGTTCTAATTTACTGATTTCTTTGATGTTTTATGAACAGATGGCATTTTTAGTAAGGTCTCTTAATTGTGTGAGAAATTGATAATGGCTAATGCTGGGGAAGTCAGAAGAGAAGCAGTCAAAGTGAGGCTTCCGTCTCCTCTGCTCCCAAATGAGAGGCAGCCCTCTGCAGCCTCATTTGTAAGCTACTATCATTTTAGAAACCCTTGAAATCAAGAATACTCACTGGTGGCCTCAGCATAAATTAGGAAGTTGGTGATTGCTCTTGATTAATTGAACTGTACTTCATGAACCACTCATTCACTACATTACAGGGAAAAAAGCCCTGGGGAGGCTGGATGTTAGGAAGAAGTTTGACACAGAGAGAGTGATTGCCTATTGGAATGGGCTGCCCGGGGAGGTGATGGAGTCACCATCATTGGAGGTGTTCAGGAGGAGACTTGATGGGGTGCTTGGTGCCATGGGTTAGTTGTTTAGGTGGGTTGGATTGGTTGATGGGTTGGACACGATGATCTTGAAGGTCTCTTCCAACCTGGTCCTGTCCTATTCTATTCTATTCTATTCTATTCTATTCTATTCTATTCTATTCTATTCTATTCCTTTCTATTCTATTCTATTCCTTTCTATTCTATTCTATTCCTTTCTATTCTATTCTATTCCTATTCTATTCTATCATGGCTTGTTGTAGGACCCAGTGCACTGTCAATTTTCATTGGAAAGCCCATTGCTCTTTGATTCCTTCTCCCTTTCTTTTGGTTTCCTTTCCTTCCTTTGTTTCTGTCCCTTTCACCAGGCTTTTGACTTGGGTTTATTTATATGCTTTAAGCACCTGCCTAAGTGTTTGCAGCATAAAATGTAAGTACCTATTTGCACTGTAACATCAAAGGGTCTCACTTCAAAATGACAACTTTTCCTTTGAACAAGAAGGGAAAAGAAAAGGTTCTTGGTTGCTGTGGTGATCAGCGCTGTATAAACACTTGTAAATAAATAAACAGCTTTGATTTGCAGTATTCTTGCTTTTTCTAATGAAATATAATTATCAAAATGGGAGGAGGTGACATTTTACCAATTTTATTAGATCCATATTCATATGCCTTCTGGTTTAGAGCATTTCTGCTGAGGACAGTTAAATAGCACGTTGTTTATTTTTCTTCAAGCGGATGTTTTGAAAAGTCATAGTCTAGTGTTTACAGAAAAAAAACCTTTTTAGATGCCAAAGGCACTCAACTAAAAAGTGTCCATCTGAAATTTAATCAGAACACACATTCCCTGCTAAATGCCTATTTTTCTTACCTCTGGGATGGAATACTGTGCTATCGCAGCGTTTAAGTTCAAGTCAAAAGTGCCTGCCAATGTAATTATGTTCCTGAGCACTATTTGAAAACCCACTGGTGCACAAGAGCAAAACTGGAAAGTGTTGCTTACTTTTGTTGATGCTAAAATGACAAAGGCAGAGTGAAAAGCCATATATTCCTTGTTGAAGTTTGAGGGGTGGAGAATTGACTGTTTTGTAAGCATTTTTTCCTCTGGTCCTTGATGTAAAAGTAGCTTCCTCTCCGTGCTAAAGGTGATAATTGCGAAATGGATTGGATGGAGACAAAGTGCTTCTCCAGAAGTGAGTAGCCATCAGTCATTGCTAAAGGAGCCTTTTTCATTAGTAATCTCTAGGGCCCTCTCCACTCACTTGCAGTTTTCTGAAGCACAATTGCAGCCCAATGCCCTACTGCTGCCCTGGGAGTATCCTCCCTCGCAGGTCTTTTTCACACAGCACATAGGTGCACATTGCTTAACAGCAGAGGAGAGTTTATAGTGAAAGAACCTTTCCTTAGGGGAAGGAAAACAGGCATTTGTAGTATGCAGAAATACTCTTTGGTTAAGAGGTCAGTCTCATTTCCTGGTGGAAACTGATTTTTACACAGTGGCTGAAGAGAAATTTCTTCAGTCCCAAGCTGTGGGGTGCATCTTACATGCTGGCAGAGTGGATCTGCTTTCTACCACAGACAGCTTTGTATTCAAAAAAGCTCTGAGATTTCCAAAGAACTTCAAAGCACGATCCCATCATGTGAAGTGTTTGGTAGAGTAACACCATGTGATTCACTGCCTTTGTTCCCTCTGTGCTTTCAGATTCGTATCCATTTGCTTTACCAATTTAAAATATAGTTGACCTTTTGCTTCAGCACTTGTAGCTGAAAGCACAAAGATACATGGTGGGTTTTTTTCCAGTCACACACGATTTTCACAGAGCAAAACAAGTACATCTGCACCTAGGTACTGAGAGAATTTTCTCAATGGGCAAGCACCATTATTGCTGGCACATGCTGCTTTTTTTGTCACAGAATCATAGATTCATTTTGGTTGAAAAGATCTGTAAGATCATCAAGTCCAGCCATTGTCTAGCTCTACTGAGTCTGGTGCTCAACCATCTTCATTTAGCAGCTTTCCTTAGAGTAGGAGGCTGAGATGCACGTTGATATTAATGAAAGGACAAGCTGGTGAGGGCAAGAAGTGGAGCTGTTATGTGTCTCCTTTTCCAGCGTGGATAGGACAAAGGAAATGTACGTTGATCCTAACGAAAGGACAAGCTGGTGAGGGCAAGAAGTGGAGCTGTTATGTGTCTCCTTTTCCAGCATGGATAGGACAAAGGAAATGCACGTTGATATTAATGAAAGGACAAGCTGGTGAGGGCAAGAAGTGGAGCTGTTATATGTCTCCTTTTGGATAGGACACAGGGTGAGCCAATGTGTATACCAGTTTGGTTTCTTTTCTTCTTCAAAGTTCTGCTGTTCCATGGTGTATTTTTCTGGTTTTGTTTGGTTGTAATTTTGTTCTCTCTCTTTTTTTTTTTTTTAATGAATGGATATGATCCAGGACCATCTGGTGGAATTTGCTGTTGTCAGGTCTGGCTTTTCTGATGTATTGCCTGTCAAGTTATATTGTGTGTTCAGATGAGATTCTCGAATGATGTGCTGAGAAACACTGACAGTCTTGAGATGGGAACTTGGAAGCTTGAGGGAAAGGAGAAAGGCAGAATTGTCTTTAAAAATGTAACCTTGATTGCTTTTGATCAGTGGGATTTAATATCTGGTGCCTGTGGTGGAGTTGTCTAGCAAAGAAAGCTGAAGGAGTGAACTTTAAACTGAGTACATCTAAGTGCACCTAAGGTACTGTAATTTAACGCAGAATGTTTGTAGTCCGCTCCAGTTTTGCCGTGAATTTTCCTTTCTTCTCTTTGACACAATCTTTCTCTGTCTCCAACTCTCCATCTGTAGACACTCTTATTGAAATTGCATCTTTCCTTTCTCCTTTGCTCCTCAGTCCTTCCCTCAGTTCCTTCTAAGGAAGGAGATCTCAAAACATTTCTGGTTGTTGTAGGAAACCACCAGGTATCCCTATAATCATGGTATCACGGCATACTAATCCTAATACCCTAATAATTCTGTAGTAAATTGGACTGATATTTTTGGCAAATTGGTATTAACCTTTTCAGACAGGTCACATGGATGAAAGCAGTAAGCACCTCTGACATAACTGCAGTAATTCTTTTCTTGCTAGTTTAATATTCTTAGAATCATGGAATCGCCTGGCTGGAGAAGACCTTAAGATACTCAATTAATTAAAGCCATTTTTTTACATAGAGGCCCACAGTGCAATTGCATTTCCTTGCTCATTGCAAAGATAATGCTCCACTTTGTAAACCAGAACCCAAACAAGCTACAAACAGTTTTGTTTTGTTCATCATTTCTTCTGACGTAATTTGAAGCCCAGAGTACCAATTAGGCTGGTGCCAAGAAACATTTCACAACTTGTTATCATTCTGCTTAAGTGGCCAGATCAGTAAAGAAGTGATTTGTCTTTGAACTTTAAAGGTTCTTAATTTTTGTAGTACTGGTGGAAGGCATAGTACAGATATTTATGAATGGGCTGGAAGAAAACCTTCTTGTAAGGCAAGATGAGATTGCACTATAAAGGCATGTGCAGGTGTGGTTCCCGAAGCAGATTCTTCCCCTTCTTCCACTCAAAGATGTGATAGTTAAACCAGGCCTCCTGCTTGTTAGAGCCTGCCTACAAGACTTCCTTCTGTGAAGGCTTGAAGCTGAAGATGGCAGTTCCCAATCCTGGGGGACTCCTGTTGCAATTTAAGAAGCTGGAAAGCATTTACTTGCCTCTACTTGTTCCTGCATTTCCTCAGTGTTATTTCCTAGTCAGGGAACTGCAAGGGATCCTTCTGTAGCTCTAGAGACATCATGCTAAACTGACCAGGCCAGTAAAGCCTGATTATAGGGAAAAGTAACCATTGTTTTGTACTCAGCTTTGCTGGAGTTTCTTCCTTTGTGAATATCAGATAAGGAGGCTTGGAAATCATCTATCTCCCGTGCTGTTATAGGGGAGGGACTGTGGTGTGCAAGGGTCAGAGTGAGGGTACAGCGAGCTGTTTTGGTGGTGGTGGTGGGTTGTTTTGGATGGAGAACTATTCTCAAACTGACCATGCATCAGCTCAGCTTTTGTCAGAGGTAGATTTTGGAGGAAACATGAATGTGGCCACATTCTCTGCCTGTAGCATGATTGATACCACTGCAGGGAGGTGAGACTGCTCCTCAGTCTCTAAAATACATTAAATTAACTCTGGGTGAGCTTGCTGGGAAAAGTGTGATGAAGCAGGCAAGAAACAGGATGTGTGTGCTCTGGCACATGCAGCAGGCTTAATACTCCAGGCATCATTCCTGCAGGCACGTAGATGGGGAGCAGCTGGGTCATGGAGCATATTATGCTCTTCTTTAAACATATCAAAGTCCACAATTGCAGTCCTGATAATCACTTGTCCAGGCATAAAAGATAAAATGATTTTGGAAGGAGGGCAGTTCCACTGGGAGAAGCTTGTGAGAGGAGGTGGGTGCAGTGGAGCATAATGCTAGCTGGTGTAGGGCATGAACTAGCCAGCATCCTCTTGGGGGTTGCCTTAGTCTGTTGCAGCCAAAATTTCAGCCTTTGATGGTGGAGATTAATGAAGATCTTGACATATCTGTTCTGTTGTTTTGGGTGGAGGTGGCTGCTGAATGGATCTGCAATGTGACTGACGTCGTGTGGTGCTTCATCTTTATTTCATGTAGCGCGGAGGTGGGAGGGTGGAGATTACTTGGAGTGCCTGGCTAGAGACAGAACACAATTTATCAGCATTCATTTTTCTGGAGGGATACTCAGCCCATACATAATTTAGAAACATGTTAAAAAATAGGGAGGTGTTGTCATTTCAAATTAGTGAGCATTCATGTCCATTGGATGAAAATCTTGTTTCTGTGACACAAATGCACTACTATGCCTTTTGTATTTACAGTGTGGGGATAGGATAAGTGGTATGTCCAACATGGACCAAGAAAGTGTATTTAGCTAGTGCTGATAAAACATGTTTAGGCCAAAATACCTGGAACTGCACATGGATTTATCCTGGTCAGTTCTTCTGAGATCACATTTGATCTAGGTGTTCTATACCTTAAGGCGGCCAAGCATCCCATCCTGGCATGCAGCGTCCCTGCCCACGGCACTAGATGATCCTTGCGGTCCCTTCCAACCCTGACTGATTCTAAGAATAGTGTGGCCAGCAGGAGCAGGGAAGTCATTCTGCCCCTCTACTCAGCACTGGTTAGGCCACACCTTGAGTCCTGTGTCCAGTTCTGGGTCCCTCGGTTTAAGAAGGATATTGAGACACTTGAACATGCCCAGAGAAAGGGAACGAGTCTGGGGAGAGGTCTCGAGTGCAAGCCCTACGAGGAGAGGCTGAGGGAACTGGGGTTGTTTAGCCTGGAGAAGAGGAGGCTCAGGGAGACCTTATTGCTGTCTACAACTACCTGAAGGGTGGTTGTAGCCAGGAGGAGGTTGGTCTCTTCTCCCAGGCAACCAGCACCAGAACAAGAGGACACAGTCTCAAGCTGCGCCAGGGGAGGTTTAGGCTCAAGGTGAGGAGAAACTTCTTCACTGAGAGAGTTGTTAGGCATTGGAATGAGCTGCCCAGGGAGGTGGTGGAATCACCATCTCTGGAGGTGTTCAAGAGGGGTTTGGATGTGGCACTTGGTGCCATGATTTAGTCATGAGGTGTGACAGGTTGGACTTGATGATCTCTGAGGTCTTTTCCAGCCTTGGTGATTCTGTGATCCTGTGTGATCCATATGTGATCTGCACATGGATTTTTTTGTTTGTTTCTATTGCAGTGAGTATCCTTTCCTCCTTTTTTTATCTTGTCCCTGGTTATTTTGTGTAACCTTAAGTCACTTAGCAAGATGGCTGTTTTCTTGTCAGTCCTCAGCCTCTGACTTGGGTACTTTCAGAGAATTCCTACATTAGTACACATGCAGATTGAAGTCTTCCTTGTTACAAGAGGAGCTTTCTGTGGCTGTAACTTTGATTGGTTTTTCAGGGAAGAAGGATTAGCTACCTCAGTAGACTTCCTGTCAGCCTCCAGGACAGATAATAATGATATTGTTCCACCATGGAGAGGGTAGAGTTGGATGCCTCAAGGCAGGAGGATTCTGCCTGGGATGGTGTATGTCCTCCATCTCTGATCTCTCCAGACTTGGAATGTGTCTCACTGCCTCTAGCTGACATTTAGGTATGTTTGGGTCTTGCCTTTTCTTCAAGGTCACAAGAGCCTTCCTCCTTGAGGATGATGGCTGTGACAACACATGTGTTTTGTCATACCTTATGTTGGGAATTCTTTTCAAGTAAAGAAGGTTCAAGACCTACTCTAACCTGTATTTGGATAATGCTGCAGGGCTTTTCTAATGGCTTCTGTGGAGAATGCCTGTATCTACACTGATGCTAGCAAAAGTCTAGAGGTGAGCAGCACATCTTCATGTAGAATGCTGCCTGCAGTGTCCTTGATGTGTTGAAGTGCTGTGTGAAGTAGCTGAAAGACCACTCTGCTTGGCTTTGCAAGTCTATGCACATGGATCCAGAGCTGTAACTAATGAACAGGCAGTGATGTTTTAAAGTGGAGCTGTTTTAAACAGCAGTTGGGTTTATTGCGTTGATGTTGCTCTTCTCTAAGCGATAGTCAGGTTGTAACACTTCAGTTGTTTGAGGATTCTCATTGCCAAATACTTGACTCAGTATTTGCCTCAACACAGGTAGTGAATAGAATAGAATAGACCAGACCAGGTTGGAAGAGACCTTCAAGATCATCATGTCCAACCCATCAACCAATCCAACCCACCTAAGCAACTAACCCATGGCACCAAGCACCCCATCCAGTCTCCTCCTGAACACCTCCAATGATGGCAGCACCCCCAGGTCCCACTCTGCCTGGCTGCTCTCCAGCCACTCTGACCCCAGCCTGTAGCACTGCATGGGGTTGTTGTGGCCAATGTGCAGAACCCAGCACTTGGATGTGTTCAATCTCATGCCGTTGGACTCTGCCCATCTGTCCAGCTTGTCAAGGTCCCTCTGCAGAGCCTCTCTACCCTCCAGCAGATCAACTCCTGCCCCCAGCTTGCTGTCATCCACAAATTTACTGATGATGGACTCAATGACCTCATCCAGATCATCAATAAAGATGTTAAAGATCTTGCCAGTGGGAAGGAAGGGTACAGAAATGAGCTGCTGCTGCGCTTGGGTAAGGAATCTCTCAGCACTGGAGGGCCACTGGTGAATAGCAGCTATGTCAGTAGATGTCCTGGTTTAAACTAGAACAGAACTAAATCTGTTCAGTGATTTTACTTTTCAGCTCAGTCTCTTCGAAATAACTAGCTTTTTGAAGTTAACAGGCAACACTCTCTGCTTCTAGAAATTATAATGCTTGATGTTTATAGTTGCTACCAAGGCTCAGCATGCAGAAAGGCTCTTGCTTATACTTGTTCCTATGGCAGCCCAGGACACTGCTAAGTCTTGTCCCCCACATCAGAGTGCTGTAAAGAAAGAGATTGTACCTGCAGAAAGGAGCAGACAGGACAGGTGACCCTGAACTGCTGACCAATTAGGTATTCCATTGCTTATGCATCATATGCAGTATGAAGCTGAGTGATCACAAGGGTTAAGCGAATAGAATAGAATAAGAATAGAATTGTGAAGAGAAGAGAAGAGAAGAGAAGAGAAGAGAAGAGAAGAGAAGAGAAGAGAAGAGAAGAGAAGAGAAGAGAAGAGAAGAGAAGAGAAGAGAAGAGAAGAGAAGAGAAGAGAAGAGAAGAGAAGAGAAGAGAAGAGAAGAGAAGGACCTTCAAGATCATCACATCCAACCTATCACCCAACCCACCTCATCAGCTAAACCATAGTTTCAGTGGCTGACCTCTGAGAAGGATTCTGTCCATTCTGCCTTTGATTTCAGTTTGTGTGTTCTGGAATCCAGCTCCTGGATCCAGTGTCCATCTGCTGCTGAGTCTAGTCTGGGACTTTCCCTGTGCCTGGCCACAGCATGAGTGGTGATGGTGACATGGGTGGGGTGAGGATGTTGAGTTCAAATTTGATTTTGTATATATTTATTTGTCTTGTCATTGTTTCATTAAAGCTGTTTAGGTTTCTGATCCATAAGTCTCACTCCCTTACTCCCTTTCTTTTCCCCTCTGAGAAAGGAAAGGGGTTAATAGAGAGCATCTGTTATTTGTCTAGTGCCCAGCCCTAATCCTTGACAGAAGGTTTGCAGATGTTCCATTCCCAATGCTTTCTGCTTTTTCTCCAAAACTTCCCCCTTCTTGTGTGTGCTAAATGTCACATCAGCTATTTATAGGAGTGTTGTGACCACCACAGAGGTGGGGTGAGGAGAGGGGTGGTATGAAAAGGACATATTGATTTATTGGTGGGATTTATGGGGCAAAAATTAACCACCATAAATACAACAGCAAGTCTTAACACCCACACAAAAAATCAACCCTGAAATCAGGTTTGAACCTTTTTCCCCTGCTACTGTGCCCTTGATGAATATGCCTAGACTCAATAGTCCTTCCATGAATTTTCAAGCTGCCAGAGGCATGAAGAAATTCTTACTAGCTACTGAACTGTAAATTGTTGCGTATGACACCTGGAGGAGTTGTAATGTACAAGTAACTCAGGGTATTCATCACTTTCCCTGCTGCATGCAGTGGCTCACATTGAAGCTGAGAGACATGATTCATGCTGCTTTCCTCTTCTTCCACCTGCCAGTAGCAGCGGTAGCCTTCAGAGCAGCATCTGAAACAGTAAATGCCTGGCCCACAGCCATGTGCAACTTCTGCTCTGCTGGGCCCTCTGATGATTCTGTAATTAAATGAGAGCCAAGGTAAGGACTGTTCTCTCCCACAGACTAGAGTATTTAAGTACTAACCAAAAAACAAGACAAAGAAGATATTTCAGTTGTCCAGCAGACACAGTTGTAGTCCTATGGCTGATGCTGTCAGGCAGCACCATTTGTTGGGTTGGGGTTTCTTTACCTCCAGTATAACTTATTTTAGTTCATTTGTCATACTTTATGCTCTAAGTTGTCATGTGAATATTGCCCCTCTGGGATGTGCTGCCAACCCAGAACACAGATGTTAGGTGCTCCCTTAGCACCAGCCTAAGTGGTTACAGTAGTGGGGGCGGTCTCCAGTAACACTGTGTCCTGTCAGGTAGCAGTATTTTAGTGCCCATGGAAATGGATACAGCCCAAGAGGATTTGATCGTTGGTGAGTTTTTCACAGGAAGCTGCATCCATATTTGTGTCTGCTGCTGTGGTGTACCCTACCCCAACAACAACCCCATGCAGTGCTACAGGCTGGGGTCAGAGTGGCTGGAGAGCAGCCAGGCAGAAAGGGACCTGGGGGTGCTGGTCAGTGGTAGGCTGAACACGAGCCTGCAGTGTGCCCAGGCAGCCAGGAGTGCCAATGGCATCCTGGCCTGCATCAGGAACAGTGTGGCCAGCAGGAGCAGGGAGGTCATTCTGCCCCTGTACCCTGCACTGGTTAGGCCACACCTCGAGTCCTGTGTCCAGTTCTGGGCCCCTCAGTTTAGGAAGGAGGTTGACTTGCTGGAATGAGTCCAGAGAAGGGCAACAAAGTTGGTGAGGGGTTTGGAACACAGCCCTGTGAGGAGAGGCTGAGGGAGCTGGGGTTGCTTAGCCTGGAGAGGAGACGACTCAGGGGTGACCTTATTGCTCTCTACAACTACCTGAAGGCAGGTTGTAGTCAGGCAGAGGTTGGTCTCTTCTCCCAGGCAGCCAGCACCAGAACAAGAGGACACAGTCTCAGGCTGTGCCAGGGGAGGTTTAGGCTGGAGGCTAGGAGGAATTTCTACACAGAGAGAGGGATTGCCCATTGGAATGGGCTGCCCGAGGAGGTGGTGGAGTCACCATCATTGGAGGTGTTCAGGAGGAGACTGGATGGGGTGCTTGGTGCCATGGGTTAGTTGATTAGGTGGTGTTGGATGATGGGTTGGACATGATGATCTCAAAGATCTCTTCCAACCTGGTCTATTCTATTCTACCCAGGTCCCTTTGACCCTTTATCTCTGATGGGAGATGCATTTCTTCTGGTGCCGCTGTGGTGATATAAGGGTCATCTGAGACAGGGCTGGATGTTAGGAAGAAGTTTTTCATAGAAACAGTGATTGGCCATTGGAATGGGCTGCCCAGTGAGGTGGTGGAGTCACCATCACTGGAGGTGTTTAGGAAGAGACTGGATGGGGCACTTGGTGCCATGGTTTAGTTGATTAGATGGTGTTGGGTGACAGGTTGGACTCGATGATCTCAGAGGTCTTTTCCAACCTGGTTAATTCTGTTCTATTCTATCTTACTGCCACCTAGGCACTAACAGGTAGTGGTCTGTGAGAAGCACCATGGTGAGGCCATGGGTCTCGTGGGCAATGTTTTACCCTTGGATTCTCAGTCAGCCTAGATGAAAATCATTTACTTACCAAGCTGCTCTTCTGAGCATGAATTATCTCTGCTTGCTTTACAGACACTGGTGCTAATTACATTTGCAGGTACACGGTTGGCATAGTGTTAGGAGAGGGAATTGGCTTAATCTGTGTCACCCTGTTAAGGTGTCATTACTGATGACAAAGTGGAAACTTGAAAGAGCACAACTGACACCTAGCTTGAGTCAGAACAGCTACTGGAGCCATCTCCTGCCTTGATAACTAGCAGGTGACTCCCCTGCTGTTTATCTGAACAGACATTGCATAGACCTGCAGAAAAAGGCCAGGATGTCCCTGCAGTGCTGCTGGGGTGGTTTCTAATGGGGATGCAGGGATTGTTAGAGTGGATAACTTAGCACAGGACAAATTCAGACAGCGTGGTTTTCCATGCAAGATCCATTTGTACATGTATAAAATATGCACATATCTATGGAGGAGACTAACTACTGATGAATTTGTTGGGTTGGTGCAGAGCCATGTAACCTAAGTGTGTGTAAAATGCATCTGATTGTACTTAACACATTTGTAAACCTAGCATTTCTGTAAAGCTTGCATCCTACATCTCTCAGGCTGGTGAGGATGTCGTGCTTGGAGTGTTGAGCAAAGTGTGGTTTGGCCACTGAAAATACTTCTTTCCCTGTCAAAGCATATTCCTGCTCAGGAATTTTCAGTATTTGGCTGAAGGCCCAGCCCTTTTAATATCAGGTTTAGTATTAGCTTCTCCAGAATCAAAATGCCACCCTCTGTGTGTGGAGTCCTGATCTTAGAAACCCAGTGCTTCTTTTTATCTCCTTGTGTATGTGTCAGTGCAAAGACTGTTTTTGTCAGTCCAGGTGTGGGGCTGTGTCCTCCCAAACTCGAGATGCACTTTTAATTCACAAGCACTTCAGGAAGAGCCATTTCTCCTAGAGAGTGCTTCTGGGACTGTAAATAATAAATGCTGTGACTTGGAGTGATGTGTGCATCCCTGCAAAACACATGCAAGGAAAAGACTCAGTAAATAATGATTTACCTGCTCTTTGGCAGTCCTAAACCCAGAAGGATATCTTCAGACTTCTTTGCTACCTTGGTAAGATTTTTTTTTTGGTGCTGTCCTGCTTTTTAGGAGTTCTAAAAGTGTTGACTGGCTCTTCTTTTGTGGTGCTGTTTGTAGAGGCTACAGCTTTAGGAGAGATGTTAAATATTTATCAAACTCTTAGTTCTGAGCCAAGACAGCCTATACAAACTTCACCAGCCTGCTGCAGGCTAGTGGTGCTAACTCTTAGAGAAGAGCTTGAGGCTGCCACCCTCTACTCAGCACTGGTTAGGCCACATCTGGAGTCCTGTGTGCAGTTCTGGGCCCCTCAGTTTAGGAAAGATGTTGACTTGCTGGAACATGTCCAGAGAAGGGCAATAAAGCTGGGAGGGGTTTAGAACACAAGCCCTATGAGGAGAGGCTGAGGCAGCTGGGGTTGCTTAGCCTGGAGAAGAGGAGACTCAGGGGTGACCTTACTGCTCTCTACAACTACCTGAAGGGAGGTTGTAGCCAGGTGGGGGTTGGTCTCTTCTCCCAGGCAATCACCAACAGAACAAGAGAATACATAGAATAAAGCAGGTTGGAAGAGACTTCCAAGATCATTGTGTCCAACCCATCAACCAATCCAACCCACCTAAACAACTAACCCATGGCACCAAGCACCCCATCAAGTCTCCTCCTGAACACCTCCAGGGATGGTGACTCCACCGCCTCCCCAGGCAGCACATTCCAATGGGCAATCACTCTTTCTGTATAGAACTTCTTCCCAACAGTCTCAAGCTGTGCCAGGGGAGGTTTAGGCTGGAGGTTAGGAGGAAGTTCTACACAGAAAGAGTGCCGTGGGTTAGTTGATTAGATGGTGTTGGATGATAAGTTGGACTCGATGATCTCAAAGGTCTCTTCCAACCTGGTTAATTCTATTCTGCCACAGTACCTTATGGTCCAGCAGTAGCAGGCAGTTATTATTTCAGAGTTGCTGGATTTCTTTGATCATTTTCATATATTTGATTACTATTTTCCCCTCTTTTAATCATGGAGTTTTGTTCACTGAATTTGAAGCGTGGCAGATGGACAAGAGGACCCTCTCTTCAGGACTGGGATTAACCTATCCAACTTCATGTGATGAAGTTAATGGGACCTGTGATATCTGTCTACATATTTCGTTCCAGGGGTAGAGAAGCAGCTTGTTCCTAAAGACTGGACTGTAAATGTGTGTAGAAAACTTTCTCCTCCATTAAAATTAAACTTTGACTAAGATAAGGAGTCCAGCGTGGTATCTCTGGGCTATCAAGGGTCTTGCCAATACAGTCCCTAAACAGAGCTTCCCTATTACAAGAGGACATGGACGTGCTGGAACATGTCCAGAGAAGAGCCACAAGGATGATCAGAGGGCTGAAGCACCTCTCCCATGAGGACAGACTGAAGGAGTTGGGGCTGTTCAGTCTGCAGAAGAGAAGGCTCCCAGGTGACCTCATTGTGGCCTTCCAGTATCTGAAGGGGGCCTCCAAGAAGGCTGGGGAAGGACTTCTCAGGATGTCAGGTAGTGATAGGACTAGGGGGAATGGATTGAAGCTGGAGGTGGGGAGATTCAGGCTGGAGGTGAGGAAGAAGTTCTTCACCATGAGAGTGAAGCCCTGGAATGGGTTGTCCAGGGAGGTGGTCGGGGCACTATCCCTGGGGGTGTTTAAGGCCAGGCTGGATGAGGCTCTGGCCAGCCTGCTCTAGTGTGGGGTGTCCCTGCCCATGGCAGGGGGATTGGAACTAGATGATCCTTGTGGTCCCTTCCAACCCTGAGTGATACTGTGAAGGTCTGTGGAGTCAGTGGAAGCTAGGTCACGCAGTGGAGCTTTCAGAATGCAGAATACACAATGTCAAGGTATGTTTTCTAAAGCAAAGTCAGATACAAGTCTAGTTCCATTCCTCTCCACTTCCAAAATTCAGAGGAAAAACATCAGACTCATTCAGCACCTTTGCATTCAAAGAGATCAGAGGGCAATGAGATGATCCAAAAGTAGAAGGGAAATTCTGGGTATCCTTAGTCCCAGCATGACAAGCTGGGGAGTCTGGGTGGCCCTGTCAAAGAGGGGATCTGCTCTTTTAATCATTATTTATTTCTTTATTTCCCCCCAAACAGCTGTGACTGACCAGGGTCCTTTTTAGATTCTCTTAGGACAGGCACAGGCTTATGCAGTACTTCAAAGTCCACCTTTGTTGGTGGGAAGAGGTTGCACAGGCCTGGAGAGGAGAGTACTGAGGCAGATGGCAACTTGTCCTATCAATCCTAGTGATTTTTGATGTTTCCAGGTGGGCTAGAACCATTTTTGCTTGTTCTGTACCAAGAAGGCAGAGGTATAAAAGGAGCACTTCAGCGTAGGAAATGAGACAGTGTCTGGTTTACTTCTGTGATGCCCTAGTTCAGTAGATAAAATGTTTGTGCATCATCTTGGCAGGCTCACTTTGAAAGTCTAGCTTTGTCAAGAACCTTTTGTTGATTTAGCAGAATTGTTTCTTTCAGCTTAGGTTTCTTCTGTGGCAGTCAGAAACCTGAGGTTATAAATTCCATGTTATTACTGTGTTGTTCAGCATGTGTGGTGCTGAATGATGGGCACATTTCTCAGCTTTGACAGTGGCTGCAGTCTTCTCCTGCACATGAGCAGTCACAGTGTTCCTAGGGTTGCTCTGTGCTGCCCAGTTCTATTAGATCTCTGCCTCAGGACTATTTGGTTCTCATCTCCTATTGAACAAAGTACTGCCTCTGCCACAGCAGGCAGGAGAGGCTTGAGTCATGAATAGCCATGGTTCTGTGTCCTGGAAGGCAGGAAGAGATACCCAAGTGCCATCCTAGGTTGCAGGTTGTTCCCATGCAGTGGTCTTCCCTAGCAAGGAGTCCTGACTTCAGTAAGGTCAGGGTACTTGATGGTGAGTGAAGGACCTCTCACCTGTACTAACTTGAAACACTGGTGGATCCCTGCCCCCAAAATCTTAGGGTAGTGCAGTACTTGGTGTTGTGCTTTGTTGCTTCTGTGATGCAAAATATCTTGCCCATCACTGCCCTGCAAATGCTCCAGCCTGTCACCACAAATCAATTGGGCAGGGCTGCCTTGCTTTCTTGTGTGGAAAGAAGAGGTTTCTCAGAGCTGGGGTCCCACAGTAAGCGGAGAGTGTTCATGGAAGAGCGATTGCAGACTTGGTCACCAGTAACCAGCCCAGGCAATGTGAGTCTGTAGTGCAGTGAACCACTCTAGATGCTGTAAATGCATTTATTCTCTCCCTCAGATACACCTAATGTGAGTTGGGGAGGGTAAAAAGCTGGAGACACCAGCTTGTCTCTACTGCCTATTCAGAGTGAGAGTTCAGGTAACATGCTAACCCGTGTAGCTGCCAGACCCTCCTGGATGGGTTTTGCATACTCTGTATCTTACCTAATTATTATTCATTTTTTTAATGCAAAGCCCTTTGAACTTCTTTCATTTTGGCAATGAGGACAATTCCTGTCATGAGTAAAACCCTAGAGATTCTTTTTCTCCTTGTGGAAGGTGATTATTCTTCATCTGTTTGACAGTATGACTGGATGATCATTGTAGGTCCCTTCCAAATGAAGTCTATTCTAGTCTAAGTGTCTATACAGCACAGAGCCACAGGGACGATTGAGGGAGTGGAACATCTTCCATGTGATGAGAGCCTGAGGGAGCTGGGGCTCTTTAGCTTAGAGAAAAGGAGACTGAGAGGCAACCTCAGCAAGGTTTATAATATGTAAAGGGTGAGTCCCAAGAGGATGGAGCCAGGCTCTTCTCAGTGGTGCCCAGTGACAGCACAAGGGGCAGTGAGTGGAAGTTGAGGCATAGGAAGTTTCACATAAATGTGAGGAAAAAAATTTTCCCTGTGAGGGTGACAGAACACTGGAACAGGCTGCCCAGGGAGGTTGTGGAGTCTTCCTCCTGGAGATATTCAAAACTCACCTGGATGTGTTCCTGTGTAATCTGGTGTAGGTCATCCTGCTCTGGCAGGGGGTTAGACTAGATGATCTATCAAGGTCCCCTCCAACCCCTAAAATTCTGTGATTAAAGATCCCTTCCAACCCCTAACATCCTATGATCCTTGAGCACAACCCTCCTTGGATACCTGAAGGTTCACCTGCCAAGTAGCTTCATGTCCTACCCCAAGAGTCATAGGAACACAGAATTGTTTTGGGTTGAAGAGACCTTTAAGAGCATCAGGTCCAAGCCAGCACTGCCAGGTCCCCACTAAACCCTTATCCCACAGCACCACATCTCTATGGCTTTTCAGTTCCTCCAGGGAAGGGGGACTCTACCACTGCCTTGGGCTGCCCTGTCTCAGGATGCAGGGAAACAAGGAGGAGCAACAGAAAAACCTGCTCCCCCACCCACCCCCAACTTCATCTTCCCAAAGCAGCTCCTGCTCCCTCTACACCATCCTTCCCCCTGCCTAAACAGCTTCTGCTCCACCACCACCATTTTTGCACATATGCCAGAGCCAGCCAAGATACCACACAGAGGAGCTCAGCCCCAGTAAGAAGGCCCAGCCAGCACCCGTGGATGATATTGAAGAGGTCATCAATTGTCTTCCTACCTAACCGGGGGGCCACCAGGCCCCCCGGCCTTTGTTGTCACCACCACCGTCACCCAGGGTGCACCATGGGCACTCACCAGTGATGAGAGGAGGATCCCTCAGCCCAGAAGGGCTCAGCTTAGGGCTTCTGCCTTTCCTGGGGGGATTATAAAGGGGAGTGTGTGGGGAGGACCAAGTGGCCACACCTGGGGTGAGAGGAGACTCCCAATGGAGCCCAGGTGCTCTGGGTTTGAGGAGAAAAAGGGGGAAATTAGGTGGGTGGGGTGGAAAAGGGACAGATCTGGTGGGGAAGGGGAGGTGGTGGTGAAAGAAGGGGGTTTTAAAATAGCTTTATTTTCCATAGATGTTCCATAATGCACAACTGCAGTGCATGGTTTGCTTTGCCTCCATGCAAAAAGAACAAACTCACCAGTACTTCACAAAACAAACCACAGTGGTGGCTGTTGCAGTGAAACCTTCCCATCATCATCACTTTGCTTGGTGGGAAGAGCTGTGCTCTTCAGGTCAACATAACCAGGTTTAACAAAACAAAACAAAAAGTTCTGCAAGAGGGCATTTTTTCCCTGGATACCAGCAGGCAGCACCAGGATGACTGAGGGACTACAGCATGTGCCCTGTGAGGAGGGGCTGAGAGCCCTGGGGCTTTTTAGTCTGGAGAGGAGAAGAATGAGAGGAGATTTAATAAATGTTTCTAAATAGCTGAGGGCTGGGGGTCAAGAGGGAGGGGACAGGCTCTGCTCAGCTGCACCCTGGGATAGGACGAGGGGCAATAGATAGAAACTCCAGCACAGGAGGTTCAACCTCAACATGAGGAGGAACTTCTTCACTGAGAGGGTCACAGAGCACTGGAACAGGCTGCCCAGAGAGGTTGTGGAGTCTGCTCCTCTGGAGACTTTCAAGACCTGTCTGTGTGTGTTCCTGTGCAACCTGTGCTAGATGCTATGGTCCTACTCTGGCAGAGGGGTTGGACTTGATGATCTTCAAAGGTCCCTTCCAACCCCTGACATCCTATGATCCTACATCACAGTATCACAGTATCGCTAAGGTTGGAAGAGACCTTGAGGATCATCAAGTCCAACCAGTCACCACAGACCTCATGACTAGACCATGGCACCAAGTGCCATGTCCAGTCTCCTCTTGAACACCTCCAGGGATGGTGACTCCACCACCTCCCTGGTATGTACCCACAGGTGTTAGAGAACTCTCCATCTTCTTCACCATTCTTATTTCTCTTACTAGGTCTCACTTTAAAGGAAAAAGCTTCCTAGATAATCAGCAAGATGTATCCTGGAAATACACAGAGAGCACATTTGCACAAGCCTCCTCTTTGCTTGTGATCTGTTTGCAGTACATCCCTTCAGGGCTGGGATCTCACTCGTTTCTTGATGTGACTTCCTGCCATGAGCCTTTTGGTGAGTGCTGTGGGCAAAACTGGGCTGCTCTTTTGATCCATGTGTGGATCCAGTTCCAGGACCAGAACAGGAAATGTTCCTAGTCAGTAGTGCCTCGTTACCCATCTTCAGGAAGCTGGTCAGTTCCCACAGACTCAAGCTCTCCTGAGAAGATTGGTGTAAAATGCTTTTGCCTCCGTGACCTTCAGCTCGTGTGCAGTAAACGACTCTTGGAAGCTCCTGGCTCATTTTTGTGCCTTTTTTTTTTTTAGGAATTAACTTGTTCCTACAGTGAAAGATAACTTCATTTTGAAAATACTGTTCCTCTGGAGGAGGGCACTCGCAGTCTTGTTCAGTACTAAGTCATTTGTTGACCACCACGGCTGGGAAATTGCTTCCCAGGGAAATGCTAGAAAGCATTCCAAATGGCTTTGCATGTCCTCTAGGAAGGAGCGTTTCCCCCCCCTCCCTCTCCTGTTGTTTTGTTCTGTTGTGTGAGGTGTTTGGAGTAGTAGTGGCACTAATAACATTCAAAAGCAGGATTTCTGAAGTGCATCTCCCCCCAGGCAGCTCGCTGCCTGCCTTCCAAGACACGCTCAGCTTGGTGGAACGGCACGATGGTGTTTGCTTCGGCGTGGCCGCCCGTTGGGGATTTGCAGGAACACTGCAGCAAATCATCCTGCATGCAAGGCTGACCTCTGGGAGGCTAACAAATTGAGGTGAGCCAGCTGGAGCGATAGGACGCTGCTGACAGACTGAGCATGCTCAGACCTGGAGGAGAAAGGTAGTTCAGGCTGCAGGCAGCGCACGGGTTACTCTGCTGCGAGCTGGTAGATACAATTCTTTTCTTTTTCAGTGTGGTGGTGGGAAAGAAAAGGACAGGAGGTTGTTCATTCACCTGCAAAGCATAGCTTTGAAGTGTCTTTTTTTTCCTGCCTTCCGTGAAAGAGAGGCACCGGATAGCATTTTCTGTTAGCAACGCCAGGTATGCCTGCATGTGCTCAAACACTCATCGACCAGTGGCAGCACTTCCAAGACTGAAAAGGCTGCAGGTACTCTGAATGACTGTGTTTCTTTGCTGGGTGTTACTGTAACTGTGCTCTGTTTGCTGTGCTGATCACACACGGCTCTGAATTCAGGTTTGTTGGGGCTCCTGGCTGCAGCCTATGTCAGGGGCAGGGGAGGTTGGCATGTTTTTTGCTACTATCTCCGTGCCCTCTCTTCCCCTTACACCCTGGCAACTTCACACTGAGTATCTCCTCTAGGGCTGTGTATGTGTGGGAAGGAGGTCAGTAGTTCATTTGTAATCTCAAGTCTTTCTGCTCCCTCTTTGTTTGAGTGGTGGCTTGGTTTATCAGTTTTAAACAAAAGTCTGATGGTGGAAAATATACTGATCTGGACTAAATTCTGTGGGTTTTCAGGAATGTATTTCTTACTGGTCAGCAGCTGCTTTGGGATTACTTTTTTCCCCCTTTTCTTTTATTTTTTACCCTCCCCTAAAAAAAACATGCTAATGAAGAGCTTGTGGTAACCAGGGAGGGATTTTCACTCTTCTTATAGGCTGCACTATGTTCTGAACAATTTTTATCCCTGTTTAGAATCTGCAGCACACAGGAGTGGTCTCAGCACCATGCTGGTGGGAAGCAGGGATTGCTCAGGCTGTAAATGATGCTAAAGCACTAGTCCCAGTATCCAAATAACACAGGTACTCTTCCCATTGGAGAGTAGGTGAATTACAGAGAATAACAAGCAGCAGCTAAAGCCCAAAGCCACAGTTGCAGTGGCTGAAGCTCATCTTGTTCAGTACTTTGGGATTTTGCATCATGTTCTTTCAAATTCACTTTTGCAGCATTAGTAAATTTTCCTTTCAGCCACCCTTGCTGTCTTTGCTGTTGCTTCAGGCAGCCCACTGTAGCAAGATAAACCTGCTGCTCTGACAAGAGTATTTTGCTCACAGACTGAAAACAAGAGACCAGGCAAAAGGAGAGGTGTTTTACTCATGACAGTGCTGGTAATGCCAATATAACCTTGATAGATTTTGATGGGCTACTGAGGTGAGCAAAGATTGGCTGGAATGGACTGCCTGTTAAGCTACCCTCTCTGTCTAGCCATGGCTGTTTTGAGTGCTTTGCGTTTTCATCTTTAGACTTGGGACTGACTTGAGGGCTGAGAGAAAGACTTTTTTCAATCCTTTTGTATCTCTTCTTCTATCCTTTTCTGTCTGTCCTGCTATCCTTTTGGTATCTCTCCTTCTTTTCTCAAGCTTGTCTATCAGAAATGCATTCTGTTCAGGCAAATCTTCTAGAGATCATGATGAGCTTTTGTTCGGGGAAAGGATTTCGTACTCCAGGTCATTCTGGATGGAGAAGAGCTCTTAGAATGTGGACCTTAAAAGCCCATGAAGCATTCTTTTTTGTTGTTGTCATTTCCTACTTTTAGCTCAGTTTTGTTGCATGCTTATGTGCATTGAGTGCTTAGTGTTGGAATTTTTTTTCAGCTATTCTTTTGTAGATCAAGACAGCAATATCAACAAATACGAAATCAATGGCTGCTAGTCCACATGAAAGTCAAGTTGGATCTCTTCTGTCCCAGCTCTCACAGACTCTGAAATGGAGCTTCTCTGCCCATAGGCACATCTGCTAGCTTTCCAGTAGCCAGCAGTATTCTCCTGTTCATGTTGAAGGTACACTTGCAGTAGGCAACATTGCACAGAGCCTCAGTCTCCTTGGTTGCAGTCTTGCATAGAAAGATTGGGAGTTTTGCTTTCTGTTCCCCAGCTATGCTAACCCATAAAAAACCTACAGATGCATCTAATTTTAGTCACCACTGTCTATAGATATGTGAGAGGTTTGTGAGACAGATAATAATTGTTATATTGATGATGTTATTTTGTTATTAGTAATGTGCTGGGGTTTAACTTCTACTTGAGACTACAGAGCTAGGGTAGTCTTGTTTTTCATAGCCTCTCTTTGTATCAGGCTTCATTAAGGGTATTTGTATCTGTAGCTGCTGGATTTCCTCCTTTCAGGTCTGCTCTTTTCCTGTTTAAAAAGTCAGCACTTCTCCACTGGGCTGCTCTTTGCAAAGAAGATGTACCACACACATCAATCATTCGGTGTATTAGCCTTTCTTTGCTGTGAAAGGATGTATCTCATTAAATAAACACAGTGAATAAGATGATAACTGCCCCTCGGGATTAACTTGCACCTAGTTCTGTGAGAATCTGAGATGCAGATGAGAATAAAAGCCAATTCTTGGATTCTGAATCCTAACTCCCCCTCCTTCCACTCAGGAAAGTTGCCTTCTAGCAATTTCTGCTTTGAGTGTGAATGAAGTAGGTATTTAAACCCCTATGTGTTACAGATACAGCATCCTTAGCTAAGCCTCTCACAGCAGGGGTGGGAGAAAGAACACAAGACATTTTACAAGGGAAGTGTGAAATACCACGTTTGCATGCTTTGCTCTTCTTGTGCTCCTCCTGGAAAGCCAGTCTGGCAAGAGATGGATCCAGGCATAAGGACTGTTAATGGGAAAGATATCCTCAAGGAGAGAATAGCTGCTCCCTCCCACTGTGTTGCCATGACAAGAAGGGTCAGGGTCCCTAGCCCATTTCTTGTCCATGTGGCTCTACCTTCTTCCCTGTCAGGAGCAGCCTCAGTCTGCTTCTAGTTGTGCTGCATTTCTGAGAGCTGTGGAGATAGTTCTGCTTGGACACTGCTGTCACACCTGTCAGGCTCTGCACAGGAGCTGGTCAGCTGGGCCAAACCCACCCCCCACATAGAGGCATTTCTCTTTGTGCAACGAAGCGGTGATGCTCTCTGGCAACGTGTCTCCTTCATGCTCTTTTTTCATTTTGTGATGATTTTCAGCCTGCTGTAAGTCTGGAAAACTGAACACTGACTTGGCAAGTGCTTGAGCAGTTACTGACAAAAGCTTGTCAGGGCCTAAGTAGGCAGTCCAGCATTTCTTATTTTGTTAATACCTGGAGGATTAGGTGGTCCCACTTCAGATGTGTTACCATGTTATTCCCTTCAGTGACCCTGCAGGTAAGAAAGAGAGAGGGACTCCTTGTCAGAGCATGTCATGATAAGGTGAGGGGTAATGGGTATCATCTGGAAATAGATTTAGATTAGACATTAGGGAAAAAAATCTTTACAGTGAGGGTGGTGAGACACTGAAACAGGTCACCCAGAGAAGTTGTGGATGTTCCATACCTGGGAGTGTTCAAAGCTAGGCTGGATAGGGCTTTGAGTAACCTGGTATAGTGGAAGGTGTCCATGCCCATGGCAGGGAGATTGAAGCTGGATGCACTTAGAGGATGGCCAAGGGATCAGGCCCAGCCAGCATAGATTTAGGAAGGGCAGGTCCTGCCTGACCAGCCTGATCTCCTTCTATGACCAGGTGACTGCCTGGTGGATGTGGGGAGGCCTGTGGATGTGGTCTACCTGGACCTCAGCAAGGCCTTTGACATCGTCCCCCGCAGCAAACTCCTGGCCAAGCTGTCAGCCCCTGGCTTGGACAGCAGCACTCTGAGCTGGGTTAGGAACTGGCTGGAGGATGAGCCCAGAGAGTGGTGGTGAATGGTGCCACATCCAGCTGGCAGCCAGTCACTAGTGGTGTGCCCCAAGGATCAGTGCTGGGCCCCATGCTCTGTAGTATCTTTATTGATGATCGGGATGAGGGCATTGAGTCCATCATCAGTAAATTTGTGATGACACCAAGCTGGGGGCAGGAGTTGATCTGCTGGAGGGTAGAGAGGTTCTGCAGAGGGACCTCGACAGGCTGGGCAGATGGGCAGAGTCCAAGGGCATGAGATTGAACACATCCAAGTGCTGGGTTCTGCACATTGGCCACAACAACCCCATGCAGAGCTACAGGCTGGGTTCAGAGTGGCTGGAGAGCAGCCAGGCAGAGAGGGACCTGGGGGTGCTGGTCGATGGCAGGCTGAACATGAGCCTGCAGTGTGCCCAGGCAGCCAGGAGTGCCAATGGCATCCTGGCCTGCATCAGGAACAGTGTGGCCAGCAGGAGCAGGGAGGTCATTCTGCCCCTGTACACTGCACTGGTTAGGCCACACCTCGAGTCCTGTGTCCAGTTCTGGGCCCCTCAGTTTAGGAAGGAGGTTGACTTGCTGGAACGAGTCCAGAGAAGGGCAACAAAGCTGGTGAGGGGTTTGGAACACAAGCCCTATGAGGAGAGACTGAGGGAGCTGGGGTTGCTAGTCATGGGGCCTGTGTTTATAGGTTGGACATGATGATCCTCGAAGTCATTTCCAACCTTAGTTATACTGTGATACTGTGATACTGCTTAGCCTGGAGAAGAGGAGACTCAGGGGTGACCTTATTGCTCTCTACAACTACCTGAAGGGATGTTGTAGACAGGCAGAGGTTGGTCTCTTCTCCCAGGCAGCCAGCACCAGAACAAGAGGACACAGTCTCAAGCTGTGCCAGGGGAGGTTTTGGCTGGATGTTAGGGAAGTTCTATACAGAGAGTGATTGCCTATTGGAATGGGCTGCCTGGGGAGGTGGTGGAGTCACCATCATTGGAGGTGTTCAGTAGGTGACTTGATGGGGTGCTTGGTGCCATGGGTTAGTTGTTTAGGTGGGTTGGATTGGTTGATGGGTTGGACATGATGATCTTGAAGGTCTCTTCCAACCTGGTCTATTCTATTCTATCTTTAAGGGCTCTTCCAACCCAAACCATTCCACAGTTCTGTTTGTGTCTTTTTGGTGGTGGTGGTTTTTCTCCTTGTGTGGGCTTTTGTAGCTTTTCTCTCAATTTCTTACTTAGATTGTGATTTTGTTTTTAAATGGAGAAGAGATTCAAAACATTGTCCATCATATTAATAGCTTTCAAGTAGTGATTCATCCTACCCTAGCTTCTCAATTAAAAAAAGAACAACAGAACTTGTCTCCCAAATGAATCCAAACAGTTCCTTATGCCAACCCTATTAGTAGAAATCCATCTCTCCCATCTCTCCCACTCTGATCTCCTCAACTTGTTAAAAAGAGGAAGAGTGTCACCTCTATGCTTCCTGTTGCTTTTCCTTTTCCTAATGGTGTTTAAAAGATGACCAGCAGCTGACAGGTAGAAGGTGCTACTATATCCAGACTTTCATGACAATACTGCTAGTCAGTGCTAGTTAGGGAAGCAGTAGCTGGACTGAGAGGATGAAGCTATGACTCTCTTGCTGGGTGAGTGGGCGTGGAAGAAGAGGATGTGGTAAGCTCTTCATGCTTATGCTCTGTTTTGGAAAAATTGAGACCCTCCCACCCACTTGTAGCCTCTGGAGCAGCATCCACTGTGGCTGAGCTGCAAGCCTCAGGACATGCTCTTATTTCCATTGCAAAGTCTTGAGCTGCCCCTAGGCCGGTGTGTGTCTTGGGCTCCCCATCCCTGCCTATGCAGCTCTGTAAGTCAGCTGCTCCACTGCCCTGTCAGCACTGACATCATACTCAGCGAGATGGAAGCAGCAGATTTCCATCTTTCTCAGTCCTCTCCTCTGCTGCAGGCCTGTTGGGAGTCCTTCTCTCATTACTGTTCTGGTCACAGTCAGGAGTCCTCAAGTCCTGTCCGCTCCCCTGGGGCATTGGTGCCCTCTGCCAGCTTAGTAGCAAGAGGTTCTGTGCTGCTTTTACATGTGTGTCTCTTTTGGGTAGGGTCTGGTCTAGCAGTTGTCACATCTTCTGTTGCTGAAGGATGGTGCTTTTGCATTTCAAAGCAGAGAGTAAAAAAGTGACAGTCCAGGTGATTTCCGTGGTAACTGGGACACAGTGCCTGTATGGAGTGAAGCTGTGGTTATCCCAGTGTCACTGGGAAATGGGGGTGGGGGGATGAGTGTGGTAGGGATGGGGAGGAGTAAGCAGCCTAGATGCTGACCTGTATAGAGAAGGAAAAGCACAGAGGAACCCTCCTCTTCAGGTAAATAGCAGTGTGTCTAGCCTGATCACTTCTGCAAGTACTTTTCAGTTCTTAAGATGTTCTTTAATGACACCATGGGAGGAGGGGCAGATCTTTTACCCCTTTTGTGAGGGAGACTTGATATGAAGGTTTCTTTTATTGTGACGTAGCTCTCTTGGGGTGGAAGACTACTTTCACCTATTTTACAATTACCCACTACTCTTGGGAAAGTTTCCCATCCCAGGACTGCTGCTGCTGGCAACACTTTATGGCTGATTTCAGCCTGGGGAACTGAGAAACCAGGTGATGTGGTAAGTGGTTGCTTGCCTTTACCCCTTCAATGCAGCCTCTCCTGGCTATGTAAAAGTAAACGGTGGTCTGGCTTGTAACTGTGTGTTGTGTTGCTCCTAGAAGGACCAAGGCAAAGAATTAAGGCAGTTCCCCAACTACCTGTAAAGTCTACTTTTGTTTCTGCCACCAGCATCCCTTCCTGTTCACATCCCCTTGTCTGCTTCCATCAAAAGCAGCTTTCAGCCATGCAGCATGATCCAGGATTTTCCCATTGGCAACAAAGAATAGGAATGAAGATGGATTCCTTTAGCACTGCCAGATTTTAACATTCATTCCTGATGCCTGTTTGGCTACTGCACAGTCACTTCAGCTTGGTGCAGGGATGGAAAAGAGCTGCAATGAGGGAAGACATGGAGGAGGACCTGGCAGATGCTTTCCATTACAAAGCCGAGTTGTTCGTTTGTAGCCAGTGAGGAGGTATTGCTGTAACAGAGTGTGACATGGAACTTGGTGACTTCCAAACACTGGCCAGGACCATCAGGCTGCGTCTCTGAAGTGCCTCTTAGGCCTTTCTATTTGAGCTGGAGGGATGAGAACAAATCAGTCAGGGATGAAACATCAGGACGGGCTATGGTCGGTGGAGCTCTCCACCACCTAGGAAATGCAGGTGGTATCACTGGTGCTTGTATGAGCTGCTGATTTCTGATGCCTTTGAAACACCCACACATACATTCTCTGCACTGTAAGGGAATAACAAAGAGGCCATGTGGTTTTTCCCCTCTGCCAGGTCTTTCATTTGTATTGACTCCCTTGGGTTTATAGGTGTTTTGTTCTTCTGACTTGCAGTCATTAACTCTCACAATGCTTGCAGATTTGCCTTTGTTTGAAGCGTGTGTGGCAGAGGACTTGACTGTTAAAGGTCTCCTTCATGACTGTAGGCTTTTCACGTGGCTTCATGGGCTCAGTCCTTGGGGATGCTGCTGAAGTCATTTACAGCTGAAGTCATTTACAGCTGCGGTCACAAAATGAGAGGTTTGTCCTGGAGAGATTGTTGGAGAGTTGGATGATATCATGAGACATCTTCCAGAGACACTGAATAAGTAAAATGAAGCTTTGGGGTCTGGTACCCAAATAACTTAAGATTTATCCCCATAAACATTTTGGTTGCACTAGCACAGCCCAAGTGATGTACCAGTGTCCCCAGCAGGTTGCCATTCAAGGCTGTCCATGGAAGAGCCATGGCTGAGAGTTGCAAAACCATCAGGAGCAGCAATCATCCCCTGTTAAGAGAGAAGGAAAGACAGAGGTAATGTGACAGCCATCATTTGTCTGTGGCACCAAGGCCAAGATCAGGTTTAAACTGCTATGGCAGAAACAAAGGCTGAGTGTTAGGAAAGAGTGTGTTATGGTCTTTCATGTCTCATTGCTAGTGACTGAAGAGAAGAATCAGTATTAAGAATGAGATAAGCATCTTTTGGGAGTGGTTTAGGGAGAGCTGATCCTGCTCTCATAATGAGATGACCACTTTTGCGTCCCTTCTCATTTCCTTTTCCATGGCTGAAATAAAAACAAGTGTTTTCATTTGCTGTTTGCTTTTGGGGAGTTGCAAAATGAGGTTTTTTCAGACCACTTGCCAAACGAGGGGGACTTCATTTCTGTTCAATCTGAGTAGCAAAAGATGCTTTGAAATTGAAATGAATTTGTTGCTCAGATCCCCAGAGACTACCTCTTGAATATGTGTGCCTTGGGCTAGCACTTGTTTCTTTGGCATTATTCAGTGTCCCACACGCCTTCACTTCTTTCTAAGATGGATCCCACAGGCTGTTGAATTCCATGAGTGATTCTCCTTTCAATTCCAAGATGCATGAACCAGGTTGCAGGATCAAGCTTTTAGGCTACAATACCTCTTTTCAGAAGAGCTCCCTTGGTGTTAGAGGGGGTGTTCACATTGGTCCTAAACATGCCTTGCTGTCTTTCTCCACTCTGCCATTTAAGAAGCATCTCTGGGTTCAAATGCTAAAGGACTATTGCTTGAGATATCAGAGCATGTCTCTGAGACATGAGTGTTCCCCCACACACACACACTGCAGACTTTGATGAAAGGGAGTTTAAATTGCTGTCTTTAAAAGCTGCAGCTAGAAACAGTCTAATCTGGTGCACACCAATGAGGAATTTCCCTTCCTGGAGCTCCTCATGAGTCATGACTGCAATTATTTACAACCTGACTAGCAGTAAGATGCGTAATGAAAGTTGGAGCCCATAAAAGCTGTAGGTGAATCAATATTTCAATTGAAGTCCACAGTGGAAAAGATAATCAATATTCTGATATAAGCCACTTGTGTTTCTACACAGAAAGAAAACAGGGGCAAGATCTCTCCTATAATGGAAAAGAAACAGGGAAGCCTTGGAGCAGCGCAGGAAAAGGTTCTGAGGTTCAGCTGGCAAAATACCAACACCGAGAACACTCAAAATGCATTGTCTAAGGGTTGGCTCTGCTGGGTGCAAGTCAGACTCACAGTATCAATAAGGTTGGAAGAGACCTCAAGGATCATCGAGTCCAACCTGTCACCACAGACCTCATGACTACACCACGGCACCAAGTGCCACGTCCAATCTCCCCTTGAACGCCTCCAGGGACGGTGACTCCACCACCTCCCTGGGCAGCTCATTCCAATGACGAATGACTCTCTCGGTGAAGAACTTTCTCCTCACCTCCAGCCTAAACTTCCCCTGGCACAGCTTGAGACTGTGTCCCCTTGTTCTGGTGCTGCTTGCCTGGGAGAAGAGACCAACCCCTTCCTGGCTACAATCACCTTTCAGGTAGTTGTAGAGAGCAATGAGGTCACCCCTGAGCCTCCTCTTCTCCAGGCTAAACAATCCCAGCTCCCTCAGCCTCTTCTCACAGGGCTGTGCTCAAGGCCTCTCCCCAGCCTTGTTGCCCTTCTCTGGACACGTTCAAGTGTCTCAATGTCCTTCTTAAACTGAGGGGCCCAGAACTGGACACAGGACTCAAGGTGTGGCCTAACCAATGCAGAGTACAGGGGCACAATGACCTCCCTGCTCCTGCTGGCCCCACTGTTCCTAATGCAGGCCAGGATGCCATTGGCCCTCTTGGCCACCTGGGCACACTGCTGGCTCATGTTTAGGCAGCTGTCAATCAGCACCCCCAGGTCCCTCTCTGTTTGGGAGCTCTCCAGCCACTCTGACCCCAGCCTGTAGCTCTGCATGGGTTTGTTGTGGCCAAAGTGCAGCCCCTGGCACTTGGACTTGTTGAATGACATCCCATTGGACTCTGCCCATCTGTCCAGTCGGTTGAGGTCCCTCTGCAGAGCCTTTCCATCCTCTAACTGACCAACATCTGCTCCCAACTTGGTGTCATCTGCAAATTTGCTGATAACTGTCTCAATCCCCTCATCCAGATCATCAATGAAGATATTAAAGAGGATGGGGCCCAGCACTGATCCCTGGGGCACACCACTGGTGACTGGCTACCAGCTGGATGTGGCACCATTCACCACCACTCTCTGGGCTCTCACTGACTGAAATTTGATTGCTTTAATGAACCACCCGTTCCTCGCATAAAGAGAGGAGCTCTGCTCTCTCCCGTGGCAGTATTTCTTTTGGGAGACTGGGACAGCTAGCATTTGATCCCAGGCTGCAGCCATGGAAATGACTGAGAGACTTGGGAGTCTCCCAGAGGGCAATCCATAAACCTGCAAGTGCTCTCCCAGTAAAATTAAGTTGTACATTATATGCAATATATTCTGTTCACATTTCACGTTGGAACAGAGCACAGCAAAATCGATACTTGGCAGTGCTCCTTGTAGTATTATTAGTATCTGCATAGTAAAGGTGAGAGGCAGTTAGGTCCTTGCAGCCATGCCAAAGACCTGTGGCAGAGCAAAAGGAGGAGCTAAGTAGAATAGAATAAACCAGGTTGGAAGAGACCTTCAAGATCATCGTGTCCAACCCATCAACCAATCCAACCCACCTAAACAACTAACCCATGGCACCAAGCACCCCATCAAGTCTCCTCCTGAACACCTCCAATGATGGTGACTCCACCACCTCCTTGGGCAGCCCATTCCAATGGGCAATCACTCTCACTTCCTAACATCCAGCCTAAACCTCCCCTGGCGCAGCCTAAGACTTTGTCTTCTTGTTCTGGTGCTGGCTGCCTGGGAGAAGAGACCAACCTCCATCTGTCTACAACCTCCCTTCAGGTAGTTGTAGAGAGCAATAAGGTCACCCCTGAGTCTCCTCCTCTCCAGGCTAAGCAACCCCAGCTCCCTCAGCCTCTCCTCATAGGGCTTGTGTTCCAAACCCCTCACCAACTTTGTTGCCCTTCTCTGGACTCGTTCCAGCAAGTCAACCTCCCTCCTAAACTGAGGGGCCCAGAACTGGACACAGTACTCAGGCTGTGGCCTAACCAGTGCAGTGTACAGGGCCCCAAGCCCTGAGCGAGTGGCACAGTGCTTACAGTGTTCTGCAAAGAGCAGAGTGAGCCACAGTCCCAGGGAACGTACCTTTTCTGCTGACAAAGCTTCACACAGCTCAGCCTCAAACTCTTTCACCTTTTCTTCTCCAAAAGGGTAGAAATAAAGACAAGAACGCAAACCTTCCTGTAGAGCAGCTCCCACTTCTGTTTCCTTTTATTTTTGTAGTTGGGCATTTCTTTGGCACTCTTCCCCCCTCCACCCTCCTTTTTCCTCATTCACTGGAAGGGGGTGGGGGGGAGGGGGAAAAAAGATCCCTGGAAAACCCCCAAAAGCCTCAACTCTTGAACAGTCCATCAAACATGCTTCGTGGTGGGGCTGTAAACCTGGTGTTTAAATGGTTCCTTTCTTGTTTTGTTTTTCACAGGTCCTTGCCCTCACCATGTCAAGGAGTGTTAATGATGTCTCCCCTCTCCATTGCATTCCCCACCTGTCATCCTGCTAGGATCTAACTACAGAATGAACATAGCAGCTGTGTTTAATGCCCTGCTGGTGTGTGTGCTGGCCGCCGTGCTGTGGAAGTACATGAAGCTGCGAGAGCATGCCTTCGAGATCGAAGAGGAGCTGGTCCTTACGCGGCAGTCTCAGGAGCTTTCTCAGGCTCAGGTTGACTACCATGCAGCTCTCCAGGCACTGGTGGAGGATGGTACCAGGATGGTGTGCACTGGCAGGATGCACACTGACCGCGTCTGCCGCTTTGAGTCCCTTTGCTACTCTACTGAGGCTGAGGAGTTTGTCTACTTTCATAGCAACTCCTCAGTCATGCTGCCCAACCTGGGCTCCCGAAGGTTCCAGCCAGCTCTGCTTGACCTCTCTTCAGTGGAAGATCACAACACCCAGTACTTCAACTTTGTGGAGCTGCCAGCTGCTGCCCTGAAATTTATGCCAAAGCCGGTCTTTGTGCCTGATGTGGCCCTGATTGCTAACAGGTTCAACCCAGACAACCTGATGCACGTCTTTCATGATGACCTTCTCCCCATTTATTACACCATGCAGCAGTTCTCTGATCTAGATATGGAGGCACGGCTCTTCTTCATGGAAGGGTGGAGTGAAGGTGTTCACTTTGACCTCTACAAGTTACTGAGTAACAAGCAGCCACTCCTCAGGGAGCAGCTTAAAACCCTGGGCAGGCTCCTCTGCTTTACCAAATCATACGTGGGACTGTCCAAAATCACCACCTGGTACCAATATGGGTTTGTCCAGCCACAAGGGCCAAAGGCAAACATTTTAGTTTCTGGTAACGAGATCAGGCAGTTCACCAAATTCGTGATGCAGAAGCTGAACGTCAGCTTAGAGGAAAGCTCCAGTGAGGAGTACATCGTGGTGTTCAGTCGAACGATCAACAGACTTATCCTAAATGAGGCAGAACTAATACTGGCCCTTGCTCAGGAGTTCCAGATGAAAACCATCACTGTCTCTCTGGAGGAGCATTCGTTTTCTGACATCGTCCGGTTGATCAGCAACGCCTCCATGCTGGTCAGCATGCATGGGGCCCAGTTAGTCACATCTCTCTTCCTGCCAAGAGGTGCCACAGTGGTGGAGCTTTTTCCTTATGCTATCAACCCTGAACACTATACCCCTTACAAAACACTGACAACCCTTCCTGGCATGGACTTGCAGTACATTGCCTGGCAGAACACCAACAGGGAAGACACCGTTACCTACCCAGAGAGGCCGTGGGATCAGGGCGGGATTGCTCACCTGGACAAAGCTGAGCAAGAGCGCATCATGAAGAACACAGAGGTGCCACGGCACCTCTGCTGCCGCAACCCCGAGTGGCTGTTCCGTGCCTACCAGGACACAAAAGTGAACATCCCCTCTCTCATCCATGTGATCAGGCAGACTGTGAAGTCCAAGCCTGGACTCAAGAAGCACAAGTGGTCTGGTAGCCTCTATCCTGGCAAAGTGAGGGATGCCAGGTGTCAAGCCTCCATCCAGGGCACAAGCGAAGCTAAACTGGCAGTGTCCTGGCAGATCCCCTGGAACCTGAAATATCTCAAGGTCAGAGAAGTGAAATATGAAGTCTGGATACAAGAGCAAGGGGAAAACACTTACATGCCTTATATATTGTCCCACCAGAATCACACCTTCTCAGAAAACATTAAGCCTTTCACAATCTACCTGGTGTGGATACGCTGCATCTTCAACAAAAGTCTCCTGGGACCTTTTGCAGATGTGCTCTTGTGTAGTACATAACCTGGTGCAGTGCCTGCACAACTCTGCCATGCTCTCCACTCCATCTGTGGTTTAAAACTTGTCTTGTAGTTTGTAGAGGGCTGAAGAGGACTAGTCTGTACCAGTGCCTAAGTGTCCGTTTTACTGCCCTCCAGGTGTATTTAAATGGTATTTATTTCCTGTGAGTGTTTCCTCAAAAACACAAAGAAACCTCTGTGTTCTTCAGAGTAACTTCCAGAGGTTAAGTTACATGCTTAATATGTGTAATTGCAGCAGAATGGAAGCGAGTTGTGTGTACCTTGGTCGTGATTTACATTCATCTCTATAGCGTGGCGAGTATTTAAGCACAGTGTTACACCACAGTTAATTCCATGGCTAGGTGGGCAGCTCTCATCAGCTTTTCCATTCTAAGTTCTTTTTGGTTTTTATTTGTTGTTTATAACTCTGATGGTAATTTTGAGTTCAAGATTTGGTGTGAGAGCCTTCATTAAACTACTGTAAATCTCCTCTGTTTGTTTGTTTAGTACCTGTCAAAGTCTTTTATTGTGATCAATTTTTTGCTGTCATAAAGTGTATATATATATCATAGTATCAGTCAGGGTTGGAAGGGACCACAAGGATCATCTAGTTCCAGGGACACCCCACACTAGATCAGGCTGGACAGAGCCTCATCCAGCCTGGCCTTAAACACCTCCAGGGACAGTGCCCCGACCACCTCCCTGGGCAACCCATTCCAGGGCTTCACCACTCTCATGGGGAAGAACCTCCTCCTCATATCCAGCCTGAACCTCCCCACCTCCAGCTTCATTCCATTCCCCCTAGTCCTATCACTACCTGACATCCTGAGAAGTCCTTCCCCAGCCTTCTTGGAGGCCCCCTTCAGATACTGGAAGGCCACAATTAGGTCACCTGGGAGCCTTCTCTTCTGCAGACTGAACAGCCCCAACTCCTTCAGTCTGCCCTCATAGGAGAGGTGCTCCAGCCCTCTGATCATCCTTGTGGCCCTTCTCTGGACATGTTCCAGCACCTCCACATCCCTCTTGTAATAGGGGCTCCAGAACTGGATGCAGTACCCCAGGTGGGGTCTCACCAGGGCTGAGTAGAGGGGGAGGATCACCTCCCTCGACCTGCTAGCCACACTTCTCCTGATGCAGCCCAGGATCTGATTGGCTTTGTGGGCTGCAAGTGCACACTGAAAGCTCATGTTGAGCTTCTTGTCCACCAGCACCCCCAAGTCTCTCTCCTCAGGGCTGCTTTCCAGCCAGTCACTGCCCAGCCTGGATTTGTGCCTGGGATTGCCTCGACCCAGCTGCAGGACCCTGCACTTGCTCTTATTGAACTTCATGAGGTTGGCTTGTGCCCACCTCTCCAGCCTGTCCAGGTCCCTCTGGATGGCCTCCCTTCCCTCCAGCGTGTCTGCTGCACCACACAGCTTGGTGTCATCAGCAAACTTGCTGAGGGTGCACTCAATGCCACTGTCCATGTCACCCACAAAGATATGGGTAGAGTTGTTTGGGGTTTTTTTTTCCCCCCCATCTTTTGGCTGAAGAGAATGCCAGCTTCATGTTTAAAAGTAGATTTCAGTGTGCAAATAAGAGATAAAAGGGACAGACTGAATGAAAGACATGACTGTGTTTTAAGAAGAGTTCTGTGGGAAAGAAAGTGGATGTTTTGGAGCAGGCCATGAGGTGAAATTGCACATAGAATCAAAAACCCCAGAGATCATCAAGTCCAACCTGTCACCCAACACCTCATGACTAATAAACCATGGCCCTGGGTGCCACATCTGATCCCCTCTTGAACACCTCCAGGGATGGTGACTCCACCACCTCCATGGGCAGCACATTCCAATGATGAATGACTCTCTCAGTGAAGAACTTTCTCTTCACCTCCAGCCTAAACTTCCCCTGGTGCAGCTTGAGACTGTGTCCTCTTGTTCTGGTGCTCATTGCCTGAGAAGAGACCAACCCCCACCTGATTACAACCTCCCTTCAGGTAGCTATAGAGAACCTCTGAGCCTCCTCTTCTCCAGGCTAAACAGCCCCAGCTCTCTCAGCCTCTCCTCATAGGGCTTGTGCTCGAGACCTCTCCCCAGCCTTGTTGCCCTTCTCTGGACATGTTCAAGAGCAGTCTGCTCAAGAAAATGCTCTGTTTTGATGTTTGGTCAGAATAATAGATGCTAACAGGTACATGCTTTTCTAAGTCATAGGGAGGTGGTGGCAAAGAGAAGTTTTCTGGTCACAGATTTTCCTGGATATTGATGGGAGGAAACAGTAGGGCAGGGGACAAGTAGGTGGCTGCCATGGCTTTGGACTGACAGAGCATGTGACAGGAACTGGGCTGATGACACTCACCCCTCTGTTGCTTCAGTCAGGGGAGTCTTTTTTCCAGAATTAACATCAATTTTCCCCAAGGTTATAGTCTGGCTTCATTGCTGGGGTAACACACTGCCTGCTGAGGGGCTGACCCTGCACAGTTCCCCTTTAGGTGAAGGCCCTAAAGATCCATCACTCAGCTGAAGCTGGTACCCTGCTCCAGTTTCAAACCATTGCCCCTCATCCTGTCACCACAAGCTCTCCTCAGCAGTCCCTCCCCAGCCTTCCTGGAGGTCCCCTTCAGGTACTGAAATGTAGCTCTAAGGTCCCCGATGAATGCAGGGGGGTTAGAGTCGATGACTTTCCAGAGTCCCTTCCACGATGACACATCAGGGTCACAGCCAGTGAAGTGGAAGCACAGATTATGCTTAACCCTGTGAGATGTCTCTTGGCTTTTAGTTTGCTTTGTCTGCATAAAGACATTTCAGGGCAGGTGGCATCTCAGTTGTTTTTTATTCCCTTCAATAAGCTCTTCTACCTAACCAGGGGGCCACATGGATTTTGTCCCCACCACCCTACTTCATCTTGCCTAAGCAGCTCCTGCTCCCTCTACACCGTCCTCCCCCCTGCCTAAGCAGCTCCTGCTCCCTCTACACCGTCCTCCCCCCTGCCTAAGCAGCTCCTGCTCCCTCTACACCGTCCTCCCCCCTGCCTAAGCAGCTCCTGCTCCCTCTACACCATCCTCCCCCCTGCCTAAGCAGCTCCTGCTCCCTCTACACCGTCCTCCCCCCTGCCTAAGCAGCTCCTGCTCCCTCTACACCGTCCTCCCCCCTGCCTAAGCAGCTCCTGCTCCCTCTACACCGTCCTCCCCCCTGCCTAAGCAGCTCCTGCTCCCTCTACACCGTCCTCCCCCCTGCCTAAGCAGCTCCTGCTCCCTCTACACCGTCCTCCCCCCTGCCTAAGCAGCTCCTGCTCCCTCTACACCGTCCTCCCCCCTGCCTAAGCAGCTCCTGCTCCCTCTACACCGTCCTCCCCCCTGCCTAAGCAGCTCCTGCTCCCTCTACACCGTCCTCCCCCCTGCCTAAGCAGCTCCTGCTCCCTCTACACCGTCCTCCCCCCTGCCTAAGCAGCTCCTGCTCCCTCTACACCGTCCTCCCCCCTGCCTAAGCAGCTCCTGCTCCCTCTACACCATTACTGCACCCATCCCAGAGCCAGGGGCAAGACTCTCAACCAGCCAAGATACCACACAGAGGAGCTCAGCCCCAGCCAGCACCCGTGGATAACATTAAGAGTAGTCATCAATCCTGGCCCTAACAACCAGGGGGCCACCAGACCCCCCGGCCTTTGTTGTCACCACCACCACCACCACCACCCAGTGTGCACCATGGGCACTCACCAGCGATGAGAGGAGGATCCCTCAGCCCAGAAGGGCTCAGCTTGGGGCTTCTGCCTTTCCTGGGGGGCATTAAAAAGGGGAATGGGTGGGGAGGCCAAAGTGGACACAACTGGGGTGGGAGGAGACTCCAACAGAGCCCAGGTGCTCTGGGTTTGAGGGGAAACGGGGAAATTAGGTGGGTGGGGTGGAAAGAGGGCAGATGTGGTGGTGAAAGAAGGGGGGTTTAAAATAGCTTTATTTTCCATAGATGTTCCATAATGCACAACTGCAGTGCATGGTTTGCTTTGCCTCCATGCAAAAAGAACAAACCCACCAGTACTTCACAAAACAAACCACAGTGGTGGCTGTTGCAGTGAAACCTTCCCATCATCATCACTTTGCTTGGTGGGAAGAGCTGTGCTCTTCAGGTCAACATAACCAGGTTTAACAAAACAAAACAAAAAGTTCTGCAAGAGGGCATTTTTTCCCTGGATACCAGCAGGCAGCACCAGGATGACTGAGGGACTACAGCATGTGCCCTGTGAGGAGGGGCTGAGAGCCCTGGGGCTTTTTAGTCTGGAGAGGAGAAGAATGAGAGGAGATTTAATAAATGTTTCTAAATAGCTGAGGGCTGGGGGTCAAGAGGGAGGGGACAGGCTCTGCTCAGCTGCACCCTGGGATAGGACGAGGGGCAATAGATAGAAACTCCAGCACAGGAGGTTCAACCTCAACATGAGGAGGAACTTCTTCACTGAGAGGGTCACAGAGCACTGGAACAGGCTGCCCAGAGAGGTTGTGGAGTCTGCTCCTCTGGAGACTTTCAAGACCTGTCTGGATGTGTTCCTGTGCTAGATGCTATGGTCCTGCTCTAGCAGAGGGGTTGGACTCGATGATCTTCAAAGGTCCCTTCCAACCCCTAACATCCTGTGATCCTATGACACTGTCTTTGAAAAACACTCTGTGTCACAAGTACAGCTCTTGGGGAAGAACAGGAGAGAAGGGGCAGGAGTGAGAGATGTCAGGATGTTTCCCTAACAGATGTTAATATCTTTCATGGTTTATAACCAGCATTAAAGCGAGAGGAAAAATACCTCTCTGCCTTCCTGGTCATCCCTGGGACTGGATGGATGTTTAACAGTAGGAGAGATGGCTTGCTTCCTGAGTGATGAGCAGCTCCAAGCAGGATTATAACAAAAGTTCTAGAGAGAGGGAGAAAACCAGACAAGAAACAGGAGGATTGAAAAATGAGTGAGACACCACAGTACAACACTGGACCTTCAGGCAAGTAGTACTCCTGTATATTGATTTTTATTGTCCCATTTTGTTTTCAAACATGTTTGTAATTCCAGGGGGGTTGGGGAGGGAGTAAAACAACAGTCCCAAAGTCTGTGTTTGCAGTGCCATTATAGAATCATAGAATCAATAAGGTTGGAAAATACCTCAGAGATCAAGTCCAGCCTGTCACCCAGCACCTCATTGACTAACTAAACCTTGCTAACTAAACATTTTTGCCTTGGTACTTTAAAGGGTGCATGAATATTTCCACCATTGCTCTCTTAGGACAGAATGGGTTTCGTGCTGAAGTTTCCACAACCTGTGCCACGTATGTTAAAGCTGAGAGCTGTATGTCAGAGAAAAACTTCATAAACTGATGACAGATATGAAAGCAGGCTGCTTAGAGAGGCCACCAGGCTGGTTAGCTCCCACTCATGGAAGAGTTCTGCAGGAATCTGTCATCCCCATGTCCATGGAAGCTGAAGATAGCCCCGTGGCCAGCAGCCATCCTCCCTGCTGTCTGTTGCAAGAGTGGTAATGTTGGCATCCTACAAAATCAGGTTTTGAGTGAGCCCTCAGAAGGCTGAAATGTAGTCAGCATTTATTTTGTACCAGTTCTCAGAAGCAATTTTCATTAGGAGTGTCAGCTGCCTGTGTCCTAACCACCAGTTGTCCTGGGTCCGGGGTATTTGTGTGCTGCCTTCCTGCCTGCCTTTCTCAGTACCTTTTGTAGCAATCTGTGGTCCACATTTGTAGACCATCCCATTTCAGTTGAAATGGATTTCACTTGATTGCAGTTTTTCTAGCACTAGACAGACTGGTGTTTCCTCAGGCAAGCTTATGGGGTTCCTTTTGACAAGTTGTGTTGTTCAGTAAACGTGCGCCTTCCACCGCTGCATCACTTGGGTTTGCTCCCAAAGCAAATCCATTAAGCTCTGTGGTGCTGTCTGGCCCCACTGTGCTGGAAGAGGAGCAGCTGGCTAGGATTTAATCCAAAACCCTGCGGGGGCAGTGCAGGATGCCAACAGCAGGCTGGTCTTGAACTCGCTGCTGCTCGGCTTGGCTGTGGTTATGGAGATGGATCAGCAAGGAGGATTTCTCTGGCTGCAGTTTCATGTCTTCTAATTAGCCAAGGTAAGGAGCAGCCAGCTGCTGTGCAAGGGGCTGCTCACCAACGTGTATGAGGGTGAAGAAGGGCTGAATAGAGCACTGAACAGCTTGCCACACATGAGATGCTGGAGCTGAAGCCGCAGGTTGTATGACAATAGAGTTCTCTATGGACAGCAGTTACCAAGTGAGAGAATGAATTTTAACAGAGCCAGAGTAATTTCATGCTACTGTAATGTTCTCTTGTTTATAGCCCAAACTCACCCTAAATACCATATCTAAGAATAGAGATTTCTGAAGAGGCTCAACTCCAGCCTGGCTTTAGGTGTGTTTCTTGAGCAGGACATGCTGTCTCTGGGCCTGTGGAGAGTTGAGATTTATGGATGGCACTTGTTTTAAACACACCACATCTTGCTCAACACAGTGGAAGGCCAGTTGCTCTGGAGCTGTGGAGCCTGAAAGAGTGGAAAACAGGTTGGAGTAGCACAAACTGAAGCCTGAAAAGCCACAGACCATCGCCAGTAGTGGGAGGGACTTTTTCCAAGCAGCCTGGCAGGTAGCAATCAGCATGATCAAGAGTGGGATCTCATGGCAGCAAATATCTAGAGCACCTGTTTGCAGGCTTCTCAGGAACCAGACTGACTGGGAAATAATAATGAAATTCTGCTCTTTCTTTTATATGTGTATTTTAACAGTCCTTTTGTGACGGCCTGTGTCCAGCTAAGCAGATATCAGCATCCTCTGCGTGGCTTTTACACCCTTGTTCAAAACAGGAACTGTCCTCTACATGACAGAGGGTGGCTCAGAGGTGGGTGACCCCTTGGCTGGGTGCAGGATGAACTACTGGCCGAGTGGGAAGCAGTGAGGATGCAGGTGCCCTGTGAGAAATGTTCTCATATGAGTAGAATAAACCTTTATTTAGAATAAACCAAACCAGGTTGGGAGAGACCTTCAAGATCGTGTCCAACCCATCAACCAATCCAACCCACCTAAACAACTAACCCATGGCACCAAGCACCCCATCAAGTCTCCTCCTGAACACTGCCAATGATGGTGACTCCACCACCTCCTTGGGCAGCACATTCCAATGGGCAATCACTCTCTCTGTATAGAACTTCTTCCTAACATCCAACCTGAACCTCCCCTGGTGCAGCCTGAGACTGTGTCCTCTTGTTCTGGTACTGGCTGCCTGGGAGAAGAGACCAACCTCTGCCTGTCTACAACCTCCCTTCAGGTAGTTGTAGAGAGTGATAAGGTCACCCCTGAGTCTCCTCTTCTCCAGGCTGAGCAACCCCAGCTCCCTCAGCCTCTCCTCACAGGGCTGTGTTCCAAACCCCTCACCAACTTTGTTGCCCTTCTCTGGCCTCGTTCCAGCAAGTCAACCTCTTTCCTAAACTGAAGGGCCCAGAACTGGACACAGGACTCAAGGTGTGGCCTAACCAGTGCAGTATACAGGGGTCAGTACAACCTGACTCTTCTTGATCTGCCTCTGCACAGCCAGTGGGGTGCTGTGGTGGCCATGAGCTGGTCATCTTCTTACCAGCCAGAAATGCTCCTGTGCTTAAGTAGTACGCTTAGCCAATGGCACGCATGCAGAATCCTAAACCTCATCCAGAAGAACCCACGCCTACCATAAAGCACTACTGGCTAGCTTGAGCTTGGCAAAATTATTGTACCTTTTGTTTCCCCCCTTTTCCCCTGGGCCTATGGATTTCTTCAGCTTTTGACTTCTTTCTTCACACACACTGCCTGTGAGTGGCAGGGGCAGGCAGTGATGGGCTAGCTGTGCTTCAGACTGGTCACCTGCTGCAGGTTTTACACTTCCAGAAAGTGACTGGAGGTATTTAATCAAAATATTTGGGTTTGCATAGTTCAAATTCAGATTTTTCTGTCTCATTCCTGTGTCTGATTCCTCTTGAAGATCCTTTTCTTAAGAGCAGTAACTTGAGACTTCTAAAAGCTACTGTGCTGGGGAAGGTGAGAGCTGTAGATGGTTTAGTCTGAGACACCAGTGCCTGACAAGACCCAAATTAAATTAAGACACTTAGGAAATGGTTTATTTTAAGACTTTGATCTTGGTGTAGATGTCTCCCAGACAGAGACACATTTGCTGCAGGTGAACTGGCAAGGGCTCTTACCCAAGCCTGTAACCTCTTTAGGGCAGAAGTTGGTCCACCTGCACAGCAAGGAGCTTGTTGCTCTCCAGGATCCTTGGGTGAAAGGGACTCAAGCACATCATAATTTGGTGTACATTAAACAAAAGAGTGACTTCAGCATCTTTATTGCTGTGATTCATCTGCTGCTGAGCTGTATAAATAGAGAACTTACTGCTGCAATATTTTTGCTTCTGGTGTCTGTGGTCTAAGGCAGGGTAGGTTGAGTGGATAAAAGAGCACTTAATTTTTCCCTGCCGGACTTGGGCTTGGCACACTCTTGGAATGACTTTCAATGTGATGACTGACAGTCCATCTGTGCTGTGGGTGGTATGAGAAGCATCACCATCTGCATGTGTGTGAGGCACATCACCATCCTTATGTAAGGATGGCACCTTCCCCAGCACATCCCCCCTAAGAGAGCTTGAGCCAAACCCTTCACTAGCACGGTGGTGTGGATTTACACCGACTGAGGGCCTAGCCCTTCTTGTCACCTTCTCAAATCATTCCTTCAGAACATGCTGATTACTAAACTAATTGTTGGCACGTTTGAACAGATAAACCACACAGCCTCCTGTTTGCTTGAAGTAACTTGGCAGCAGTCCTCACCTTGAAATGCTGCTCAGGCCCTACCACCTGAAAATGCGCTGACTCCCAAGATCAGTTGAGCTGCCTTTTGTTGGGTGTTTATCCAAACAGCTCACTGGAATTGCCTGATTTACCTTCTGGGTTAGCTGTGTCCCTGTATGCATAAAGCAGCATCCACAGCATTTTGCCACCACCACGTGGGCATGGCATAGAGCTGGGCAGGGTGGCTTCAACAGCCTCTTCCCCTCCTTCACCCTCGCCTTTGGGTGAGTGATGCCCATTTCTACTTCTCATACTTAATACTTGATTTATTTACCCAGCCACATCTATCTCCAGAACATTATTTAGAATCACAAACTTTAAATTGATAGGGCCATCTATTTGAATAGGTTTTGTTCATTTCCATTCAAGGAGTTTAAACAACCACACTGGTACCTCCAGCTGAAGCAGCCACCCGATGTGCATCTGCTGATACCCCAGCCCAGCTCTCCAGCTGCCCAGAGCTGCAGGTATTTTGGATCTCAGTGCACTGTATTTGCCTACTGAAAGCCATGGTCCTGCAGTACACCAAGTGCTGAGGCTCTGGGCTGTTCCACTGAGCTGTAGTTGCTTGAGACTAGGTGCTGCCAGGAGCAAGGTGCCCAGCAGTCACCTGCAGGTGTGGCTCAGGGAAATTAATTTCCAAATGTAGCCAAGGTGGTAGCTCAAACCAAACAAGTCTGGGAGCCCACATGTAATGGCAGGGCTCAAAAGAAAACTCTACTGCCAGCGGGTTCACTCTGTTTTCCCAATATCCAAGCTGTGTCTGTGGTGGCACAGGGGCAATGCTCCAGGGCCAAGGCTGGGAAAGGTCATGGGGCTGGCACACAGTGGTGCTTTTCACTGAGCATCCCCTGCAAAGCTCTCTGGGCCACTTTCTCCCTGCACACTTTTCTCCTCAGTTAACTCAGTATGATGGTTCCAGCTGCTCCTAAGTCATCACAATTTTCCTGTTTCTCTCTGGCTTTCAGACTCATGCCCAGGTTTCTGCCAGCTCTCATTAGCTGCCCCTCTGGTGCCAGCAGAGCAGCAGCAACCAGGGGAAGGACTAAGGGGGCTGCCAGGAGATAGAGGCAAAAAAGAAGAATCAGCCTGGGGAAGAGGCTCTGGGAGAGATGCTCTTGGATGTCTCCAGGAAGCCAGCCACCAGGTTTCACATTTCAGATGCCCAAGCAGCCAAGAGCAGCACACATCACCCTTGGCATTAGAAAATGTGATGATTTGGGACTGGGCTTCTAACAAGCAGCTTCTCCATGGTCTGCTCCTCTGCTTATTCCCCTTTGACCAAACAAGGCAATCTGCCTGTCAGCCTGAGCCAAGGACAACCAAGAAACCACGGATTCAGGGTGATGTGTGCACTCCTTTCCATTATGCAAAACAGTATGTGTGCCCCAGCTGAGCACAGCACATGCTGTCCTTCCATGACCCTTCTGAGTCCACTTTGAGACTATCTGGGAGCAAGAGTCCTGGGCTACCCTTTGTACAGACAAGCTGAGTGCCAGCAGCCCACAATGGTGCAAGGCTAGGCCTTGCCAGGTCCAAACTGAGATTGATGCATCACATCCCACCTCAAAAGTGAGATTAACATTTGCTCTTGGTATCACAAGTCTCTCTGCACTTGATGGCAGCTTTTGGGTCCTCTCCCACCGGTTACTGGCTGATTTAAAGGACTGTGAAGCTGTGCAAGCAATAAACAGGGTATCCTGTGGGAGAGCTGGCCTCACTCCCCGCCATTTAGCAGAGTAATTTCCTCCTCGTGGTGTGAGTTTCAGGCTCTGCATCCAGAGAGAGGACCTCTGCCACATGAGAAAGTTATCTCAGAGGTGCTGCATGTAATCTCCTCTGTTCTCCATCTTTACTTCTCTTTCCTCCCATCTTGAGACACTGTGTGATGAATAGCAAGGGCACCAGCCAAAGGGTTTCATTTGTGGGGACTGTAAAACACGCTTGTGGAGCAGACACTGTGTTTTGCCCTCGTATTGCTAAGCTGTCCAAACCTGTGCTGCACCTGGGGCTGAGAACTGCTCCATGACTTCACTGCAGGAGACCAAAGACCTGATTTTTAAGAAGCAGGTTTTAGGTGAAATCTTTTGATCCACCTGATGGCAAAAGGGAAAGAGTAAGCCCTCCAAAGCCTAGCTCTTGCTGGGCAAACTGAGAAAACAGTCCTACCCTTCCTGTGGTTGGGGTTGGCATTCTGATATCAAGCTCAGTGATTGGGTTTAAGGACCACTTGGCATCACCTTGCTGGAATTTTACTGGGGTTGAAAGTCAGAACCTGTAAGTATTTAATTAGCTGCTCCTTTACCTTTGATGAGAATATCTGTTGTTTATCAGTTTCAGAGAAGTACAAAGGATATATTGAGTTCCTCTGTGCTGGGTTAGGAACTGGCTGGAGGGCGGAGCCCAGAGGGTGGTGGTGAATGGTGCCACATCCAGGACACCAGTGGCGTCCCCCAGGGATCAGTGCTGGGCCCCATCCTCTTTAATATCTTCATTGATGATCTGGATGAGGGGATTGAATCAGTCATCAGCAAATTTGCAGATGACACCAAGTTGGGAGCAGATGTTGGTCAGTTAGAGGGTGAAAGGGCTCTGCAGAGGGCCTCGACCGACTGGACAGATGGGCAGAGTCCAAGAGGATGGCATTCAACAAGTCCAAGTGCCAGGGGCTGCACGTTGGCCACAGCAAGCCCATGCAGAGCTACAGGCTGGGGTCAGAGTGGCTGAGAGCTCCCAAACAGAGAGGGACCTGGGGGTGCTGATTGACAGCTGCCTAAACATGAGCCAGCAGTGTGCCCAGGTGACCAAGAGGGCCAATGGCATCCTGGCCTGCATTAGGAATAGTGTGGCCAGCAGGAGCAGGGAAGTCATTGTGCCCCTGTACTCTGCATTGGTTAGGCTGCACCTTGAGTCCTGTGTCCAGTTCTGGGCCCCTCAGTTTAAGAAGGACATTGAGACACTTGAACGTGTCCAGAGAAGGGCAACAAGGCTGGGGAGAGGCCTTGAGCACAAGCCCTATGAGGAGAGGCTGAGGGAGCTGGGATTGTTTAGCCTGGAGAAGAGGAGGCTCAGGGGTGACCTCATTGCCCTCTACAACTACCTGAAAGGTGGCTGTAGCCAGGAAGGGGTTGGTCTCTTCTCCCAGGCAACCAGCACCAGAACAAGAGGACACAGTCTCAAGCTGCACCAGGGGAAGTTTAGACTCGAGGTGAGGAGAAAGTTCTTCACCAAGCGAGTCCTTCGTCATTGGAATGAGCTGCCCAGGGAGGTGGTGGAGTCACCGTCCCTGGAGGTGTTCAAGAGGGGATTGGACGTGGCACTTGGTGCCGTGGTCTAGTCGTGAGGTCTGTGGTGATAGGTTGGACTTGATGATCCTCAAGGTCTCTTCCAACCTTAGTGATACTGTGATAATAACTTCCCCCAGTACTCTAACACTTAAGTTAATCCTAGCTCAGGGCCTCTTCCATGTGGCAGAGGGTCTCACAACTTTGGGAATGCTTGTGGACAAAATCTATGCAAACCTCCATCTCCCTGGGCAAAGGTGACAGGTAAGATAAACCTGCTGGCAGACACAGTGGCTGCAGAGGCAGGTGGAAGGGGTTTGCCTTGCAGGGTGACCAGCAGCTGGGTGAGATATGGTAACAAAGAGTTGATACAGACTATGTTTAAGAAAAAAGAACCCCAAGAAAGTTTTCCTTATGGATAATTCACAAGCAGAAACAAATTGTTAGCTGGAAACAGCTCACCCCCTTCTTTTCATGCATCTTCTGTTTGTCACTGCATCAAAAGCAACATGAAAATGTAGCTGTCCCCACGTGCTCAGTGCAGGCATCTCTGTAACATCCAAGGAAAATGAGCTGTGAAGAGCCAGAGAGCTTTCAAAAGAGGAATGCTTCATGAAAGGAACAAAAAATCAGCATTGAAGCGTCATCCAGCAGAGATTTCTTCTCTTGGGCTAGAAAACTTTTACAAATAATTTGTTATGGGAGGGTGAAGCTGGAGCCAAACTATTCATCCAAACCAGAGGGAGAGTGTTCAGCTGACAAACGTTTTCCCACCTGCCAAACCTCCCCTGCATATAGAAAAGTTGTTTCCCCACCCGTGAGTGGAGGGTGGCAGCGGCACTTTGTGTGTCAGGGGACCTATGGGTTTCATTTCTCAGCAGGGTTTAATCTTTAAACTCTCTTCCTTTGTAGAAGGAGAAGGAAGAGAGAAATACTAGTGCTTTTGAGAAGGGTCATGAAGGTTCTCATGGAGGTAGGTAGGACAAAGCCAGCCTTGGTGATGGCTCCCTGAGCTCCAGTAAGGTTGTGCTGAGGTCACCCTGGCTACCTCCTTTGATGTGGGATTCCTTAGTGCTTTCAGCTACAGCTGGAGATCAGGGCTCATAAATAAGCTTCCCCTTTGTTCAGCTCAGCAAACCCTGTAAGCTCCTTCTGGCTTCAGACCCCCAGTCACCAGCTTTGTCCCCTCCTCTGCTAAGGATCCAGTGGCCCTTTAGCCCATGCTAGACATGAAGGAAAGGCCAAGCAGAGGCTGGTTGGTCCTGGTTGTCTCCCTCCAATGCATTGCATCCAGCTCTGGCACCTTCTGCCAGGCTGTGGGAACTCTCTCTGGACTCAGTGACAGCCACAAGGCCAGGCAGGGATTGCTGTCTCCATGCCAAGAGCAGCATGAGGCTGGCCTGACAGATAACTGATGGCATGGTGGTAGAACCCCTGCCCCTCCAAAGGGAAGCTGAGCTCTGGGACCTTGCACTGCACAGCATGTCACAGCAGCACCCATTGCATAATGCTGCAGGGTGAGCAGAGCATCCCCTGCACCCCACCAGCTGCACCTGAGGTGAGCAGCTGTGCACTACAGCAAGGTAACACCAGCGCTCCTGGGAAACACCCACTCTCTGCTGGCCCTCATAGCCTCCAGGCACCACCTAGTCTCACCTGGAAATAGGTGTGACACCTTGGTCTTGGCATCCTCCTAACTGAAGCTGGGATAAGCATCTGGGTCAGGGGTAAGGATCTGCAGAGAAGAATGAGGGTAAGGAAGACTATTAAGGCTTGACCAGGAGTGGTTATTTTGCCACAGGATTTCAATTTCTTTGATCTGCTTGGTAAAGCTGTATCAGGCTCATTAGAAATCAGCTCAGTGGCGTTTGATCCACAGTCTCCTTTGGCCTCTGAAAAGGGAACGTCCTGCTTTCTTTCCCACCTCAGTTCTGCCCTCTCTCCTTTCCCAGCATTGCAACTCCTCCTTCCCCCTTCACTCAAACCTATGCAAACTGTTCTAATGTTTGAGAACCTTTTCAGTGAAGAAATATTTCCAGCCTGAACCTTGCCTAGTGCAGCCTGAAACCATTTCCTCTGGTCCTATAGCTTGGCACCAAGGAGCAGAGGTTTGTCTCAAAGCCTCTATGAGGTAACGCTAGGCTGTACCTGCTCTTCGCCTGTGGGTACCTCTGTGGTACTTGGCCATGCCAACTAACAAATAACCATGCTTTCAAAAGCCTCACTAAGCTCTTTTGGGGAAAACAAGTCCACAGGTGCTGTGGACAAGGCTGTGATCAGCCACCACTTGTGCTCAGGGGGTACTGTGAGTTTCACTGTGGATTTAATGGTATTGTTTTCATACAGGGCAGAAGAAAATGAATCATTGATTCTTTACTCACAAAGAAATAGGTCTGCAGCCTCCCTGCAATACCAGCAATGATCTATCAATATAAAATGATTTTTAGAAGGGAGATAAGGACAGTTCATGGTACTTATGAGCATCCTCAGCTTTATTATCCTAGGAATACAGCATTTGCCTCACAGAATTGTGCAAGGGCTGTCACAAGTCTGACCTCGTGCCCTTTCTCTCCCAGGCTCTCTCCTCCACTGCCCACTGTAACTTACTGCAGCAGCTCTTGAAACAAATGTGTTACCTGCTGAGCAATGGTGTGAGAGTGCCAGAGGAGACAGCCAGGAACACCACTGCCAGCATGTCTGCAACCTGTTGCTTTGGAGCAAATTGGATCTTGAAAGAGCCTCTGTTTGTCCCAACTCAAAGGTGTCCTTTGTCATGGGAGTCCCCCCACCCAAGCTGCATATGGAGGTGCTACAGTGTGAGCACATTGGGAAGAGGGAGCAGTCAGGAGATGAAATTACATCTGCACTTATCTGATTTACATAGCCCAAGCCATTTTCCAGCATCAGCCAGGAAATCTATGAAGAGAGAAATTGAATTTCAGCCTCTTCAGTATGAAGCTGGAGCCCTAATCACTAACCCATCTCAGAAATTGAAATTTTGCAGAGTAACTCCTGCAGATCTGGTTGCAGCACACAGCAGGAGACACCTCTCTCACCAAGATGATTAAAATCTGATTTATGAGACATGGTGGACAGATGGCAGCTGTTTTTTGCAGTCAGTGAGTGGTCCCAATAGAATTAAGAATCAAACTTCAAGGCCATGGCTCTGCAAAAACAGAGCATTTGCTTTATTGCCCATGCAGGTGCCCACATCAACATCTTTGCTCCCACCATGCCAGGGCTTCAATCCACCAGCCCAGCAGATACCTGCTTTCCTTCTTCCCTCTGCCTCTTAGCACCTAAACGTTCTCCATTTCCCAGGCCTTCCACTGCTTCACATCTTCTAAAGCTCACATGAGGGCAGGCAAAGAGGTAGGCAAAAGCAATTAAAATAGTCAGTGCCTGGCTGCTTTGCAGAGTGTGCAGGAGGCACCTTCAGCATGCAGGGGCAGGGAAGTGATAACACTGCAAGCATAAAAACAGGCAGTCTCTACCAAGAGCAATCAAATTACTGTGTGAAGATGAGGCCTTTTAGAAAGATATTTAAAGCATCACCTGGTGGAAGAGGTAGGGAAGGCCTGAACAGCATCTTTCTCTGCACAGCCTGAGGCCAGCCTGGAGAAGAGGCCCAGAGAGCAAAGCCAAGCTGCCCACCAGGGTGCCACCAGCACAGAAGGACACATGCTTTGGGTTGGGTTTTTCTCCCTTTCCCCCAGGCTCCTGGTCTCATTTCCCCTGTTTGCCTTATCTGACAGTTAATGATCAGTCCATAGGTAACTGCTGGAGGAGCCACAAGGCATCCATGAACCACCAACGCGGGGAGATTTATTCCGAGGACTCCAAAGACCAGAGTGGGCCTGGCTGTTCCTGAGGCACTCACTGGCACGATTAGCCAGCAGCAGCCAAAACCACTGCATTAGCTTGCAAAAAGCACTGGGAGATTTTTCCCAAAGACCAGAGCAGGCCTGGCTGTTCCTGAGGCACTCACTGGCACGATTAGCACTGCTGCAGCAGCAGCCAAACCCACTGCATTAGCTTGCAGAAACCATGATGCTGCTCAGACACAGACAAGGTTATCAACCCTGAAGCTGTTGCAGTTTAAGAGGTTTTTAGCTGGGAGGAAATATGTTCACAAGCTTTAATGAGATAAAAAATATACTCATACTTAAGGGGAGAGAAGGAGGAGAGAGGTGAAGCCTCAGTGCAGAGACCTCCAGGAAGGGATGAGCTGGGGCGCAGCGGATCCGGACGGGAGTCTCAGCACTGCTGCGTGCAGGTATCTGCACTGATCTAATGCACAGCCCTGAGCTAATGAGGAATTTCTGAAGCTCCAGTGAAACTGCTACTTGTATCATAAATTCAATGATCTTCCCTTCACTGGTCATTAATCTGTGTTGTTTCCCGACAATTTTATCCTCTTTTGATAAACTGTTTGTCTAAGCACATGGAAGAAACAAAGCCACAAGCTGTACCTTGGGCGTGTGCCCAACTGATGAGGGAAATCCATCATGAGGAGAGCTCATCTGTGGCTTTGGTGGATGTAAATAAAATGTCAGGCTAATTTACTTTCATTAATCTTAAAGGCTGTAGCCCTGCATCTGGGTGGACTTTTTATTCCCTTTTTCTGCATAAATATTTAAGCAAGTACTGGAAGCATAAATAAATTGCTTTCTAAAAGCCAGGTTATCTTTCTATCCAGCAATTTAGCATTAAATTTGGATTTACTTACTAGCTCCTGCATTCCTGGCAGCACTCTGCACTTGCTTCCTCTCACGGCACAGGGATGCTTGGGCGGTTTGGGCAAGCATCTTGTGGGGTCAAGATTGTCACCCCCAAGTGGGTGAGTTCAGTGGGTGCTGGGGCTGCTCTGCCAAGTCTGTATGGGGCTGCAAAGCCTATTTGGTGTCTTGGGGGCTGCAATGAGCAGCTCAAGAAGTGCCCCTTGAATACAGCAAAAAGCACTAGAGCAGGCTGCTGGGGAATATTCAGAGGGGTCACCAGCTTTGGAGGGGTTAAGAACAGGCTGAACAGGAATAGTGTGCCTGTAAGGGATGTCTGCATGCATTTATGCACAAGGGATGTGCATACAAGAGTACACATGCATGCAGGGGAGGGGAATGCATGCATGTGTGTCCACACATACTTATCTGTGTGAGAATAGAATAGAAAATAGAATAGAAAATAGAATAGAAAATAGAATAGAAAATAGAATAGAAAATAGAATAGAAAATAGAATAGAAAATAGAATAGAAAATAGAATAGAAAATAGAATAGAAAATAGAATAGAAAATAGAATAGAAAATAGAATAGAAAATAGAATAGAAAATAGAATAGAAAATAGAATAGAAAATAGAATAGAAAATAGAATAGAAAATAGAATAGAAAATAGAATAGAAAATAGAATAGAAAATAGAATAGAAAATAGAATAGAAAATAGAATAGAAAATAGAATAGAAAATAGAATAGAAAATAGAATAGAAAATAGAATAGAAAATAGAATAGAAAATAGAATAGAAAATAGAATAGACCAGACCAGGTTGGAAGAGACTTCAAGATCATCACGTCCAACCTGCCATCCAACACTATCTAATCAACTAAACCATGGCACCAAGCGCCCCATCAAGTCTCCTCCTAAACATCTGCAGTGATAAGTAGGTACATGCATGCAGAGGGATGGGTGGGTGCATGTATGCGTGTGTTCGAAGGTGTTCAGGTGGCTGGAGTCAATCTGGCCTCTCCCTTCCTTCCCTCAGCCCTATTTTCTGCCAGCTGAAGGGCTACACACAGCCAGAGATCTGTTAAACATGGACCATGTCACTGGGATCACTGTGGAAATTCTCCTCCTCGTAAAGCCCCATGAGGTGCATGCCCATGCTCTCCAATGCCATTCCCTGAGCGCTGGCAGCAAGCAGCACATTCCCACGGTGCCAAGGATGGGCACAAGGATGCCACAGGGAGGTACTCCTGCAAGAAGGCCTGGCACATTGAACTTTGAAAGCACTCCAAAGGAAACTGATACCTCATGCAGCTTGCCTGAAGAACCAGAATACTTTTCCTTTAACAGCAAAGATTAAAACAGTGACAGCAGTCCCTAAAGGCAGTGATGCAATACAAAATTGCCTTTCCATCACAATTCCCTTTTTGAGGAGGCTCAGTGAGATGGTTTTCCTCCACAGACCCTTCTGCCATGCATAGTTGTGTCAGTTGATTTGCACACATCCCTCTCCAATCTTGATGATTCTGTAATGTTCTCTCTACCATCTTCATTTAGAGTTACATTTCAAGCATCCTGGGTACAGATCCTCAAAGGTGAATCAGTTCCTATCCAGGCTGACAGACTGTGCACCATCAGATCATGTTCTAAACCCAACAACTAATCAACATACATGAGAGCTTTCTGGAAGCAGAAACTATGCAAGTTCTGACCAGCCATTCTACTGTCAGTTTAAACCATGGCAGGAGGCAACTACTCACCCATTCTCCTGCTGCTCCTGGAGGCTGTTCCTAGGCCATGAAGGAGGGCACCTGCAAAGAGACAAGCAAATAGAGTTGGTAAGTTCCCCTGCCTTTCTCTGTATAGCTTCCAGGGTTTCATAACTGGATCCTTTCTCAGTCCCCATTTCCCAAGTATCATTTGAACTCCTTTGGAAATCTGAAACACGCTGGAGAAGGGTTAATCAGGATTAGCCAGCAGCACAGCTCAGCCATCAGAAGCCAGAAGGTACATAAACTCATTAAAAAACTCAAATAACTGCCCTTCAGAGTGGAGAGTTTGAGAAACCTACATAAGCCCTGGGTTCAGATGTATTTAACTTGAGCTGAAGATCAGGATTCATAGAACCAGAGAATCAACAAGGTTGGGAAAAAACTCAAAGATCATCACTTCCAACCTGTCAGCATGAACAGCATGTATCTGAGCACAGGAAATGGGTAGGTCAGAATTCAAATGCTCATTTTGGCTCCCACCAGAAGAGAGATGAAATGGAAAAAGGAATTTGGTGCTAGGCTTTCCCCCTCAAGTTTTACCCCAACAATGTTTTGAGTAGTTTCGATTAAACTCAAAATCAAGCACTTTGCACCTGCATTGAACAGCGTGTATCTCAGCACAGGAAAGAGGTAGGCCAGAATTCTAATGATCATTTTGACTCCCACCAGAAGGGAGATCAGATGGAAAATGCAATTGGGTGCTAGGCTTTTCCCTTTAGGTTTTACCCCAACAATGTTTTCATTAGTTTCCAATGGTTTCAGAAACATACAGTTTGCAACTGCACAGAACAGCATGTATCTCCACACAGGAAAGAGGTAAGAGAATTCAAATGCTCATTTGACTCTCTCCAGAAGGGAGACCAAATGGAAACAGGAATTTGCTGCTAGGCTTTTCCCTTCAGGTTTTACCCCAACAAAGTTTTGATTAGTTTCGAATTGTCTCAGAATCAAGCAGCTTGCAACTGCATAGAACAGCATGTATCTCAGCACAGGAAAGGTGTAGGCCAGAATTCTACTGCTCATTTAGACTCTCTCCAGAAGGGAGATCAAATTGAAAAAGCAATTTGTTGCTAGGCTTCTCCCTTTAGGTTTTACCCCAGCAATGTTTTGATTAGTTTCTATTCATCTCAGAATCGAGCTGCTTCCAACTGAATAGAACAGCAGGTACCTCCACCTAGGAAAGAAGCAGGGAGAATTTGAAGGCTCCTTTTGACTCTTTCCAGAACAGTGATCCAATGGCAAAAGGAATGTGTTGCTAGGCTTTTCCCTTTAGGTTTTACCCAGTAATGATTTTAGTTTCTATGAGTCTCAGAAGACAGATGTATGCAAATGCATAAACATCATGTGTCTTAATACAGTAATGAGGTAGCCCAGAATTTGAAGTGTCAACTCAACCCTGCCCAGAAGGGTGATCAAATGGATAAAGCAGTTTCCTGCTAGTGTTTTGCCTTAAGGTTTCACCCCAACAGTGTTTTGATTATTTTGTATTTGCCTCAGAATCCAGCTGCTTGCAGTTGAATAGAACATCAGGTATCTCCACCTGGGAAAGAAGCAGGCCAGAATTTGAAGGCTCATTTTGACTCTGTCCAGAAGGCAGATCAAATGGTAAAAGCGATTTGGTGCCAGGCTTTTTACCTTAGGCTTTACCTCAACAATGTTTTAATTAGTTTCTCTTCATCTCAGAAGTGATCTTTTATGCAACTGCATAGAACAGCATGTGCCTTAATACAGCAATGAGGTAGCCCAGAATTTGAAGGGCCCCCCCAGCCTTTGTTGTCACCACCACACCACGAGCACACCACGAGCACACCACGAGCACTCACCAGAGAGGAGAGAAGGATCCCCCGGCCCAGATGGGCTCAGCTTGGGACATCTACCTTTCCTGGGAGGCATTAAATAGGGGAGTGGGTGGGGAGGGCCAAGTGGACACACCTGGGCTGGGAGGAGACTCCAATAGAGCCCAGGTTTAGAGGGGAAAAAGGGGCAAAATGGGGCGGAGGGGTGCAGATATGGTGGGAAATGAGAGGTGGTGGTGAAAGGAGGGGATTTTAAAATAACTTCATTTTCCATGAATCTTTCCTAATGCACAACTGCAGTTCATGGTTGGCTTTGCCTCTGTGCCAAAAGTACAAGCCCACCAATACTTCACAAACCAAAGCCCAGTGGTGGCTCGTGCAATGACACCTTTCCATCAGTATCATTCTGCTTGCTGGGAAAATCTGTGCTTTCCACATCAAGATAACAAGTTTTAACTGAAAAAGCAATGTTCTGCAAGAGTGATTTTTTTTCCTGGATACCAGCAGACAGCAGCAGGATGATGGAGGGACTGAAGCCTCGCTACGGCACCCGCACTGTAACCATGGCGGTCACCCGAGTCAATGTCTCTCTCCCCCTCTTCCCCTCAGAATTTTGGAGCATTTCAAGCATTCAACATAGTTAGGCTGCATCACTGAGCATCCACGGCGCGGCACACGCCGCTGCACGGCTGCAGTGCCGACCATTACACACGCGGGGGCAGCACTGAGCGCCCACGGCGCGGCACACGCCGCTGCACGGCTGCAGTGCCGACCATTACACACGCGGGGGCAGCACTGAGCGCCCACAGGGCGGCACACGCCGCTGCACGGCTGCAGTGCCGACCATTGCACACGCGGGGGCAGCACTGAGCACTTCCCCGGGCGTGGAGCGCAGCCGGGCTTGGCCCTGTTCAGACTTTTTTCTGTCTAAATTACAAACCACAACGCGCACAAGCCCCTGTTTTTCATTTGCACAGACACAGGCTCTGCTTACAGCTCAGGCCCCTGTGTGACTTGAATCTTCCAGTTCTCAAAGCCTTTAAAGCAGAGAGGGGGGACAGGGGGTCGTTTCCAAAGCTGTGTCACACAGCAGTCAATCCAGTTCCTCCCTCCCCAGCTGGGAACGAGAGGTGTGGCTCGGCCTCGCCTCATGCCAGTACTTACAGTTTTACGTATTTTCTGGTCCCTTCCGAGACTTTTCAGCACTCTGGGGGGGATGCCCCCAGCCCTCGCCCACCTGCTCCCCTGCTGCAGCGTTCCCCTGCCCCACGTGGCATAATCATAGTATCATAGTATCATATCATCATTCAGGGTTGGAAGGGACCACAAGGGTCATCTAGTTCCAACCCCCTGCCATGGGCAGGGAACCCCACACTAGATCAGGCTGGACAGAGCCTCATCCAGCCTGGTCTTAAACACCCCCAGGGACAGGGCCTCGACCACCTCCCTGGACAACCCATTCCAGGGTCTCACCACTCTTATGGTGAAGAACCTCCTCCTCACATCCAGCCTGAATCTCCCCACCTCCAGCTTCATTCCATTCCCCCTAGTCCTATCACTACCTGAGATCCTGAGAAGTCCTTCCCCAGCCTTCCTGTAGGCCCCCTTCAGATACTGGAAGGCCACAATTAGGTCACCTTGGAGCCTTCTCTTCTGCAGACTGAACAGCCCCAACTCCTTCAGTCTGTCCTCATAGGAGAGGTGCTCCAGCCCTCTGATCATCCTCCTGGCCCTTCTCTGGACACCTTCCAGCACCTCCACATCCCTCTTGTAATAGGGGCTCCAGAGCTGGACACAGTACTCCAGGTGGGGTCTCACCAGGGCTGAGTAGAGGGGGAGGATCACCTCCCTCGACCTGCTAGCCACACTTCTCCTGATGCAGCCCAGGATCTGATTGGCTTTGCAGGCTGCAAGTGCACACTGAGAGCTCATGTTGAGCTTTTTGTCCACCAGCACCCCCAAGTCTCTCTCCTCAGGGCTACTTTCCAGCCAGTCACTGCCCAGCCTGTATTTGTGCCTGGGATTGCCTCGACCCAGATGCAGGACCCTGCACTTGCTCTTATTGAACTTCATGAGGTTGGCTTGTGCCCACCTCTCCAGCCTGTCCAGGTCCCTCTGGATGGCCTCCCTTCCCTCCAGCGTGTCTGCTGCACCACACAGCTTGGTGTCATCAGCAAACTTGCTGAGGGTGCACTCAATGCCACTGTCCATGGCACCCACAAAGATGTTGAACAAGACAGGTCCCAGGACTGATCCCTGAGGGCCTCCACTTGTCACTGGCCTCCACTGGGACATGGAGCCATTGACAGCCACTCTTTGGGTGCGGCCATCAAGCCAGTTCCTTATCCATCTAGTGGTCCACCCATCAAACCCATGTGTCACCAGTTTGGAGACCAGGATGTGGTGCGGGACAGTGTCGAAGGCTTTGCTCAGGTCCAGGTAAATGACATCAGTTGCTCTCCCCTCATCTATTAATTTTGTCACCTGCTCATAGAAGGCAACCAGGTTGGTCAGGCAGGATTTGCCCTTGGCAAATCAGTCCACCCAGAATCCCCCCACTCCTTTTGATTCACCCCAAAACGACAGAAAACAAAGCAAACTGCCCAGCCAGCGTCTTGGTGGGGGCAGAACCATCTGGGCACCCCCAGACCTGTTTACATGTCCTCAGACCCCTTTGTCACCCTCTAAAGCTCTTGAGGTGCCCCCAGCTCACCTTTGGATGCAGGGGGAGATATGGCTGGGGGGTCCGGGGCTGCAGCTACACCAAAAACCAGAATGAGACCTCCCCAAAACCTGCAGGACCCCAAAACCTGGAACCCCACAGAGACCCCTGACCCTCACAGCACACATACACACACACCCCAAACACCTTCAGGACCCTCCAGAGAACCTGCAGGAGCCCCCAGGAAACCCTTCAGAGGCCCTCAGAGCCCTTCAGGTGCCCCCAAATTCCCCTTTCATACCCCCAGGCCCACTTTAGATGACAGCAGACCCCCAATACTCTGCTGGTCTGGGGAGCAGCCTCACTGGGCTCCCTTCAGAGCTTTTTCCATTCAAAGGCAAAACAATACACCACAAACACACAGAAGAGACAACCCACTGTTTTAATTGAGAGAGAGAGAGCTGATATTTCTAGTTCTGGTTCAAACCCCTTGTGGCTCTGCTCAGGATGTGCTTTTCTCTTCCAGAAGCCTTTCCAGATAACACAGGAGATCCAGGGGGGTCATGTCACAGCCTTTCTGCACACAAATCACTGCCCTTCTGCAATCTCCCCATGAGCAGCACAGCTTCTCCTTTGCTGGAACACCTCACACTCACACTTGTACTTTTCCAGAGCTTTCCCTCCCCTCCAAGAACGTTCAGGCATTTCAGACGTGCAAGGCTGCTAGCAGCCTTTTTGGGAGGCTGCCCCCACCCCTCCCTCACTGCTCCTCTGCTGCATCCTCACCCACTCCCACGTGGCAGCATGGAAGGAAAGGCAGAGGCAGCTGAGGGGCTCCCCTCCTTTTCTTTTTATCACCCTGAGCTGGGGTCAGCCTTCTGGGTAAGATTTACAGCTTCAGCACACAGCTGAGCTTTGCTCTCATCCATTAAATCCTTTGGTGGTTTCAGCTTTCTGAGCCTGTGTCGGGAGTCCTCATCGGGGCACTGCAAACAGCTACTTTCCCTCTCCCCTGGTGGTGGTGCAGGGGGTGGATCTGCTGAAGGTCCCCAGGGATGGATGTGCAGAGGGTCTGGGGACAGATCCCAACAGGAGGCTCCAGAAGCTCCAGGTCCCAGAGCAGAGCTGTGGGATGCTCAGAGGGCTTCAGGACAGTCCCAGGATGCTGCCTCCTAGCAAAGCCCTTCCCAGGCACAAGGTGTCACTGAGGTTGGGTGCCAAGGCTGCTGGGACACTGCTGCTGCCCTCCCTGCTGCCAGCAGCTCCTGTGGGAGAGCCATCAGGGAGCAGATGGCTGCCTGAGCCCTGGGCAGGTGTTTGTGCAGCCTCCAGACCGTGACCTCACCCCACAACCTCCCTCCAAAGCCTGCCCAGTCCCTGCCCTGCTAGAGGTGGAGCACTGAAGCCAGTTTTGCTGTGGGTCCTCTCCTGCCCACCCAGAGCCCACCTCCCAAGCCCCCCCAGTTTGCTGCCCCCCTTCTGTCTCTTCATCCTCCTGTGCCACCAACCAGCCCACAGCCAACTCTCCCTGGTGCCCCCTCCCACCCTGCCCATCCCTGCCCACAGCTTTGGCAGGTCCTGACTCCAGTCTTACAGATCCACCTGGCAGCTCCTCCCAGCCCCCTTCCCCACAGCAGAGGTGCTGCAGCCCTAGGATCATCCTCATGGCCTCCTCTGGATCCTCTCCAGCAGCTCCAGGTCCTTGTGCTGGGGGCTGCAGAGCTGGAGGCAGTGCTCCCGGCGGGATCTCAGCAGAGCAGAGCTGCAAGCCCTGAGGGCTTCACACCACAGCTCCTTAACCTCCAGGGAGCTTCTCTCCCTAATTACAGCAGTTAATCTCCTGGGAGGCTGTGGAGCATCTTCTCTGATTAACCTTCTCACCCCTGAGGTGCACGAAGGAGCTGGAGGGCAGAGGAGCTCCTGGGTGCCTCTGCTGAGCGGCTTCAGCCTCTGCCTCCACCAAGGTCTTGCAGCAGCCCTCGCAGGGTTCCTGCCTCGATCACTGCTCCCCTCCTGCTTCTCTTTGCCCTGCAACCCCAGCATGGTTCAAGCCCTCTTGAGCCCATCTGAGGCTATGTCCCTACCCCAGAAAACTCCCCAAGCTGCCTCTGCTCTGGGCTGCCTTGGAGCATCTCAAGGGTGGCTTGGATGGAACAATGTCACCAGCAGCAAGGGACAGTAGCTGGCAAGGGGCTTGGGTCTGCAGCTGCAAGGTTTGGGGTCTACATCTGCAGGGTTTGAGGACTCCAGCTGCAGGGCTTGGGGTCTCCAGCTGTAGGGTCTGGGGTCTCCGGCTGCAGGGTTTGGGGTCTCCAGCTGCTGCCCAAGGCATTGCTTTTCCTTCCCTTGTTTGTAGGCTTCAGGCATGGGACAGGGACCCCAAACCATCGTGGGCCACCCCTGGGGACACCACGCCCAGGCTGGGGGGGGAAGCCGCTGGCTACCAGCAGGGGGCAAGGGCACTGGCAGGGGGCATGGGGACCCCATCTGCCCCACCCATGCCCCCGCTGCCCCCTGGGCTCTCCCCGATGCTACCGCTCAGGGAGGACTGGGGGCTGCTGGGTGGCACCTCTGTGGCACTGGCAGCTGCCAGCCAGGGCAGGGCCAGGTACTTCTGCACCTCCATGGCAGGGCTGCGCCGGTCGGGGTCCAGCTGCAGCAGGCGCTGGAACATTTCCAGCGCCCCGGAGCTGAAGCTCTGCCAGGCTGCTGGCACCCCCTGCCCCTCCACCCCCTCCTGCCAGGTGCTGAAGTCCTGGAACTGGGGATCAGAGCCGGCAGCCAGGGCCCAGGGGAAGCAACCTGTGCAGAGGCAGAAGAGGAGGACGGCGAAGGCCCAGACGTCCAGGCTGGAGTCCAGCTCCAGCATCTCAGAGCCCTGCAGCTGGCAGAGCTCGGGGGGGGCATAGGGCAGGGTGCCAGACATGGCCCCCACGGACGAGCCCTGCACCCTGGTCAGCCCAAAGTCGCCCAGCTTCACCCTCTGGCACTGAGGGTCGAAGAGGAGGACATTGTCCAGCTTCACGTCACGGTGCACCAGGCCGTGGCTGTGCATGAAGTCCAGGGCCTGTGCCAGCTGCTGGGCACAACGTTTCACCAGCTCCTCTGCCAGCCCCTCCTGCAGGCAAGGGTGGCACAGTCACCCCTGGCACAGCTTGCCCAGAGCCCTGCCTGGCACCAATGAGCTGTGCTGGGCCCCACGGCAGCCTGTGGACACCTCCTGCGCTGCCAGGGGTCTGCTGCCATCCCTGGCACCACTGCCAGGGGGTCTCTCCCTATCCATGGCACCTCTGCACCCACTGCCAAGGGTCTCCTTCTATCTATGGCACCACTGCCAAAGGTTTCTTCTAACCATGGCACCACTGCCAAGGGTTTCCTTCTAACCATGGCACCACTGCCAGGGGTCTCCTCCGATCCGTGACACCTACTGCAAAGCTGCCCTGGCACCTCCTCCCTTAAGTTTCCTCTCCTCCTGGTGCCCATAGGCTCTCCCACCATCCCAGGGCCATCTATCCAGCCCTGGGACGAGCAGGGCACAGAGTTCCCTCACCCACCCTTATGTCAAGCAGGGCACAGAGTTCCCTCACGCACCCCGGGAGTGAGCAGGGCACAGAGGTCCCCGGCGGGTGCCAGCTCCTGCGCAAAGGCGAAGTGTGTGGCGGTCTCGAAGGCGAGGGGCAGTGCCCGCAGGCAGGCGCCGTGCCCGGCCAGGCAGCGCCCGATGCAGTACTCCCGCAGAAACCCTTGCCGAGAAGTCTTCTCCTTCAGCAGCAGCTTCAGGACCACCGCTGAGCCTGGCCGCAGGGGGAGAGCCCCAGAGGGGGGCGGCCCTGGCTCAGCCCCGCTGGGCACCCCCGGCGTGCTTTGGGGAGAGCTGGGAGGTAGCATGGGGCGGGGGGAGGTCGAGGTGGCATGGGGCAGGGGGAGGTGGTTTGGGAAGAGCTGGGAGGTGGCATGGGGCAGGGGGAGGTGGTTTGGGAAGAGCTGGGAGGTGACATGGGGCGAGGGGAGGTGGTTTGGGAAGAGCTGGGAGGTGACATGGGGCGAGGGGAGGTGGTTTGGGAAGAGCTGGGAGGTGGCATGGGGCGGGGGGAGGTGGTTTGGGAAGAGCTGGGAGGTGGCATGGGGCAGGGGGAGGTGGTTTGGGAAGAGCCGGAGGTCGGCTCGGGTGGGTAGCGGTGGGGCCGCGGACATCATCTGGGGAGCAAGGGACCCCCTGCCCACCACTCTCTCAACCCCCTCCCCCCCGGCACCCCTCACCCCCATCGCGGGGCTCCGTCAGCACCACTCGCCCGTAGGTGCCGCTGCCCAGCTCCTCCAGCACGGCGTAGTGGTCCTCCAGCTCCTGCCGGGGTACCTCCTGCCCCGCGCGAGCCATCAGCCGCTCCAGGAACTCTTCGTTGTCCTCCTCATCCTCATCTGACTCCTCCATGGGCCCTGGCCACGGCCGAGCTCCCCACGCTGTTGCCGAGCTCCCCCCGGCTGTGGGGCAGCAGCAGCCTGGTAGCCCCAGGGCACCCACCAGGGGCATCCCAGCGCAGCCCAGCACAGGGTGAGCCAGCCCAGTTTAGCCGAGCTCAGCCCAGTGCTGCCCAGACCGACCCACCCAGCCCAATGCAGCCCAGACCAACCTGGCCTGAAGGATCCCAGTCTAGCCCAGTTCAGTCCAGTCCAACCCAACCAAGACCAATATAGTCCAGCCTTGCCCAGTCTAATGAAGCCCAGACATGCCTTAGCCAGTCTGATTTAGCCCAGTACACCCCGGTTCAGACCAGTTTAGCCCAGCTCAGCCCAACCCATTCTAGCCTGGTCCAGTCAAGCCTAAATCAGCACAGTCAAGCTCAGTGCAACCCAGATCAGTGCAGTTTAGCCCAGACCAGTCCAATGTGGCCCAGCTTAACCCATTCTAGCCCAGTCTAGCCAAGCCTAAACCAGCACAGTCAAGCCCAAACCAGCCATCAAGACCAGTACAACCCAGTTCAGTCCAGTTCAGCCCAGCCCAACCCATTCTAGCCCAGTCTACTCAAGCCTAAAGCAGCACAGTCAAGCCCAGCAAAACACATTTTAACCCAGCCCAGTCCGATGTTCAGCCCAGTTCAGCCTAAGACATTCTAGCCCAGTCCAGGCAAGCCTAAACTGGCACAATCGAGCCCAGTTCAGCCCAGTCCTACAACAGGAGGTGATGGGGACTCCTACCTGCCGCTGTCCAGTGGAGTTGAGGACCCCTGAGGACCCCCTCTTGAACCTCACACATGAGAGGGCTCAGCCTCACACCCACCCCAGCTCAGCCCCACATCAGCCCCCAGAGAAGAGGCCCCAGAACCTCCCAGGGGAGGGACAGGAGCTGCTCATTGTGCATCCCCCCACGGATGGGCTCAGGGCTCTCTCTCCCCACCCCACATCTCCCATTGAAGGTCTCAGGGCTCTCTTCCCCACCCCACAGCCCCCCACGGATGTGCTCAGGGCTCCCTCTCCCCACCCCACATCTCCCCATTGGCTCAGGGCTCTCGCTCCACACCTCATCCCCAGCTCCAAAGCAGGGCCCTGGACCCTTCTCCCCGTGCAGCAGCAGCCCCAGCCTGGCTGTAGCGAGGTCACCAGCAGCAGCTCCAGGTGTGCAGAGCCGGGACAAGCACTTTGTGTCCCCCCCCCGCACCCTCCCGCCCCCAGTCCCACATCCCCTGCCCCAAACTGCCATGGGGCTGAGCCAAGAGGACCATGCGAGCAAGCCAGATGCAGCAGGGCAGGGTCGAGTGTCCCTCGGGGCTGGCTGGGGACAGCTGAGGAGCCCAGGAGCGCTGGGGTGGCCTCACCTGTGTCCCCCCGCGAGTGTCCCAGCAGGGCTGGGCGCTCTCAGGGCACTGCCGGCTGCCCCACGGCCCCCAACCCACGGCCCCAGGAGCTGTGACTCAGAGTTTCCTGCCGCCGGCCGCCGCTAATCTCTGCAGGGAACATTTGGCAGCCCCAGAGCCTGCCCAGGGCCAAAGATAGGCTGGAGCCTGGCAGCAGCACGGGCAGATGGATGGGATGCGGCTGGGGACGGGGGACAGACGACAGGATGCACCTGGGGATGGGGGGAGAGAGGGACATGATGGAGCTGGGGATGGGGGGGACTGGCAGGGCATTGCTAAGGGGGGACAGAGGGACAGAATGGAGCTGGGGATGGGGGGACAGACAGACAAGGTGGAGGTGAACATGGAGGGCCAGGCAGGGCATTGTCTGGAGGGACAGAGGGACAGGATGGAGCTGGGCATGGAGGCACAGGGAGGTCGTTGTGGTGAGTTAAAATTCCCCCAACATCAAATTGCCAAAGCAGCTCTGCTGAAAGCAAAGGAAGCAGAGCTCAGGCACAGCTGCAGCCTGGCAGTGGCTGTGCACGAAGCAGACAAGATCCACAGAGATATACAATTGATAAACAGCACAAGGACCTCCCTGGACAAACCCAGGGGGCTAATAATAGCTTCCCCACTCCCTGCCCTCTTCCTCCTACCCCCCCTGTACAGAAGGGACAAGAGAAAGAGCAGAGAGTTGTTCGTCAGTACTTAGCCACAACAAAGAACACAGCCAAGGCTACCAACAAGGAGGCAGCAGAAGGCACAAGCCAGTCTCTCCCAGGGTCAGGAAGCTGAAAAGAGAGAGAGTCAGGTCTGTGCAAACCAACTCCATCAGTAGTGTGTCCAAGGGGATCGTTTAGACCTGTGGTGGGTTGAAATTTCCTGCCCCCGGCATGACCTTTGCCAGAGCAGCTCAGGGGGAAGCAAATGGAAGCTGTTTGCAGGCAAACTACAACCTGCAGTGGGATGCAAGGAATGTGTACAACCACCCAGGAGCCACAGCACTTACAGGGAGGGACAATCAAACAGCACAAGGACCTCCCTGGCCACAGACCAAGGGAAGCTACCAGCTTCTTCCCCCCTGCCTTCCCCCTGGACAAAAGAAGGGACAAGAGAAAGGAGCAGAAGAGTTAGACTTAGCTCAAGCAGTGCAGCCAAGGTCAGCAGAATTGAATTGGTATCTCCCAGAGCAAAGAAGTGAGAAGAGCAGAGAAATTGTTCTGGCACAAGCAGTTGCAGCCTCATCCCTCCACAGCACTGGGTGGAGTTGGCGTTGTTTCCCTCTTCACACCCAATGGAGATTTCTTGACATTTTTACTACTTTCTGTTCAAGATCTGCAAAAAAATTTAAGGCACAGCCTTAAAGTACCCCAAGGCCTCAGCAGTGCTCTGCCTTCCACACCCAGAGCTGATTTGCTCACACTCTGCCACTTGCTGTCCAACACCTGGGGAATACCTTCCAGGCACAGCCTACAGGCACAGCCTTCTGGCCTGCATTAAGAACAGTGTGGCCAGCAGGAGCAGGGAGGTCATTCTGCCCCTGTACACTGCACTGGTTAGGCCACACCTCGAGTCCTGTGTCCAGTTCTGGGCCCCTCAGTTTAGGAAGGAGGTTGACTTGCTGGAAGGTGTCCAGAGAAGGGCAACAAAGTTGGTGAGGGGCTTGGAACACAAGCCCTATGAGGAGAGGCTGAGGGAGCTGGGGTTGCTTAGCCTGGAGAGGAGGAGACTCAGGGGTGACCTTATTGCTCTCTACAACTACCTGAAGGGGGGTTGTAAACAGGCAGAGGTTGGTCTCTTCTCCCAGGCAGCCAGCACCAGAACAAGAGGACACAGTCTCAGGCTGTGCCAGGGGAAGTTCAGGCTGGAGGTCAGGAGGAAGTTTTACACAGAGAGAGTGATTGCCCATTGGAATGGGCTGCCCGGGGAGGTGGTGGAGTCGCCGTCACTGGAGGTGCTCAGGAGGAGACTTGAGAGGGTGCTTGGTTACATGGGTTAGTTGGTTGGGTGGTGTTGGGTGATAGGTTGGACGTGATGATCTCGAAGGTCTCTTCCAACCTGGTTTATTCTATTCTGTTCTATTCTACAACTACCATAGACACTGCCTGGGGGGACAGATGGACAGGATGTAGCTGGGGAGGCAGGGACAGATGGACAGGATGGAGCTGGCGATGAGAAAGGACACAGCTCTATCCCCAGCACCATGCTCTGTCCATCTGTCCCTGCAAGCTGTCCTCCACATTCTGTCCATCTACCTCCATCCCTCCATCCACCTCCATCCATCTCCATCCACCTCCATCCATTTCCATCCACCTCCATCCACCTCCATCCATCTCCATCCACCTCCATCCATTTCCATCCACCTCCATCCATTTCCATCCACCTCCATCCATTTCCATCCACCTCCATCCACCTCCATCTCCATCCACCTCCATCCATTTCCATCCATCTCCATCCACCTTCATCCATCTCCATCCACCTCCATCCACCTCCATCTCCATCCACCTCCATCCATCTCCATCCATCTCCATCCACCTCCATCCATTTCCATCCATCTCCATCCACCTCCATCCATCTCCATCTCCATCCACCTCCATCCATTTCCATCCACCTCCATCCACCTCCATCTCCATCCACCTCCATCCATTTCCATCCATCTCCATCCACCTCCATCCATTTCCATCCACCTCCATCCACCTCCATCTCCATCCACCTCCATCCATTTCCATCCACCTCCATCCACCTCCATCTCCATCCACCTCCATCCATTTCCATCCATCTCCATCCACCTCCATCCACCTCCATCTCCATCCACCTCCATCCATCTCCATCCACCTCCATCCATCTCCATCCATCTCCATCCATCTCCATCCACCTCCATCCATTTCCATCCACCTCCATCCATCTCCACCTCCACCTCCATCCATCTCCATTCAACTCCATCCATTTCCATCCATCTCCATCCACCTCCATCCATCTCCATCCACCTCCATCCACCTCCATCCACCTCCATCCATCTCCATTCACCTCCATCCATCTCCATCTCCACCTCCATCCACATCCATCCATCTCCATTCACCTCCATCCATCTCCATCTCCACCTCCATCCACATCCATCCATCTCCATTCACCTCCATCCATTTCCATCCACCTCCATCCACCTCCATCCATTTCCATCCACCTCCATCCATCTCCATTCACCTCCATCCACCTCCATCCATCTCCACCTCCACCTCCATCCACTTCCATCCATCTCCATCCACCTCCACCTTCATCTCCATCCACCTCCATCTCCACTTCCATCCACCTCCATCTCCATCCACTCTCTCTTACTCTCTGGGCTGTCCCATCCTGTCCTGCCCACCCCCCAGGCCACACCTCCTGTCTGTCTGTCCATCTCCATACTCTGCACCAGGCAGTGCCCCACCCTCTCTGTCTGTCCTTCTGTCCTTCCTCTCAATGCTGCCTCTCCACAACAAGCCCAGGTCCAAGGCCTCAGCCCAGGGGTGGTTCCAAGCCAGGAGAGGCTGGCCCCAGACTGAGCCTCTTGGGCCACTATCCTCAGCCCCAGCCATGCCCAGTGCCCAGCACCATCTCCCCTCCACCACCTCCCCACTTCCCTCCACCATCTCCCCACTTCCCTCCACCATCTCCCCACTTCACCACCTCCCCACCACCCCCATCCCCTGTCCCCTGTCCCTCCCCACCTGCTCCCTGTCCCCATCCCATCTGCTGACCCTGACCCCTCTGGAACTTCACAGCCCATTAGTGGCAGCAGCCTGGCAGGATGCCCAGGGTGGGGTGGGGACCTTGTGCCACCTCCTGGCCCCCTCAGGTGCCAAAGTCTTCTCCTGGAGGGTGCTGTACCCCCAGGCCCTTCCATGGGGCAGCAGATCGGGGGAGGGGGTGTTCTGTGCCCACCCCCTGCCCCACTGGTGACCAGGGGCAGGGTCTGCCTATCGTCCCCTCTGGCATCTCTCTGGCCTGGGTGGCATCTGGACAATGTCCCTGTGCGTGCCCCCCACAGCCGGCGGGGGAGGGGGGGGCTGGCATTTGCTGGCTGCTGTCCCAGGAGCGTGGGAGGGCAGCGTTGGTGCCAGGGCTGCGGGGGCGGAGGGGACAGCTGAGGGGGCACCGAAATAGCCGGCAGGCAGCTAGGGCCAGGTGGCACCAGCTTGGCCCTGGCATGGTCCCCAGAGCTGGGGGGGACACTCAGAGTCAGTGCAGGGGCAGATGTGCCCCCTTGATGCCCTCTTGCCCCTTTGGTGTCCCTGGCATCCTCTGCCCTGCTTCCTCTGGCTCCCTCTGCCCCATACCCTTCCCACCCTGGCACCTATTGCCCCACACCCTACCCACCCTGACACTCTGCCCCACATCTGCCACCCCGGGTACACATTGCCCCCCCCACACACACACACCCTCTGCACCTATTGCCCCAAATCCTGCCCCCGGCACCTTCTGCCCCTCTTCCTGCCCGCCCTGGGCTCCCTCTGCCCCACATCTGCCACCCCCAGCTCCTATTGCCCTACTTGGTGCCCCTCTGCCCCCCAAATCTTACTGCCCACCACCACCCCCTGTCCCCCAGCCCAGCCTGGCCCCTGTCCTATGCCGGGGGGCAGAGCTGGGGGCAGAGCTGGGGGCAGGTCCGTGCCCCCCCGGCCCGGGAGGTGCCAGCCCCGGGACAGCTGCCGCAGGATCAGCAGCCGCAGGAGGTTGCATAACGGCACCGGAGGGCACCGGGGGAGCCTGGGGAGTGCCAGGCTCAGCTCTGCCCTACAGCTGGCACAGCAGGGCTGCTGTGCCCACCCCACTGCCTCCCCACAGCATGGCCGGGGGGGCACAGGCAGCTTGTGGTGCCCCATGGGGCTGGGTGCCCACAACCATTGGCCCCCATTGGTCTCCAGAGGACCTCCAACATCCCTCGATACCAAGGCTCCCCTCCCCCCCCCAGTCTCACTGATCCTCCCCAGACCCCCCAGACCCCCAGCCCAAAACCCAACAGACCCCAACACGACCCTCCCAGACCCCCAAATCTCCCACCCCAAAACCTCACTGATCCCCCCAAAGCCCCCCCCCCCCGAAATGACTCCCAACCCTGCCCCCAAAACCCCCCAGGACACCCCAAATCCCCCAAACTTTGCTGACCCCCAACAGTCCCCCCCCAAACCCCTCACTGACCCCCAAAGACCCCCCCAAAATGACCCTCAAACGTAGCTCCAAGAACCCTCCCCCACACCCCCCTCCCAAACCCCACTGACCCCCAACAGCCCCAAAACCCCAACTGACCCCCAAACCCCCTAAACCCCCAGCCCAAAACCTCACTGACCCCCATCAGCTACCCTCCCAGGTCACCCCAACCTTCCCCCACTCCCCCACCCCCACATTTTCCCACCCTCCCAAATCTCTGCTCCCTGTCCCCATCACCCCCAGTCCCTCACCCATCCTGCCCCCCGCCTCCCAGCAGCACCTCCTCCTTTCTTAAACTGCCCCCCCCCGTCCCACCCCTCCCCCAGATATGGGCCCAAGGTTGGGGCTGAACTCCCTCTGCCCTCCCCCACCCAAATGCTGCCCCTGGTCCCACATCAACATTTGGGGAGGGATAGGGAAGGGCTCCAGCCCTTCTTTATTGCATCTGGGGGGAGGGTGTCACAGCAGCTCCCTGCCCCAACCCCGACATTATTGAAGGGGAGCATGGCCTCGTCATGGCTGAGAGCTGATGGCAGGGGGGGTCGCCTTAAACCCCTTCCCCCCCCCAAAAAGCTGCTGCAGGGTGCGGGTGAGAGCCCTCAGGTCCCCTCTCAGCCCTCGCACCTCCTGCAGGAGAGCTTCGAACTGGGCCGGGGGGGCAGGACCTGGGCCTGAGGGGAGAGACACACAGACACCCCCCCAAAGCCAGAGCCGTGAGAGAGGGCCCCCCCGAGACAAAAACCCTCTGCCCCCAACAATTTGGGGTGCAGAGAGGACCCTAAACCTACCCCCAGCAGTATCTTCATCCCCCCCTCCCCAAAATGATGCCCCCACCCCCCGTTTTGGGGTGCAGAAGGGACCCTAAACCCCACCCCTACAGCACCCTAACAGCCCCAAATGATGTCACCCCCCCCAATTTGGGTTGCAGAGGCTACCCTTACCCCTCCCCCATCAGCATCCTACCACCCCAAAAAAATTACACCCCACTCCAAATTGGGGTGCAGGGGGAACCCTAACCCCCCCAGCAGTGCCCTCTCCCCACAAAATCCTACCCTCCCCCAATTTGGGGACCAGAGAGGACCCTAACCTCCCCTCCCCCAAGCTCTGAGGTCCCAGGGGGGATCACTTAGGGAGTTTATGGGGGTGTCCTCTGTCACTGTGCCCCCATCCCAAACTCACCTGTACAGGGGGGCCCAGGGAGCTGGGGGGGGGATGGGAGATGAGCAGGATGGGGGTTGGGGGAGTCCAGGGGCAGCTGGCAGGGTCCTTGGGGAGGCTGAGTCCTGAGGGGCTTCAGTGGGGGATTCAGGGGGGCTGGAGAGGGCTGGGTGCTGGGGGGTTCTGGGAGGGCATCTGGGGGGGGTTGGCTGCTGGGAGGGGCTTCTGGGGGGGACTGGGTGCAAGGGGAGGTTTCTGGGGGGCTCTGAGTGCTGAGGGGTTCTGGAGAGGCCTCCGGGGGGGGCTGGGTCCTGGGGGTCTCCATAGGGTGCTGGGGGGGGCCTGGGGTGGACTGAGGGTTGAGGGTCTCCATGTGGGGGGTTGGGGGTGCTGGGGGGGTGTGGGGGGTGATAAGAGGCTCTATGGAGGGGTCCTGGATGCCAAGGGTGCCCAGGGTGGGGTTTGGGGGTGCTGGGGGGGTCTGGGTGTTGAGGTCCTTTTGAGGGGGCTGGAAGGGTCCTGAGGGGGTCTTGGTGGGGAGGGTCTCCATAGGGTCCTGGGGGAGTGCTGTGGGGGTGTCCCTGGAGGTCCGAGTGGGTCCCAGGGGGCTCTGAGTGCTGGGATGTTCTGGTGGGGACCAGGAGGGAATGGTGGAGCCCAGACCCAGCTGGCGTGGGAGGGCAGGGGGAGGTGAAGGCATCAGAGCAGGGTTCTGTGAGGGCCAGGGTGAGGGGGGGGCAGCAGAAAGTCCAGCAGGGCCAGGGGCAAGGTCCACACCTGGGGAGGGAAGGGACACGGAGGGCTGGAGGCCTCTGCACTGCTGCCTGCAGAGCCACCAGCTGGGTATGGTGTCAAGGATGTCAGGTATCAACCACCTCCAGGCATCAGCGATCTGCAGCCTGCCAGCCAGCCACAGCCAGCCAGCCAGCCAGCCAGCCAGCCAGCCAGCCAGCCCCAGCCAGCCAGCCAGCCAGCCAGCCAGCCCCAGCCAGCCAGCCAGCCAGCCAGCCAGCCCCAGCCAGCCATCTGCAGCCAGCCCCAGCCAGTCCCAGTCAGCCATCCCCAGCCAGCCATCCAGAGCCAGCCATCCGCAGCCAGCCAGCCAGCCAGCCAGAGCCATCCCCAGCCAGCCATCCGGAGCCAGCCATCCCCAGTCAGCCATCCGGAGCCAGCCATCCCCAGCCAGCCATCCCCAGCCAGCCATCCCCAGCCAGCCATCCGGAGCCAGCCATCCCGAGCCAGCCATCCCCAGCCAGCCATCCCCAGCCAGCCATCCCCAGCCAGCCATCCATCCGCAGCCAGCCAGCCAGCCAGCCAGAGCCATCCCCAGCCAGCCATCCGGAGCCAGCCATCCCCAGCCAGCCATCCAGAGCCAGCCATCCCCAGCCAGCCATCCGGAGCCAGACATCCCCAGCCAGCCATCCCCAGCCAGCCATCCAGAGCCAGCCATCCCCAGCCAGCCATCCCCAGCCAGCCATCCAGAGTCAGCCATCCCCAGCCAGCCATCCCCAGCCAGCCATCCAGAGCCAGCCATCCCCAGCCAGCCATCTGGAGCCAGCCATCCAGGGCCAGCCATCCCCAGCCAGCCATCCAGAGCCAGCCATCCCCAGCCAGCCATCTGGAGTCAGCCATCCAGAGCGAGCCATCCCCATCCAGCCATCCCCAGCCAGCCATCCAGAGCCAGCCATCCAGAGCCAGCCATCCCCAGCCAGCCATCTGCAGCCACCCAGCCATCCGCAGCCAGCCATCCATCCGCAGCCAGCCAGCCATCCTCAGCCAGCCAGCCATCCACAACCAGCCAGCCATCCACAGCCATCCAGCCATCCACAGCCAGCCATCCGGCCATGCTCAGCCATCCAGCTATCCACAGCCAGCCATCCAGCCATCCACAACCAGCCAGCCATACACAGCCAGCCAGCCAGCCACAGCCAGCCAGCCAGCCACAGCCAGCCAGCTATCTGCAGCTAGCCAGCCATCCACAGCCAGCCAGCTATCTGCAGCTAGCCAGCCATCCACAGCCAACCATTCATCCACAGGCAACCAGCCATCCGCAGCCATCCAGCCTTCCACAGCCAGCCAGCCATCCACAGCCAACCATGCAGCCATCTGCAGCTAACCAGCCATCCACAGCCAGCCAGTCATCTGCAGCCATCCATCCATTCACCCACAGCCAGCCATCCCCAGCCAGCCAGCCATCCGCAGCCAACCATCCAGCCATCCCCAGCCAGCCAGCCATCCGCAGCCAACCATCCAGCCATCCGCAGCCAGCCAGCCATCCGCAGCCAGCCAGCTATCCGCAGCCAGCCAGCCATCCACAGCCAGCCAGCCATCCGCAGCCAACCGTCCAGCCATCCGCAGCCAGCCAGTCATCCGCAGCCAGCCAGCCATCCGCAGCCAACCGTCCAGCCATCTGCAGCCAACCGTCCAGCCATCCACAGCCAGCCAGCCATCCGCAGCCAACCGTCCAGCCATCCGCAGCCAGCCAGCTATCCGCAGCCAGCCAGCCAGCCACAGCCAACCGTCCAGCCATCTGCAGCCATCCAGCTATCTGCAGCCAGCCAGCCATCCAGAGCCAGCCATCCCCAGCCAGCCATCCGCAGCCACCCAGCCATCCGCAGCCAGCCAGCCATCCACAGCCAGCCAGCCATCCTCAGCCAGCCAGCCATCCACAACCAGCCAGCCATCCGCAGCCAGCCAGCCATCCTCAGCCATCCAGCCATCTACAGCCATCCAGCCATCCAGAGCCAGCCATCCGGCCATGCTCAGCCATCCAGCTATCCACAGCCAGCCATCCAGCCATCCACAACCAGCCAGCCATCCACAGCCAGCCAGCCATCCACAGCCAGCCAGCCAGCCACAGCCAGCCAGCTATCTGCAGCTAGCCAGCCATCCACAGCCAGCCAGCCATCCACAGCCAACCATTCATCCACAGGCAACCAGCCATCCCCAGCCATCCAGCCATCCACAGCCAACCATGCAGCCATCTGCAGCTAACCAGCCATCCACAGCCAGCCAGTCATCTGCAGCCATCCATCCATTCACCCACAGCCAGCCATCCGCAGCCATCCAGCTATCCGCAGCCAGCCAGCCATCCCCAGCCAGCCAGCCATCCGCAGCCAACCATCCAGCCATCCACAGCCAGCCAGCCATCCGCAGCCAACCGTCCAGCCATCCACAGCCAGCCAGCCATCCGCAGCCAACCGTCCAGCCATCCCCAGCCAGACAGCCATCCGCAGCCAACCGTCCAGCCATCCCCAGCCAGCCAGCCATCCGCAGCCAGCCAGCCATCCCCAGCCAGCCAGCTATCCGCAGCCAGCCAGCTATCCGCAGCCAGCCAGCCATCCGCAGCCAACCATCCAGCCATCCACAGCCAGCCAGCCATCCGCAGCCAACCGTCCAGCCATCCCCAGCCAGACAGCCATCCGCAGCCAACCGTCCAGCCATCCGCAGCCAGCCAGCCATCCGCAGCCAACCGTCCAGCCATCCCCAGCCAACCAGCCATCCACAGCCAGCCAGCCATCCGCAGCCAACCGTCCAGCCATCCGCAGCCAGCCAGCCATCCGCAGCCAACCGTCCAGCCATCCACAGCCAGCCAGCCATCCGCAGCCAACCGTCCAGCCATCCGCAGCCAACCGTCCAGCCATCCACAGCCAGCCAGCCATCCGCAGCCAACCGTCCAGCCATCCGCAGCCAGCCAGCTATCCGCAGCCAGCCAGCCAGCCACAGCCAACCGTCCAGCCATCTGCAGCCATCCAGCTATCTGCAGCCAGCCAGCCATCCACAGCCAACCATCCAGCCATCCGCAGCCAGCCAGCTATCTGCAGCCAGCCAGCCATCCGCAGCCAGCCACCCATCCGCAGCCAGCCACCCATCCACAGCCAACCGTCCAGCCATGCTCAGCCATCCAGCCATCCGCAGCCAGCCAGCCATCCACAGCCAGCCAGCTATCCACAGCCAGCCAGCCATCCACAGCCAGTCAGCTATCCGCAGCCAGCCAGCCATCCACAGCCAGCCAGCTATCCACAGCCAGCCAGCCATCCACAGCCAGTCAGCTATCCGCAGCCAGCCACCCATCCGCAGCCAGCCACCCATCCGCAGCCAGCCAGCCATCCGCAGCCAGCCAGCTATCTGCAGCCAGCCAGCTATCCGCAGCCATCCAGCCATCGCAGCCAGTCATCCAGCCATCCGCAGCCATCCAGCCATCCACAGCCAACCAGCCATCCACAGCCAGCCAGCCATCCACAGCCAGCCAGCCATCCACAGCCAACCATCCAGCCATCCACAGCCAACCAGCCATCCGCAGCCAGCCAGCCATCCACAGCCAGCCATCCAGCCATCCACAGCCAACCAGCTATCCGCAGCCATCCAGCCATCCGCAGCCAACCAGCCATCCACAGCCAACCAGCCATCCACAGCCCGCCAGCCATCCGCAGCCAGCCAGCCATCCGCAGCCAGCCAGCCATCCGCAGCCAGCCTTCTGCAGCCATCCACAGTCAGCCAGCCATCCACAGTCAGCCAGCCATCCTCAGCCATCCAGCCATCTGCAACTAGCCAGCCATCCGCAGCCAGCCAGCCAGCCATCTGCAGCCAGCCAGCCATCCGCAGCCAGCCTTCTGCAGCCATCCACAGTCAGCCAGCCATCCACAGCCAGCCAGCCATCCTCAGCCATCCAGCCATCTGCAACTAGCCAGCCATCCGCAGCCAGCCAGCCAGCCATCTGCAGCCAGCCATTCATCCACAGGCAACCAGCCATCCGCAGCCATCCAGCCATCCACAGCCAACCATGCAGCCATCTGCAGCTAACCAGCCATCCACACCCAGCCAGTCATCTGCAGCCATCCATCCATTCACCCACAGCCAGCCATCCGCAGCCATCCAGCTATCCGCAGCCAGCCAGCCATCCCCAGCCAGCCAGCTATCCGCAGCCAGCCAGCTATCCGCAGCCAGCCAGCCATCCGCAGCCAACCATCCAGCCATCCGCAGCCAACCATCCAGCCATCCACAGCCAGCCAGCCATCCGCAGCCAACCGTCCAGCCATCCACAGCCAGCCAGCCATCCGCAGCCAACCATCCAGCCATCCACAGCCAGGCAGCCATCCGCAGCCAACCGTCCAGCCATCCACAGCCAGCCAGCCATCCGCAGCCAACCGTCCAGCCATCCCCAGCCAGACAGCCATCCGCAGCCAACCGTCCAGCCATCCCCAGCCAGCCAGCTATCCGCAGCCAGCCAGCCATCCCCAGCCAGCCAGCTATCCGCAGCCAGCCAGCTATCCGCAGCCAGCCAGCCATCTGCAGCCAACCATCCAGCCATCCACAGCCAGCCAGCCGTCCGCAGCCAACCGTCCAGCCATCCGCAGCCAGCCAGCCATCCGCAGCCAACCGTCCAGCCATCCGCAGCCAGCCAGCCATCCGCAGCCAACCGTCCAGCCATCCACAGCCAGCCAGCCATCCGCAGCCAACCGTCCAGCCATCCACAGCCAGCCAGCCATCCGCAGCCAACCGTCCAGCCATCCGCAGCCAACCGTCCAGCCATCCACAGCCAGCCAGCCATCCGCAGCCAACCGTCCAGCCATCCGCAGCCAGCCAGCTATCCGCAGCCAGCCAGCCAGCCACAGCCAACCGTCCAGCCATCTGCAGCCATCCAGCTATCTGCAGCCAGCCAGCCATCCACAGCCAACCATCCAGCCATCGCAGCCAGCCAGCTATCTGCAGCCAGCCAGCCATCCGCAGCCAGCCACCCATCCGCAGCCAGCCACCCATCCACAGCCAACCGTCCAGCCATGCTCAGCCATCCAGCCATCCGCAGCCAGCCAGCCATCCACAGCCAGCCAGCTATCCACAGCCAGCCAGCCATCCACAGCCAGTCAGCTATCCGCAGCCAGCCAGCCATCCACAGCCAGCCAGCTATCCACAGCCAGCCAGCCATCCACAGCCAGTCAGCTATCCGCAGCCAGCCACCCATCCGCAGCCAGCCAGCCATCCGCAGCCAGCCAGCCATCCGCAGCCAGCCAGCCATCCACAGCCAGTCAGCTATCCGCAGCCAGCCACCCATCCGCAGCCAGCCAGCCATCCGCAGCCAGCCAGCTATCTGCAGCCAGCCAGCTATCCGCAGCCATCCAGCCATCCGCAGCCAGTCATCCAGCCATCCGCAGCCATCCAGCCATCCGCAGCCAACCAGCCATCCACAGCCCGCCAGCCATCCGCAGCCAGCCACCCATCCACAGCCAACCATCCAGCCATCCACAGCCAACCAGCCATCCCCAGCCAGCCAGCCATCCACAGCCAACCATCCAGCCATCCACAGCCATCCAGCCATCCGCAGCCAACCAGCCATCCACAGCCAACCAGCCATCCACAGCCATCCAGCTATCCGCAGCCAACCAGCCATCCACAGCCAACCAGCCATCCACAGCCCGCCAGCCATCCGCAGCCAGCCAGCCATCCGCAGCCAGCCTTCTGCAGCCATCCACAGCCAGCCAGCCATCCACAGCCAGCCAGCCATCCTCAGCCATCCAGCCATCTGCAACTAGCCAGCCATCCGCAGCCAGCCAGCCAGCCATCTGCAGCCAGCCATCTCTAACCATCTCTAACCATCTCCAACCATCCAACTGCATCCTCCTACCTATTTCCTGGTGTTTATTCCTCATGGTAGCTTCTGGACCAGGTTTGGCTCCAGGGTCTGTGCTCCATGTGCTGGATTCTGTGCTCAAATGGCTGCTCCTCATGGTCCCTTCTGGACCTGGTTCAGCTGGAGGATCTGCGATCCATGTGGTACCATCCATGTTCAGATCCACTGAAGGACCTGTGGTACCCATGTCACCTTCTGGAACTGGTTCAGCTGCAGGATGTGTGGTCACCATGGTACCATCTGGATCTGGTTCTGCTGGTGGATGTGAGCTCCTCATGGTACCTTCAGGGCCTGCTTCTGCTGGGTCTGTGGTCCATGTGGTACCATCCAGATCCAGTTCCACTGAAGGACCTGAAGGACTCATGCCACCTTCTGGACCTTCTGGAGGAGATGTGGTCACCATGCCACCTTCTGCACCTCCTTCTGCCGCAGGAGGTGTGGTCACCATGCCACCTTCTGCACCTGCTTCTGCTGCAGGAGGTGTGGTCACCATGCCACCCTCTGGACCTGCTTCTGCTGCAGGAGGTGTGGTCACCATGCTACCTTCTGCACCTGCTTCTGCTGCAGGAGGTGTGGTCACCATGCCACCTTCTGCACCTGCTTCTGCTGCAGGAGGTGTGGTCACCATGCCACCTTCTGGACCTGCTTCTGCTGCAGGAGGTGTGGTCACCATGCCACCTTCTGCACCTGCTTCTGCTGCAGGAGGTGTGGTCACCATGCCACCTTCTGCACCTGCTTCTGCTGCAGGAGGTGTGGTCACCATGCCACCTTCTGGACCTGCTTCTGCTGCAGGAGGTGTGGTCACCATGCCACCTTCTGCACCTGCTTCTGCTGCAGGAGGTGTGGTCACCATGCTACCTTCTGCACCTGCTTCTGCTGCAGGAGGTGTGGTCACCATGCTACCTTCTGCACCTGCTTCTGCTGCAGGAGGTGTGGTCACCATGCCACCTTCTGCACCTGCTTCTGCTGCAGGAGGTGTGGTCACCATGCCACCTTCTGGACCTGCTTCTGCTGCAGGAGGTGTGGTCACCATGCCACCTTCTGCACCTGCTTCTGCTGCAGGAGGTGTGGTCACCATGCTACCTTCTGCACCTGCTTCTGCTGCAGGAGGTGTGGTCACCATGCTACCTTCTGCACCTGCTTCTGCTGCAGGAGGTGTGGTCACCATGCCACCTTCTGCACCTGCTTCTGCTGCAGAAGGTGTGGTCACCATGTCACCTTCTGGACCTGCTTCTGCTGCAGGAGGTGTGGTCACCATGCCACCTTCTGCACCTGCTTCTGCTGCAGGAGGTGTGGTCACCATGCCACCTTCTGCACCTGCTTCTGCTGCAGGAGGTGTGGTCACCATGCCACCTTCTGCACCTGCTTCTGCTGCAGGAGGTGTGGTCACCATGCCACCTTCTGCACCTGCTTCTGCTGCAGGAGGTGTGGTCACCATGCCACCCTCTGGACCTGCTTCTGCTGCAGGAGGTGAGCTCCTCATGGGCTCTTTAGGGTCTGTTTCTGCTGTATGTGTGGTCCATGTGGTACCATCTGGAGCAAGACCTACTGAAGGACCTGTGGTACCCATGCCACCTTCTAGACCTGCTGGAGGATGTGTGGTACCCATGCCACCTTCTGGACCTGCTTCTGCTGCAGGATATGAGCTCCTCATGGTACCAACAGGACCTGCTTCTGCTGGAGGTTCTGTGCTCCCCATGTCACCGTCAGGCCACGGCTGCTCTGCAGGCTGTGTGCTCCTCAGCACATTTCCTAGACCAAGGCCTGCAGAAGGAGTTGCCCCTTGGTTGCCATCCACCCCCAGGCGTGCTGCAGGAGCTGTGCTGCTCATGGAATCCTCAGGCCCTGGCTGTGCCAGCTTCTGCTTGCCCCACATGGTCTCCCCTGCAGGGATCTCCATGGTGGGCACCAAATCCTGCTCTGCTTTGGGCCTGGTTCCTGGTGTGCTACCAACTGGCTCCTGCCCCACTTCAGCCTGGCTGGCACTGATGGGGTCCTGCCCTGCTGTCTCTGGGGTGACCTGGATGGGCACTGCCACAGGCCCTGGGTGCTGTTGGGTGGCACCAGCTGGATCCTGCCCTGCCTTTGCCTTGGCACCTTGCATGGTCCCAGCCAAACCCTGTTCTGGTGGCTTCCTGGTGGCACCTGCCAAACCCCGCTCAGTGCTGGGCCAAGGGATCCCTGCCATGCTGGGGGGATCTCGCCCTGCTCTGGGCTGGGTGATGTGGATGGGACCCACTGGGTCCCGTCCTGCCTTGGACCTGATGGTGCCAGCTGGATCCCCTCCAGTCTTGGACCTGTTGCGTGCCACTGGATCCCATCCTTCCTTGGACCTCTTGGTTCCCACTGGATCCCATCCTGGTTTGGACCTGTTGGCTCCCACTGGATCCCACCTCGCCTTGGACCTGTTGGTGACAGCTGGATCCCATCTTGCCTTGGACCTGTTGGCTCCCACTGGATCCCACCTCGCCTTGGACCTGTTGGTGCCAGCTGGGTCCCATCTTGCCTTGGACCTGTTGGCTCCCACTGGATCCCATCTTGCTTTGGACCTGTTAGCTCCCACTGGATCCCATCTTTCTTTGGACCTGTTGGCTCCCACTGGATCCCATCTTGCTTTGGACCTGTTAGCTCCCACTGGATCCCATCTTGCTTTGGACCTGTTGGTGCCAGATGGATCCCATCCAGCCTTGGACCTGTTGGCTCCCACTGGATGCCATCTTGCCTTGGACCTGTTAGCTCCCACTGGATCCCATCCTGGTTTGGACCTGTTGGCTCCCACTGGATCCCATCCAGCCTTGGGCCCAGAGGCACCAGCTGCATCCTTCCCTGCCTTGGGCTTGGTGCTCTGGATGCTGCCAGCTGGGTCCTGCTCTGCTTTCAGCCGGCTGATCCTCAGCACCCGGAGGGGATCTCGCCCAGCGCTGTCCTGGCTGGCACCGACTCGACTCGGCCCTGCAGGGCCCTGGGGGCTGCTGGCCATGGGTGAAGTCTCCGTTGGTGACACCAGGACCCTGTGTCCTGCAGCAAGGAGAGGGCAGCTCAGCTCTGGCGGGACCCCAAGGGCCAGGGGTGGGGACAGCCCTTGGGGACAGGGTCAGTGGGACATGGACACAGGGTCAGTGGGACATTGAGGACAGGGTCCCAGCAGCCCCCTGAGCCCCTGCCCGTTGGGACACAGAGCTCCAGCCCAGCTCCTCCTCCCCTTGCCTGGTGCCCACACGGTGCTGGCTCCGTCCCAGAGTGAGCTGGAGACAAGGGACCCTGTCGAGGGGGACACCTGGGTGGGCAGTGCCTGCATCTGGTGGAGAGGGGGCTCTACAGGGTGGACATCCAGGGAGGTCAACTCATCTGTGGGAGGAGGAGCCCAAGAGCTCATGGCACTGCCCCCTGCCCATGCCACAGGGTCCTGCAGATGCTGCTCCCCAGCCCCCTCCCCAGCCCTTCTCCCCAGTCCCCTCCCCAGCCTCATTGCCCTTCCTTGGGCCTTCTCCACCTCCTCAGTACCCTCCCTGCAGTGCTGTGCACAAACCTGCGCCCAAACATGCCCCCAGCACCCGAGCTGCGCCCTCGCCAGTGCCCAGCCCAGGTGGCCAATCCCTGCCTTGGCTCTGCCGGCCACACTTCGGACCCCAGCCCAGCCCCCGGGTACCTGAGCAGACGACGGCGGCGTCCTCCCGGTGCTGGCAGTTGGTGACCCCCCAGGGGGCCGCCGGGCACTGCAGCAGGGAGGATTCGTTGCCCTGGCACCGGACATCATCCAGCCAGATGCGGCCGCTGCCCTCGCCGAAGAAAGCTGCCCGGGGGGCGTCCAGGGCAGCGCCGCAGCCTAGCTGCCTGCAGACCACCCCCGCGTCCGGCAGCCCCCAGAGGTCGTCGCAGACGGTGCCCCAATGCCCCTCGTGGAAGACCTCCAGGCGCCCGGCACAGCGGCCGGTGCCTCCCACCAGCCGCAGGAGGGCATCACCTGGTGGAGAGGCTCAGGTCAGGGCCACCGGGGGGAGGTGACCTTGGCATGGGAGTCACAGACTCATGGAGTCCCCGCACGGTGGGGGCTGGGAGGGACTTCTGGAGATCACCATGTCCAAGTCCAACCCCCACCCCCTGGCAAGGCAGAATCACCACGAGCAGGGCACACAGGAACAGCTCCGGGGGGGCTGGAATCTCTCCGGGGATGGAGACTCCACCACCTCCCTAGGCAGCCTACGGCAGCGTTCTGTGACCCTGACCCCACCTGTGAATAACCCTCAGCAGCTAGTTAATGACCACCTCCAAGGAGCAGTCACTTAAGTAGCAAACATGCCCCAGTGCCAGCAGGGTGAGGCTGGAAGGGACCTCTGGAGCTCACCCAGCCTAACCCCCCCTGCTCCAGCAGGGCACCCCCAGCAGCTTGCCCAGGGGCACAATGCCCAGGGGGGGTTGGAAGCTCTCCACAGAAGGAGACTCCACAACCTCTCTGGGCAGCCTGCTCCAGGCTCCAGCAGCCTCACAACAAACAACTTTCTCCTCCTGCTCAGTTGCAACCTCCTGGCTGCCACTTTGTGCCCCTTGCCCCTTGTGCTGTCCCTGGGCACCACTGAGCAGAGCCTGGCCCCAGACTCTTGCCCCCCACAGCTCCTTTAGCTCTTGCTGAGCATCGCTCAGCTCCCCTCTGGGGCTGCTCTTCTGCAGGCTGTCAGGCCCAGGGCTCTCAGCCTTTGCTGCTCACAGAGCTGCTCCAGGCCCTCAGCAGCCTCTTAGCCTCCCCTGGGCTCTCCCCAGCAGCTCCCAGGTCCCTCTGGCACTGGGTGAGCCCAGACCTGGCTTCAGGGCTCCTCCAGCTATGCCCTCTGCAGCCCTCAGCACCCACAGGGAGCCCAAGCCTCCAGCTCAGCCCAGGAGCAGAGGAAGACAGCCCCAAGGGCCCTGGGGGAGCACCAGCAAGACCCTGTGCCCACCGTGCCTATCACCCCCCTGCTGTGCCCTGTACCCACCATGCTCATCACCACTCTTCCCTGGCACCCTGTACCCTTACCCACCATGCACATCACCACTCTGTGGTACCCCATGTCCACTGTGCCTATCACCACCCTGCCACGCCCCATGCCCCCCCTACCTGTGCAGGTGGTGCCGGTGCAGGCGGTACCTTGCAGCACGGTGCTCGTGGGTGGTGTAGTGCTGGTGGCCCAGGGCGGCTCAGTGGTGCCAAAGGGCTGGAAGTGGTGCCCTGTGTGCCAAGCTGGTGAGCCGAGCTGCACCCCACACACACACTTGGATGCCTCCCCAGTTGGGTGCCCCTCCCAAGTTTGGTGCCCCCCCAAGTTGGGTGCCCCCTCCCACCTAGGTGCCCCCCCAAGTTGGGTCCCCCCCAAGTTGGATGCCCCCCCAGCAGGGTGCTCCCCCCCCCCCAGTTGGGCGCCCCCGCCCAGCCGGGTGCCCCTCAGCCGCACCCTCTCGGGCGCCCACCTGAGCAGACGGCGCTGGCGTCCTCCTCGTGGGCACAGACGTGTGGGCGCCAGCCGCGGTGCGGGCACTGTGCCAGGCGCTGCTCCCGCCCGCGGCACCGCACTCCGTTCAGCCAGATGGGCCCCGAGCCCTCCCCGAACCAGGCTCCCGCGGGCGCCGCCAGGGGGCGCCCGCAGCCCAGCTGCCTGCAGACCACGGCCGCGTCGGGCAGCCCCCAGTCGTCGTCGCAGACGGTGCCCCAGCGCCCCGCGTGCCGCAGCTCCACGCGCCCCGCGCAGGGCCCGGGGCCGCCCGCCAGCCGCACCGGGAAGGGCTCTGCGGGACCCACGCCTCAGACACCGCCGCCCGGGGCGCCGGGAGGCACCGCCCGCGGCCCGCTGGGAGCAGCCGGCAGCCCCGAGCCCCGCCGGCACCAGCCGGCACCTGCTGGCACCTGCTGGGACCTGCTGGGGACCACTGGGACCTGCTGGGAACCACTGGGACCCTCTGGGACCTGCTGGGGACCACTGGGACCCTCTGGGACCTGCTGGGAACCACTGGGAACCACTGGGACCTGCTGGGGACCACTGGGACCCTCTGGGACCTGCTGGGACCTGCTGGGAACCACTGGGACCCTCTGGGACCTGCTGGGACCTGCTGGGGACCACTGGGACCTGCTGGGAACCACTGGGACCCTCTGGGACCTGCTGGGACCTGCTGGGGACCACTGGGACCTGCTGGGACCTGCTGGGGACCACTGGGACCCTCTGGGACCTGCTGGGACCTGCTGGGACCTGCTGGGGACCACTGGGACCTGCTGGGAACCACTGGGACCCTCTGGGACCTGCTGGGACCTGCTGGGGACCACTGGGACCCTCTGGGACCTGCTGGGACCTGCTGGGGACCACTGGGACCTGCTGGGACCTGCTGGGAACCACTGGGACCCTCTGGGACCTGCTGGGAACCACTGGGAACCACTGGGACCTGCTGGGGACCACTGGGACCCTCTGGGACCTGCTGGGACCTACTGGGAACCACTGGGACCCTCTGGGACCTGCTGGGACCTGCTGGGGACCACTGGGACCTGCTGGGAACCACTGGGACCCTCTGGGACCTGCTGGGGACCACTGGGACCTGCTGGGACCTGCTGGGGACCACTGGGACCCTCTGGGACCTGCTGGGACCTGCTGGGACCTGCTGGGGACCACTGGGACCTGCTGGGAACCACTGGGACCCTCTGGGACCTGCTGGGACCTGCTGGGGACCACTGGGACCCTCTGGGACCTGCTGGGACCTGCTGGGGACCACTGGGACCTGCTGGGAACCACTGGGACCTGCTGGGAACCACTGGGACCCTCTGGGACCTGCTGGGACCTGCTGGGGACCACTGGGACCTGCTGGGAACCACTGGGACCTGCTGGGACCTGCTGGGACCTGCTGGGGACCACTGGGACCTGCTGGGAACCACTGGGACCTGCTGGGACCTGCTGGGGACCACTGGGACCTGCTGGGGACCGCTGGGACCTGCTGGGACCTGCTGGGGACCACTGGGACCTGCTGGGGACCGCTGGGACCTGCTGGGGACCGCTGGGACCTGCTGGGACCTTCTGCACCCACTGGAGCCCACAGGGACCTGCTAGAACCTGCTGGGAGCTCTGAACCAGTTGGGACTAGCTGGGACCCACTGGGACCTGTTTGGAACCCTGCACCCCCTGGGATCCAGTGGATCCTTTGCACTCACTGGGAGCCCCTGCCCACCCCTGCCCCCCCAGCCCCAGGCCTCCCTCACCCCCTCCCTGCTCAGTACCTGTGCTGGGAGCTGCCAGCAGCCCAGCTGGTGAGGAGGGCAGGATGAGCTGGGGGCACCCAGCCCCTGGGCACCCCAGCCCCGGGCCGGCATCTGCAGGGCACCACTGCCCGGTGCCCCACTGCCCAGTGCCCCATGACCAGCACCCAGTGCCCTGTGCCCAGCAACCAGTGCCCAGTGCCCTCCCCAGTCCTCATCCTGGTGCCCATGTGCCCAGTGCCTTGTGCCCAGCCCTTCCCACTGTGCTGTACCCAGTGCCCATCCCAGTGCCCAGTGTCCTTCCCAGTGCCCTGTACCCAGTGCCCCATGGCCAGCAACCAGTGCCCAGAGCCCTTCTCAGTGCCCTCCCCAGACCCTTGTGCCCAGTGCCCCATATCCAGTGCCCAGTACCCATCCTAATGCCCAGGTCCCCATGTCCCATGACCAGTGCCCTTCCCAGTACCCCCTTATCAGTGTCCAGTGCCCAGTGCCCTTCCACTGCCCAGCACCCAGGGCCCTGTGCCCAGTGCCCTTCCCAATGCCCAGTGCCAAAGCCCAGCACCCTGTGCCCAGCAACAAGTACCAGTGCCCGTGCCCTGCCCAGTGCCCAGTGCCCCATGGCCAGCGCCCAGCACCTTCTAACCAGAGACCAGTGCCCAATAATCAGTGCCCTTCCCAGTCTCCAGGTCCCAGTGCCTCCCATGCCCACTGCTTGGCACCTTGCCCCCTGCCCATAACAGCCAACCCTGCCCAGTTCCCCGCCCAGAGCCAGTGCCCATTGCCATATCCAACCCCCTTCCCAGTACCCAAACCATACTGCTGCCATCCACATGTTGCCCCCATGCAGTGCCCACACAGTGCCCAGTGCCACATCCACCCACCCCTCCCAGCACCCAAATCAAACTGGTGCCACCCTGACAATGATGCTGTGCAGTGCTCAGGAAGTGCCCACACAGTGCCTGCTGCCCAGTGCAGTGCTCAATGCAGTGCCTATGCAGTGCCAGTGCCAGCACACTGCCCAGTGCTGCACCCCTCCCAGTGGTGCCATCCACACTCTGCCCCCATGCAGTGCCCAGTGCAGTGCCCAATGCTGTACCTGCCCACCTCTCCCAGTATCCACTCCATATTGGTGCCACCCACACGCTGCCCTAATGCAGTGCCCAGTGCAGTGCCCGTGCCATGCCCAGGGCCCAGGGCAGTGCACAGGCAGTGCTTTGTGTCAGTACAGTGTACATGCAGTGCCCGCTGCTGTACTCACCCACCCTTCCTACCCAAACCAAACTGGTGCCATCCACATATTGACCCCATGCAGTGCCCAGTGCAGTGCCCACACAGTGCCCAGTCCCCATGCAGTGCCCAGTGCAGTGCTCAGTGCCAGCACAGTGCCCAGTGCTACACCCACCCACCCCTCCCAGTACCCAAACCAAACTGGTGCCACCCACATTCTGTCCCTCTGCAGTGCCCATGCAGTGCCCATGCAGTGCCAGTCGGGGCTCACCCAGCAGCAGCAGGCCGAGGGCCATGGCAGGGCCGGGGCTGGGGCCGGGGCTGGGGCTGTGGCCGTGGCCGGGGCGGGCGCTGGGGCCGGGCCGTGGCCGCTGGCCCAGCAGTGACTCAGGCTCCGCGTCCGGCCGGGCCGGGGGGGCCCTGCTGGGGCGGGGCCCTGGCACCCCCCGGGGCTGGGGGGCACAGGAGGAGCACTGCTGGGGTCCTCTCCGAGCCTGGCGAGGTTGAACCCAGGGGTTCAGGACAGAGCCAGGAGTGAACACCACACCTAGAGAGGGCATGGAGCCCCCTGCTGCCCTGGCATGGGTGGCACAGTGCCCAGAGCAGTGCCCATCTCAGAGCCCCAGTGCCCAGCACAGTGCCCAGAGCAGTGCCCATCTCAGAGCCCCAGTGCCCAGCACAGTGCCCAGCACAGTGCCCATCCTAGAGACCCAGTGCCCAGCACAGTGCCCTTCACAGTGCCCATCCTAGAGACCCAGCGCCCAGCACAGTGCCCATCCTAGAGACCCAGTGCCCAGCACAGTGCCCAGCACAGTGCCCATCCTAGAGACCCAGTGCCCAGCACAGTGCCCATCCTAGAGACCCAGTGTCCGGCACAGTGCCCTTCACAGTGCCCATCCTAGAGACCCAGCGCCCGGCACAGTGCCCAGCACAGTGTCCTTCCCAGTCCCCAGCCCAGTGCCCTTCCCACTACCCATCCCAGTGCCCTCAGATCCTAGCCAGTGCACTGTGCCCAACGCAGCAAAGGGTTAGTGCCCAGTGCCCCATGGCCACCCCATGGGATCCTGCCCGCCCACCACACCTGGGCCCCACTGGGAGTTGGCAGGGCCATACTGTATGGAAAGTGGGCAGACTGGAGCCATGGTGGGGGCAGTGAGGCTGTACTGGGGGGCACTGGGCAGACTGGAGCCATGGTGGGGGCAGTGAGGCTGTACTGGGGGGCACTGGGCAGACTGGAGCCATGGTGGGGGCAGTGAGGCTGTACTGGGGGGCACTGGGCAGACTGGAGCCATGGTGGGGGCAGTGAGGCTGTACTGGGGGGCACTGGGCAGACTGGAGCCATGGTGGGGGCAGTGAGGCTGTACTGGGGGGCACTGGGCAGACTGGAGCCATGGTGGGGGCAGTGAGGCTGTACTGGGGGGCACTGGGCAGACTGGAGCCATGGTGGGGGCAGTGAGGCTGTACTGGGGGGCACTGGGCAGACTGGAGCCATGGTGGGGGCAGTGAGGCTGTACTGTGGTTGGGGCTGTCAGAGGCTGCCGGGGTGGCCTCCGCAGAGCGCAGGGCTGGGGGTACCCTCTCCCTTTCCCCCTCCCCTCTCCCCAGTGCTCTTCATCCTCCCAGCAGCTTCCCCCCGCCCTGGGGGCTCCCAGCAGCCCCTCCCGAACCCTTCTCCCCTGCAGCAGCCCTGCCCCGCCCCTAACAACGGCCGCGCCAATAGCAGGAGGCCTCCCCAGGGCAACCGTCCCGCCCCCAGCAACGGCTCATCCAGTAGGGAGGGGCCTCCGTCGGCACCCACCCCCACCCCCGGAAAAAGTCCCTCCAATAGCGAGGTTGCCCCTGACAAGGCCTCCTCCAATAGCAATAGGTCTCCCCGTAGCAACCGCCCCGCCCCTAGCAACGCCCCCACCAATAGCCACGCCCCAGCAGCCCCAGGGAAATCCCCGCGGGAAGGCAGAGCCGCGCGGCGCGCTCATTGGTTGCCGGGGGCGGGCACTGTTTATTGACCAGACCCACACCGCGCCCCCTAGCGGCACCCCAGGGGCACGACCTCCAGCGTTGTGAATGAGGGCGGGGAGATGACGTTTGGGGAGCCCTGGGGAGGTGTCCCGGGGGCCCCTGGGAGGCTCTGGTGCTCGCTGGGGTTCCAGCCCCTTGCCCCCTCCCCCATCTTCACTTCTGGATCCACAGAAGCAGTCCTTGGGGGATCCCAAAGTGTCCACCCCCAGCCCTGCCCAGTCTCAGAAGGTGTGAACCAGCGGCACCGTGGGCAGCTCCGGGGCAGGGGGTCCTGTCCCCGAGCCCCCACTGCTGCTGCTACCCCCAGGCATCCCCCGGGCAGGGGTGGGAGGCTGTCCCCCATTGCTGCCCCCCGGGACTGGCTCCCCCTGGACCAGGAGGATCTGAGGGGCACCGGCAGGGGGCAGCTGAGCCAGAGCCTGCAGGCAGAGGTGAGCAGGGGTCCCCTCAGCCCCCCGCAGCAGCAGCACAGCTGGAGGTGGACACTGGAGGTGGACATTGGGAACCTCTGTGGTTTGGAGAGGGACACTGGGGACCTCCACAGCTTGGAGGTGGATGTTAGACACCTCTGTGGCCTGGAGATGGATGTCAGGGACCTTGGTGGTGGTTTGGAGGTGGACATCTTCCACCTCTGAGGTCTGCAGCTGGACATTGGTTACCTCAGTGGTCTGGAGGTGGACGCTGGGCAACTCTGTGCCCTGAAGGTGGACATCTGTCACCTCCGTGGCCTGGAGAAGAACATCTGCCACCTCTGTGGCCTCAAGGTGGACATCTGCCACCTCTGTGGCCCGAAGATGGATGCTGGGCACCTCTGTAGCTTCAAGGTGGACTTCGGGAACCTCAGTGGCCTCCAGGTGGACATCTGCCACCTCTGTGGCCTCAAGGTGGATGCTGGGCACCTCTGTGGCCTCGAGGTGGACATCTGCCACCTCTGTGGCCTGGAGATGGACACTGGGCACCTCTGAGGGCTGGGGCAGGGCTGATAGCTGGATGTTGGTCACCTCGGTGGCCTGCAGCTGGATGTTGGTGACCTCCATGGGCTGGGGAAGGGCCTGAAGCTGGACATTGGTCACCTCCGCAGCCTGCAGCTGGAAATTGGTCACCTCCAAGGGCTGTGGCAGGGCCTGGAGCTGGACATTGGTCACCTCTGCCTCCTGCAGCTGAACACTGGTGACCTCGGGGGGCTGGGGTCCCCGCGGGGTGACAACGCCACCCCCGATGCCACCCCTCAGGACAATGAGGCTGGTCCCCGCTGGGGCCCCCGCCAGCGCCTGCAGCTGCACCCCGGGCAGCGCCTGCCCCATGCCCGGCACCACCAGGATGCTCTGCCCGCCGGCGGGGGGCACCTGGGGACCCTTCCCCAGGCAGGGCTGAGGCCCCTCGGCAGGCAGCAGGGTGAAGGCCGAGGGCTCTGCCGCGGGGGTGGGCAACAGCAGCAGCTTCCGTGGTGGGGCCGGGGGGCTGGGGATGAGCTGCAGGCCCTGGAGGGTCTGCACCAGCAGGAAGGTTTGGCCTTCGGCAGCGGGAGGGGGAAGAGGAGGAGGAGGCGGCGGCGGCAGAGCAGGGCGGGCAGGGGTCCCACGGGGGGCGGCCGGGGCGTGGGTGCGGAGGTGGCGCTGGAGGTAGGAGGCCATGACGAAGGCCTTGGGGCAGAGGGAGCAGCGGAAAGGGCGTGCGGCAGAGTGCGTGCGGCGGTGCAGCTGCAGGTTGGAGGAGTGAGTGAAGGCCTTCCCGCACTGGGGGCAGGCGTAGGGCCGCTCCCCGGTGTGCACCCGCTGGTGCTGCCGCAGGTTGGAGGTCTGGGCAAAGGCCTTGCCGCAGACCGGGCAGGTGTGGGGCCGCTCCCCGGTGTGCAGCTGGCGGTGGCGCCGCAGGCAGGAGGTGTTCTTGAAGGCCTTGGGGCAGTCGGGGCAGCGGTAGGGCCGCTCCCCGGTGTGCTGCCGCAGGTGGTACTGGTAGTGGGAGGCCCACTTGAAGGTGAGGCCGCAGTGGGCGCACTGGAAGGCGCGCAGCCCAGTGTGCACCCGCTGGTGTGTCTGCAGCAGCGACGAACGCTTGAAGGCCTTGGGGCACTGCGGGCAGGCGTAGGGCCGCTCCCCGGTGTGGTCCCGCATGTGGTAGCGCAGCCCTGAGGAGCCCTTGAAAGCCTTCCCGCACTCCCCGCACCGGTAGGGTCGCTCCGGCTGGGGCACGGCCACCGGTTCCGGAGCCTCAGGGACGGTGGTGCAGGGAGGCAGTGGTGGCGCGGGGGTGGGGGCAGTGGCACCTGCAGGGTGGCTGCGTTGGTGGCCCAGCAGCCCTGCCAGCTGCACGAAGGCCTTGGGGCACAGGGAGCACTTGAAGGGCCGCTCGGCGCTGTGGCCATGCCGGTGCCGTGCCAGCCCTGAGCTGTTCTTGAAGGTCTTGCCGCAGGTGGCGCAGCGGTGAGGGGAGGTCAGGGGGGCAGCCACCGGCGCCGAGTGGCTGCTCTGGTGGCCCAGCAGCTCCTCCTGGCTGGCGAAGCTCAGCGGGCAGCTGGAGCACCGCCAGAGCACTTCGGGAGACACCGCGTCAAGGGGCGGCGGCGGGGGCAGCAGCGGTGGCACAGCAGTGGCGACAGCAGAGTGGCTCTGGAGGTGCTTCTGCAGGCAGGAGTCCGACACAAAGGACTTGGCACAGGTCGGGCACTGGTGGGGCCGGGCGGCAGCGGCGGCAGTGTGGGTGCGGCGGTGCAGGAGAAGGTTGGAGGAGTGAGTGAAGGTCTTGGGGCAGAGGGAGCAGGCGTAGGGCCGCTCCCCGGTGTGCACCCGCTGGTGCTGCCGCAGGTTGGTGGCCTGGGCAAAGGCCTTGCCGCAGACCGGGCAGGCGTGGGGCCGCTCCCCGGTGTGGGTGTGGCGGTGGCGCCGCAGACTGGAGGAGTTCTTGAAGGCCTTGGGGCAGCTGGGGCAGCGGTAGGGCCGCTCCCCAGTGTGCTGCCGCAGGTGGTACTGGTAGTGGGAGGCCCACTTGAAGGTGAGGCCGCAGTGGGCGCACTGGAAGGCGCGCAGCCCGGTGTGCACCCGCTGGTGTGTCTGCAGCAGCGACGAGCGTTTGAAGGCCTTGGGGCACTGCGGGCAGGCGTAGGGCCGCTCCCCGGTGTGGCCTCGCTGGTGGTAGAGGAGGGCGGAGGAGCCCTTGAAGGCCTTGGGGCATTCGGGGCACTTGTAGGGGCGCTCCCCGGTGTGGCTGCGCTGGTGGTGAGCCAGGCGGGATGACCACCGGAAGGCCTTTCCGCACTCCCGGCAGGCGTAGGGCTGCTCAGGACCGCCGGGGGGCGCTGCGGCTCGGGGCCCGGCTGGCGCCGGGGGCGGTGTGGCTCCTGCCATGACGATGGCCCTAGGGGATGAGGCAGGCAGGGCGGGGGTGAAGAGAGGAGGGAAGGTCACCTGCCCCCCTCCCCAGAGGGAGCTTGAGGGGGTGTGATGGGGGCTGGGGAGGCTTAGGGGGCTGGGGGGCAGTGATTATGGGGCTGGGGGTGTTGGGAGGCTCAGAGGAGTTGGGGAAGGGAGGGGATAGGAGGTTCTGGAGGGGGCTGAGGGTAATTTGGGTGGGGTGGGGGCCAGGTACCCCTGGGGCGGTGCCACTCTGGTGCCAGCCCTGGGAGGGACTGAGGACAGCTGGGGGGGGCTAGGACCTCCCCGTGTGGTTGGGGAGGTTTGGGGGGTTTGAGGAAGCTGAGGGGGCAGAAGGCTTGGGGTGGGGAGCCTTAGGGGAGCCTTAGGGAAGCCTTAGGGGAGTTAGGGGCTTGGGTGGCTCAGGGGGCAATTTGGGGAGGGGGAGTCAGGTGCCTCTGGGGCGGTACCAACGTGGTGCCAGCCCTGGGAGGGGCTGAGGACACAGGGCGGGGCCTGCGACCCGGCCACGTGGACAGGGGTGAGAGGGCGTGGCCTGGCCTCCATGGCCGGGGCCAAACGACGCGGGCTCCAACCCCAACCAATCAGAGGGGGGGTACAGACCACGCCCATTTCAAGCACCCGTCCCCACACAGGCAACACCCCCTACAGACCACTTGCTGGGGCAAGTGCCACCTTCAGGCTCTGCCCCCGTGACAGACCACGCCTCCCTCTGTGACGTTGCCCGGCTCCGGCCCCGCCCCCTCCTCCCCTCTCCCCTGCCCCCCCGCAGGCCCCGCCCGCCCCGCGCCTGCGCTGGCCGCCGTTCCCCAGCCCCCCCGCCGCCTCCGCCCTGCTCACCTGCCGGGAGCGGGGGGCAGAGCAGCCTGCCCGCCGCGGGGGTCAGGGCAAGGGCAGGGCCGGGGGCAGGGCCTGCGTTCGGCGCCGCAGCCTCACGCCCGCCCCCGCCGCCGCCGCGCAACGAACTGGGCCGCACGGAGCCACGCCCGCCGCGCCCGCGCGCACCCCCAGTGGCCGAGCGCCCGCGCGGGGGCTGCTGGGAAGCGGAGTCCGCCGGCGGCGCAGCCACCTTGGGGAGGTCAGAGGGGGCGGGAGGGCCGCGCACCCCCTGTGTCCCGGTGCGGAACGGCGGGGCACGGGCAGATGGTTCCGGGGTCACCGCGGGCCGCGCGTTTTGCCCTCCCAAAGGGGACCGAAAGGTTTGGGGGGGCCTCGGAGGGTCCAGGCCCTTCATTATCAGAGCACAGGAGGACCTGGAGCTGCTGGAGAGGGTTCAGAGGAGGCCACCAGGATGATCAGAGGGCTGCAGAACTTCCCCTGTGGGGACAGGCTGGGAGAGTTGGGGCTGTGCAGCCTGGAGAAGGCTCCAGGGAGACCTCAGAGCAGCCTCACAGTGCCTGGAGGGGCTCCAGGAGAGCTGGGGAGGGACTTGGGAGTGGCAGGATGAAGGACGATGGACACAAACTGGAGCCACGGTTTAGTGGTCAGGAGGTTGGGTGAGAGGTTGGACTTGATGATCTTTGAGGTCTTTTCCAGCCTTATTGATTCTGTGAGACCCCAGGAGAACCCAAACCTAACCTTGCAGCTGCCCTTAGAGCTCCTCTTTGGAAAGCTGTCACTGCCAGGCCCCACAAAGCCAACATGCTGTCAGCAAACAGCTTAGCTGCAGGGAAGAGCTCCAGGGTAAGGGCAGGGTTTCTTTTATCCTGAAAGCTGGAAAACATTCTCACTCCCCAAGCTCCATCTGCTTCTCCTGCAGCTCAGGTGTGTGCTACCTACATTTTATGTTAGAAGTACTTACCACAAAAGGACAATGTAAACATTGCAGCAGGGAGCACGGGATCGGATCCCCAGGCCCACAATGCATTTCCATCCTCCTCAGCCAACAGACTGCACTCCAGGCCCTGCTGCTAAACCCTGGGGTCAGGATGGGGAAAGCTCTGCAGAGCAGGGCTGAGGTGCAGCGCAGGACACCAGCACAACAGGAGGCTGAAGGGAGACCTCACCGCTCTCTGCAGCTGCCTGCAAGGAATCAGCCTCACCCTAACGCCCAGAACCCTAACTCAAACCTTAATGCTAAACCTAATCCCCTGGAACCCTAACCCTAATGCTAAACCTAACCCCTGGAACCCTAACCCAAACCCTAATGCTAAGCCTAATCCCTGGAACCCTAACCCAAACCCTAATGCTAAACCTAACCCCTGGAGCCCTAACCCAAACCCTAATGCTAAACCTAACCCCTGGAGCCCTAACCCAAACCCTAATGCTAAACCTAACCCCTGGAGCCCTAACCCAAACCCTAATGCTAAACCTAACCCCTGGAACCCTAACCCAAACCCTAATGCTAAGCCTAATCCCTGGAGCCCTAACCCAAACCCTAATGCTAAACCTAACCCCTGGAACCCTAACCCAAACCCTAATGCTAAGCCTAACCTCTGGAACCCTAACCCAAACCTTAATGCTAAACCTAACCCCTGGAGCCCTAACCCAAACCTTAATGCTAAACCTAATCCCTGGAGCCCTAACCCAAACCCTAATGCTAAGCCTAACCCCTGGAACCCTAACCCAAACGCTAAACCTAACCCCTGGAACCCTAACCCCTAACTCTACTCCTAATCCCTTACCCTAATCCTCCCCCCCCCACAATTCCCATCCCATCTTTTAGTGCCTCTATGTTCACCTGAAGAACCCCCCAGCACTGCCCCCCAAGACCTTGAGACCACCCCCCACGAACCCCTCCAAAATCCTAACCCCCCAGACACCCTCCAACCCTTTTGACATCCCCCCGGCCCCGGATTCCAGCAGGACCCCCCCCAATCCACCCCCTCATCCCCCCCAGTTCCCATTCTGTCCTTATTTGCCCCTCTAACAATCCCCTTCAGACTCCCCCAGGTCCTCCCCTAAAACCTTGGGACCCCCCCCACAAACTCCTCAGAAATCTTAAGCCCCCCCCCCCCGATACCCTCAAACCCTTTTGACGCCCCCACGCACCCCCCTCAAATCCATCCCACCCCCACTTTCCACCCTGCCCTTTTTGCCCCTCTATGATCCCCCTCAGACCCCACAAGGTCCACCCCCAAACCCTTAAGCCCCGCCCCCGAGACCCCTACATCCTTTTGGTGTGTCCCCCGCCGCGGACCCCTCCAGGACCCCCCCAAACCATCGCCCCCACCACCCCTCCACGACCTCCTCCCCCCCCCCAGATTTTTTTCTTCCATTAAAATCTTTTTATTGCCACAAAAAAAAATAAACCAACCCCAAAAAAAAACCAACCCCAAAACCCAACAAAATGAAACAAAACAAATCGGGGGGGAAGGGATTGTTTTGGGGGCTGGGAAGTTTTGGGGGGGGTCCTCACTCGAGTGGGGGCTCCATCAAGTAGCCATTTTCAGCCCCCAGGTAGCCGTCGTGGGAGGCTTGGAGGGGATCCGGTTGGAGGAAGAGTTCGGAACTGGATTCGGCTCCCAGGGAGTCTCCCACACCTCCCCCTCCCCCGCCCCCACCTCCTCCTTCGGGAATATTGGGGGGGGGTCTCTCATCCCCTCCCCCTCCCCTCCTCTCCCTCTCCCGCTTGTGATCCCTCTCGCTCCTCTCCCGCTCCCTGTCCCTCTCCCGGCGCCGGTCCCGGTCGCGGTGGCTGCGGCGCCGATCCCGATCCCGGTCCCGGTTTTTGTCGTCGCCTTCCTTCGAGCCGAAGTTTTCCAAGGGCCCCGAGTCGCTTCCCCCGCCCCCCATCCCCCCTCCGCTTCCCAGCTCCTCGTTAGGATCCATGGATTCGGGACCGTCTTCCTTCTTCTCCCGGTCCCGCTCCCGGTCCCGCTTGCTGCGCTCCCGCGAGCGGCTGCGGCGTTTCCGGTCCCGTTCCTTGCTCCGGTCTCGGCTCCCCCCCCGTTTCCGGTCCCTTTCTTCTTTCTCCCGGCTGCGGGTCCGTCTGCGGCGTTCCCGGGAGCGGGACCGGCGCCGGTCGCGATCCCGGGAGCGTTCCCGGCGCTCCCGTTCCCGTTCCCGCTCCCGGTCCCTGCAGGGAGGGGAGGAGGAGGGGGGAAAAAGGTGGAGAAGGTTAAAAGGGAGGCGAAGGGGAGGGAGGCTTCCGGGGGTAGGGTCCCTAAGCGAGGCAGGAGGGACCCAAAGGTGGCACGAGGATTGGACCAGGAGGAGCTGGAGGCAGCTCTGGGGGCTCCAAGGGGGGCAGGAAGGACCCAAAGGTGACACACGAGCCTCTCCAAGGCCACTAAGGACTAACCTAAGGCCACACAGGTTCACCCTGAGGCCACCAAGGGCCCCTCCAATGCCACCAAGGACCTCCCTAACGCAACCAAGACCCTTGCAAAGCCACCAAGGCCCCACCAAGGCCCACCCTAAGGCCCATCCCAAGGCCACCAAGGTGCCCCCAGGCGCTGCCCAGGCTGACCTCTCGTCGTATCGGGAGGTGTCATCCCTGCCCGAGTGCCGGATGTTGACGTCGGCGCCGCCTCGCCTGGTACCCCCAAGGCCACCACCTGGAGGGGACAAGAAGGGACATCAGTCAGACTGGAAGGGACCCTCTGGAGAGCATCTCCAGCAGGGTCACCGCTTGGAGCAGCCCAGGAGCTCTCAAAGGGGTTCTGGAAGCCTCCTGAGATGGCGGCTCCAGGACCTCAGTGGGCAGCTTAGCTCTTGGGTTCCACCAAGGGCAAAGGCAAAGGCCTTGGAGGTCTTCCCTCGGCCAATGGTTGATGACCATGGAGGTCTTCTCCAAGCCAGTGGTTAGGCTTGATGACCACGGAGGTCACAGGGTTGACCTCACTCTGAGTTCTCTCTCCCATCCAGCTGAACCCAACCACTGGCCTGACACCAGCCCCTGAGCTGGCTTCACCCTTGGGGCTGGCCTCAGCCACTGCCTGGCCCCAGCCCCGGAGCGCCCCTGGCGCAGGCGGCAGGGCCGGGGCAGCACTCACCGAGGCGCCGAGGCCTCCAGCCCTTCACCGTGCGGCCCCGCTCCACGTCCACCAGCACCCTGCGGCCGTCGATCTTCTTCCCGTCCGCGTGCTTGTAGGCAGCTGGGGGGACACGGGGGGGGGTATGGAGATGAGGAAGGGTCGGGGGGAGGGGGGGGAGCGCCATTAGTCTCAGCAGGACCCTTCCAACCCGCCCCCACCCCCCTCAAATCCACCTCCCACCCCCCCCCCCAGAGGCCACAAGCGGAGCTTGGGTGGCTTTAGGCCTTCCCCCTCCCCCCCCTCCCTCCCCAATTTCTAACCGCCCCCCACAGAATTTTATGGGTGGGGAGGCCACGAAATAATTCCACCCTCCTCCCCCAAAAGCCACAGCTGGAAAGGAAAAGGTTAAGAAACACTGGACCCCCTCCCCCCCCCCCATCATTTTTGACAACACCCCCCCCCCCCCAAATCAAAGCCACAACATTGGGGGGGGTCACCACAGCTGGAAATTCGCCCCCCCCCCAAGAATTTGGAGGGGTCCCTTATTGCCCCCCCATTTAATTTCTTTGGGGGGGTGTCCCAACTTTTACACCTGCCAATTGCCCCCTGCCAGATTATTGGGGGGGAATACACCACTTCCCCCTCCCACTTTAACACTCCTCAAGCTTTTTGGGGGGGGGGTGTGGCACCACTTCCCCCCCAACACACCTAAACCTTGCCCCTCCAGCCAAAAACTGAAACCCCCCCCAGTTTATTTGGGGGGGGTCAGAGGGGGGCACCACTTTTGCCCACAGGTTTTCCCCTGTCCTCCCCCTTCCATCTTCACCTCTCCAGCTGCTCCTTGACCTCCCCCCCAGGCTCATTTGTATTTGGGGGGGGTTTACTATTTTCACCTCCCCTTCTCTTTTGGGTGGGTGGGGGGGTCACCACTTTTACCTCCATTTTGACCCCCCCCTTACAACTTGACACCCCCCCCACCCCACCATCTTTTTCTTTCGGGGGGGGATCATCTCTTTTACCTCCACCCTGGGCTGCCCCCCCATCCAGCAGCACCTTTAGGACTCCCCCATCTATTTTTTGAGGGGGGGCACCCCAAACCTTGCCTTACCTGCATGTCCCCCCCAGACACACTGAACCTCCCCTTTACATCCTTCACATCCTTCCCCCCCCCAAACCACCATTTGGGGGGGGACCTCCAAGGCACCAGCAGGTGGACGCAGCCCCCCTTTTCCCAACCCCCACCCTAAATATTTCCACCCTCCCCCCACTGTTGCACATCCAAGTCCTGAGTTGAGCGATGCAGGATGGGGGGGAGGAGGGGGGGAGGTCCACGTTGCCCCTCCCCCGAGTTTTTCAGGCTGGGGGGGGTTGGGGAGGGGTGACCCCAAGTCCGGCAGCTGCAGCTCCTTGGCCAGGTGGGGCCTTACCTGAGACCCTTCCCTACCTCACCACCTCCTCCCCCCCCCAACTTTAAGCCCTCCCCCACCCCCCACCCCCGAGGTGCCCTCCCACCCCCACCCCACACACCCCAAAAGTGGCTGTGGGGGTGGGGGCTTTGGCCCCCTCCACTTCCCCCCCTCCAAAGCCACTTTCCTTCTCCTCTCCCCCTCCCCATGGTCACTGGGACCGGGGGGGATGTTTCTCCCCAAACCCAGGGGGGGCTCAGCCCCCACTCCAAGTTCCCCCCCAATTGTCCCCCCTCATCAACCCCCCCCCCCCATGCTCTTGGCCCTGCGCACAATCTAGGATCAGTTATCGGGGGGGGGGGGAGGGCAACTTACTTTTAAACTGGGAGGGGGGCTGGGGGTCACTTTTGGGACCCCCCCCCCAACCCCCAACCCTGGGGGGCAAATCCTGCCCCCACCCCATTCCTTTCCTTTCCTTCTCAGGGCCAATTGGGTTAAGACAGAGGGGGGGTCCTATCTTGTTGCTCCCCCGCTCTACTCCTCCTCCTTTGGTAGCAAAGGGGGGCAGGGGCACCTTTAGGGCCCCCACCCTAATCAAGACCTTTCTTGAGGGGGGGTCCACGAGTCCCTACCTCAGCTGAGACTGAGGCTGTGACTGTGTGAAGGGGGTGGGGGTGTCTGGGGGCTCAATCCTTTGTGATGGGCTGGGGGAGGCGCTACAAGGGGGGCTAAGAGGAGGCCCCCCCCCTCAATTCGAGGGGGAGGTTGATCAGCTAATTAAAAAAGCTCTAATTACTTTGGCGGGGGGGGGGGTAAGACCACCCTGGGGGCATCCTGACAGCAGCCAGGATACCCCTGGGGGGGATCCGCTTTGGGTTCCCCTCTCTCTTTGCAGCTCCTCTTGGATTTTTCTGCCCTTTCAAGGGATGGAGGGGGTGAGGGGGGGTCTCTAGGACCCTTCCTCGTATTTAGGACCCCCCCCAAGTGGATGTTAAGGGGGGGGTTAAAAATGTGGTCTTACCAAGATACAAACCCTTATACCAACCATATAGGGGAGCACTAGGATCAGCTGCAAGCCAGCAGTGGCAAAAGCCATCACAAAGGTGGCTGCAGTGACAATAAAACAGAGTTAATACAACCAGGAGGAGCCCCTCCGAATTCCCCCAACCCCCCCCAGCCCTCCCCAAACCCCCAACCCCCACCAGCACCCCAAAAACTTAACCCCCCCACCCCAAAAGAAATAAATCCACCCCAGCCCCCTTCCAACCTCCTCCTCCAGCCCCCAGGGACGCACGGCGCCGACTGCAGCCACTTGGGGAGGGGGTCTGGGGGGGACACACGACACACATGAGAATGGGAGACACCCCCCTCGATACAGACCCCTCCTCAATACAGACACCCCCAAAAAAAGAGATGGAGGGAGGCTACAGCACAGTGAGAGGGGAGAGAGCAACGCTGCCAGAGGCTGTGTCTGGAGCTGGCTGCCTGCAGCTGGGCTGCTGCCTGAAGCGGGCTGCCTGGGGCTGGCTGCCTGGAGCTAGGCTGCTGCCTGCAGTTGGGCTGCTGCCTGGAGCTAGGTGCCTGGAGCTGGCTGCCTGCAGTTGAGCCTACTGCCTGCAGCTGGCTGCCTGGAGTGGGGCTGCTGCCTGCAGCTGGGCTGCTGCCTGGAGCTAGGTGCCTGGAGCTGGCTGCCTGCAGTTGAGCCTACTGCCTGCAGCTGGCTGCCTGGAGTGGGGCTGCTGCCTGGATCTAGGTGCCTGGAGCTGGTTGCCTGAGTTGAGCCTACTGCCTGCAGCTGGCTGCCTGGAGCGGGGCTGCTGCCTGCAGTTGAGCTACTGCCTGCAGCTGGCTGCCTGCAGTTGAGCTACTGCCTGCAGCTGGCTGCCTGCAGTTGGGCTGCTGCCTGCAGCTGGCTGCCTGCAGTTGGCTGCCTGGAGCGGGGCTGCTGCCTGCAGTTGAGCTACTGCCTGCAGCTGGCTGCCTGCAGTTGAGCTACTGCCTGCAGCTGGCTGCCTGCAGTTGAGCTACTGCCTGGAGCTAGGTGCCTGGAGCTGGTTGCCTGCAGTTGAGCCTACTGCCTGCAGCTGGCTGCCTGGAGCGGGGCTGCTGCCTGCAGTTGAGCTACTGCCTGCAGCTGGCTGCCTGCAGTTAGGCTGCTGCCTGGAGCTGGCTGCCTGCAGTTGGCTGCCTGGAGCGGGGCTGCTGCCTGCAGTTGAGCTACTGCCTGCAGCTGGCTGCCTGCAGTTGAGCTACTGCCTGCAGTTGGGCTGCTACCTGGAGCTGGCTGCCTGGAGCTGGCTGCCTCCAGTTGGGCTGCTGCCTGGAGCTGGCTGCCTGCAGCTGGCTGCCTGCAGTTGGGCTGCTGCCTGGAGCTGGGCTGCTGCCTGGAGCTGGCTGCCTCCAGTTGAGCTACTGCGTGGAGCTGGCTGCCTGCAGTTGAGCTACTGCCTGCAGTTGGGCGGCTGCCTGCAGCTGGGCTGCTGCCTGCAGCTGGGCTGCTGCCTGCAGCTGGCTGCCTGGAGTTGGCTGCCTGGAGTTGGGCTGCTGCCTGGAGCTGGCTGCCTGCAGTTGGGCTGCTGTCTGCAGTTGGGCTGCTACCTGGAGCTGGCTGCGTGCAGTTGAGCTGCTGCCTGGAGTGTGCTGCCTGCACTTGGGCTGCTGCCTGGAGTGTGCTGCCTGCACTTGGGCTGCTGCCTGGAGTGTGCTGCCTGCACTTGGGCTGCTGCCTGCAGTTGGGCTGCTGCCTGGAGTCGAGCTACTTGCCTGGAGTTGGCTGCCTGCAGCTGGGCTACTGCCTGCAGTTGAGCTACTGCCTGCAGCTGGGCTGCTGCCTGCAGTTGGGCTACTGCCTGCAGCTGGCTGCCTGGAGCTGGGCTGCTGCCTGCAGTTGGGCTGCTGCCTTCAGTTGGGCTGCCTGGAGCGGGGCTGCCGCCTGCAGCTGGCTGCCTGCAGCGGGCTGCCTGCAGCTAAGCTACTGCCTGCAGCTGGCTGCCTGCAGTTGGGCTGCTGCCTGCAGCTGGGCTGCTGTCTGCAGCTGGGCTGCTGCCTGGAGTTGGCTGCCTGCAGCTGGGCTACTGCCTGCAGTTGAGCTACTGCCTGCAGCTGGGCTACTGCCTGCAGTTGGCTGCCTGCAGTTGAGCTACTGCCTGCAGCTGGGCTGCTGCCTTCAGCTGGCTGCCTGCAGTTGAACTACTGCCTGCAGCTGGGCTACTGCCTGCAGTTGACTGCCTGCAGTTGAGCTACTGCCTGCAGCTGGGCTACTGCCTGCAGTTGGCTGCCTGCAGTTGAGCTACTGCCTGCAGTTGGCTGCCTGCAGTTGAGCTACTGCCTGCAGCTGGGCTGCTGCCTGCAGCTGGGCTGCCTTCAGCTGGCTGCCTGCAGCTAGGCTGCTGCCTGCAGCTGGGCCACCAGTAGCCTTGGGCTAACTTCAGCCTGGTTGGCTACCTCTAGCCACAGCCGCCTACACCTTGCTTGCCTCTCCCCCGGCCACCAGTAGCTTTGGGCAACCTACAGCATAGCCACCAGTAGCCACCATCACCTACACCTTGGCCACCTAAAAGTATGGCCACCACTAGCCACAGCCTCGGGCTATCTCCAGCATAGCCAGCAGTAGCCTTGGGCTACCTACAGCTTGGCCACCACTAGCCATAGCCACCAGTAACCATGGGCCACCTCCACCCTTGGCCCCCTGTCCCCTCAACCACCAACAGCCTTCGGCCAGCTGCAGCATGGCCACCAGTAGCCTTGGGCTACTTCCAGGTTGGCCACCTCTAGCCATGGCCACCAGTAGCCTTGGGCTACCTCCAGCATGGCCACCAGTAGCCATGGACCACCTACACCCTTGGCCACTTGCCCCCTTAACCACCAACAGCCTTGGGCCACCTGCGGCTTGGCCACCAGTAGCCATGGCCACCAGTAGCCTTGGGCTACCTACACCTTGGCCACCAGTAGCCTTGGGCTACCTACAGCCATGACCACCAGCAGCTCGGGCCACCACTAGCCATGGCCAGCAACAGCTTGCACCACCATCAGCCACGGCCACCTGCAGCATTGGGCTACCTACAGCTTGGCCGCCACTAGCCGTGGCCACCAGTAGCCTTGAGCTACCTACACCTTGGCCATGAGTAGCCTTGGGCCACCACTAGCCATGCACTACCTACACCTCAGCCACCAACACCTTTGGCCACCTGCCCTCTCAACCACCAACAGCTTTGGCCACCAAAGCAGCCAGAGTGGCCACCAGGCTCCTTCCTCCCTTCCCCTCCTTCACTTACCTGCGGCGCGAGGCCCTGGCCGGAGCCAGGCCGAGCTCTGAGCTTGGACATGGCACAGGGTTGGGGGGTAAAGGGTTTTTTGGGGGGGGGGAGGGTTTTTGGGGTGACAAAGGCTGATTTTGGGGGCACCACTCACAGTGCATGTCCCTCTCGTGCTCGTACTCGATGAAGGCGTAGCCGCGGGGCTTGCCGGAGCGCTTGTTGTACACCATGTAGATCTGGGGAGGGGAAAGGCTTTGGGGCACTTGGGAAGGGCCTCAGGGGGTCCCCCAATAATATAGGGGGGGTCCTTAGTTAAGGGGAGAGAGACCCCCCCAAAAAACTCACCCTCTTGATGGGGCCATAGACCTCGAACTCACGGCGCAGCTTGGACTCCGTTGTGTCGTAGTTCTGGGGGGGAGGGGAAGGAAGGGGTTAAAAGGGTTTTGGGGATCCCCCCGGCTTATTCCCCCAGAAATTCGGGGGGATCCCCCAGAAATTACGGGGGAACACCTCCCCCCAAAGCATGATGGGAGCCCTTCAGAGACTGAAGGCTCAAAGTAAAAGAAAGCTCAGAGAAGAGAATCCAGGAACTGGGGGGACGCCCAAGGATTACAAGTGGGGGAGACAACAGATTGGGGAACCCCCCGAGGATCGAGGGGGGCACCCAAGAATTGAGGGAGAAACAAAGAATTTGAGGGACAACTCCCAGAGATTGAAGGGAGCCCTCCACAAGGATTGAGGAAGGACTAAAGCATTGAAGGGAGACCTCCCACTGAGGACTAAGGAGGCATCCAGAGGTATCAGGGTACCCCCACACATTTAGGAGGACTCCTAAGGACTTGGGGTGCCCCCCATGTATTAAGGACCCCCAAATCAAGGGGTACCCCCAAAATCGGCACCACACCCCCAGATCAGAGCAGAGCCCACAGATTATAGTAACCCCCCCTCCAAGACATGGGGGGACCCCAAGGACTTTAGAAGACCTCCAGGATTAAGGGAGAACCCCAATAATGTGGGGATACCCCCAAAATGGGGGGAACCCCCAAAATCCTACACATATCTCCCTGCCAGAACCCAGCACTCACCACTCTGGCAACAAAGAGGGTTTTGAAGGCATCTCCTTGAGCGTTGGGGTCATTGTGTGGGTCCCCTGAGAGAAAAAGGGGGGGGGGCAGAGGAAGGTTTTGGGGTTCAGGGAAACTCAGAGGAAAAATGAGGAGCCCCCACCCTCTTTAGGCCCTCCCCAGCCCCTTTAAAACCCCCCAAAACTTACACATCTTGAGCTCAGACTCCACTTCTTGCTGCCTGCGTTCGATCTTCTCGCGACGCTGTTGGGAGAAGAGACATTGACATCAGAGCCCCCAAATCCCACTCCCAGGCCCCGTCAAAACCCAGAGGGGAGCCCCAAAAATCCAAGAGGGCTCCAAAACTTCAGCAGAAACCCCCAAACCCCCAGGAGAGCTCCTTAAAACCCAAGGGGGGGTGTCTCCTTTAGGTGGGGGCAGAATACATAGAATAAACCAGGTTGGAAGAGACCTTCAAGATCATCGCGTCCAACCCATCAACCAATCCAACCCACCTAAACAGCTAACCCATGGCACCAAGCACCCCATCAAGTCTCCTCCTGAACACCTCCCATGATGGTGACTCCACCACCTCCCCAGGCAGCTCATTCCAATGGGCAATCACTCTCTCTGTATAGAACTTCTTCCTAACATCCAGCCTAAACCTCCCCTGGCGCAGCCTGAGACTGTGTCCTCTTGTTCTGGTACTGGCTGCCTGGGAGAAGAGACCAACCTCTGCCTGTCTACAACCTCCCTTCAGGTAGTTGTAGAGAGCAATAAGGTCACCCCTGAATCTCCTCTTCTCCAGGTTAAGCAACCCCAGCTCCCTCAGCCTCTCCTCACAGGGCTGTGTTCCAAACCCCTCACCAACTTTGTTGCCCTTCTCTGGACTCGTTCCAGCAAGTCAACCTCCTTCCTAAACTGAGGGGCCCAGAACTGGACACAGGACACGAGGTGTGGCCTAACCAGTGCAGTGTACAGGGGCAGAATGACCTCCCTGCTCCTGCTGGCCACACTGCTCCTGATGCAGGCCAGGATGCCATTGGCCCTCTTGGCTGCTTGGGCACACTGCAGGCTCATGTTCAGCCTAACATCAACCAGCACCCCCAGGTCCCACTCTGCCTGGCTGCTCTCAGCCACTCTGACCCCAGCCTGTAGCTCTGCATGGGGTTGGTGTGGCCAATGTGCAGAACCTGGCACTTTGATGGGTTCAATCTCATGCCCTTGGCCCCTGCCCATCTGCCCAGCCTGTCGAGGTGCCTCTGCAGAGCCTCTCTACCCTCCAGCAGATCAACTCCTGCCCCCAGCTGGTGTCGTCAGTGGCTCTGTGCTCCTCCATTGGGGTGAAGCTGCTGAGATTTTGGGGGGGGTCTACAGTTTTGGGGCTCCCCCTCATCACTTCCAGTCCTGTAGGGAAGGGGATGAGCCCCACAGGAGGCTCTGAGGCCTATTTTGAGGCAGGGTCTGTGCCTCGTTTTGGGGGGCCTGTCCCAACATTACCTTGCGCTCCATGCGCTCCTCCCGCGTCTCAGCCCGGGTTGGGGGGGGAGCATCCCGGGGGTCCTGTGGGAAGATGTGGAGGTGAGGGGGGGGGGTCCTGTAGGGGATTCAGGAGGGGTTAGGGGTGACAGAATGCGGGGGGGGGGGGATGGGGGTCACCTCGAACTCGCGGATGTAGGGAGCGATGCCACTGTAGGGCTGGTTGTGATGCTTCTCATGGGGCAGCTTCTCCAGGGGGGGCAGGTAGGGGATGGGGTCCCGGGGGGCAAACAGGGCCAGGAGGTTGGGGGGCAGGAACTGAGTCATCTTGGGGGTGTCTGGAATTGGGGAAGAGATGATGGGGGACACACAAAAAAACAATAGCGGGGTGAGGACCCACAGACCCCAGCCTCACACCAAACCCCCCCAGCCCCACACTGGGCACTCCTGACCCCCATAGTCTCACATCAACCCCCCCGGCCCCACATAACCATCTCCAGCCCTCTAACAGGACCCCTCAGACCCTCCCAGGCCTCCTCCAGCACCACACTAGACACCCCCCTCCCGCCCCTCCACGACCCCGTACCAGACCCCCAGAACGCCTCCCCGAGACCCCACAGCCTTAGCACCAACCCCCCAAAGATCCCTGTAAGCCCATAGTAGACCCTCCCAGACCCTCATAACGCCCCCCGAGACCCTATAACCGCACCTCAGCTCCACCCCCCCCAAGCCTCCCCTCAGCACCACACCGAGGCCTTTCTCCCTTGACTAGGCCCTTCCCGCCCCCTCCTAGACCTCATTAGCCCCCGAACCCCCCCCTTCACCGCTTCCCCTGCCCCCTCCTCGCCCTTCAGCCCCCACCCCACCTCAACCCAGCCCCCCACAAACGGACCCCCCGGGCGTCCGCGCTCCCTCCGCCCGCTCCGGCCTGGCCGCTCCGAGCGCCTCAGCGCATGCGCGGCCGCGGCGCAGGCGGCGGGAGCCGGAAGTGGCTAATGGAGAGGGGTGGTGGTGCGCGCGGAGGCCGGAAAAGGTGGGGCTTAGGGATACGGGGCGGCTGGCGGAGCCTCCCTCGCGGTCCTCCACCGCCAGAGGGCGCCGCGAGGGTCGCCATGGCAACGGGGAGGCTGCGGCCGCTCCGGCCCTCGGGAGCCGCCATAGACATGGGGGCAGTGATTTGGCGATGGGGCGAGAGGCAGACCGAAACAAAACGGGGAACGGGGCGGGGCGGGGGGGCGAGAAAGCTTGGACGTTGCCATGGCAACCAAGGGGACCCCGCCTCCATTGACAACCCCATAGCAAACCATGGCACTCCCCACCGGTACCCCCACTGGCACCCCCATAGCAAACCATGGCACCCCCCACTGGTACCCCCATTGGCACCCCCATAGCAAACCATGGCACCCCCCACTGGCACCCCCATTGGCATCCCCATAGCAAACCATGGCACCCCCCACTGGCACCCCCCATTGGCACCCCCATAGCCCATATCAAACCATGGCACCCCCCACTGGTACCCCCATTGGCACCCCCATAGCCCATAGCAAACCATGGCACCCCCACTGGTACCCCCATTGGCAAAGCAAACCATGGCATCCCCACTGGCACCCCCATTGGCACCCCCATTGACACCCCATAGCAAACCATGGCACCCCCACTGGTACCCCCATTGGCACCCCCATAGCAAACCATGGCACCCCCACTGGTACCCCCATTGGCACCCCCATAGCAAAAACCATGGCACCCCCATTGGCACCCCCATTGGCACCCCCATAGCAAACCATGGCATCCCCCACTGGCACCCCCATTGGCACCCCGCACTGGCACCTCTATAGCAAACTGTGGCACGCCCCATTGGCACCCCTATAGCAAACGAGGGGACTGCCACCCACTGTCACTCCCCCCCCCAACCACGATGTCGCCCCCTTGCCACCCCTCCCCGCCATGTCACACCCCCCCAGGGTGTCACCCCCCCCACTGTCATCCCCTTGCCTCCCTCCCTCCCTTCCCTCCCTCCCACCCCCATTCTATCATCCCTGTTGGCAGGGGGGGATCCCCACTTTATCCCCTTGGGGACAACCCAGTGGTGGCCCTTGGGGACAATCGGCGCCGGGGGGAGGAGGGGACCCAGCACCCATCCCCTCCCCTCTTCCCCCCCCCCATTCTCCCCCCTCCCCGTTATTTTTAGCCCGCGGGGGGGAACTCGACACCGCGGGGCCACCCTGTTTACAGGGACAGCGACAAGGGACAGCGACACAGCAGGGTCGGGGACACCACCTGGTGACGAGGGGACAGGGGTCGGGGACACCCCCCTGGTGCCTTGCGGGGGAAGGGGGGGGGGGCTATTGGGGACACGACCTGGGGACAGGAGGTCACGAGGTGATAGGGGGACAAAGGTTGGGGACACCCCCGGGGACAGGGGTTGGGGACACCCTGGTGACAGGAGGTCAGCTGCTGACAGGGTGACAAAGGTTGGGGACACCCTCAACAACAGGGGGACGGGGGTTGGGGACACCCCCTTGATGCTAAGGAGGGGCTGGGGACAGTCCTGGGGACAGGAGGTCAGCTGGTGACAGGTGGACAGGGGTCGGGGACACCCCCTTGATGCTAAGGAGGGGTTGGGGACACTCCTGGGGAGAGGGGTTGGGGACACCCCAAGTGACAAGGGACAGGGGTTGGGGACCCCCTGGTGACAGGAGGTCACCTGGTGACAAGGGTCAGGGGTTGGGGACCCCCTGGGGACAAGTGACAGAGGTTGGGGACACCTGGGGACAAGAGACAGGAGTTGGGGACCCCCTGGGGACAAGGGGGGGGCACACTGAGTGCCAGGGGTGGCAGTTGGGGACCCCCTGGTGACAGGAGGTCACCTGGTGACAAGGGTCAGGGTTGGGGACCCCTGGGAACAAGAGACAGGAGTTGGGGACCCCCTGGGGACAAGGGGGGGGCACACTGAGTGCCAGGGGTGGAAGTTGGGGACCCCCTGGTGACCAAGGAGGACCTTGGAAGGGTCAGAGGTGACCTGGGGACACCTTGGGGACACCTCCTGGGCCCTCCAAAGCCTTCGGGGGGTCCCTCAAGCCCTGTAGGGGTCCAGGGAGGACCTTCCAGGACCTTTAGGTTCCTCCAGCTCCAGACCCCCTGAAGCAGCCCAGAGGGTCTCCAATGCTGTAGGACCTTGAAGGACCTCAAAGTTCCACCACTGCTGGAGACCCCCGAGGGACCCCCACGTGTTTTGGGCATCCCCCAGATCTGGGGTTCCTTGTGGGATCTCCAAGGACCTTGAGGTTCCTGCAACTCTAGACCCTTGATGAACCTCCCCAAGGAGGACTTGGAAGTTTCCTCAACACTGCAGAGCTCCAGAAGGACCCCAAAGGACCTTCAAGATTCTCAACAGCTGTAGGTCCTCAAGAGCTTTGAGGGTGCCCCCAGCTCCTGCAGAAGCTCTGAAGGACCCCAAAAGACCTTCAAAGGCCCTCAAAGAACACCAAAGGTCCCCTGTAGACCCCCAGGAACTTTGAGGGTGCCCCCAGTTCCCGTAGAAGCCCTGAAGGACCTCAAAGAACCTTCAAGATCCTCAACCCCTGAAGGCCCTCAAGACCTTTGAAGGTTCCCCATCCCCACAAGACCTTTGGAGGACTCCAAAACAAAGGTCCTCAAAGTTGCTGTCAGATCCTCGAGGGACCCCTAAGGACCTTCAGGTTCCTCCACCCCTGAATCTCCTCCAGACCCTCAAAGCTTCCTCATCCCCACGAGACCTTTTGAAGACCCCAAAACACCTTCAAGGAGCTTCTCACCTGTAGAACTTTGAAACCCTCCCACCACAAAACCCCCAAAGGACCTCCAAGAACCTCCAAGATCCTCCGTCCTTTGAAGCCCCCAAGACCTTTGAGCGTTCCTCATCCCCACAAGACCCTCTGAAGACCCCAAAACCCCTCCAAGGAACTTCTCCTCTGTGTACCCTCGAGACCTTCGGAGCCCTCCTACCACAGAAGACCCTCGGAGGGCCTCCAAGACCCTTCAAGATCCTCCACCCTCGAAGCCCCTCCAGGCCTTCGAAGCTTCCTCACCCCCACGAGACCCTCTGAAGACCCCAAAGCACCTCCAAGGACCTTCTCGCCCGTAGGCTCCCAAGACCTTTGGAGGTCCGAGAGCCTTCTCGTCCTCCCCCCCCTGCCCCCCAGCTCCTCCGGGGCCATGGGGGAGCCCCCGGGCTGCTGCGAGCGGGTGGCCATCAACGTGGCCGGGAGGCGCTTCGAGACCCTGGGCCGGACCCTGCACCGCTTCCCGGAGACGCTGCTGGGGGACCCCCGGCGCCGCCGCCCCTACTTCGACCCCCGCCGCAGGGAGTATTTCTTCGACCGCCACCGGGGGGCGTTCGGCGCCGTCCTCTACTACTACCAGTCCGGGGGGCGGCTGCGGCGGCCGCCCGACGTGCCCCTGGACGTCTTCCTGGAGGAGCTGAGGTTCTACCAGCTGGGCGAGGAGGCCGAGGAGAGGCTGAGGGAGGCCGAGGGCTTGGCGGCCGAGGCGGTGCCGGCCCTGCCCCGGGGCCGGTTGAGGCGCAGGGCCTGGCTGCTGTGCGAGCACCCGGAGAGCTCCCCCGCGGCCAGGGCCGTGGCCCTGCTCTCCGTCGTGGTCATCCTGGTGTCCATCGTCGTCTTCTGCCTGGAGACCCTCCCCCAGTTTAAGGCCGGAGGGGAAGGGGCGGCACAGGTAAGGGAGGGAGCGCTGGGTGGGGGTGGGGGGGGTGGAGGTCTTGGGTGGTGTCCACCTCCCTTTACTCATCATGGGGGGCGGAGGTCTTGGGGATGGGGGGGAGGTCTTGGAGGTGAAGGTCTTGGGGGTGGAGGTGGAGGTCTTGGAGGTGAAGGTCTTGGGGGTGGAGGTGGAGGTCTTGGGGGTCTTGGAGGTGAAGGTCTTGGGGGTGGGGGTGGAGGCCTTGGGAGTGGAGGTGGAGGTCTTGGAGGTCTTGGAGGTCTTGAAGGTCTTGGAGGTGGAGGTCTTGGGGGTGGGGGAGGTCTTGGAGGTGAAGGTCTTGGGGGTGGAGGTGGAGGTCTTGGGGTCTTGGAGGTGAAGGTCTTGGGGGTGGGGGTGGAGGTCTTGGGAGTGGAGGTGGAGGTCTTGGAGGTGGAGGTCTTGGAGGTCTTGGAGGTGGAGGTCTTGGGGGTGGGGGTGGAGGTCTTGGGAGTGGAGGTGGAGGTCTTGGAGGTCTTGAAGGTCTTGGAGGTGGAGGTCTTGGGGGTGGGGGTGGAGGTCTTGGAGGTCTTGGAGGTGAAGGTCTTGGAGGTCTTGGAGGTGGAGGTCTTGGGGGTGGAGGTCTTGGGGGTGGAGGTGGAGGTCTTGGAGGTCTTGGGGGTGGAGGTCTTGGAGGTGGGGGTGGAGGTCTTGGAGGTGGAGGTCTTGGGGGTGGAGGTTTTGGAGGTCTTGGAGTGGGGGTGGAGGTCTTGGGGGTGGAGGTCGTGGAGGTCTTGGGGGTGGGGGTCTTGGAGGTGGAGCTCCGGGTGGTCTCCACCTCCCATTAACCCTTCAGGGGTGCTGCACCTACACCACCCTCTCCCTCCCCCCCTCTCCCTCTAACCTCTGTCCTCTTCCTCTCTCTCCTTCCCAGACCCCTTCCCCTTCTCCCCCCAACTCCTCCTCCCCTTCCCTCCCTCCCTCCCGCTCGGCAGGAGGAGGAGAAGGAGGACGAGGTCTCTGGGACCCTTTCTTCGTGGTGGAGACCCTCTGCATCTGTTGGTTCTCCTTGGAGCTCCTGGTGCGGCTCCTGGCCAGCCCCAGCAAGGTCTCCTTCTTCCGCAACGCCATGAACCTGATCGACCTGGTGGCCATCGCCCCTTACTTCGTGGCCCTGGGCACGGAGCTGGCCCGGCAGGGGGGCCTGGGCCAGCCGGCCATGTCCTTGGCCATCCTGAGGGTGATTCGGCTGGTCAGGGTGTTCAGGGTGTTCAAGCTCTCCAGGCACTCCACCGGGCTGCAGATCCTGGGCCAGACGCTGCGGGCCAGCATGCGGGAGCTGGGGCTGCTCATCTTCTTCCTCCTCATCGGCGTCGTCCTCTTCTCCAGCGCCGTCTACTTCGCCGAGGCCGAGGACTCCTCCACCACCTTCACCTCCATCCCCCAGGCCTTCTGGTGGGCGGTGGTCACCATGACCACGGTGGGCTACGGGGACATGGCGCCGGTGACGGTGGGGGGCAGGCTGGTGGGGTCGCTGTGCGCCATCGCCGGGGTCCTCACCATCTCCCTTCCCGTGCCGGTCATCGTCTCCAACTTCAGCTACTTCTACCGCCGGGAGCTGCGGGGGGGAGAGGGAGGGGAGTACAGCCCAGCCCCCCCTTGCCCTTACCACTCCCACCCCCCCCCGAGCCCTCCCGAGACCCCCAAAGCGGGGGGGGAGTGGGTGGATGGGGAGGCTGGAGGGGGGGGGAGGGGTTGGGGGGGGAGGTTGGTGACTGAGGTGTGAGAAAAGGAGAGGGGGCCAGAGCCCAGCCCCGACCCCCCCCCCCCCGCTTTGCTCTTACCACTCCCAGTCCCCTCCCGACACCCCTGAGACCCCCAAGGGGGATGGGGGATGGGGAGGGACTCAGGGGGCTGGGGGGGAGTGGATGGATGGAGAGGCTTTGAGGGGTGGGGGAAGGGTGGGGGGTTGGTGGGGAAGTTGGTGGCTGAAGTGTGAGAAAAGGGGAGGGGGCTACAGCCCAGCCCCCCTTGCCTCTACCACCCCCAGCCTCCCCCAAGACCCTCAAAGGCGGATGGGGAGGCTGGGAGGGAAGAGGGCGGTGAGGAGGGAGGTTGGTGACTGAGATGTGAGAAGAGGGGAGGGGGCTACAGCTCAGCCCACCCTGCTCCTACCACTCCCAGCCCCCCTCAACCCCCTCCTGAGACCCCCAAAGGGGATGGAGGATGGGGAGGGACTCAGGGGGCTGGGGGGGGTAGTGGGTGGATGGAGAGGCTTTGGGAGAGGAGGGGAGAGGTAGGGAGGGAGAGGGTGGTGGGGAAAGAGGAAAGGGTGTGGGGGAGGAGAAGAAAATGGCCCCCCCAAGGGGGTAGGAGGAGGATGGGGGAGGAGGGAGGAGTGGGACAGGGCACCAGGAGGAGTAAAAGGGCCCCAGAGAGGGGGCACAAGGGCACCTGAGGAAGCACCAGGGCCACCTGAGGGCATGGGGGGGCACAGGCATGGTGGACGCTGGGGATGGCTGAGTGTGCACAGGGCCAGTGCACGAGGATGTGGGGAGAGACTGGAGCGTGCACGAGGGCGACTCAGGAGGCTGCCCAAGTGTGCACAGGGACACCTGAGTGTGCACAGGGACACCTGAGTGTGCACAGGGCTGCCCAAGTGCGCACAGGGACACCTGAGCGTGCACAGGGCTGCCCAAGTGTGCACAGGGATGCCTGAGCATGCACAGGGCTGCCCAAGTGTGCACAGGGATGCCTGAGCATGCACAGGGCTGCCCAAGTGTGCACAGGGACACCTGAGTGTGCACAGGGCTGCCCAAGTGTGCACAGGGACACCTGAGTGTGCACAGGGCTGCCCAAGTGTGCACAGGGATGCCTGAGCATGCACAGGGCTGCACAAGTGTGCACAGGGACACCTGAGCGTGCACAGGGCTGCACAAGTGTGCACAGGGACGCCTGAGTGTGCACAGGGATGCCTGAGCATGCACAGGGCTGCACAAGTGTGCACAGGGATGCCTGAGCATGCACAGGGCTGCACAAGTGTGCACAGGGACACCTGAGTGTGCACAAGGACACCTGAGTGTGCACAGGGATGCCTGAGCATGCACAGGGCTGCACAAGTGTGCACAGGGACACCTGAGTGTGCACAGGGACACCTGAGCGTGCACAGGGCTGCACAAGTGTGCACAGGGACACCTGAGTGTGCACAAGGACACCTGAGTGTGCACAGGGATGCCTGAGTGTGCACAGGGATGCCTGAGCGTGCACAGGGCTGCACAAGTGTGCACAGGGACACCTGAGTGTGCACAGGGACACCTGAGTGTGCACAGGGACGCCTGAGCGTGCACAGGGCTGCACAAGTGTGCACAGGGACACCCGAGTGTGCACAAGGACACCTGAGTGTGCACAGGGCTGCACAAGTGTGCACAGGGACACCTGAGTGTGCACAGGGACACCTGAGTGTGCACAGGGATGCCTGAGCATGCACAGGGCTGCACAAGTGTGCACAGGGACACCTGAGTGTGCACAAGGACACCTGAGTGTGCACAGGGATGCCTGAGCATGCACAGGGCTGCACAAGTGTGCACAGGGACACCTGAGCGTGCACAGGGACACCTGAGTGTGCACAGGGACGCCCAAATGTGCATGAAGGTGACACAGGAGGCCGCACAAGCGTGAGAAAGAGACTTGGGGACCCCTGAGCGTGCACAAGGGCACACTGGGTCAGACGAGGGTGACACAGGAGGCCACAGAAGTGTGAGAGGGACTCTTGGGGGCACACCAGGACCCCACACGGGGCCACTCGTGTCACACAAGTGCCACCACCCTGCCCCCCATCCCTTGTGTCTCTGTGTGTCCTCCCCCTCCCCCCCCAGCTCCTGGTGGCAGCTTCTTGAGTTTCAGAGTGGCCTTGGAGGCATCCAGGAACCTGAGCCCTGCTCCGGCGCCTGCGGTGTGCCCGGGGGGGCGGGGAGGACCCCCCCAGGACAATAAAAGCGATGATTGGTGGCAGAGGAGGGGTCCCGAGGGTCCTTGTGCAAGAACAGGGGAGGGGCACGGGGGTCCTCGTGCAAGGTGGAGTTCCGAGGGTCCTTGTGAGGAGCTGGGGGGGGTCACAGGGATCCTCATGCAAGGGGGGATCACAGGAACCCCCCGGGCCTTCCCAATCCCTTCCAGTGCCCCCACCCCACAGTCCCTCTTCAGTCTCTTGCAGTCACCCTAGTGCCTCCCCAGCCTCTCCAGGTGCCCCCCAGTGCCCCCCACTGCCTCCCCAGCCTCTCCCAATCCCCCCCCAGTGCCTCCCCAGCCTCTCCCGGTGCCCCCCAGTGCCCCCCAGTGCCTCTCCCGGTGCCCCCCACTGCCTCCCCAGCCTCTCCCAATCCCCCAGTGCCTCCCCAGCCCCTCCCGGTGCCCCCAGTGCCCCCCAGTGCCTCTCGCGGTGCCCCCCACTGCCTCCCCAGCCTCTCCCAATCCCCCAGTGCCTCCACAGCCTCTTCCGGTGCCCCCCAGTACCTCTCCCGGTGCCTCCCCAGCCTCTCCCAATCCCCCCCAGTGCCTCCCCAGCCTCTCCCAGTGCCTCCCCAGCCTCTCCCAATCCCCCCCAGTGCCTCCCCAGCCTCTCCCAGTGCCTCCCCAGCCTCTCCCAGTGCCTCCCCAGCCTCTCCCGGTGCCCCCCAGTGCCTCCCCAGCCTCTCCCAATCCCCCCCAGTGCCTCCCCAGCCTCTCCCAATCCCCCCCAGTGCCTCCACAGCCTCTCCCGGTGCCCCCAGTGCCTCCCCAGCCTCTCCCGGTGCCCCCACTGCCTCCCCAGCCTCTCCCAATCCCCCAGTGCCTCCCCAGCCTCTCCCGGTGCCCCCACTGCCTCCCCAGCCTCCCAATCCCCCAGTGCCTCCCCAGCCTCCCAATCCCCCAGTGCCTCCCCAGCCTCTCCCCCCCCAGTGCCTCCCCAGCCTCTCCCGGTGCCCCCCACTGCCTCCCCAGCCTCTCCCAATCCCCCCCAGTGCCTCCCCAGCCTCTCCCGGTGCCCCCACTGCCTCCCAGCCTCTCCCAATCCCCCAGTGCCTCCCCAGCCTCTCCCGGTGCCCCCAGTGCCCCCAGTACCTCTCCCAGTGCCTCCCAGTGCCTCCCCAGCCTCTCCCAGTGCCCCCCAGTGCCTCTCCAGCCTCTCTTGGTGCCCCCCACTGCCTCCCCAGCCTCTCCCAATCCCCCCCAGTGCCTCCCCAGCCTCTCCCGGTGCCCCCAGTGCCCCCAGTACCTCTCCCAGTGCCCCCAGTGCCTCTCCAGCCTCTCTTGGTGCCCCCACTGCCTCCCAGCCTCCCCAGTGCCCCCAGTGCCTCCCAGCCTCTCTTGGTGCCCCCAGCCTCCCCAGCCTCTCCCAGTGTCCCCCAGCCCTCCAGCCTCTTGGTGCCCCCCACTGCCTCCCCAGCCTCTCCCAGTGCCCCCCAGTGCCTCTCCAGCCTCTCTTGGTGCCCCCCACTGCCTCCCCAGCCTCTCCCAGTGTCCCCCAGTGCCTCTCCAGGTGCCCCCCAGCCTCCCCCCGCCCCGGGCAGGATCCAGCCCGGGCGGGAGGGCCGATCCCAGCCTGCACCGCCAGGGGGCGGCGCGGACCCAAGCGGCCAGAGGCGTGGCCGGCGGGACCCGGGGGGAGGCGGAACGAAAGGACCGGAAGTTGCTCGCCCGCGCCGGCGGCGGCCTCGTTCCCGGGCCGTGACGTCACTTCCGGCGGGGATGGAGCTGCGGGGCGCGGGCGGCGCGGTGCCGTTACCGGACGGCCAGGCCGTGGTGCTGGGCCGGGGGCCGCTCACCGGCGTCACCGACCGCAAGTGCTCGCGCCGGCAGGGTGCGTCCCGCGCGGGCGGCACCGGGCACCGCCCCCCCGCCACCGCCCCTCCGCCACCGCCCCCCCGCGACCCCCCAGAGCCTCCTCAGGCCCCTCAGGACCCCCTCGCGACCCCAGACCCCACCCAGCCCCCCCGAGACAGCCCCAGGACCCCCCCAGGGGACCCCCCGCGACCCCCAGACCCAGCCTGAGATGCCCAACACGCCCCCGGAGCCCAGGGGACACCCCCAGCTCCCTGAGCGCCCCCACACCCTCCCTGGGCAGCCCGGAGACCTCCTCAGCGGGACCCAGGACCCCCCCACACCTTCCCCTGTGCTGGGTTGCGGGGGGGCGGTCCCTAATTTCGTCATTCCTCTTCCCCCCCCAGTGGAGATTGTGGCAAATTATGCTGAGGGCACTGCCAGGGTCACCCAGGTGGGTCTGGGGGGTCCGGGGGGGAGTTTGAGGGGGTTTGGGGCATTCTGGGGGGTGGTCCTGGGAGGACTTGGGGGGATCCTGGGGAGGTTTGGGAGGGTCCTGGGAGAGCTTGGGGGGATCCTGGGGAGGTTTGGGAGGGTCCTGGGAGGGCTTGGGGGATCCTGGGGAGGTTTGGGAGGGTCCTGGGAGGGTTTGGGGGTCCCAGGAGGTCCGGGGGTGTTGGGAGGGTCCTGGGGGGCGTCCTGAGGGGGTTTGGGGGCATTCTGGGGGAGTCCTGGGTGGGTTTGGGAGGCCCCCGAGGGGTCTGGGGGTGTCCAGAGAGAGAGGGAGGAGCCCCAAAGTAATTCTGGGGACCCTCTCTCCCCCTAACTCTTTTCTCCCCCTCCCCAGCTGGGGGTGAACCCCACCTCCGTGGGGGGGCTGCCCTTGGGCCGGGGGGGGCACAGGACCCTGCTCCCCCACAGCAGTCTCTGCCTGGTCAACAACCTCTACCCTTACCAGCTGCACCTCCTGGATCCCCCCAGAGCCCCTTCCCCACTCGAGGGGAGCCCCCCCCCCAAAAAAAAGCCCCCCCCAGATCCTCTCTCTCCCCTCCCACCCTCCGAGGAAGGCTGCTGGCAGCAGCTCGGCTCCCTCCTCATCTTCAACCCCCCAGGACTGCTGCCCAGCACTAAGGTAAGGACTGACACCCCCCCCAATCCCCCTTAGTGCCCTCTCCCCAGCCCCCCCAGCCCCCTCCCCATCCCCTTCAGCCTCCCCCAAGCCACTTTCTGTTTTGTTTTGAGATATAATTAAGTTCTCAGGGCCCCCCCCAGACTCCTCCAAATCCCTTACAGACCCACTGGCATATCTTTTTGACACCCCCCCAGGACCCCCCCCCCAGCCCCTCAGCATCCCCCCCCCCTTTTCTTGTGCCCCCCAGGTTGCTGGGTTTGACCTGGACGGGACCCTGATCACCACTCGCTCCGGGAAGGTCTTCCCCACAGGGCCTCAGGACTGGAGGTTTGGGGGGGCCCTGAGGGGGTCCTGAGGGTCTTTGGAGGGTCCTGGGGGGGGGAGATCCTGAGAAGGTTTGGGGGGGGGCCCGAGGGTCTTTGGTGGGTCCTGGGGTGGGGGGGAGATCCTGAGAAGGTTTGGGGGGGGCCTGAGGGTCTGTGGAGGGAACTGGGGGGATCCTGAGTGGGTTTGGGGGGGGCTTAAAAATTTTTTGGGGGGTTATCCTGGGAAGTGAATTTTGGGGAGCTTTCCCCCTTCCAATCTGTGCTCCCTCTCTCCCCCCCCCCAGGATTCTGTATCCTGAGGTCCCCCGGAAGCTGAAGCAGCTGCACCAGGAAGGCTACAAGGTGGGGGTCCTCCCCCCCAAACCTCTTCAAGACCACCCTAGGACTCCCCCAGATTCCTTCAGGAGCTGCTCTCTGATCCCCTCCCCATGTTTTTGCCCCCCCAGCTCGTGATCTTCACCAACCAGCTGGGGATCTCCCGAGGTCGCCTCCCGGTTGCTCATCTCAAGACCAAACTGGAGGCTCTCTGCCAGCTCCTGGCACTGCCCCTCCAGGTCCCTCAGCCCCTCCCCAGTCTGGGTACCCCCCCCCCCCCCCGACTCCTCCCAGCATTGGGAACCTCCACTCAGGACCTCCCCCCCCCAAAAGCTTCCTCCCAGCTTTCAGTCAAGCAGCTTCCCCCCAGCTCCCTCCTGTGGCCTCCCAGTGGGTTCCCAGTGCCCCCCAGTGGGTTCCCAGTCCCCCCCGTTAGGTTCCTTGTGCCTCCCAGTGCCTCCCAGTGGGTTCCCAGTGCCCCCCAGTGGCTCCTGGGACCCTGCCCCCCAAGCTGTTTGGTGCCCTCCCAGTACAGGTACTGGTGGCAACTGGGCCAGGGCTCTACAGGAAGCCTCTGCTGGGGATGTGGGACCACCTCTGTGAGAAGGTGAGGGGGCACTGGGGGCCGCTGGGGGCCCTGGGGGCCCTGGGAGCTGCTGGGGGCCCTGGGGGCCCTGGGAGCTGCTGGGGGCACTGGGGGGGGGCCCTGGGGGCTGGGGGCTGGGGGCACTGGGGGCACTGGGAGCCCTGGGAGCCGCTGGGGGCCCTGGGAGCCGCTGGGGGCACTGGGGGCACTGGGAGCTGCTGGGGGCACTGGGGGTACTGGGAGCCGCTGGGGGCACTGGGGGCCTGGGCGCCGCTGGGGGCACTGGGGCCGCTGGGGGCACTGGGGGCCGCTGGGGGCACTGGGGGCCCTGGGCGCCGCTGGGGGCACTGGGAGCTGCTGGGGGCACTGGGCCCTGGGAGCCGCTGGGGGCACTGGGGGCTGGGGGCACTGGGAGCTGCTGGGGGCACTGGGGGTACTGGGAGCGCGCCTGGGGCCGCTGGGGGCACTGGGGGCACTGGGAGCTGCTGGGGGCACTGGGGCCGCTGGGGCACTGGGGGCCGCTGGGGGCACTGGGAGCTGCTGGGGGCACTGGGGGCCCTGGGCAGCCGCTGGGGGCACTGGGAGCTGCTGGGGGCACTGGGGGGGCCCTGGGAGCCGCTGGGGGCACTGGGGGCCGCTGGGGGCACTGGGAGCTGCTGGGGGCACTGGGGGTCCTGGGAGCCGCTGGGGGCCCTGGGAGCCGCTGGGGGCCCTGGGAGCCGCTGGGGGCACTGGGGGCACTGGGAGCCGCTGGGGGCCCTGGGAGCCGCTGGGGGCACTGGGGGCCGCTGGGGGCACTGGGGGTACTGGGAGCCGCTGGGGGCCCTGGGAGCCGCTGGGGGCACTGGGGGTACTGGGAGCCGCTGGGGGCCCTGGGAGCTGCTGGGGGCACTGGGGGTACTGGGAGCCGCTGGGGGCCCTGGGAGCTGCTGGGGGCACTGGGGGTACTGGGAGCCGCTGGGGGCCCTGGGAGCTGCTGGGGGCACTGGGGGTACTGGGAGCCGCTGGGGGCACTGGGAGCTGCTGGGGGCACTGGGGGTACTGGGAGCCGCTGGGGGCCCTGGGAGCCGCTGGGGGCCCTGGGAGCTGCTGGGGGCACTGGGGGCCCTGGGAGCCGCTGGGGGCACTGGGGGCCCTGGGAGCCGCTGGGGGCACTGGGGGCACTGGGAGCTGCTGGGGGCACTGGGGGTACTGGGAGCCGCTGGGGCCCTGGGAGCGGGGGCCCTGGGGGCCTGGGAGCTGGGGGCACTGGGGGTACTGGGAGCTGGGGGCTGGGGCCCTGGGGGCACTGGGAGCTGCTGGGGGCACTGGGGGCACTGGGAGCTGCTGGGGGCACTGGGGGTACTGGGAGCCGCTGGGGGCCCTGGGAGCTGCTGGGGCACTGGGGGTACTGGGGCCCTGGGGGCCCTGGGAACTGCTGGGGGCCCTGGGAGCTGGGGCACTGGGGGCCCTGGGAGCTGCTGGGGGCCCTGGGAGCCGCTGGGGGCACTGGGGGCCCTGGGAGCTGCTGGGGGCACTGGGGGTACTGGGAGCCGCTGGGGGCCCTGGGAGCCGCTGGGGGCCCTGGGAGCCGCTGGGGGCCCTGGGAGCTGCTGGGAGGGACTGGGAAGCTCTAGGAGCTGCTGATACACTGCTGGGACTCTTGGGCTTTGGGGGGCACTGGGAGGGCACTGAGGGAACTGGGAGGGCTCTGGGAGGGATCGGGGAGGACTGGGAGCTGCTGAGGGGGCAGTTGGGAGGCACTGGGGGGCACTGGGAGGGCTCTGGAGGGCACTGGGAGCTTCTGAGGGGGCAGTTGGTCTGGTCTGGCTTGGTCTGGCCTGGTCTGGACTGGTCAGGACCGGTCTGGGTCTCTGCAGGCCAACGGCGGAGTTGCAGTGTCGGTGCCTGACAGCTTCTATGTAGGGGGTGAGAAGGGGGGGGCTGGTGGGGGATTGGGGGTGTGGGGGGCTGGGAAGGTCCCAGCAGGCATGGGGGTCCTGCTGGGGGTGGGGGGATGGAGCAGTTTGGGGGTCCTGGGGGAACCCCTGAGGGTCTTGGCGGGGGGGGGATCTGGGGGGTTGTGGGGGTGGTTGGGGACCTGGGGCAGGGAGTTTGGAGGTCTCAGGGAACAGGGGGTCCTGACCCCCCCAGATGCTGCAGGCCGCTCCCAGCTGTGGGCCCCAGGCCGCAAGAAGGATTTTTCCTGCAGTGATCGATTGGTGAGGCCCCCAGGGCTCCCCCATGGCCCCCATTCTGGGGACTCTTCCCAGGACCCTCCTTGACCCCTCCCTGCAGTGGGAACCCCCCCAGGAGACCCCAAAATCGATTTCCCCCCTCCCGTGCTCAAAGATCCCTTCCATCCCCCCCACAATGTCCATCCCCATGACCTCCCCATGACCCCCAGCCCCTCCCCCGTGACCCCAGCCCCTCCCCGTGACCCCAGCCCCTCCCCCGTGACCCCAGCCCCTCCCCTGTGACACCCCCATGCCCCCAGCCCCTCCCCGTGCCCCCTGTGCCCCCAGCCCCTCTCCATGACCCCCAGCCCCTCCCCCGTGCCCCCAGCCCCTCTCCGTGACCCCCTTGACCCCCAGCCCCTCCCCAGTTTGCTCTCAACGCTGAGCTCAGCTTCCAGACTCCAGAGGAATTCTTCCTGGGTTGGGCTCCGGCACCCTTTGACCTCCCGGCCTTTGACCCCGTGAGTACTCTCTGTTCTTTATCCTCTGTGCCTTTGACCTTTGCCCTCCCCTGACCTTTGCCCTCTGCCCCCCAGCGCAAGCTCCGCCCTGAGGCCTCCCCCCAGGCCCCTCCCGGAGCCTCCCTGCTGGGCTCTGGCCCCGAGCTGGTGGTGGCCGTTGGCTACCCAGGGGGTGAGTGACCTCCGCCCTTTGACCCCTGGGCTCCCCACCTCTGACCCTTCCCCCCCCCCCTTGCCCCAACCCTTAGGGGCTGCTCTGGGACCTCCTTCTCCCCCCTAAATCTTCTGAGACCCCAAAACCCTCCCAGGAGGCTCAGGATCCTTCTCCCCCCCAAGCCCCCCATGGCACCCCCCTCAAACCCCCCCCCCCCATTTCCTGGGACCCCCAGACCCTCCCAGGAGACTCAGGATCCTTCCCTCCCCTGGGACCCTCCCAAGCCCCCAGAGCCAAGCCCCTCTGGTCTCATGCCAGGACCCTCAAATACCCCCACAGGACCCCCAAGATTCTCAGCCCCCACATCTTCAACCTCGCCCTTTGACCTCCACCCTGATCTCTGACCTCTGCCCCCAGCTGGCAAATCAACCTTCCTGAAGTCTCACTTCGTTCCTGCTGGCTATGCCTACGTCAACAGGGTAAGGCCTGGAGCCCCCTGAGCCCCCAGGACTCCCCCAGCCCCTTTTGATTTCCCTTTGAGACCCCCAACACCCCCCCGCCCAGACTTCCCCAAGACCCCCCAGCCCCTCTTTATCTCCCTTTGAGACTCCTGGACCCCCCCAAATTCCCTCCCAGTCCTCTCAAGACACCCCCAGGACTCCCCAAACCTCCTCAAGCTTCCCCCCAGGACCCCTCTGTGCCCCCCCAGGACAGCCTGGGCTCCTGGCAGCGCTGTGTGGCTGCCTGTGAGGCTGCCCTGGCCAAGGGCCAGCCCGTGGTGGTCGACAACACAAACCCTGACCCCGAGTCCAGGCAAAGGTGAGGCTCAGAGTGGGGGGAGGGGGAGGGTTTAGGGGTCCCTGTGGACCCCTCCCTGATGGTTTGGGGACCCCTACCCCCCGCCAGGTACGTGGCCTGTGCCCAGGCAGCCTCTGTGCCCTGTCGCTGCCTGCACTTCACAGCCAGCCTGGAGCAGGCCAAACACAACTGCAAGGTGAGGGGGGGGCAACTGGGGGGGACTCGGGGAGGGGTTGTGGGGGGACAGGAAGGGGCTGGGAGGAGGCTTGGAGGTGTTTCTGAGGGTCTCATGGCAATTTGGAAGGGTTTGGGGGCTTAAAGGAGGTTTCAGGGGCCTTGAGGGGACTGGGGAGGACATGAGGGACCTGGGGGAGACAGGAGGGGGCTGGGGAGGGGTTTGGGGGGATTTAGGGAGGGCTTTGGGGGTTTCAGGGAGGCTTGGGGGGGGCTCAGAGGTGTTTTGGGGGGTCCTTGGGGGGCTTGGGGCTGGCTTTGGGGGTCTCAGGGAGGCTTGGGGGGGGCTCAGAGGTGTTTTGGGGGGTCCTTGGGGCTGGCTTTGGGGGTCTCAGGGAGGCTTGGGGGGGCCTCAGAGGTGTTTTGGGGGGTCCTTGGGGGGCTTGGGGCTGGCTTTGGGGGGTCTCAGGGAGGTTTTGGGGAGGGCTTGGTGGTGTTGGGGGAAGGGTTTTTATGGTTTTTTTGGGGGGTCCCCCCCCAAAGCCTCATCTGGGTGCTGGGGGCGTTCTGTGGGGGTGCCTGACCCCCTGCCCCCCCATTTTTGGGGTGCCGCCCCCCCAGTTCCGGGAGTTGACACAGAGTGGCCACATCCCTGTCACTGCCCCTGTGCTGCACAGCTACAGGTCAGGAGGGGGCCTGGGGGGGCCTGAGGGGGATCTGGGGGTCCCTGGCTGGGGGGAATCCTGAGGGGGATTTAGGGAGGACTGGGGGGGGGGGGGGTCCTGAGCTGGGGGTCTCTGGGGGATTTTGGGGCGGGTGTTGGGGGTGGTCTTTGATCTCTCCTCTCCCCTCCCCCAGGAAGCGCTTCGTGCCCCCCTCCCCCTCAGAGGGCTTCACTGAGGTCATCGCTGTGCCCTTCGTGCCCTGCCTGGCCTCGGCCCCTCCCCCCCACCGCAGGCTCTTCTTCCTCTTCAACGATGGCTGAGACCCCCCCGGGCTCCCCCTCCCCCCCTGACCCCCTTCCCCCCGCTATGACGTGCAAGACCCTGCCCCCAAATAAATTTGACCCCCAGCAGCCTAGGGCCAACCTGGCATTTATGGGGGAGGGAGAGGGGGCGGGGTTAGGGGCGGGGCTTATGGGAGGGGGCGGGGCTGCATCACGGCGTCTCCATTGATTCAGCCTCTGTGGAGAGAAGGGAGTGGGGGGGAAGGGTCACCAGTGGCCACCAGTATGGAGCCGGCGGCCTCCCAGACCCCTGCCCTCCCCCCCGGGCCCCTCCCAGTCCCTCCCAATCCCCTCCCAACCCCTCCCAATCCCCTCCCAGTCCCCCCCTCCCAACCCCTCCCAACCCCCTCCCACCCCCTCCCACCCCCTCCCACCCCTCCCACCCTCCCAACCCCCTCCCAGTCCCCTCCCAGTCCCCTCCCAACGCCTCCCAGTCCCCTCCCAACGCCTCCCAGTCCCTCCCAACGCCTCCCAGTCCCTCCCAACGCCTCCCAGTCCCCTCCCACTGCCTCCCAGTCCCCTCCCACTGCCTCCCAGTCCCCTCCCTGCCTCCCAGTCCCCTCCCACTGCCTCCCAGTCCCCTCCCACTGCCTCCCAGTCCCCTCCCACTGCCTCCCAGTCCCCTCCCACTGCCTCCCAGTCCCCTCCCACTGCCTCCCAGTCCCCTCCCACTGCCTCCCAGTCCCCTCCCACTGCCTCCCAGTCCCCCTGCCTCCCACTCCCCTCCCAGCCTCCCCCCTCCCACTGCCTCCCAGTCCCCTCCCACTGCCTCCCAGTCCCCTCCCACTGCCTCCCAGTCCCCTCCCAGTCCCTCCCTGCCTCCCGGTGCTGCTCACTCAGCTCGTTGAAGAGGAAGGCCTCCTGGTACTCCCTCATGTACTGTGTGGAACGAGACTCGTCCAGGAACAGGGAATAGACTCTCTTGATATCCTCCACCTGCACCTCTGAGCCCTGGGGGGGTCCCCAAAATTCAGAGGGGGATCCCCCAAAACCTGGAGGGGTCCCAGAACCCTTCCTGACCTCCGCAGGTCTCCCCCAGCTCCAGAGACCCTCTCCTCAAATCGTCTCCCCCAGGAGCTGTTCAGTGTCCTGCACCTGCAGCTCTGAACCCCCCAGAATTGAGGGGGGGAGGTCCCCAAACCTGCCCCCCATTTGCCCCCATGCTACCCAGATGCTGCCCCATCCTGTCCCACAGTCTACACTCTGTCCTGCCCCCCATGTTGCCCCCATCCTGTCCCCATGCTGCCCACATCCTGCCCCCCATCCTGCCCCCATGCTGACCCCCATTCTGTCCCCATCCTGTCCCCATGCTGCCCCATCCTGTCCCAGTCTACACTCTGTCCTGCCCCCCATGCTGCCCCCTATCCTCTCCCCATCCTGCCCCCATCCTGCTCCCCATGCTGCCCCCCATCCCGTCTCCATTCCATTCCTCTTCCCATCCCCATTGTGTCCCCATCCTCTCCTCATCCTCTCCCCATGCTGCCCCCATGGTGCCCTCATCCTCTCCCCATGCTCTCCCCATCCTGCCCCCCTTCCCCACCTTCCTCTTCCTGGCCACCAGGCTGGCAGCAGTGATCAGCTGGATGGCGTAGCGCAGGGAGGTCTCCAGCCCGATCCGGGTCAGCACCGAGTAGGCATCCTCAGTCATCTCCACATCCTCCTCCTCGCACCTGGGGCCCCCCAGTGCCAGTCAGGGGGGGCAGGGCCTGGCCAAGGGGCTCCAGGGGCACCCAGAGGCGTAGGGAGGGGTTTGGAGGTGCCCCGAGGGGTTTGGGAGGCACCCAGGGGTGGTGAAAAGGAGCCAGGGGCACGTTGGGGGGGGGGGGCACAGAGAGGCTTAGGGGAGGGGGTCTGGGGGCTCCCTGGGGTGCCCCCCACCTGATCTTGAGGATCTGTTTGGTCTCCTTGTCACTGTAGGGGGTGGTGGAGATGATCAGCAGCCGGTCCAGCAGGTCGATGGGTAGCCCGTGGGGGCTCTGATAGTTGGTGCCCCGGATCCTGCAGCGGGCAGGGGGCACAGGCAGTCAGGGGCAGCGGGGGAGGAGGGGCTGGCAGGCTCAGGGGCAGCTCAAGGGGGGTGAAGGGGTCAGGAGGCTCAGGGGCAGCTCTGGGGGTTGAAGGGGTCAGGAAGCTCAGGATGGGGTTGAAGGGGTCAGGAGGCTCAGGGGCAGCTCAAGGGGGTGAAGGGGTCAGGAGGCTCAGGGGCAGCTCTGGGGGGGTTGAAGGGGTCAGGAGGCTCGGGGGCAGCTCAGAGGGGGTGAAGGGGTCAGGAGGCTCTGGGGTGTGTGTGAAGGGGTCGGGAGGCTCAGGGGCAGCTCTGGGGCGGGTGAAGGGGTCAGGAGGCTCGGGGGTAGCTCAGAGGGGGTGAAGGGGTCAGGAGGCTCAGGGGCAGCTCTCGGGGTTGAAGGGGTCAGCAGGCTCAGGGGTAGCTCTGGGGGGTTGAAGGGGTCAGGAGGCTCGGGCAGCTCTGGGGTGTGTGTGAAGGGGTCAGGAGGCTCTGGGGTGTGTGTGAAGGGGTCAGGAAGCTCAGGGGCAGCTCTGGGGGGGTTGAAGGGGTCAGGAGGCTCGGGGGCAGCTCAGAGGGGGTGAAGGGGTCAGGAGGCTCTGGGGTGTGTGTGAAGGGGTCAGGAGGCTCAGGGGCAGCTCTGGGGTGTGTGTGAAGGGGTCAGGAGGCTCGGGGCAGCTCTGGGGGTCCTGGGGGCTGGGGGCTGCCAGCACCTGGTGATGCCTCTGTTGGTGGCCATGATGAGCACCGGGGCCATGTCGCTCTCCAGGGCTCGGTTCAGGAAGGAGAAGCACTCAATGTCCAGCATGTGAACCTCGTCGATGAACAGCACCTGGGGGGCAGGAGGGGGTTTGTGGGGGGCTGCAGATGGGGTTGAAGGGGCTGGGGGGGGGGTCTCTGGGGGTCCTCACCCCGGGATGACATCGGCTTTGCCTTCCTCCCTCCACTCGGCCACCTTGGCGTTGATCTGCTCCCGGACCTCTGCCTTGATCTCCCCGGTGTCGCCTAGGGCAGCGGGCAGGGGGCTCAGGGGGGCGTGGGGAGGGGGGAGGAGGGGGGGGAAGGGGCTTTGGGGGGCATTTGAGGGCGTTGTGGGGAGGCTGGGGGCAGTTTTGGGGGTGGTTAGGAGGGGCTGGGAGGGGCTTTGAGGGAGTTATGGAGAGGTTGAGAGCAGGTTTGGGAGGCCTGGGGCTGGTTAGGAGGGGCTGGGAGAGGCTTTGGGGTTCCTGTGAGGGCAGTTTTGGGGGCTCTGGGGCCAGTTATGGGGCAGGAGGGAGCACTTAGGGGGCAGGAAGGTGTAGCCAAGCCCAGCATAAGGAAGCCCTGGACTGGGAAGGAGCAATATGGGGGCTCCAGAAGCAGCTGGGGGGCAGATATGGGGCAGGCAGGACCCTTGTGGGGCAGGAGGAGGCAGCTGGGGGGGCAGTGAAGTGTAGCCAAGCCCAGCAGGAGGAAAGCCTGGGCTGGGGAGGAGCAGGGTGGGGGCTGCAGGGGCAGCTGGGGGGCAGATATGGGGCAGGGAGGACCCTTGTGGGGCAGTTGGGAGGCAGTGAGGTGTAGCCAAGCTCAGCAGGAGGAAAACCTGGGCTGGGGAGGAGCAATATGGGGGCTCCAGAAGCAGCTGAGGGGCAGATATAGGGCAGGGAGTGGCACTTAAGGGGCAAGCAGGGCACTTGGGAGGCAGATATGGGGCAGGGAGGACCCTTGTGGGGCAGGAGGGGGCAGTTGGGGGGCAGTGAGGTGTAGCCAAGCCCAGCAGGAGGAAAGCCTGGGCTGGGGAGGAGCAATATTGGGGCTGCAGGAGCAGCTGGGGGGCAGATATGGGGCAGGGAGGACCCTTGTGGGGCAGGAGGGGGCAGGTGGGGAGCAGTACCCGAGAAGAGAGCCAGGAAGCCCTGGGTCCTGCTGTTGATGACATCGATCTCGTGCAGGGACACCGTGTGCACCACCTCCTTCCTCTTCTGCAGCTCCCCGTCAGGGCACTGCACAAACTTCGTCTGTGGGAAGATGAGGCGCAGACAAACAGCAAGGAGGGGTTCAGAGCACCCCCAAACCTTCCCCTGCCCCCCCAGCTGCCCCCAGCTGCCCCCAGCTGCCACCTGGGAGCCCATGGCGTCGTAGTCTCGCGCCCGGGTGAAGGAGCGGCCGAGCTTGGAGATCTTCCCGGTGGCCTTATCGATGGTGATCACGTCCCTGGGCAAGGAGCAAAGCTGTCGCTCTAGGGGGGCCCCCTCCCCCTTTTGGGGTCCCCCTAGGGAGTCTTTCATCTCATTTCCAGGTCTTTTCATCTAACTTTGGGCCTCCCAGGCCTCAGTTTGGCCTCTTTCAGGCCCCACGGGGAGGCCTCGTTCAGGGTCGTGTTCCCCGCCGCCAAGCCGCTCAACTTTGGGGTTCCCACCTCTCTTTTGGGGTCCTTCCACCCCAGCTCGAGCTCCTCAAGCCCCACTTGGGGCTCCCAGCCCCCACTTTGAGCTCGTCTTGCCCTGTTTTGATGACCATTTGGGGCTTTCTAACCCAATTCCCACCTTCTCCACCCCAGTTTTGGGGTCCCCCCCCTCGACTCACCCTGCCTGCACCTTCTCCTTGGTCAGGGACTCGATCATCTTGGTGCCCAGGTCATAAATGGTCTCCATCTCTGTGGTCTTCAGGGTCAGCTTCCCCACCTTGGTGCCCTGGGGGGGAGGATGTTGGGGCATCCTGAGCAATTTTGGGGTGTCCTGAACTACTTTTGGGGTGCCCTGTGGAATTGGTGAAGATTTGGGGGGGCTCCAACTCATTCTGAGCCATTTTGAACTCCTCTGGGAGACTTCTGAGGCCCTAGAAAGCTCTGGGGTTTTTGGGAGGGGGGCCCTGAGCAGTATTGGGGTACCCCAAAGAACTTTCAGAGTGCCCAAAGGACTTTGGGGGAGCCTGAGATACTTTTGTGGTGACCCTGAGAGGTTTTGGAGTACCCTCTGGATACTTTTGAGGCACTAAAACAGGTTTGGGGAGAGCCTGAGGAGATCCTGGGCTGCTCTGAAGTGACTTTTGAGGCGCCTCAAGATCGCTTGGGGCCATCCTGAGGCACTTCTGCAGTGCTCTGAGAGACTGGGGGGTACCCCTGGATGATCCTGGGGCACAGGGGTAGGGTTTGGGGGTGCCCCTGGGGGGCTGGGTGCCTCTCACCGTGCCGCTGGCTGGCCGATCGATCTGGATCTCCACCACCTCCCCCTCGATGATCTCTGCTTCCTCCCTAGGAGCAAGCGCCCCCCAGCGGCCTCAGCGGGGGCCAGGGCACCCCCACAGGCCTCAGCAGGGGGTTAGGGGCAGGGAAGCCCATGGGGGGCACCCCAGGAGGGAGGGGTGGGGGCAGGGCAGCCCAGGGGCTCACCCCGGGGGCAGGGGCGGGGGCAGGGCTCCTCACTTGATGCGGACGCCGATGGAGCGGCGGAAGGCCTGGGTGAGGGCCTCGGTGCGGCTCATCTCCAGGGAGAAGATCTCGCTGCCGGCGATGGCGGTGAAGGGAGTGTCGGCGCCCAGCGCCTGCGCCATGCCTGCGGGCGGCACCGCGGGCCTCGGGGGGTGCACCGCGCCGGGGGCTGCGGCCGCCCCCACGCCCTGCCTCCAGCAGCCCCCCCGCCCTGCCTCGGGGCTCCCTCAGCCCCGCCTCGGGGCTCCCCCGCCCTGCCTCGGGGCTCCCCCGCCCTGCCTCGGGGCTCCCTCAGCCCCACCTCGGGGCTCCCCCACCCCGCCTCGGGGCTCCCTCAGCCCCACCTCGGGGCTCCCCCGCCCCGCCTCAGGGCTCCCCAACCCCACCTCGGGGCTCCCTCAGCCCCACCTCGGGGCTCCCTCAGCCCCACTTTGAGGTCCCCACCCCAACCCCACTCGGTTTTGGGGGTTCCTCTCCTGGCTTTCTGGAGGGCCCAACCTCAGCTTGGGGCTCCCCCTCCTCATCCCTGGCCTCCTTCCAGCCCCTTCCTTCTCCCCAGGCCCCACTCCAGGGCTCCCCCAGCGCCCTCGGGGTGCCCACCCATGGCTATGGCGGTCTTGCCGGTGCCGGGCTGGCCGGCGATCAGCACCGCCCTGCCGGCGATCTTCCCCTCCTTGATCATCTCCAGGATGACTCCGGCTGCCCTGCGAGCTGCCAGCTGCCCCACCATGCCCTGCGACACCTGGGGGGGCAAGGGGCTCGTGGCGGGGGGGGGCTCGACCCCCACATTTACCTTTGGCATTAAGAAGTTCCAGAGCCCCCCCCCGCCAAGAGGAGCCCCCCGGAAACCATGGGAGCTGCCCAGGCGCTTGGGAACCCTCCCAGGACAGCCCCATGTCCTGAACCCCGCCCCGCCCCCAAAGGAGGCCCCCACCCAGGGCCCCCCCTAGTACAAACCCCCCCACCCATGGGACCCCCCCCAGGACCCCTCAACAGGAGCTCCCCCACCTCCAGGACCTGCCCAGGACTCCCTAATATGAGCCCCCCGCTACGACCCCCAATAGGAACACCCCTACCACAGGGACCTCCCCAGGACACCCTAAAATCCTGAGACACCCCCCCCAGGACCCCCCACCGCCCCCGTGGTACTTCCATCAGGACCCCCAGAAATTCTGAGACTCTCCCCAGTAGGACCCCCAGGACGCTAAGAACTCTCCCAGCAGACCCTCCCCAGTCTTAAGACTTCTCCAAGCCCATATCCCCCTCCCTGGTTTAGAGACCCTCCCCCCCAGACTGCTATAGGAGACCCTCCCCACTCACAAGACCCCCTCCCCAAGCCCCTCTCTCCTTCCCCCCATACATTCTCCCCATCCCTTAGACCAATAAAGATGCCTCAAGGACCCCCCCGGGGGGACTTCCCCCCCCATTACCTGCCGTGGCTCCAAGGCATCGTCCAAGCCCAGCCCTCGAATGTGGGAGTGGGCACCTGGGGCGGGGTCAAAAACGGTCAGCCCATCTGGAAGAGGCTGCACCCCCACCTCGGGGACGGTGGCACCCCCAAAAGGGGCTTAGCCCCCCCCGGACGGCGGTGGCGGGGTGGGGAGTGGGAGTGGGGTCCCCCCCGGCTCACCGATGCGCTCGATCCTGGTCACGTCCCGGACCTCAGGCACCTTGGTGGTCTGGGGGCACAAAACACGGGGGGGGCTCTCAGGGACCCCAAAACGCAGGCCCCACCCCCCCCCGCTCCAGCTCAGCACCCCCAGGAGTGTGTCCCCTTCCCAAGTGAGCCCGCCCAAAGCTCCCCCACCCCATTTATCCTGCCCATAAGAGGGCCTTCAGGTGTCCCCCGTCCCCCCCAGGGACCCTCAGGTCAGGACCCCCCCAGATTTCCTCACATCCCTCTCACGACATCTCCTCCCCATCCACTCGAGACCCTCCCCACAGCCCCTCAGGACCCCCAGGCCCTTCCCCCAGACCCCCTCAGATGCCCCTCAGGGCCCCTCCCACCCCCTCAGGGCCTCCCAAACTCCTCAGGACGCCCCCAGACCCCCTCCTGGGCCCTTCACGACCCCTCCCAATCTCCCCCAGGACCCCCCAAGGCCGCTGCCCCCGGCCCCGCACCGCCGTTGCCATGGTTGCCTCGCGCGGCCCTCGCGGCACTCTACTGCCGCGCGCCGGAAGTGGCTCGGGGCGGGAATCGGAAGTAGATAGGGGGCGCCAGGCCGCTCTGGCAGCGCGTCTCGATGGTGCCCTGAAGGTCCTCCAGGAACTCCGCCAGCCCAGGAACAGGGCTGGGCCCCACAGATTGACCCACAGCCCAGCGTGTGCCCCATAGCCCAGCGTGCGCCCCATAGCTGTCCCACAGCCCAGCGTGTGCCCCACAGCCCAGCGTGTGCCCCATAGCTACCCCACAGCCCAGCGTGTGCCCCACAGCCCAGCGTGCGCCCCATAGCTGCCCCACAGCCCAGCGTGTGCCCCATAGCCCAGCGTGCGCCCCATAGCTGTCCCACAGCCCAGCGTGTGCCCCACAGCCCAGCGTGTGCCCCATAGCTGCCCCACAGCCCAGCGTGTGCCCCACAGCCCAGCGTGTGCCCCATAGCTGCCCCACAGCCCAGCGTGTGCCCCACAGCCCAGCGTGTGCCCCATAGCTGCCCCACAGCCCAGCGTGTGCCCCATAGCCCAGCGTGCGCCCCATAGCTGCCCCACAGCCCAGCGTGTGCCCCACAGCCCAGCGTGTGCCCCATAGCTGCCCCACAGCCCAGCGTGTGCCCCACAGCCTGGCCTGTGCCCCATAGCTGACCCACAGCCCAGCGTACGCCCCACAGCCCAGCATGCGCCCCACAGCCCAGCGTGTGCCCCACAGCCCAGCGTGCGCCCCACAGCCCAGCATGCGCCCCACAGCCCAGCGTGTGCTCCACAGCCCAGCGTGCGCCCCCATAGCTGCCCCACAGCCCAGCGTGCGCCCACAGCCCAGCGTGTGCCCCACAGCCTGGCCTGTGCCCCATAGCTGCCCCACAGCCCAGCGTGTGCCCCACAGCCTGGCCTGTGCCCTATAGCTGCCCCACAGCCCAGCGTGTGCCCCACAGCCTGGCCTGTGCCCCATAGCTGCCCACAGCCCAGCGTGTGCCCCACAGCCTGGCCTGTGCCCCATAGCTGCCCCACAGCCCAGCGTGTGCCCCACAGCCTGGCCTGTGCCCCATAGCTGCCCCACAGCCCAGCGTGTGCCCCACAGCCTGGCCTGTGCCCCATAGCTGCCCCACAGCCCAGCGTGTGCCCCATAGCCCAGCGTGCGCCCCATAGCTGCCCCACAGCCCAGCGTGTGCCCCACAGCCCAGCGTGTGCCCCATAGCTGCCCCACAGCCCAGCGTGTGCCCCACAGCCTGGCCTGTGCCCCATAGCTGACCCACAGCCCAGCGTACGCCCCACAGCCCAGCATGCGCCCCACAGCCCAGCGTGTGCCCCACAGCCCAGCGTGCGCCCCACAGCCCAGCATGCGCCCCACAGCCCAGCGTGTGCTCCACAGCCCAGCGTGCGCCCCATAGCTGCCCCACAGCCCAGCGTGCGCCCCACAGCCCAGCGTGTGCCCCACAGCCTGGCCTGTGCCCTATAGCTGCCCCACAGCCCAGCGTGTGCCCCACAGCCTGGCCTGTGCCCCATAGCTGCCCCACAGCCCAGCGTGTGCCCCACAGCCTGGCCTGTGCCCCATAGCTGCCCCACAGCCCAGCGTGTGCCCCACAGCCTGGCCTGTGCCCCATAGCTGCCCCACAGCCCAGCGTGTGCCCCACAGCCTGGCCTGTGCCCCATAGCTGCCCCACAGCCCAGCGTGCGCCCCACAGCCCAGCATGCGCCCCACAGCCCAGCGTGTGCCCCACAGCCCAGCGTGCGCCCCACAGCCCAGCGTGCGCCCCATAGCTGCCCCACAGCCCAGCGTGTGCCCCACAGTCCAGCGTGCGCCCCATAGCTGCCCCACAGCCCAGCGTGCGCCCCACAGCCTGGCCTGTGCCCCATAGCTGCCCCACAGCCCAGTGTGCGCCCCACAGCCCGGCATGTGCCCCATAGCTGCCCCACAGCCCAGCGTGTGCTCCACAGCCCAGCGTGTGCCCCATAGCTGCCCCACAGCCCAGCGTGCGCCCCACAGCCCAGCGTGTGCTCCACAGCCTGGCCTGTGCCCTATAGCTGCCCCACAGCCCAGCGTGTGCCCCACAGCCTGGCCTGTGCCCTATAGCTGCCCCATAGCCCAGCGTGTGCCCCACAGCCTGGCCTGTGCCCCATAGCTGTCCCACAGCCCAGTGTGTGCCCCACAGCCCAGCGTGTGCCCCATAGCTGTCCCACAGCCCAGTGTGTGCCCCACAGCCCGGCATGTGCCCCATAGCTGCCCCACAGCCCAGTGTGTGCCCCACAGCCCAGCTTGTGCCCCATAGCTGCCCCACAGCCCAGTGTGCGCCCCACAGCCCGGCATGTGCCCCATAGCTGCCCAACAGCCCAGCGTGTGCTCCACAGCCCAGCGTGCGCCCCATAGCTGCCCCACAGCCCAGCGTGCGCCCCACAGCCCAGCGTGTGCCCCATAGCTGCCCCACAGCCCAGCGTGTGCCCCATAGCCCAGCGTGCGCCCCATAGCTGTCCCACAGCCCAGCGTGTGCCCCACAGCCCAGCGTGTGCCCCATAGCTGCCCCACAGCCCAGCGTGTGCCCCACAGCCCAGCGTGTGCCCCATAGCTGCCCCACAGCCCAGCGTGTGCCCCACAGCCCAGCGTGTGCCCCATAGCTGCCCCACAGCCCAGCGTGTGCCCCATAGCCCAGCGTGCGCCCCATAGCTGACCCACAGCCCAGCGTGTGCCCACAGCCCAGCGTGTGCCCCATAGCTGCCCCACAGCCCAGCGTGTGCCCCACAGCCCGGCGTGTGCCCCATAGCTGACCCACAGCCCAGCGTACGCCCCACAGCCCAGCATGCGCCCCACAGCCCAGCGTGTGCCCCACAGCCCAGCGTGCGCCCCACAGCCCAGCATGCGCCCCACAGCCCAGCGTGTGCTCCACAGCCCAGCGTGCGCCCCATAGCTGCCCCACAGCCCAGCGTGCGCCCCACAGCCCAGCGTGTGCCCCACAGCCTGGCCTGTGCCCTATAGCTGCCCCACAGCCCAGCGTGTGCCCCACAGCCTGGCCTGTGCCCTATAGCTGCCCCACAGCCCAGCGTGTGCCCCACAGCCTGGCCTGTGCCCCATAGCTGCCCCACAGCCCAGCGTGTGCCCCACAGCCTGGCCTGTGCCCCATAGCTGCCCCACAGCCCAGCGTGCGCCCCACAGCCCAGCATGCGCCCCACAGCCCAGCGTGTGCCCCACAGCCCAGCGTGCGCCCCACAGCCCAGCGTGCGCCCCATAGCTGCCCCACAGCCCAGCGTGTGCCCCACAGCCCAGCGTGCGCCCCATAGCTGCCCCATAGCCCAGCGTGTGCCCCACAGCCTGGCCTGTGCCCCATAGCTGTCCCACAGCCCAGTGTGTGCCCCACAGCCCAGCGTGTGCCCCATAGCTGTCCCACAGCCCAGTGTGTGCCCCACAGCCCGGCATGTGCCCCATAGCTGTCCCACAGCCCAGTGTGCGCCCCACAGCCCGGCATGTGCCCCATAGCTGCCCAACAGCCCAGCGTGTGCTCCACAGCCCAGCGTGCGCCCCATAGCTGCCCCACAGCCCGCCCCACAGCCCAGCGTGTGCCCCACAGCCTGGCCTGTGCCCTATAGCTGCCCCACAGCCCAGCCCCACAGCCTGGCCTGTGCCCCATAGCTGTCCCACAGCCCAGTGTGTGCCCCACAGCCCAGCGTGTGCCCCATAGCTGTCCCACAGCCCAGTGTGTGCCCCACAGCCCGGCATGTGCCCCATAGCTGTCCCACAGCCCAGTGTGCGCCCCACAGCCCGGCATGTGCCCCATAGCTGCCCAACAGCCCAGCGTGTGCTCCACAGCCCAGCGTGCGCCCCATAGCTGCCCCACAGCCCAGCGTGCGCCCCACAGCCCAGCGTGTGCCCCACAGCCTGGCCTGTGCCCTATAGCTGCCCCACAGCCCAGCGTGTGCCCCACAGCCTGGCCTGTGCCCCATAGCTGTCCCACAGCCCAGTGTGTGCCCCACAGCCCAGCGTGTGCCCCATAGCTGTCCCACAGCCCAGTGTGTGCCCCACAGCCCAGGGTGTGCCCCACAGCCCAGGGTGTGCCCCATAGCTGCCCCACAGCCTGCCTCACAGCCTGCCCTGTGCCCTACAGCCTGGCCTTTGCCCCATAGCTGCCCCACAGCCTGCCCCACAGCCTGCCCTGTGCCCTACAGCCTGGCCTTTGCCCCATAGCTGCCCCACAGCCTGCCTCACAGCCCGCCCTGTGCCCTACAGCCTGGCCTTTGCCCCATAACTGCCCCACAGCCTGCCCTGTGCCCTACAGCCTGCCCTGTGCCCCACAGCCTGTCCCACGGCCTACCCCATAGCCATCCCTCAGCCCCACCCTGTCCCCTAACCTGCCCCACACGGCCTGACATCCCCTCCCCCATTGCGGACCCCCCATCGCCCCTTTAAGAGCCGCCTCCCCACCCCCCCGACACGTGCACCTCCCCCCCTCCCCCCTCCCCTCCGCACCTTCTCAACCAATCAGCGCTCGGCGGGGCGGGGCCGAGGCGCGACGGGGGGCGGGAGGGGTCATTCCGCGATCAGCTGCGGGAGCGCGGGGAGGTGAGGGGGGGGGGCTTCAAACGGGACCCTCTGGGATCCCCCCAAAAGTTGGGACCCCCCCGGAAAAGTTGGGACCTCCCTTAAAGGGGGGCGGGGGGGAGGTCCCCGTTAGGGAGGGTCCGGGGGGGGCTTTTGATTGGCCTAGGGGTCGGCGGGGGGGTGTCACTGGGGGGGGTGTCACTGGGGGGGGTTATGGGCTTGGGGGTGTCCTGGGGGTGTTCAAAAGGTGGGGGAGGGTTCGGGGGAGTCCCAAGATTTGGGGGTCCTATAGTGGTCTAGGGGTAGCCCATGGGAGGGGTCTCAAAAGTTTTAAGGAGAGGGGGCAGGGATTTGTGAGAGATTCGGGGGGCTGTGTTCGAAACGGTCTGGGGGTCCCATGGAAGGGCCGCAGCGTTTCAGAGGGGGTGAGGGCGGGGGGGTCGTCAGGTGGTCCTCAGGGTGCTTGGGGAGGCTCCTAAAGGTGGGCGGGGGTCGTTGGGGGTCGTTGGGGTCTGGGGGGTCCTAAGGTGGGGGAGCTCCTAGAGTGGCCTGGGGCGGGGGCAATGCCCATGGCGGGGGGCACAAAGCTCTGGGGAGGAGTTTGGGGGTGGTTGAGGTGCTTGGGAGAGTCCCAAGAGTGGGAGGGGCTAATGGCGAGGTGGGGGGGCCCTTAATATTTTAAGGGGGGGTCCTAGGGGGGGTCCCAGGGTTGAGAGACAGCTTTTGGAGGGGTGACGTTCTGGGGGGGGGGGGAATTCTGGGGGGTTCCCAGGGTCGAGAGGCAGCGTCGGGGCGGAGGGCAGGGTCGCAGGCGTGGGGTGGGGGAGCTGAAGATTTTAAGGGGGTTGGGGGTGTCCTGGGAGGGGGCATCAGAGATGGGCGGGGGGGGGATGCAACGCACACCCCCTCCCCCCTGATTTTGGGCTTCCTTTTAATTTCTGGGGGTTGTTTCTACAGAACTTGAACCTCCCCTCTCCCCTTTTCGTTACTTGGGGGGAAGCCCTCCCCCGTTGTTGGGGACCCTCCCCCGTGGTTGGGGACCCTCCCCGTTGCTCGGGCCCCTCCCCCTGGTGTGGGACCCCGCGGTTGTGTGCCCGCAGGCGATGCCGCTGGCTCGCAGCGTCTCGGTGAGCTCCCTGCCGGGGCTGGAGGAGTGGGGGGGCCACGGGGCCCCCGAGAATGTCGTCCTGTTCGAGGTGGCCTGGGAGGTGGCCAACAAGGGTGAGCACCGCGGGGGCACCCCCAAAGTGCCCCCGCGCCCCTTCCCCCCTGAGACCTTGCTCCTTTCCCCCCCCTCCCCGCCCACTCCTGGGTCCCCTTTTGGGGGTCCTCTCCCAGCCTTTAGCCCCTTTCTTCCCCCCCCCCGTCCCGAACTCTCTGCCCCCTTTTTGGGGTCTGTCCCTGACCCACCTCCTCCCCAAGCCTCCCTTGAGGTCCCCCCGGCTCTCCTCCTGGCTCCCACTGGTGGGGAGGCTCCACCCCCTGAGCCCCCCCACAACAAAGGCCTGGGGCTCCCATCATCCTCTGGGGGGGGCTGGAACTCCCAGCATGCCCCAGGGTAGGGGTCAGGCCCCTTCCCCACCCCACCCAAGGGCTTCTGGGATACATGGGGGCACCCCCAGTGCATTGTGGGGTACAGGGTGGGGGCTGGAGGGTGATGGGAGGGCACTGCCCCACCCCTCTCACCTAGAGCATTGTGGGAGGGGGTGGGAGGGGGTGGGAGGGGTACCCCAGGGCGTGCTGGGGGGGGTGGGGTGGGGGTGCATTATGGGATGGGCTGAGCCCTGGGTCAGGTGTGGCTTCCCCAGAGCATGCTGGGAAAGCGCTTCCCCAAGTGCATAATGGGGTGTCCTGTGCCACAGTGCATGCTGGGGAGACTGCCCCCCCCCGGCCCCCCCCCACTCCCCTCACCTCACCACGTGCTGCAGGCCTGTGCTGCTGGGAGCTGCTGCAGCCCCGGGGCATGCTGGGATGGCTGCAGGGCATTATGGGATGGCTCCAGGCCGGCTATGCCGCAGGGCACTGTGGGTACCGCTCGCCCCGGGGCGTTGCTGCCGCAGGGCACTGTGGGTACCGCTCGCCCCGGGGCGTTGCTGCCGCAGGGCACTGTGGGTAATGCTCACCCCGGGGCATTGCTGCCACAGGGCACTGTGGGTACCGCTCGCCCCAGGAGCATTGCTGCCGCAGGGCACTGTGGGTACCGCTCGCCCCAGGGCATTGCTGCCGCAGGGTGCTGTGGGTAACGCTCGCCCCGGGGCATTGCTGCCGCAGGGCGCTGTGGGTAACGCTCGCCCCGGGGCATTGCTGCCGCAGGGCGCTGTGGGTAACGCTCGCCCCGGGGCATTGCTGCCGCAGGGCGCTGTGGGTAACGCTCGCCCCAGGAGCATTGCTGCGCAGGGCGCTGTGGGTAACGCTCGCCCCGGGGCATTGCTGCCGCAGGGCGCTGTGGGTAACGCTCGCCCCGGGGCATTGCTGCCGCAGGGCACTGTGGGTACCGCTCACCCTGGGGCACGCGGGAGTGGTGCTGCGCGCAGGGCGCTGTGGGTAACGCTCGCCCCGGGGCATTGCTGCCGCAGGGCGCTGTGGGTACCGCTCGCCCCGGGGCATTGCTGCCGCAGGGCACTGTGGGTACCGCTCACCCTGGGGCACGCCGGGAGTGGTGCTGCTGCAGGGCACTGTGGGTACTGCTTGCCCTGGGGCATTGCTGCCGCAGGGCACTGTGGGTAATGCTCGCCCTGGGAGAAGTGCTGCCGCAGTGCACTGTGGGTAACGCTCGCCCCGGGGCATGCCGGGAATTGTGCTGCCGCAGGGCACTGTGGGTAACGCTCACCCCAGGGCATTGCTGCTGCAGTGCACTGTGGGTAATGCTCGCCCCGGGAGCAGAGCTGCCGCAGGGCACTGTGGGTAACGCTCGCCCCGGGAGCGGTGCTGCCGCAGGGCACCTTGGGTAACGCTCGCCCCGGGAGCATTGCTGCCGCAGGGCACTGTGGGTACCGCTCGCCCCGGGAGCGGAGCTGCCGCAGGGCACTGTGGGTAACGCTCGCCCCGGGAGCGGTGCTGCCGCAGGGCACCTTGGGTAACGCTCGCCCCGGGGCATTGCTGCCGCAGGGCACTGTGGGTAACGCTCACCCGGGAGCATTGCTGCCGCAGGGCACCTTGGGTAACGCTCGCCCCGGGGCATTGCTGCCGCAGGGCACTGTGGGTAACGCTCGTCCCGGGAGCGGTGCTGCCGCAGGGCACTGTGGGTAACGCTCGCCCCGGGGCATTGCTGCCGCAGGGCACTGTGGGTAACGCTCGTCCCGGGAGCGGTGCTGCCGCAGGGCACTGTGGGTAACGCTCGCCCCGGGGCATTGCTGCCGCAGGGCACTGTGTGTAACGCTCGCCCCGGGAGCATTGCTGCCGCAGGGCACCTTGGGTAACGCCTCGCCCGGGAGCATTGCTGCCGCAGGGCACTGTGGGTACCGCTCGCTCCGGGAGCGGAGCTGCCGCAGGGCACTGTGGGTAACGCTCGCCCCGGGAGCGGTGCTGCCGCAGGGCACCTTGGGTAACGCTTCGCCTGGGGCATTGCTGCCGCAGGGCACTGTGGGGTAACGCCGCCCCGGGGCATTGCTGCCGCAGGGCACCTTGGGTCGCCCGGGGCATTGCTGCCGCAGGGCACTGTGGGTAACGCTCGCCCCGGGGCATTGCTGCCGCAGGGCACTGTGGGTAACGCTCGCCCCGGGGCATTGCTGCCGCAGGGTACTGTGGGTAACGCTCGCCCCGGGGCATTGCTGCCGCAGGGCACCTTGGGTAACGCTCGCCCCGGGGCATTGCTGCCGCAGTGCACTGTGTGTAACGCTCGCCCCGGGAGCATTGCTGCCGCAGGGCACCTTGGGTAACGCTCGCCCCGGGGCATTGCTGCCGCAGGGCACTGTGGGTAACGCTCGTCCCGGGAGCGGTGCTGCCGCAGGGCACTGTGGGTAACGCTCGCCCCGGGGCATTGCTGCCGCAGGGCACTGTGGGTAACGCTCACCCCAGGAGCATTGCTGCCGCAGGGCACTGTGGGTACTGCTCACCTCGGGGCATTGCTGCCGCAGTGCACTGTGTGTAACGCTCGCCCCGGGAGCATTGCTGCCGCAGGGCACCTTGGGTAACGCTCGCCCCGGGGCATTGCTGCCGCAGGGCACTGTGGGTACTGCTCACCTCGGGGCATTGCTGCCGCAGTGCACTGTGGGTAACGCTCGCCCCGGGGCACGCTGGGAACTTTCCCCCGCAGTGGGAGGCATCTACACAGTGCTGCAGACCAAAGCCAGGGTGACTGCGGACGAATGGGGTGAGAGCTACGTCCTGGTAGGGCCCTACGTGGAGAGCAGCGTCCGCACCCAGGTGGAGCTGCTGGAGCCCCCCCAGCCCGCCCTGCGCCGTACCCTGGCCGCCATGAACGCCCAGGGCTGCAAGGTGAGCACCCCGGGGGGCACCCAAGGGGGTGGGAGCCACCCGGAGGGTGAAGGGAATCTGTGGGTCAGGGAGCTGGGAAGGGGGGGGTGGGGGCAGAGCACCCCCAGGCCCAGGAGGGAGCACCCATTGGTGCCAGGTGGGCACCCAGAGAGTACAGGGACCTCATGGGGGCACCCGTGGCAGGAAGGGTCATAGAATGGGGACACTGGGGGGGTGAGGAGAAGCTGAGGGGAGGGCGGTGAAGAGGAGTTGGGAATTTGGGGGCGGGGGAGTCCCAGGTGCTGGGGGGAGGGACACCTTTGGGTGCCCAGCCCTGGCCCTCTCATGCAAGTCAGAGCCTGCTGGGTGCTGCCAACAGGCTCTGGCTCCCCTCCCCCACCCCACGTGGGGGCTATTTTTAGCCCTTCCCCCCCAGCTCATCTTTCTCTCTCCCCTCCCCTGCAAAGGTCACAGATTTCTCCCCCCCTAAATATGGGCCTGGGGAGCCCGGGAAGCGGGGGGTAGGGACACATGTTTGGGGTGTTCTGATCTCATCTTGGGGGACTTTGGCCTTTCTTGGGAGGGTTCTGACCCAATATTTGGGAGTTCCTACTTAACTTGGGGTGTCCTGGCCCATTTCAGGGGGCACTAAGCTCATTTTAGGGGTGTTCTGGGCCAGTTTGGGGGGGGTTGACTTTTTGGGGTGTCATGACCCGTTTTGGGGCTCAGTTGAATTTGGGGCCCTGGGTACTCGACGGAAGCTCCTGGAGGGGGTTTGGTGCCCCCAAAGCTCTCTTTAGAGCTCCAGGATGGTGCTGGGGAGCCCTCTGGGGGTTCTGAAGGCTTGGGGGTCCCTCTTATCTTTGGGCTGCAGGTGCATTTTGGACGCTGGCTGATCGAGGGGAGCCCTGCAGTGGTCCTGTTGGATGTGGGGGCCACGGCCTGGAGCCTGGAGAGGTGGAAGGGAGAGCTGTGGGAGAGCTGTGCCATAGGGGTGCCCTGGTACGACCGGGAGGCCAACGACGCTGTGCTCTTCGGCTTCCTTGTCGCCTGGTTCCTGGGGGAGGTGAGTTTTGGGGCGCCCTGAGTGGTTTGGGGTCCCCAGGGTGGGGTTGGAGATCCCCAAGGGGGCTTGGAGAAGCTCAGGCAGGGTTCGAGGGTCCCTTGAGAGGGTTTGAGGGTCCCTTGGGGCATCCTCTGGGCTTCCTCCTTGCTTAGGAGTTCCTAGGAGTGTTTGGGGGTCCCCGGGTGGGGACCGAGGTGGGGCTGGGCAGGGAGGTGGCGCTGGGGGCGGCACTGGGAGGGGAGGTAGCGCCGAGGGGGTGCTGCGGTGCTGCCGCTGATGCCTCTGCCGCCCGGCGGGGGGCGCAGTTCGCGGCGCAGAGCGAGGAGCCTCCCTTCATCGTGGGCCACTTCCACGAGTGGCTGGCGGGGCTGGGGCTGGTGCTGAGCCGCGCCCGCAGGCTGCCCGTGGCCACCATCTTCACCACCCACGCCACCCTCCTGGGCCGCTACCTCTGCGCCGGCAGCGTCGACTTCTACAACAACCTGCACAACGTGAGCGCCGCCGGGGGGCGCTGCAGGGGCGTGAGGAGGAGGCTGGGAGGGGATGGGAGGGGAGTGGGAGGGGATGGGAGGGGAGTGGGAGGGGATGAGAGGGGACTGGCAGAGGACCAGGGGTCAGGGGCAGTGTCTCAGAGCCCAGGTAGGCTCAGACCCAGCTGGGGGGGGGCGGGCTAGGGGCCTGCGGGGAGTGAGGCAGTGCCTGGTGGGGTCTGGGGGCCGGGGCGGGGGCTGGCGGGGGCGGGGTCCAGGTGCCCGGGGCAGGGTCCAGAGTCCGGGTGCTGGGGCGGGGTCTGGCAGGGGTGGGGCCGGGGCGGGGGCTGGCGGGAGCAGGGTCCGGGTGCCAGGGCGGGGTCTGGCGGGGGCGGGGTCGGGTGCCGGGGCGGGGGCTGGCGGGGGGGCAGGGGCCAGGGGCCGGGGCAGTGGCTGGCAGGGGGCGGGGTCCAGGTGTCGGGGCAGGGTCCAGGGTCCAGGGTCCAGGGGCCGGGGGCCGGGGTGGGGTCTGGCGGGGGCGGGGTCTGGGGTCGGGGCGGGGGCTGGCGGGGGCGGGGTCCAGGTGCCCGGGGCAGGGTCCAGAGTCCGGGTGCCGGGGCGGGGTCTGGCAGGGGTGGGGCCGGGGCGGGGTCTGGCGGGAGCAGGGTCGGGTGCCGGGGCGGGGGCTGGCGGGGGCAGGGGCCGGGGGCCGGGGCAGTGGCTGGCAGGGGCGGGGTCCAGGTGTCGGGGCAGGGTCCAGGGTCCAGGGGCCGGGGGCCGGGGGTGGGGTCTGGCGGGGGCGGGGTCTGGGGTCGGGGCAGTGGCTGGCAGGGGCGGGGTCCTGGTGTCCGGGGCAGGGTCCAGGGTCCAGGGACCGGGGGCCGGGGTGGGGTCTGGCGGGGGCGGGGTCTGGGGTCCGGGGCAGTGGCTGGCAGGGTCCAGGGTCCAGGTGTCCGGGGCAGGGTTCAGGGTCCGGGGTCCGGGGTGGGGTCTGGCGGGGGCGGGGGCAGGGTCCGGGGTCCGGGGTCCGGGGTGGGGTCTGGCGGGGGCGGGGGCAGGGTCCGGGGTCCGGGGCGGGGGCGGTGCGTGAGCGGCGCGGTGCCGGTGCCGGTGCAGTTCGACGTGGACAAGGAGGCCGGGGAGCGGCAGATCTACCACCGCTACTGCCTGGAGCGAGCGGCCGCGCACTGCGCTCACGTCCTGACCACCGTGTCCCATGTCACCGCCGCCGAGGCCGAGCACCTGCTCAAGCGCAAGCCCGGTGCGACGCACGCGCACCCCCCGCCACGCCCCCAGGGCACGCCTCCCCCCCAGGCACAGCTTACAGCTCCCCCCAGGGCACCACCCCTCACCCCCCTGGCACAACCTCCCTAGGGCACGACCCCACTCAGGGCACCCCAGCGTCTCTAGTGGGACCCCCTAGGAGCACCCCAGCAGCCCCAGGGGGTACCCCTTAGGAGCAGCCCAGCAGCCCCAGGGAGAGCCCAGCAGCCCCAGGGGGTACCCCCTAGGAGCACCCCAGCAGCCCCACGGGGTACCCCTAGGAGCACCCCAACATCCCCAGGGGGTACCCCCAGGAGCACCCCAATATCTCCAGGCAGACCCCCAAACAGACCCACAGGCCTCAGAAGGACTCAGGAAGCCCCAGAAGGAGCTCGGGGGGCACCCCCCGTGACCCCCACTTTGCGCCCCCCCAGACCTGGTGACCCCCAACGGGCTGAACGTGCGCAAGTTCTCGGCCATGCACGAGTTCCAGAACCTGCACGCCCAGAGCAAGGCTCGCGTCCAGGAGTTCGTCCGCGGACACTTCTATGGGTGCGGCCCCCCAGGGACCCTGAGCCGCGGGGGGGAGGCAGGGGCCTGGCAGGGCTACAGCAGCCCCAGGGGGGTGGGGGCTCAGGGGGATTTGAGGGTCCCCAGGGAGGGTTTTGGGGGTGCTGAGGGAGATTTGGGGGTCCCCAGGAACGGTTTTGTGGGTGTTGAGGGGGATCTGGGGGTCCCCTGGGAAGGTTTTGAGGGTGCTGAGGGAGATTCGAGGGTCCCCAGGGAGGGTTTTTGGGGTGCTGGGGGGGATTTGGGGGTCCCCAGGGAGGGTTTTGAGAGTGCTGAGGGGGATTTGGGTGTCCCCAGGAGTGCCCTGGGGGGTGGTTTGGGGGAGTTTGCAGGGATCTTGGTGGAGCCGATGGTGGAGCCCAAGCGTTGGGGAGGGGCGGGGAGGGGGTTTGGGGGCTCTCCTGGGGAGGGTTCGGGGGCACTGAGGAGGTTTTGGGGTCCCCCCCCAGGCACCTGGACTTCGACCTGGACAAGACTCTCTTCTTCTTCATCGCCGGCCGCTACGAGTTCTCCAACAAGGGAGCTGACATCTTCCTGGAGGCCCTGGCCAGGCTCAACTACCTGCTCAGGGTGGGCGCTGGGGGGCGCTGGGGGAGTCTAGGGGGCTCTAGGGAGCATTGGGGGACACTGGGGTGTTGGGGGGCGTTGTGGACAGAAGGGGATGGGGGGGTGGGAGGGGTTGGGGGCATCGGGGATGGGGGGGGTGCACTGAGGGGGCACTGGGAGCATTGGGAGGGGGCTGGGGGGCACTGGGAAATCATCCTGGTGACCCTCTGGCTCCCCCCGGGTGGCTTTGGGTCCCCCCCGTGACGCTGTGGCGCCTCCCGGTGGCAGGTGAACGGCAGCGAGGTGACCGTGGTGGCTTTCTTCATCATGCCAGCCAGGACCAACAACTTCAACGTGGAGTCCCTCAAGGGCCAGGCTGTGCGCAAGCAGCTCTGGTGGGGACCCCCCGGGACCCCCCAAGGGCCCCAAGCACCCCAAAGTGTCCCCGAGGAGCCCCAAAATGGCCCCAAGCACCCCAAAGTGTCCCCAGGGAGCCCAAAGTGTACCCAAGGAGCCCCAAAGTGGCCCCTAGCACCCCATAGTGTCCCCAAGGAGCCCCAAAGTGGCCCCAAGCACCCCAAAGTGTCCCCAAGGAGCCCCAAAGTGGCCCCAGGGAGCCCAAAAGTAGCCCCAAGGAGCCCAAAGTGGCCCCCAAGGACCCCAAAAACATCCTCGTGGACCCCAAAATGCCCCCGGGGACCCAAATCCCCTCCAGGACCCTCCCAGTCCCTCCCCAGGGTCCTAAATCCCACCCCCCCAGGACCCACCCAAACCCTCCAGGGGCATCCCCAGGGTCCCAAATTCCCCCCCAAGACTCCCCCAGGGAGCCCTAGGCCCCCCCAAAAAAACCCAGGACTCACCGAGGCCCCCCAGTTGTGACCTCCCCCCCCCCATTTTTTGCCCCCCAGGGACACAGCCAACGCCGTGAAGGAGAAGTTTGGGAAGAAGCTCTATGAGTCCCTGCTGGTGTAAGGCACTGGGGGGCGCTGCACTGGCCTGGACTGGGCTGGACTGGTCCATGCTGGTCCGTACTGGGCTGGACTGGTCCGTACTGGTCCATACTGGGCTGGACTGTTCCATGCCTGGCTGGACTGATCCGTACTGGGCTGGACTGATCCATACTGGTCCATACTGGTCCATACTGGGCTGGACTGTTCCATACCTGGCTGGACTGGCCCATACTGGGCTGGACTGGCCCGTACTGGGCTGGACTGATCCATACTGGTCCATACCTGGCTGGACTGGCCCATACTGGCTGGACTGGCCCATACTGGGCTGGACTGGTCCGTACTGGGCTGGACTGGTCTGTACTGGGCTCTGTATTCATATAGAACCACCTCAGGGCTTGGAAGGGATCTCAGAGGTCTGAGCTGGGCTGGGCTGGGTCCGTGTGAGTCCATGCTGCTCTGGCCTGGTTCCTGTCCTTTGCTGTGAGGGGGGGGTCCTCATTCCTGCCCCCTCCCCCCCAGAGGCAGCCTGCCAGACATGAACAAGATGCTGGACAGGGAGGACTTCACCATGATGAAGAGAGCCATTTTCGCCACCCAGGTGTGGGCCACGAAGGGTCTCCAAATGCCACTTTTCCGGGGCGGGGCACCCCAAATTCGTGCCTTTTCACCCCAACTTGTCCCTCCTCTCCCCCCCAGAGGCAATCCTTCCCCCCTGTGTGCACCCACAACATGCTGGATGACGCCACAGACCCCATCCTGACCACCATCCGCCGCATCGGGCTCTTCAACAGCAGCAGCGACAGGGTCAAGGTGGCAGCCGGGGGCGGGGGGGGGAAGGGCCTGGGGGGGCAAAAGTGGACCTGGGGTAGTCTTGGAGATCCTAGGGGGGATTTGGTGGAGCTGGGTGGTCTTGAGAAGGCTCTGGTGGTGCTGGGGGGGGTCCCTGCTGACCCTCTGTCCCTGCCCCCTCCCCATTTCAGATCATTTTCCACCCTGAGTTCCTGTCCTCCACCAGCCCCCTGCTGCCTGTGGACTATGAGGAGTTTGTCCGTGGCTGCCACCTGGGAGTCTTCCCCTCCTACTACGAACCCTGGGGGTACACCCCGGGTGAGATGCCCCCCCCCAGAAGTGTCCAAAAGTGTCACCAGGCCCCCTCCCCCTCCCCCCACCTCCCCTTTAATCCCCTTCAAGCCCCCCCGACCCTCTTCCCCCACCAAACCTCCCTCCAACCCCTCCTCAGCCCTCCACAACCTCTCCCCAACCTCCAGCACAGTCCTCAAGTGCCCCTTGTCCCCCCCAGCTCCCCTCCAACCCCCCTTTAATGCCCTTCAAACCCCCTCTAGCCCCCTCATCCCTTCTTTTTACCCCCCCAAATCCCTTCCTACCCCCTCCCCTGTTCCCCTCCCTCAGCCCCAGTTCCTCTCCCTGCCCCCAGCTGAGGTTGTCCTCTCCTTGGCCAGCTGAGTGCACAGTCCTGGGCATCCCAAGCGTCTCCACCAACCTCTCAGGCTTTGGCTGCTTCATGGAGGAGCACATTGCAGACCCCTCAGCCTATGGTGGGTGGGGAGGGGTCCCCAGGGCCTGCAGGGGTCCTAAGGTCACGGGCGGAGGGTGGGGGCCTTGGGGCATGGGTGAAGGGTGTTGGGGTGTGGGTGGGGGTCTCAGGGGCATGAGTGGGAGTCCCCAGGGTGTGTGGGGGGTCCCTGGGGCATGGGGAGGGTCCTAAGGTCATGGGTGGGGGTCTCAAGGACATGGGTGGAGGTTCTAAGGTCATGGGTGAAGGGTTTTGGGTCATAGGTGGGGGTCCCCAGGGGGTGGGGGAGGGGGTCCAGAGGTCTGGGTGTTTTGGTTGGGCTTCTGGGTCCATGGGTAGAGGTCTTGGGTCACAGGTAGGGGTTCCTGGGTGTCTATCGTGATCCTTTAGTCCTTCACCTCCTGGATCTTTGCCCCCCTGGGTCCTTGGCTCTTTGAGCCCTTCCCCACTTTGCTCCTTGGCCCCCTGGGTCCTGGGGTCTCCAGCAACTTGGCTCCTTGGCTCCTGCACCTCTTGGGTCCTGGCTCCTTGGCTCCTGGATCCTTGGCTTCTTGGCTCCTGGATCCTTGACTCCTGGATCCTTGGCTCCTTGCCCCCTTTCCCTCCTTCCCCCTCCCTTTCCCCTCTCTCTCTCCTTCACCTTTCGCCCTTCCCCCGCCCCGCCTGACCTGGCCTCCCCCGCAGGGATCTACATCGTGGACAGGAGGTTCCGAGCCCCCGAGGAGTCCTGTGCCCAGCTGACCTCCTTCCTGTACAGCTTCTGCCAGCAGAGCCGGCGGCAGCGCATCGTGCAGCGCAACCGCACCGAGCGCCTCTCCGACCTGCTCGACTGGAAGTACCTGGGCAGGGTGGGTGAGCTCCAGCGCCCCCCCGCGGCCCCTCCGCCGCCCCGGGGAGGTCTGGAGGTGCCTGGGGGGTTCTGGGTGGGGCTATGCAGGGTTTGGAGAGGTTCCTGAAGGTCCTGGGGGGGTCTCTGATGACTCTGGGTGGGGGTCCTGAGCCCTTTTTCGTCTCTCCCCCCCAGTACTATACCTTTGCCCGGAGAATGGCCCTGGCCAAGGCCTTCCCTGACAACTTCACCTATGAGCCCCCTGAGGCTGCTGCTGTGAGTAACGCCCCCCAGATAACCCCTGGGACCCCCCTACCCCCCAAGTCCCCCCCCAGCCCCCACTGACTTCCCCCAACCCCTTTTTCACCCCCCCTGACCCTTTCCCCCCCCCCAGTCTCCTCCAACCCCTTTCAATATCTCCCTCCTCAGCTCCTCCCTTAAACCCCTTCGAGTGCCCCCAGTTTTTGGGTGACTCCTCCCCCAGCTCCCCCTCCACCCCCATTGACCCCCGACCCCTTTTAACCCCACCCCCAGACCCTTCCCCCACTCTCCCAATCTCCTCCAACCCCTGTCAGTATCTCCCCTCACCTACCCTGGGGGGGTCGAGGGGGCGGATCCCCTTAAACCCTTTCACTATCTAAGCTGCCCCCCGACTCTAATTGTGACTTTTTGGGGGTGCCCCTCCCCCCACCGCAGAGCTTCCGCTACCCCCGGCCGGCCTCGGTGCCGCCCTCCCCCGCCCTCTCTCGGCTCTCCAGCCCCAGGCACAGCGACGAGGAGGACGAACGCTACGACGAGGAGGAGGAGGCAGCCAAGGACAGGGTCAACATCCGCCGCCCCCACAGCCCCCCCGGCCTCACCCCCACCAGGAACTGAGCCTCCCCCGATTTATTTAACCCCCCCCACCTTTAAACACACTCCCCCCCCAAAAGAGTTTGGGGCACCCTCCAGCAGATGGGGGCAGCCCAAAGCCTCCTTCCCCCTCCTGTGCCTGGAGGAAAAGCTGCAGGGAAGGGGATTTTGGGGACTCCCCCACCCTATTTTCGAGGGGGGGCCAACACCTAAGCACTCCCCCCCCAATTTATTTGGTCCTCACTTCTCTCCTAGCCCCCCCCAGAAGAATTTGGGGCACCCCCCAACAGCTGGGGGCAGCCCAATGCCTCCTTCCCTCTTCTGTGCCTGGAGGAAAAGCAGCAGGGAAGGGGATTTTGGGGCCCCTTCCGCACTATATTTTGGGGGGGGGGCAACACTTAAGCACCACCCACCAATTTATTTGGCCCTCACCTCACTCCTAACCTCACCCCAAAAAGTTTGGGGCGCCCCACTCCAATGTGAGGCCTCCTTCATTCCCCCCCCCCCCAAAAGGTGGCAAGGAAGAGATTAAAAAAAGAGGGGAGGGGGGAGGGGATTTTAGGGACCCCCCCAGACTTTATTGGGGGGGGGGAGGCAACATTTAACCCCCCCCAGCTCTTGCTCAGGCTCAGCCCCATAGAAATCAGGGGGTGGGGGGCAGCCCCAATCCCTGTTGCCCCCCCAGAGCACCCACCCCCAAAGCCTTCTCAGTGCCTGGACTCAGCCTCACAGCGAGGGAGACAAAATGGGGGGGGGGGTTCCCCCACAATTTTATGCCCCCCCCCCCAAATAAATAAAAGAGGGGGGGGGGTTGCTGTGGGGCAGCCCCCCTGGAGTGGATAACCAAAGGGGGGGGGCGGGAGGGGGAGGGGTCCACATCCGTCCGTGTCCCCCCGCGGCACAGTGGAGAATAAAAAGGTTCTTGGCGCCCCCCCCACCCCGACCCCCCCCCGCCTCAGCTTGGGGTTATTGGGGGGGGGGAAGGGGGCAAAGGTGGGGACCCCACCCCGAGGTGTGGGACCTCTGCCCCCCCAGTTATTCAGGGGGTGCTCCGGGGAGCCCTCGAACTGTGAAGCAGTTTTGGGGCCCCACCCCCGCCTTAAAGGTCAGGTTTAGGACACACACACACACACCCCCATTTCGGGGTGGGTTTGGGACCCCCCAGCGTCGGTGGCAGCTCTGGGGACCCTCCCCTTCAATTCTGGCCCCCAGTCCAGCCCGGGGGGGACAGTTTCAGGGCCCCCCCAGTTTCTGGGGTGCTTTTGGGGGTTCCCCTCCCCCTCGTGGGTCACTCCCGCTGGGGGCGTGGTTAGGGCGTGGGGTGTGTGGGTAGGGGGCGTCCCAGGGGGCGTGGCTATGAGGGGTAGGGGCTTGAGCTGGAGGTGTGGGTCAAGGGGGTGGGGTCATTGGTGTACGGGGGCGTGGCTATGAAAGGGCGTGGTTTTGCAAAAGGGGGGGCTTGAGGGGAAGGGGTGTGGTTATGTGGGGGTGTGGCTAAAGGATGAGGGGCGTGGTTTGTTGTCACGGGGGCGTGGCTATACCATAAGGGGGCGAGGCTAAGGCATCAGTGGGTGTGGCTTATGGTCGGGGGCGTGGCTAAGGCCCGGGTCACATCCCCTGGGGTTGGTTCAGGGGTCAGAAGGGGGCGGTGAGGGGGTGCGGCAAGAGAGTGGGGCGGGGGCGTGTCTGGGGGCGGGGCCTGCCGGGGGTTTCCCGCGCGCGCCGCCTTGTGCTCAGTTACGTCATGGGGATTCCCTCGCTCGCGTGCCTCCTGCTGCTGGCGGCCGGGGCCGGAGCCCTGCTGCGGTGAGGGGGGGGCGCGGGGGTGGGGAACCGCAGGGAGAGGAAAAGAGGGGGAGGGGAAAAGGGGGGCGGGGAGGAGGGGGAGGAGACCCCTCCCCAACCCCAACGAAACATCTGGGGATGTCCTGATCCCCAACTTCTTGAGGGGAGTCCCATGGGTGATAGGTTGCAGGGGGTGGGGGAGTAAGTGGGGAGAGGGTCCCGGGATGGTCGAGGGGGGAGGGAGTCCCCCCCAAGCTCCCCCCCTCAGGGACACTCCCAAGGGAACCCCAGAAAATAAGTCGAGGGGAGGTGATTCTAAGGGGGGAATGAAGGGGAGGGGTCCCCAAATCCTGAGTGGGGGCCAGGGGGAGGTCATCGACCACTGGGTGCCCCCCCGCGGGTCCTAAGCTTATGGGGGGAGGTCCCATCCTTATAGGTGGCCCACGAGAGGGGGAGGGGTAGGGAGGGGGTCCCCAAATGTCTTTCTGAAGGGGGGGGGGGGAATGAGGGGGGTCATCCAAACACTTGGAGCTCCCCCAGGGAAAGATTTGGGGCTGGGAACACACACCTGGGTGGGGGAAAGGGTTTAGGGGGGAGGGAGGAGGCAAAAAGGGCGGGGGGGGGGGGGTCCCAGGAGGTGGGGAGGGGGTGCTGGTGGTGGTTGTTGGATGTTTTTTTGGGGGTGGGGCCCCCCAAAAGCCCAAAGGTGGTGCCCAGCCGGGGGCAGGAACCGGTCAGACTCGCTCCAATCAGAGCCCCACCCGCAGGGGCGTGACCCCGCCCGTGACCTTTGACCTCATCCTGTGACCCCCCCCCTTGCCCTCACTCCCCCCCCGTGCTTCATTAATCCCTCCCCCCCAATTAACCCCTCATTACCCTGACACCCCCCTCCCCTCCATAAGGAGCCCCCCAGTGAGTTTGTTCCCCCCCTGCACCCTAAGGGTCCCCCAGGTTCATTCCCACTCAGCTCATTAACTTAATTAACTTAATTAACCTCATTAAGTTCATTAAGTCCTTCGTGGTGAGACCCAAAAGTGTCCCTTCCCCCCCACAACCCCCCCACGGGGGGTTTCCTGTTTAGGGAACAACCCTCACCACCCCCCCCTCCCCAATTAACCACATTAATGCCTCATTAAGGTCATTCGATTAATTAATTAAGCTCATTAAGCCCTCTGGTGGTGGTGGTGGGGGGCGCTCAAGACTGACCCCCACCCCTAAGTGGGGGTTTCCTGCTTTTTAGGGACTCCCCCCCTTATCCCTCCCCCCTCGTTAACTGCCTCAGTTAACCCTCCCCCTAATTAACCTCTCACCTAATGAATTTTCCCCTCCCCTAATTAACACCCCAATTAATTATTCCTCTTCTAATTACTCCCTCTTCTAATAATTACCCCCTCCCCTAATTAACTCCTAATTGCCCCCTCCCCAATTACCTATCCCCTCCCCTAATTAATTGCCTCCATCTCTACTTAATTGCCACTAAATTAATCATCCCCTCCCCTAATTATTTATCTTCTCTCCTAATTAATTACTCCCCTCCCCTAATTACTTAAGCCCCCCCCAATTTATTATCCCCTCCCCAATTAATTACTCTCTCCCCTAATTAATTCTTGTCCTTCCCCCCTCCCTCCCTCCCCACAGCATCCCCCTGGAGAGGGCTCCCTGGGTGCCCCCCAAGTTCTGGGGGGGGTCCGGGGGGGGCCCCCGCAGCCGGAGTGGGGGAGGGGGAGAGGCTGCAGCCCCTACCCGGCTCCATAACTTCATGGATGTGAGTGGGGGGGCCGGAAGTTATGTCAAAACCCCCGGGGGGGGGGGGGGGCGGGCAAGCTGGGACCATTGTGGGGGGCTGGAGTCATAGGGGAGGAGATTGGGGCGGGATTGGGACACAGGGACACAGGGAGTGGTCTCGGGGGCATTCTGGGGGGGAACTGTGGACACTTGGGGGGGGGGGATGTCACAGAATGGGGGGGAGGGTGGTGAGGATTTGGGGGGTATATGAGGACATGGAGGGGGGGAGGAGACTGGAAGGATGGGGGTGGGGGATGGGGGAGGAGACTGGAAGGATGGGTGTGGGGGCAAGTTTGGGGACGTTGGGGGGTTGGGTACATTTGGGGGCGGTTGGGGACATGAGAGCTGGAGGGGTGTGGGGGGAGACACCAATGGAGGGCACCAGGAGGGGGCAGGGGGTGGGGGTGAGGGGGGGGGATACCACCATAAGGACATGGCAGAGAGAGGGGACGTCGGGGAGATGTTGGGGGGGGTCCTTGGGGCCATTTTGCAGGGGGGAGTGACATCTGTCCCCCCGCCACCCCCTTGCCCCCAGGCCCAGTACTATGGAACCATCTCGCTCGGGACCCCCCCCCAGCCCTTCAGGGTCATCTTTGACACAGGCTCCGCAGACCTCTGGGTGCCCTCCTCCCGCTGCTGCCTGCTCTACCTGGCCTGCTGTGAGGGGGGAGGGGCTTAAATGGGTGTGGCCGAGGTGGGAGGGTCCTAAAAGGGTGTGGTCGAGGTGAAGGAGTGTGGGCGGTGGGGGCCAGAGGGGAGTGGGGGGTGACTGGGAGGGGTTGTCGGGGGTCTTCACCCTTCTCCTCCCTGCCTTTCACTGGCCTGGTAGGACAGAGGAGTGGCTTAAAGGGGTGTGGTCCGGGTGGGTGTGGTCTAAGGGGGTGTGGTTGAGCCAAAGGGGTGTGGACTAGGAGGGCAATTGCCTGGGTTGAGCTGGGTGGGGCAAGGGTTTGGGCATGGCTTAGGGGGTCCAGATGGGGAGTGGCCACCCTGACTGCACCTTTCTTGACCCCACTCCTCCCCTCTCCCAGGGCTCCACCCCCACTACCAGCCTGCCCTGTCCAGCACCCACAGGCCCAACGGCTCTGCCTTCGCCATCACCTACGGCAGCGGCAGCCTCCGAGGGTTCCTGAGCCAGGACACCCTCACGGTGGGCGGGGCCAAGGGCTTGAGGTGGTGGGGGCGGTGGGGGCGTGGCCTAAGTGGGTTGGGGCCCTGATGATCATCTGGGGAGCCAGGAGGAGGAGGAAGGCGAGGAGGGGAAATGACAGGGGTAGGGGGAGTGGGTGTGGTTTAGAGGGGTGTGGTCTATGAGGGTAGGGGGGTGAGTGGGTGGAGTCATGGGGTGTGGCCTCTGGGGACTGGGGGGGTGCGGGAAGCAGAGGAAGGGGAGAGGAGGTGAATCAAAAGGGAGCAGGGTGAGTGAGGGTGGCTTGGAAGGGTGTGGCCTAAGAGGGTGTGGCTTGATTAGGTGGGGTCATGAGGGTGTGGCCTGAGTGGGTGTGGACTGTGGGTTGGGAAGGGAGGAGGAAGAGAAAGCCCTCCTGTGCCCATGGGGTGAGGTGACTGCATTGGGGGTCCCCCACCCATGGGGGTCCATATTTGTGCCCCGCTCACTGCCGCCCCCTGCCGGCGGTGCCCCACAGGTGTCCAACGTCTCGGTGCCCAACCAGACGTTCGCCGAGGCAGTGGCGCTGCCGGGCATGGCTTTCGCGGCCGCTCGCTTCGACGGGGTCCTGGGCTTGGCCTTCCCCGCGGCCGCGGCCGGCCCTGCGCTGCCGGTGTTCGACAACATGATCAGGAGAGGCCTCTTCCGCCACAACGTCTTCTCCTTCCGCCTGCGCAGGTGCCCTGCGCCGCCCCCCCTGCTGCACCCCCTCCTCCTGCACCCCCTCCTCCTGCACCCCCCCCGCTGCACCCCCTCCTCCTGCACCCCCTCCTCCTGCACCCCCCGCTGCACCCCCTCCTCCTGCACCCCCTCCTCCTGCACCCCCAGATGCACCCCCGCATCCCCCGCACATTCCCTCTGCACCCCCTGCTGCACCCCCGCTGCACCCCAGTGCTGCACCCCCTCCTGCCCCTCCTGCTGCACCCCCTCCTGCACCCCTCCTGCTGCACCCCCAGCTGCACCCCCGCTGCATCCCCTCCTCCTGCACCCCCTCCTCCTGCACCCCCGCTGCAACCCCAGCTGCACCCCTGCACCTCCCGCACATCCCCTCTGCACCCCCTGCTGCACCCCCTGCTGCATCCCCTCCTCCTGCACCCCCGCTGCAACCCCCAGCTGCACCCCCACTGCACGCCCCCGCACATCCCCTCTGCACCCCCTGCTGCACCCCCTCCTCCTGCACCCCCTCCTCCTGCACCCCCTGCAGCCCCCGCTTCACCCCCTCGCTGCACCCCCTGCTGCACCCCACTATGGCTCTACTATGCCTCCACTACTTCTCTACTACGCCACTACTACAGCACTGCTATGTCTTTACTACGCCCTCTAACCACCCCCAACCCTGCCCTCACTACCCCCTACGTCCCCCCTGTTGCCCCCCACTGTGCCTCTGCTATGCTTTTACTACACCTCTACTACAAATAATCTTTGGGAGCCCTCAACCCCCCCTTGGGACCTCCCAAATCCCTCCCTGGGACCCCCAAATCCCCCTAAGAGCCCCAGTTCCTCCCCAGATACCCCTTTGGGACCCTCAAATCCCCCCTTGGGACCCCACCCCCTCCCCCGGGTTGTTCTATATTCCCCATTGGGATCCTCAAATCCTCCCTTAGGATCCCCTAAACCCCCTGAGGGCCCCCAAACTCCTCCGGGTCCCCCAGAATCCCCCTTAAACCCTCCAAGCCCCTCCTTGGGACCCCCAAATCCCCCTGGCTCCCCCCAAATCGCCCCTCGGGCCCCATCCAAGTCCTTTTGGGACCCCCAGATCCCCCTGGGGACCCCTCCCCCAATCCCCCCTGACCCCCCCACCTGTCTGTATGCCCCCAGCGGGGCGGAGGAGGGGGATGGGGGGGAGCTGCTGCTGGGGGGCATCGACGAGAGGCAGTTCCAGGCCCCCCTGCACTACATCCCAGTGTCCAAGGCCAGCTACTGGCAGCTACACATGGACAGGTGAGAGACCCCCGCCAAACAACCCCCAATTAACTGCCCCCCTGAGCCCCTAATTTGCCCCCCTGAACCACTAATTGCCTCCCCAATATCACCTAATTGCCCCCCCCAATTGCCTCCTAATCCCTCTACGCCATTGAACCCCCTAATTGCCCCCCAGCCCCCCTAACTGCCCCCTGAGACTCCCAAACTATACCATGGTTCCCCCTAATTGCCCCTCAACCCTGCTAACCGCACCTCCTGACCCCCCTTAATTGCCCCCAACCCTTCTAACTGCCCTCTGGGACCCCTTAACCACCTCTCACCCCCCCAGATTTCCCCTCTTTGACCCCAAATTTTGTCCCCCCTCCAGGGTGTCAGTGGGATCCCCAGAGACCTCGGGGTGCAGGGATCCCCCCCTGTGCAGGGGGGGCTGTGAGGCCATCGTGGACACAGGAACCTCTCTGATCACTGGGCCCAGCCAGGAGGTGGATGCCCTGCACCGGGCCCTGGGGGGCATCAAGGCCCTGGGGGGGCAGGTAGGGACATGGTGGGGGGCGGCAGGCAACAGAGAGCTGGGGGGAGCAGGAAGGGAGCTGGAGCGGGAGGAAGGGATCGGGGGGGGGCAGGAAGGGAACTGGGTTGGGGGCAGCAGGGACCTCCTCAGGGTCCCCACTTGTGTCCTCTCTCCCAGTACCTGCTGGACTGTGCCAAGGTCTCCTCCCTGCCCAACATCAGCTTCGTGCTGGAAGGGCACAGCTTCAGCCTGGGCCCCCAGCACTACATCCTGCAGGTGGGTACAGCCCTGACACCCCCAGGTCCCCCCTGGGTCCCCCCTGTCACCCCCCTGACAGTGTCCCCCTCTCCCCCAGCCTCCCTCTCTCCCCCTCTCCCCCCTTCTCCCCTCTCCCTCTCCCCACCTTCCCTCTCCCCCTTCCCCCTCTCGCCATCTCCCCTCCTTTTCTCCCCTCTCCCCCTGTGCCTCCCCCTCCCCCTCCTCCCCATCCCTTTGGCCGTCCCCCACACGTGTCGCCCCTCCCCCCCTGTCGCCCCCACCCAGGTGTCCCAGTGGGGGTCTCCCACCTGCGTGAGCGGCTTCATGGCCCTGGACGTGCCCCCCCCCGCGGGGCCGCTCTGGATCCTCGGCGACGTCTTCCTCTCCCAGTACTATGCAGTCTTCGACCGGGACCACAACAGGGTGGGGCTGGCCCCCAGCAAGTGACAGCCCCTCCCCTCCCTGCTTTGGGGACCCCTCCCCTCACGGGGGACCCCTCCCCCAGCCCCCTCTGGAGACATCAACATCAAGCTGGAACCAACACTCCCCCGGGGACCCTCCCTCTAGGACACTCTCTTGGGAACAGCCCCTCTGTGCCCCCCACCCCTCGAGGAGCCCACTCTGGGACCCCCCCCTTTGGGGACCCCCCCTCCTTGAGGACCCCCTTTGTGTCCCCCTCTCTGCTTGGGGACATCCCCCCCCACCTTCGGGCACCTTCTGCGGGGTCCCCCAATAAAGAGTCACTGGGCTGGGGGCTCCTGGTCCCAGTTTCTTACCATGGGGGCAGTGACCCCAAAGCCTGTGCCACCCTCCCTCCCCCCCGGGGTGCTGCCCCTCCGGTCCCCGGAGCCCCCAGACCCTCCCAGGATCCCCCAGTAGGGGGCCTGTAGCCCCCAGGCCCTCGCGCGGGCTGGGCGTGCCGATCAAAGTGGGCGGAGCTTAGGTGCTCCTGAGGGTGTGTCCTCCCTCTTGGCGGGCGGGGCGTCAATGGGACGGGCGTGTCCCAGCTACCTGGGGGCGTGGCTTCCCCGGGCATGGGTGGAGCCAACCACACTGGGCGTGGTCTCATAGGGAGTGGGCGGGTCACTCTCCCGGGGCGCGTGGTCGTGCGCCCAATGGGCGTGTCCTTGTGCAGTGGGCAGGGCCGCGGGGGTGGGAAACAGGGCGGTGGGCGTGGCTTCCTGTGGAGCGGGCGGGGCCTCGCCTCCAACCGGCCAATTGGGCGGCGCCCTCCCCGCGGGCGGGCGGAGCTGCCTCCTCTGTGGGCGGTGCTTCCTCCTGTGGGCGTGGCCGGCGCCGTCTCCGCGCCTGCGCAGTGTGTGGGGTGCAGGGGACGCGGCCGGGATGCGGCAGCCGCCGCGGGGTCCCCTCCGGCCTCTCTCGGCTCCCCTCGGCTCTCTCTCGGCTCCCCTTGGGCCTCCCTCGCTCCCCTTCGGCTCTCTCTCGGCTCCCTTCGGGCCGCCGCGGGGCCTCCTCGGCCGTCTCCGGGTTCCGCTCGGCTGCCTCCTCTCCTCGGAGCCGCTGCGAGCTGCCTCCGGCTCCGCGCTCAGGGCTGCCCTCTCCCGCTGCGGCTCCTTCCCAGCTCCCCTAAGCTGCCTCCGAGCCCCCTTCGGCTCCCTCCGCCTTCCCTTCGGCTCCCTCCGCCTTCCCTTCGGCCGCCTGCGCTCCCCCCGCGGCTGCCCCCTCAGGCGCTGCCCGCTGCGCGCGGCGGGGCCATGGGCTGGCACGCGGAGCGGGACAAGGTGGTGATCAACGTGGGGGGGGTGCGGCACGAGACCTACCGCAGCACGCTGCAGACGCTGCCCGGCACGCGCCTGGCCGGCCTGGCCGAGCCCGGCGCCGCCGCGCGCTTCGACTACGACCCCGCGGCCGGCGAGTTCTTCTTCGACCGGCACCCGGCCGTCTTCGCATACGTCCTCAACTACTACCGCACCGGCAAGCTGCACTGCCCGGCCGACGTCTGCGGGCCGCTCTTCGAGGAGGAGTTGGCCTTCTGGGGCATCGACGAGACCGACGTGGAAGCCTGCTGCTGGATGAACTACCGGCAGCACCGCGACGCCGAGGAGGCCCTCGACAGCTTCGAGAGCCCCGAGGGGCCCGGGCCCCCCGAGCCCGCCGAGCCCAAGCGCCTCTGCCTGGAGGAGGGGAGGCCGGCGGGCTGGTGGAGGAGGTGGAGGCCGAAGCTCTGGGCGCTCTTCGAGGACCCTTACTCGTCCAGGATGGCCAGGGTGAGGGGGCGGGGGGGGGGCTCTGGGGGGGCCCAAGGCGCTTAGAGGGGGTCTGAGGGGGCTTAGGAAGGGTTGGAGAGATTCTGAGGGGGTTTAGAGGGGCATCTGAAGGGGTTGAAGGAGATCTGAAGGGGTTTAGGAAGGGTTGAAGGGAGTCTGAGGGGGTTTAGGTGGAGTCTGAGGGGGTTGCAGGGGGTCTGAGGGGGTTTAGGAGGGGTCTGAGGGGGTTGCAAGGGGTCTGAGGGGATTTAGAGGGGGTTGCAGGGGGTCTGAGGGGGTTTAGGTGGAGTCTGGGGGGTTTAGGAGGGGCCTGAGGGGGTTTAGAGAGGGTTGAAAGGGGTCTGAGGGGGTTTAGAGGGGGTTGGAGAGGGTTAAGTGGGGTCTGAAGGAGTCTTGAAGGGGATTTAAGGGAGTCTTGGGGGGGTCTGAAGGGGCTTAGGGAGAGTTGAAGGGGGTGTGGGGCGCTCTGAGGGGCTCTTGAGGGGTCTCAAGTGGTTGAAGGGAGTCTGAGAGGGTTCGGAGGGGCTCGGGGAGGGTTAAGTGGGGGCTGAGGGGTTTAGAGAGGTCGTGAGGGGGTCTTGAGTGGCTCTCGAGGGATTATGAGGGGGCTGAAGGGGGTCTGAGAGTGTCCGGAGAGGGTTTATGGGGGTGGGGAGGGGGTCTTGAAGGGGGTCTGAGGGGATTTTGTGGCAGTTAAAGGGGGTCTGGGGGGGGGTGGGCTTGAAGGGATTTGGGGAGGGGAGGGGCTTGAGGGAGATTGTGAGGAGGTCTGAGGGGGTCTTGAGGGGACTTAGGGCGGGCTGAGGAGGCCTAGAGGGGGTTTAGGGAGTGTCTGAGTGAGGTCTTGAGGGAGTTTAGGGGGGGCTGAGGAAGTTTGGGGGGGCTCTGAGAGGATTTGCGAGGGGGGGTCTGAGGGGGCCTTGAGGAGGTTTAGGAGGGTTTGGGGGGAGGCTAGGAGGGAAATTTGAGGGTCCTGAGGGCGGCATTTGGGAGGGGTCGAGTTTTTCCGGGGGGGGCAATTTAAAGGGGGGATCTTGAGGTGTAGGAGGAGCCTGGGGGGGTCTGAAGGGTTGGCAGGGGACAAGCTAGGGGGGTCTTGACCTTTGGAGGGGGAGGGAGGGATAAAAAGAATGGGGCTGCCCCTCCTCCCCCCCTTAAATCCCCCTCCCCCCAGTGTCCCCTGTCCCCTCCCAGTGTCCCCAGTTCCCCCTTCCCCCCCCCCCAAACCCTGGCCCTGATCCTGCCGCAGAGAGGCCCAGGAAAGGGGGGGGTGCGGGGGGGAGCTCAGGACCGCACTGCAGTGCCCCCTCCCCCCCCTTGGCCTTGTCCTACATCCCCTCCCCCCTCCTCTCCCCCTCCCCCCCTCCTTTTTATTCATTGTCACCACCCTCCCCCGTGTCCTACATCCCCCCCCCAAATCTTTGCCCTAAATCCTGTCCCCCTTTATGTCCCCTGTCCCCCCTTCATGTCTCTTGTGTGTCTCTCCCCCAAGCTAAAGAGTCCTCAACCTGCCCCCCATCCTTGGCCTAAATCCAGCCCCCATGTCCCCTGTGTCCCCCACCTTGTGTCCCCAATTCGCTTCTTCCCCCTCCCCCGAACTGGCCTAGATTTTGTCCCAACCCCACCATGTCCCCTGTGTCCCCCATATCCCAACCCTCCCACATCCCCTGTGTGTCCCCTCAGGTCCCAGTCCCCCATATCCCAACCCCCAGGTCCCAGTCCCCCATATCCCAACCCTCCCATGTCCCCTGTGTCCCCCAGGTCCTACCCCCGCCATGTCCCAACCCCTGCTGTGTCCCCCCATCTCCCCCATGTCCCCTGTCTCTCTCCCATCCCCCTCCATGTCCCCCTGTGTCCTCCCAATATCCCAACCCATCTCCCCCATGTCCCCCTGTGGCCCACTCGTAGCCCAACCCCCATCTCCCCCATGTCCCCTGTGTTCCCCTGCAATGTCCCCAACCCCCATGTCCCAAACCCCTATGTCCCAACCCTCTCCAGTGTCGCCCCCCTTGTCCCCCCCCCCACAATGTCCCCTCTGTGCCCCCTTGGTGTCCCCAGTGCTCCCTCATGTCCCCACCCCCAACCTGTGTCCCCGCCATGTCCTCTCTGTCCCCTCCATGCTGTCCCCAAATGCCCCCAGTGTCCGTTCTACCCCTCCCAAAATGTCCCCTGTGCCTCCCCAAATCTCCCCAGTTCCCCCCAGATCCGTCGAGGGGGGCAGGAATCAATAGGGACCGGCAGAAGGCGTTGAGCAGGGAAGCAGAGAGCAGGAAGCCAGCAGGAGCCAGCAGGGAGCCGGCAGGAGCCAGCAGGAGCAGGCAGGGAGCCGGCAGGAGCAGGCAGGGAGCCGGCAGGAGCAGGCAGGAGCCAGCAGGGAGCTGGCAGAGCTTCATTGGTTCCCCACACCACTTATTGCTACCACTGCCACACCTCCCCTCTCCGGGGGGGGTCCATGAGCGGGGGGGCCCAAAATTGGTCTTCTATTGGCTACTGACGGATCACAGGTGGCCTCCATGGTTTCCTTGGGTCCGAGATTGGAGATCCTTCTGGGTCTCTGGTGGCTCCTGTTGGGTCTCGGTGGCTCCCGTTTGGCCTCTGATGGCTCCTGTTGGGTCTCGGTGGCTCCCGTTGGGTCTCAGTGGCTCCCGTTGGGTCTCGGTGGCTCCCATTGGGTCTCGGTGGCTCCCGTTGGGTCTCGGTGGCTCCCGTTGGGTCTCGGTGGCTCCCGTTGGGTCGCGATGGCTCCCGTTGGGTCTCGGTGGCTCCAGTTGGGTCGCGATGGCTCCCATTAGGTCTCGGTGGCTCCCGTTGGGTCTCGGTGGCTCCCGTTGGGTCGTGATGGCTCTCGTTGGGTGCTGATGGCTCCCATTGGGTCTCAGTAGCTCCCGCTGGGTCGCGATGGCTCCCGCTGGGTCGCAATGGCTCCCGTTAGGTCGCGATGGCTCCCGTTGTGTCTCAGTAGCTCCCGTTAGGTCGCGATGGCTCCCATTGTGTCTCAGTAGCTCCCGTTGGGTCGCGATGGCTCCCATTGTGTCGCAGTAGCTCCCGTTGGGTCGCGATGGCTCCCGTTGTGTCGCAGTGGCTCCCGTTGGGTCGCGATGGCTCCCGCTGGGTCTCGATGGCTCCCGTTGCGTCTCGATGGCTCCCGCTGGGTCTCGATGGCTCCCGTTGGGTCGCGGTGGCTCCCGTTGGGTCTCGATGGCTCCCGTTGGGTCGTGATGGCTCCCATTGGGTCTCGATGGCTCCCGTTGGGCCTCTGGTCGGTCCCATTGGGTCGCGATGGCTCCCGTTGGGTCACGATGGCTCCCGTTGGGTCTCGGTGGCTCCCGTTGGGTCTCGGTGGCTCCCGTTGGGTCGCGGTGGATCCCGTTGGGTCGCGATGGCTCCCGCTGGGTCTCGATGGCTCCCGTTGCGCCTCGATGGCTCCCGTTGGGTCGCGATGGCTCCTGCTGGGTCTCGATGGCTCCCGTTGGGTCTCAGTAGCTCCCGTTGGGTCTCGATGGCTCCTGTTGGGTCGCGATGGCTCCCATTGGGTCTCGATGGCTCCCGTTGGGTCTCTGGTCGGTCCCATTGGGTCGCGATGGCTCCCGTTGGGTCACGATGGCTCCCGTTGGGTCTCGGTGGCTCCCGTTGGGTCTCGGTGGCTCCCGTTGGGTCTCAGTGGCTCCCGTTGGGTCGCGGTGGCTCCCGTTGGGTCGCGATGGCTCCCGCTGGGTCTCGATGGCTCCCGTTGCGTCTCGATGGCTCCCGTTGGGTCTCGGTGGCTCCCGTTGGGTCGCGGTGGCTCCTGCTGGGTCTCGATGGCTCCCGTTGGGTCTCAGTAGCTCCCATTGGGTCTCGATGGCTCCCGTTGGGTCGCGATGGCTCCCTCTGGGTCTCGATGGCTCCCGTTGGGTCTCGATGGCTCCCGTTGGGTCGCGATGGCTCCTGCTGGGTCTCGATGGCTCCCGTTGGGTCTCAGTAGCTCCCATTGGGTCTCGATGGCTCCCGTTGGGTCGCGATGGCTCCCGCTGGGTCTCGATGGCTCCCGTTGCGTCTCGATGGCTCCCGTTGGGTCGCGATGGCTCCTGCTGGGTCTCGATGGCTCCTGTTGGGTCGCGGTGGCTCCCGTTGGGTCTCAGTAGCTCCCGTTGGGTCTCGATGGCTCCTGTTGGGTCACGATGGCTCCCGTTGGGTCGCGGTGGCTCCTATTTTGTTCTGACATATCTCAGGTGGCTTCCATTAACTGCCTCACCTCACTCCTCTTTCCACCAGTACGTGTCTTTCGCCTCCCTCTTCTTCATCCTCATCTCCATCACCACCTCCTGCCTGGGGACGCATGAGGCCTTCAACCGGGTGATCAAGAGGACCGAGACCACCACCACCGGCAACCAGACCGGCACCCCAGTGGCCACCACCTCCCTCCCTTCCATCACCATCACCACCACCTCCCACCCACCTCCTACTCACTTCTCAGGTGGCTTCTACGTCTCAGCTGTGTCCCAAGCTCGATCTCCTCCTGGGTTTTGATGGCTCCTGTTGGGTCCCTGATGGCTCCATTTGGGTCTTGGTGGGTCTGAGGTGGCTTCCATGACTCAGCTGGGTCCCAGGGTGGATCTCCTCCTGGCTTTTGATGCCTTTGCTTTTGGTTTCTCCACTTCTCATCCTTTCTTCTTCTTTCTTCCGCACCACGACCACCCCGCCCAGTACGTGGCCTTCGCCTCCCTTTTCTTCATCCTCATCTCCATCACCACTTTCTGCCTGGAGACCCACGAGGCCTTCAACCGGGTGATCAACAAGACGGAGACCGTCACCAGCGGCAACCAGACCGGCACCCAGGTGGCCATCGAGGTGGAGACCGAACCCTTCCTGACCTACGTGGAGGGTACCTGCGTGGTGTGGTTCACCTTCGAGTTCCTGATGCGGGTCAGCTTCTGCCCTGACAAGAGAGACTTCATCAAGAGCAGCCTCAACATCATTGACTTCGTGGCCATCCTGCCCTTCTACCTGGAGGTGGGGCTGCGGGGGCTGTCGTCGAAGGCAGCCAAGGACGTGCTGGGCTTCCTGCGGGTGGTGCGCTTCGTGCGCATCCTGCGCATCTTCAAGCTGACGCGCCACTTCGTGGGGCTGCGGGTGCTGGGCCACACGCTGCGCGCCAGCACCAATGAGTTCCTGCTGCTGGTCATTTTCCTGGCGCTGGGGGTGCTCATCTTTGCCACCATGATCTACTACGCCGAGCGCATCGGCGCCGACCCTGACGACGTCACCGGCTCGCGCCACACCTACTTCAAGAACATCCCCATTGGCTTCTGGTGGGCCGTGGTCACCATGACCACCCTGGGCTACGGCGACATGTACCCCATGACCTGGTCCGGCATGCTGGTGGGGGCGCTGTGCGCCCTGGCCGGGGTGCTGACCATCGCCATGCCCGTGCCAGTCATCGTCAACAACTTTGGCATGTACTACTCGTTGGCCATGGCCAAGCAGAAGCTGCCCAAGAAGAAGAACAAACACATCCCCAGGGCCCCCCAGCCCGGCTCCCCCGGCTACGGCACGGGGGGCTCCCCGGTGGGCTCCTCCTCCTCCAACCATGGCGCAGGGATGATGCAGAACAACCCCCTGGGCAGCCCCAAGGCCAGGAGGCCGCCCCCGGCCTGCCCCTTGGCTCAGGAGGAGGTGGTGGAGATCAACAGGGCTGGTGAGCTGGGGGGGCACTTGGGTGGAATTTGGGGGGCTTGCTTGAGATTTGGGGGGCTTGGGTGGATCTTTGAGGGAGGTTTGGGGGAAGATTGGGTTGGGGGTCAGGTGGAGTTTGGGGTTCTGAGGGGGCTTGGGGGTCGTTTGGGGGGGTTCGGGGGGTAGGCTGAGATTTGGGGGTCGGTGGATCTTTGAGGGAGCTTTGGGTGGAGATTGGGTGGAGCTGGGTCGAGTTTGGGGGTCTTGGAGGGGTTTGGGGGGGGTTGTTTGAGGGAGATCCGGTGGAGTTTGGGGGTCTGAGGCATTTTGGGTGGATTGGGGGGGGTTTAGGGCTCTCTACCCCCATTTTTGGGGCACCCACCCCCACTTCTGGGGGTCCCCTACCTTTGCAAGGGCTGGGGGGGAGGCACTTCCTTCTATCTCTCCCCCCACCCCCAACCCTAAATTTGGGGTCTCCCCAGAATCTCGCCCCAATGGTGAAGCAGGTCGGGCAGCCCTGGCCCAGGAGGATTGCCCCCCCATAGACCAACCTCTGTCCCCTGAGGAAAGGGGGGGACCCCAGCACCCCCAGACCGCTCCAGGCGGTGGGGGAGGGGGTCGTGAGCGCTGCGGCCGGGACCGAGCCTGCTTCCTGCTGGGGCCTGACTATGCTCCCCCCCCCGAAGGACCCCTAAGGAAAGGTTGGTGCTGGGAGACCCTCACCCCAAAACCAAATCCCCCCTCCCCACCACAGGGTAACCCCCAAAATCTCCTGGAGTCCCCCCCCTGAGATTGGCCCTGGGGGCCCCAAATCCTCCTCCCCCCTCCTTAGCATCCAACCTCCCTTGGGGTCTCCCCCCCTACACTTTGGGGGGTCTCAAAGCCCCCTCCTAGGATACCCCGAAGTCCTTTGGGCACACCCCCCTCATGGCAGCCCTGGGATCCCCAAAGTCGTTGTCCCCCCGCTCCCCAGGACCCCCCAGACCCCCACCCCTGGTCCTCCCAATCCCTCCCTGGACAGTGCAGGTGGGTACCCACCTTGCGCCTCCTCTGCCCCAAACTGGTTGAACTGGGAGCAGTGGGAGGGGTGAGGAGATGGGAGGGGGGGTTGGTGTTTTTTTGGGGGGGGCCACAGCTTGCACAGACCCCCCGGCGCTGGGGGGCTCTGGGAGCTCCTTGCACATGCGCGTGCAAGCAGCAGGGGCTGGCCTGGAGGAGGGATGGGGGGGTGGGAGGCACAAACTGGGGGAGGGGGCACTGTCATGGGGTGAGGTCCTCCTGGTGCAAAGGTCCAACCCCTATGTCCCTGCCCTGAGCAAGGGTCCCTGTGCAAGCTCCTCGTGCAAGGGTCCCCAACCCAGGGTCCCCACGGCTGGGACCCTTGTCCCAGGACGAGGCCCTCCCCCTCCCCTTTCCACCCTCCCAGTATAACTCAGTCCCCCCCAGGAGCCCCCACTCCCTATCAATGTCCTTATCCCCATTGTGGGGGGGTGGGGGTGTCCCTGTCCCCTCCTCGGGGTGACAAACAACCCCTTCCCCCCCGCCCTCCTGCTCCTCCTCCTCCTCCCCAGCGCTGGTCACCGCCTGAGACCTCAGCGGGCGCCGCAGGTCAGCGGGAGGGAGGGGGCGGGGCCGTTCCCCCTCCTCTAACCACGTCCCCATTCTCCTATTGGCTGCTTGCTCTCCGCCTAGCTCCGCCTGCTCGGGGCTTAGCCACGCCCACGCCGCATGCGCTTTTCCCGCCACGCTGCTTCGCGCACCCCACCGCCCCCCCCGCGGGGTTTTTTGGGGGGTGGAGGAAGAAAGGGGATAAAAAGGAGCGGGGGCGATCCTCTCCCCCCCAGCCCCCCAGAAAGAAAGAGCCTGGCAGGGTCCCCCCAGAGCTGTGGGTGCCCCCCCACCTCTACACCACCTCCCCCCTCCCCCAGAGTAAGGGGGTTGGGGGGATCCCCAATAAATAAAAGGGGGGAGGGGACTAGGTCCCTTGGGGAGGGTCGCAAAGCCTGGGGGGGATCCCAAGTTTTTTGGGGGGGGGTGTCCTGAAATCATCCTCGCGGAGATCCCAAATCCTCTGGGGGGTCCAAGTCTCTTTGGGGGGTGTCCCAAACCTTTGGGGGTCCTAAAATCCTTTGGGGGTCCCTGGTGGGGAGGGGAATTTTGGAGTGGTGTCACTAAATAATTTTGGGGGGTGGTTCCCAAACCCCGGAGCGGAGGGGATGGGGGGTGGCAAATCCACTCGGAGGGACTTTTGGGGAGGGGGTCCCTAAATCTTTTGGGAGGATGTCCAAATCCTTTGGTGGGGTCCCCAACTCCTGGGTGGGGGGAGGGGGCTCCAGTTTCTGGGCTGGGGAGGGATAGCCTAAAAAGGGAGAGGGGGCTGCAATCTCCTGGGGGGTTTCAGGGGTGGGGGTCCCCATTTCCTGGTAGGGGGGTTGGGCAGGGAGGATATCTGGGGAGAGGGAAGGGATTCGAAAGGGAATTTGGGGGGTGGGTAAAGGGGGAGGGTTGAGGGTTCCTTAGAGTTTTTTGGGGTACTGACCCCCCCCAATCTTTGTGTCCATTGCCCCCCCAAGGCTACGAGAAGTCCAGGAGCCTCAACAGCATCACGGGGGTGCGGGTGGCGCCGGCCGCCCCCCCTTTTGGATCCCCCAGCCCTCCCCGGCGGCCCTGCTCACCAATCCCCTCCATTCTGTAATGGGGGAGGCTGAGGGGGGGGGTGACGACCCCCAACACCCCCCCCCCAACACCCCCCCTCCATTCCTTTTTAAGTCTCTGCTGTTTCGGCCGACCCCGCCCCTTCCCCCAGGGACAGAAACAACTCACAATCAGTGGCAATGCAGGGGGGGGAGGGGGCACCCCAAAATGAGGGGTGGGGTACCCCAATACAGGGGGGCACCTCAACACAGGGGGGTACCTCAAAATGAAGCAGGAGGGGGCACCCCAAAATGGGGGCTGCCACTTTGCCTCCTCCCCTGTAAAGTACTGGAAAACCCCTCCTAAATTATTGGGGACCCCCCCAAAGACTGTGAAAGGGGGGTGATGGGGACCCCCCCAAATCAATGTCACCCCCAAGTGGCTGCACTGCACTTTCTGGGGTGTGCCCCCCCCCCATATTTTTCGGGGGGGGTGTTGAGGGGTGTCCCTTTCCTCCTCCCCCACCCTCTATGATCACTCAGGACTTGGGGAGCCCCTCCCCAGCCCCCCAGATTTGTGTGCCCCTCCCCCAAGATCCCTTCTGGGGCTCCCCCACCCCTCACAAGCAATAACTGCAGCCACGGCCAGACCCCCCCCCAGCCATGGCAGAGGACAAGGGGGGAGGAAGAGTCCCACCCCAGGACCCCCTGCACCCCCTGCTGGCTGTGTGTGTGTGTCCCCCCACCCACCTGTGTGTGTCGTCTGCCGTGGCAGGACCCCCACCCCCAACCAGGGGGGCACAAAATGGGGGTGGGGGGCCCTGGCTCCACTGCGAGGCCAGGCTGCGTTCCCATAGCAACAGGGCTAGGCCCCAGCCCCACTGCGAGGCCAGGCTGTGTTCCCAAAGCAACAAGGCCCAAGGCCAGGCTCTGTTCCCATAGCAACAGGGCTAGGCCCCAGCCCCACTGCGAGGCCAGGCTCTGTTCCCATAGCAACAGGGCTAGGCCCAGCCCCACTGCGAGGCCAGGCTCTGTTCCCATAGCAACAGGGCTAGGCCCAGCCCCACTGCGAGGCCAGGCTGCGTTCCCATAGCAACAGGGCTAGGCCCAGCCCCACTGCGAGGCCAGGCTCTGTTCCCATAGCAACAGGGCTAGGCCCCAGCCCCACTGCGAGGCCAGGCTCTGTTCCCATAGCAACAGGGCTAGGCCCAGCCCCACTGCGAGGCCAGGCTGCGTTCCCATAGCAACAGGGCTAGGCCCAGCCCCACTGCGAGGCCAGGCTCTGTTCCCATAGCAACAGGGCTAGGCCCCAGCCCCACTGCGGGCCAGGGTTCCCCCAGGGCTAGGCCCACTGCGAGGCCAGGCTGCGTTCCCATAGCAACAGGGCTAGGCCCCAGCCCCACTGCGAGGCCAGGCTCTGTTCCCATAGCAACAGGGCTAGGCCCAGCCCCACTGCGAGGCCAGGCTCTGTTCCCATAGCAACAGGGCTAGGCCCAGCCCCACTGCGAGGCCAGGCTGCGTTCCCATAGCAACAGGGCTAGGCCCAGCCCCACTGCGAGGCCAGGCTGCGTTCCCATAGCAACAGGGCTAGGCCCAGCCCCACTGCGAGGCCAGGCTCTGTTCCCATAGCAACAGGGCTAGGCCCCAGCCCCACTGCGAGGCCAGGCTCTGTTCCCATAGCAACAGGGCTAGGCCCCAGCCCCACTGCGAGGCCAGGCTCTGTTCCCATAGCAACAGGGCTAGGCCCAGCCCCACTGCGAGGCCAGGCTGCGTTCCCATAGCAACAGGGCTAGGCCCAGCCCCACTGCGAGGCCAGGCTGCGTTCCCATAGCAACAGGGCTAGGCCCCAGCCCCACTGCGAGGCCAGGCTGCATTTCTATGGCAACCAGACCAGGCCTAAGCACCCCAACCCCCCTCCCCTCCCCATATAAACCACAACCCTGGGGCCTGGGCTCCCCCCCCCGAGCTCCCTTTTGCCTATGGAGGAGGGGAGGCCGCAGTGTGGGGGTGGGGGGCTGCTGTTGGGGCCCCCCCAGCATGCCTGCATGTCCTTGCTGCCCATATTTAGTGTTATATGCAAAAAAACCCCAAACCCCTTGAATTAGCCCCAAACCTCACCCTTGGGGGAGGGGGTCGGGGGCTGCCCTCTATTTTGGGGGACATCGCCCCCCCCCTTCCTCTTTCCTTCCCCCCCTCCCGACTCAACTTGGGGAGCCTTATGCAATGATTCCTATGCAAATGAGATGCTAATGAGGACTAATTGCTCCCCCTCCCCCCCCGATTTCGCTGCATGTTTGTTTGGGGGGGTGGGGTGGAGGAGTGGTCTCCCCCCTGCCTCCCCTTTGCCTTGTGCTTATTTGGGGGGGGGGTCCCCCCTTGGGCTGCGCTGTAAGGAGCTCTCTCTACCCCCCCCGTAGTATTTATTAACTCAATAATTCATTAGCCCCTCCCCCCCACCCGGGATTTGTGCAATTCCCTCCCCCTTTACTTCCCCCCCTCCCCCCCTCCCTCCCCCCATTTATCTCTGGGGTTGTTTGGGGGGGGGAGGGCTGGGGGGGTGTCTGACTCAGGAAGGGGAAAGGGGGAGGGGCAAGGCTGTGCCAAAATAGGGGGGGGGGGGTGGGGGGACTCCACCTGGGCTGAGGGAGGGGTTAAGGGGGTGGGGGCGGGGGTCGCTCAGAAGCTATTTTTTTCACTGCAGGGTCTGAGACAATAAAAAGTGACCCAAAAAAAGGAGGCCTCCAAATCATGGGGGCTGCAATGAGGGGGCTGCAATGGGGGCTGCAATGGGGGGGCTGCAATGGGGGGCTGCAATGGGAGGGGCTGCAATGGAGGGGCTGCAATGGGGGGGCTGCAATGGGGGGAGGCTGCAATGGGGGGGCTGCAATGGGGGGCTGCATTGGGAGGGGGCTGCAATGGGAGGGGGCTGCAATGGGGGGCTGCAATGGAGGGGCTGCAATGGGGAGGCTGCAATGGGAGGGGGCTGCAATGGGAGGGGGGCTGCAATGGGAGGGGGCTGCAATGGGAGGGGCTGCAATGAGGGGGCTGCAATGGGAGGGGCTGCAATGGGGGCTGCAATGGGAGGGGGCTGCAATGGAGGGGCTGCAATGGAGGGGCTGCAATGGGGGAGGCTGCAATGGGAGGGGGCTGCAATGGGAGGGGGCTGCAATGAGGGGGCTGCAATGGGAGGGGGCTGCAATGGGGGGCTGCAATGGAGGGGCTGCAATGGGGGGCTGCAATGGAGGGGCTGCAATGGGAGGAGGCTGCAATGGGAGGGGCTGCAATGGGAGGGGGCTGCAATGGGAGGGGCTGCAATGAGGGGGCTGCAGCGGGGGGGCTGCAATGGGGGGCTGCAATGCAATGGGGGGCTGCAATGGGAGGCTGCAATGGGGGGGCTGCAATGGGGGGGGGCTGCATGGGGGCTTGGGAGGGGGGCAATGGGGGCTGCATTGGGAGGGGGGCTCTAATGGGGAGGGGCTGCAATGTGGGGGGCATGTCCCCACTATGGGGTGAGACCCTCCCAGTAGCCTCCCCCTCTCCAGTCAGGAAACGCTTTTGGGAGGCCTAGAAAAGCTTTATTGGGGAGGGGGACAACACACAAGGGGGGGGACAGGGGGATGGGGACAAAGGGAGGGGGGAGAGGGGAGGGGAAAAGGGGTCAGGGGTGGGACAGGGACATGGTCACATGAGTGACAAAGTGGGGGGGGGACAGGAAGGGAGGGGACAGAGGGGATCACAGTTGCGGTGTCACAGTGGCCGAGGTGGCCTCAGAGGTGGCCTCGGAGGGTCACAGTTTTGTCACCTCCGCCCCCCCGGGGGACAGCACTGAGGGGGGGTGCAGGGCGGTGCCAGCGTATCTGTGGCAGCAGGGAGGGGACAGCAGAGTCCCCCAGGGCCCTGCAGCAGCCTTGAGGGGGTCTTGGTGCCACCTCAGAGTCCTCTTGATGTCCTCTTGGTGCCACCTTGGTGGTGGAGGGGGGAGGTGACAGTGTTGTCCACTGGGGGGGGTGGGTGGGAGGGGTCACAGTGTCACCCTAGGGGACCTGATGCCACCCCCCAGGGTCCTGCTGGTGGCCTTGGGATCCCCCTTGGGGACCGAGGTGGACCCCTGGTGGGGTGGTGGCACCTGTGGGTGGGGAGGAAGGTGGCCTGGGGGACACCCCAGGTGCCACAGGGCTCTGTCCTTGTCCTGCCTGGGGCCACCAGCTGGCTGCGGTGGCCTTCAGGGTATCTCAAGGTCCTGGCCTCAGTCACCTCGTGGGGGCAGGGGGCCTTGTCCTTGCTGTCCCAACAGTGCCAGCAGGTCCTGCTCCTTGTCCTTGCTGTCCCCAGGGTGCCAGCAGGTCCTGCTCCTTGTCCTTGCTGTCCCAACAGTGCCAGCAGGTCCTGGGCCTTGTCCTTGCTGTCCCAACAGTGCCACCAGGTCCTGCTCCTTGTCCTTGCTGTCCCCACGGTGCCAGCAGGTCCTGCTCCTTGTCCTTGCTGTCCCCACGGTGCCAGCAGGGTCCTGTCCTGCTCCCCACTGGGTGCACCCGCTCTGGGCTCAGCTGCCCCCCAGGTGCCACCACCCCTCCCCCGCCCCCAAGGTCATACCTCAGACTCCAGACTGGAGAAGTGGGCGGAGCCTCTCCGGGCCCCCAGCCCCTCCCCCCCTCCCTTCCTCCTGCCCCCTCCCCCCCCCCAGCTGGGAGGGGAAAGGGGGGAGGGGGGCCTGCGGGGGCCGCGGTGGTGGTGGTGGTGATGATGATGATGATGGGGGACGGGGGGGGTGGCTGCCAACCCCCCCCAGCCCCAAAACCCCCCAGGCCCTCCCCCCCACCCCCCCCCAGCCCCTCCCCCCCAAGCACTCAAATCCTCCAAGCTGCGAGAAGCAGGAGGGGGGGGAGGGCGCCGGGGGGGGCGGCGAGGAGGCAGGAGGGGGGGGAGCCCCCCCCAATACCCCCCCGCCGGACCCCAAAGCCCCCAGTAAGCCGGGGGGGGAGGGGGAAGGGGTCCCCAGTGAGGCGCCGCCCGCCCCCCCGCGCCCCCTCCTCCCCCCGCAGCGTCCCAGTCCCGAAGCCTCTCCGCGGAGCAGCTGCGGCAGCGGGGGAGGGGCGGGGGGGGAGGGAAAGTCGGGGGACCCCCCCCCAGATACTCCAGGCTGCCCCATCCCCCTCCCCCAATTCCGTAGCCGGGACCCCCCCACGGGGAGCCCCCCCCAGCCCCCAGTTTCTCCGCCGACCAGCAGCGCCCTGGCGGGGGGGGGGCGCCCCCCAGCCCCCCCCTCTCCCTGCCCCCTCCCCCCCCAGGGAGGGAACAGAAGTAGGGGTGGGGAGGGGGGGGGCTGCACCAGCAAGGGGGGGGCAGGGCGCTGTGGGGAGGGGTCTCGGGGGTGGGGGTGTAGTAGGGGGTGGGGAGGAGGCGGGGGGCAGGGGGGGTGGGGGGTCGCAGGGGTCTGACTCGAGTCAGAAAATTCGGGGTACAGGGCGGGGGGGGGGGGAAGTGAGGAGGGGGGGGGTGGGAGTGGGGAGCATGGGGGGAGTGCACCCCCCTGCAGAGGTGAGGGCGGGGGGGGCGTAACAGGGGCTGAGTCTCGGGGTCCCCACCCCCGCCCCCACTCCCCCCTCCCGCTGCCCCCATCCCTAGGACCCCCCCGCGGTGCTGGGAAGGTCTCCTGGGGGGGGGTCTCTCCCTGGGAGGGGGCGGGGGGCTGCGCTCATCCTCGTAGGCCAAGCGGCTGTAGGCAAAGGGGGGGTCCCCGCGACCCCCCCCGCCTCCCCCACCCCCCCCGAACTCTCGGCCCCCCCCCCCTAAGCTATCACAAAGGCCCCGCAGGGAGCGTCGGGGCCAGTGGGGGAGGGGGAAGGGTAAAGGGAGGGGGGAGTGCGCGGTTGGGGGGGGGACCCCAACTCCTCCCCTGCCCCCCCCCCCCGGCTGAGCCCCGGGGGGGGCTCGATGGGGCCATAAAAGCGATGGAAAGGAGGGGGTCCTGTGGGGGCCTCCAGCGGTCGTGGGGGTGGGGGGCGGGGGGGGGTGGGCAGAGCCGGGTGGGGGGGGAGGAGGAGTGTGGGGAGGGGAGGGGGCAGGGGGTGCACGGAGAGGGGGAAGGGGGTGGAGAGGGCTGGGGGTCCTCGGCACTGCAGCAGCTGTACATGCCCTGGGGGAGGAGGGGGACAAGGGGGCGTCAGAGGGGGGAGTGGGGGGGAGCCAAGGTGGCATCAAAGGGGGGGGGAGGGGGCAGTGGTTGCACTTGGGGTGGGGGTGAGGAGAAAATACCCCCCCCGACCCTGTGCCCCCTCCCATGGCCCCACAGGACCCCTGTCTGTGTGTGTCCCCCCCTCGTGGCCCCAAGCCCCCACGATGCCCCTGGAGTCCCCCAGTCCCCACCCTGTCCCCAGGCCCTCCCCCCATGGCCCCCAGCCCCTCCCTACTGCCAACCCTGCTGTCCCAACCCTCTCCCCACCCCCTCCTCCCCTGCCCCTCCCCACCCCGTCCCCCAGCCCCTCCTTCTTGCCCCCTCCTCCCCTCCCTCCCTCCCCAGCCCCTCCCTGCCGCCCCCTCCTCCCCTCTCCCTCCCCCCCGTCCCCCAGCCCCTCCCTGCCGCCCCCTGCCGGCTCACCCTGCTGAAGGCCAGGAGGCAGCGCAGGCGCCCGGGGGGCCCCAGGCAGTGCCGCAGCTTCCAGTGCACCAAATGCTCCCAGGCAAAGACCAGGAGGCTGAGCCCCATGGCCACCAGCAGCATGTAGAAGACCCCTGCCATGTTGTCGATGTCCAGCTTGGAGCTCATCACCTCCAGCTTCTCCTGGTGGCAGATCCCCGACAGCCACAGCCGCTCCAGCAGCTCGATCTCATCTGGGGGGGAAGGGGCAGCGCAGGGTGGGGCTGGGGGGCACCCGGAGCGGGGGGCTGGGGAATCTAGATGGGGAGGGGGGGGCTGTCTGGATGGGGGGAGGGGGTATCTCACAGGGGGCTTGGGGGCATCTCAGGGGGGTTTGGGGGCACCTTGAAGGGATTGAAGTCATCTCAAAGGGGTTTGAGGGCATCTCACAGGGGGCTTGGGGGCATCTGAACACTCCCATCCCTCCCACTGCCCTCTAATCCCTCCCCCTGCCCCTAGACCCTCTCCCACTGCCCTCCCCCTGCCCCTAGACCTCCTCCCAGTGCCCTCCCACTGCCCCTAGACCTCCTCCCAGTGCCCTCCCCCTGCCCCTAGACCCTCTCCCAGACCCTCCCCCTGCCCCTAGACCCTCTCCCAGTGCCCTCCCAGTGCCCCTAGACCCTCTCCCAGTACCCTCTCCCTGCCCCTAGACCCTCTCCCAGTGCCTCTAGACCCTCTCCCAGTGCCCTGCCTGTGTCCCTAGACCCTCTCCCAGTGCCCTCCCAGTGCCTCCCCCTGCCCCTGCCCCCTGCCGGCGCCCCCTGCCCACCGTCGCCCAGCAGCTGGAGCAGGGCCAGGTCCACGGGGCGCTTCCAGCGGGAGCCCCTCTGGAGAGCGATGCCGTAGCCAGTGGAGGCGAAGACCTTGCCGGAGCCGATGGTCACCAGCTTGCAGCCCTCCTCCTTCCTGGCCATGTAGTTCAGCACCGCCGCGTCGTAGATGAAGGCGTCCAGCTTCCTGCCCCACCCACGGCCACCGTTGGACACGCCCATGCCACCACCGAGCCCCGCCCACAGCCCTCGAGCTCCATTGGTGGCCACAGGCCCCGCCCACAGCTCCATATATGGCTCCAAGCCCCCCCCACAACAGGTAAGCCCCGCCTGTGTACCTACAGGCCACGCCCACAGCGCCCAAGCCCTGCTCACAACCATCAAGCCCCGCCCACAGCTCCACATAGAGCGCCAAGCCCCGCCCATAATCTTTAAGCCCCACCCACATAGCCCCAGACCCTGCCCTCGGCACTCAAGTCCCGCCCACAGCCACCAAGCCCCGCCTCTGGCCCCATTCATGGCTCCAAGTCCCACCTACAGCATCACATACAGCTCCACGCCCCACCCATAGACCCGCAGGCCACGCCCACTGCGCACAAGCCCCGCCCCTGCACCCTCACCCCTCTATTCCCTTCTCTATCCCCTTCCCCTCCCTTCCCTCCTCCACCCCAACTTTCCTCTGCTTTGTGCCCCACCCACCCAAGCCCCGCCCTCTCCCTCGTCCCCTCCCCTTTCCCTAAGCCCAGCCCACCACTTCTCAGGCCCCTCCCCTTCCCTCTCCCTCTTTCCACAAGCCCCACCCCCAAACCGTTAAACCATTCCCCCTCCCCTCCTTCCCCTCCCCTCCTGCTTCACGCCCCACCCTCCTCAGCCCCTCCCCTGCCCGGCCCCCGGCCCTGACCCGGTCTTGAGGTGCTGGAGGGCGTCCTCCACGCCGCGCTGGTTGAAGCGCACCATGTAGCTGTGCATGTCGGGGTAGTTGCTGCGGATGTTCTTCTCTGTGCTGCCGTTGGGCACCGTCCCGAACTTCAGCGGGGGGTACTGCTCCTGGGGGCGCTGGAACTGGGGGGCAGGGGACCCCAACCCCGCGGGGAGGGTCAGTGTCCCACCCACAGAGCGGCCACCCCCCCGCAAAGAGCTGCCAACAGCTCCCCCCCCTCCCCCTGCGGTGCTGAGGCACAGCCGGAGCCAGGAGGGTGCAGGGCAGCTGAGGAGCAGCATAGGGGCAGCCAGGGAGCACCCAGGGACCGCCCATGGACATCCAAACCCACCCATGGCCACCCAGGGACCACCCAGGGACCACCCATGGACATCCAAACCCACCCATGGCCACCCAGGGACCACCCAGGGACCACCCAGGGACATCCAAACCCACCCATGGCCACCCAGGGACCACCCAGGGACATCCAAACCCACCCATGGCCACCCATGGACCACCCAGGGACCACCCAGGGACATCCAAACCCACCCATGGCCACCCAGGGACCACCCAGGGACACCACCTCCCACTGTGTCCTGCTGTGCCCCCCCAGCCACGGTCCCAGGGGCGCTCCTGGGGTCACCTTGCGGTCGCTGAGGCCGGACACGGTGTCCACGTACTCCTCCTGGATCATGAAGGCTGCCAGATTGGCCGTGTAGGAGGCGAGGAAGATGACGGCGAAGAAGGCCCAGACCAGCACCATGATCTTGCTGGTGGTGCCCTTGGGGTTCTCCACGGGCACTGAGTTGTTGAAGACCAAAGCCCACAGCAGCCAAATGGACTTCCCGATGGTGAACTTGGAGCCACCGGCGCCTGCCAGCGGGGCAGGGCGGTGACCGTGGGCACCAGGTGGCCGCAGGAGGGCAGAAGATGCCCCAGGAGGTGCCCAGGAGCCAGGAGATGAGCCAGGGGGTGCCCAGGGGGTGGTAGTATGCCCCAGGAGGTGTGCAGGAGGTGCACAGGGTGCGGCAGGGCACGGCAGGGTGTGTCAGGGCAGGGCGCAGCAGGGCATGGCAAGGTGTGTCATGGCGCAGCAGTGTGTGTCAGGGCATGGAAGGGTGTGTCAGGGCTCAGCAGGGTGTGTCAGGGCGTGGAAGGGCATATCAGGGCATGGCAGGGTGTGTCATGGCGCAGCAGGGTGTGTCAGGGCGCAGCAGGGTGTGTCAGGGCGCAGCAGGGTGTGCCAGGGCACGGCAGGGTGTCAGGGCAGGGTGCAGCAGGGTGTGCCACGGCAGGGGCAGCAGGGTGTGTCAGGGCATGGCAGGGTGTGCCAGGGCATGGCAGGGTGTGGAGGGTGTCAGGGTGTCAGGGCATGGAAGGGTGTGTCAGGGCTCAGCAGGGTGAGGCAGGGCATGGCAGGGCGTGGAAGGGCACATCAGGGCATGGCAGGGTGTGTCATGGTGCAGCAGGGTGTGTCAGGGCACAGCAGGGTGTGCCAGGGCACGGCAGGGTGTGGCAGGGTGTGGCAGGGCGCAGCAGGGTGTGTCAGGGCACGGCAGGGAGCAGCAGGGTGTGTCAGGGCATGGTAGGGTGTGCCAGGGCATGGCAGGGTGTGGCAGGGTGTGGCAGGGCACAGCAGGGTGTGGCACGGCGTGGCAGGGCGGGACTCACGGCGGCCGCTGGCCAGGCTGCGGTTGTAGCCGCCGGGGCTGAAGAACTCGAAGATGAAGACGGTGACGGCGACGACGGTGAGGCACATGACGAACATCATCACCCACACGGCCGGGCTGTAGGGCTCTGCCACCGGCACCGGCACCGCTCAGCGCCTGCCCCACCCCCACCACACCCACAGCACGCCCCACACCCAGAATCGCCCCCTGCCCCCACCCACAGCACCCCTGACACCCACCCACAGCACCTCTGCCCCCCACGGCATCCCTGCCCCCCACAGCATCCCTGCCCCCCACGGCATCCCTGCCTCCCACAGCATCCCTGCCCCCCACAGCACCCCTGCCCCCCACAACATCCCTGACACCCACCCACCGCATCCCTGCCCCCCACGGCATCCCTGTCCCCCACCCACCGCATCCCTGCCTCCCACAGCATCCCTGCCCCCCACAGCACCCCCTGCCTCTCATCCACAGCCCCTCCCTGCCACCCCCAACCTCCCCTCCCCCAGAACCCCTCCTTCCACCCTAGACCCTCTCCCTGCCACCTCCACCTCCTCCAGATTGGGTGTTGAGGTCTCCATGGTCCACCCCCTGAGCCCACCAGAGAACCTCTCCCTTCCCCCCTCGACCCTCCCCCTCCACCTCCTCCCGGCTGGGCGCCGAGGTCCCCAGGGTCCCTGCCCCGGCCCTACCCAGGAAGGCCGAGGGGGAGACGGTGCCGTTGCTGCGGGACACCATGACGCTGATGCCAGTCTCCACGAAGGGCACCGAGAAGTCGATGATCTCGGAGCGCTCCTCGTTGATGGTCAGCGAGCCGATGGCCATGTCCGCGCGGCCATAGAACACCTGCGGGGCACAGCCACAGCGCCCTGCAGCGCCAGCGCCCACCTGCAGTGGCCCGAGGCACCGCGGGAGCGGCGCTGTGCCGAGGCAGGGGCACGGAGACACCATGGGAGCAGCGTGGAGTTGTGGAAGGATCATGGAGATACCATGGGAGCATCACGGAAAGATCATGGAGACACCATGGGAGCAGCATGGAGTCACGAAAGGATCATGGAGATACCATGGGAGTAGCATGAAGTCGTGGCAGGGTCATGGAAACACCATGGGAGCAGCATGGAGTCATGGAAGGATCATGGAGATACCATGAGAGCAGCATGAAAGGATCATGGAAATATCATGGAAGCAGCATGAAGTCATGGAAGGATCATGGAGATACCATGAGAGCAGCATGAAAGGATCATGGAAATATCATGGAAGCATCATGGAAGGATCATGGAGATATCATGGGAGCATCATGGAGTCGTGGCAGGGTCATGGAGACACCATAGGAGCAGCATGGAGTCGTGGAAGGATCATGGAGACGCCATGGGAGCATCACGGAGTCATGAAAGGATCATGGAGATACCATGGGAGCAGCATGGAAGGATCATAGAAATATCATGGAAGCAGCACGAAGTCGTGGCAGGATCATGGAGATACCATGGGAGCATCATGGAGTCGTGGCAGGATCATGGAGACACCATGGGAGCGTCATGGAGTCGTGGAAGGATCATGGAGATACCGTGGGAGCATCACGGAAGGATCATGGAGATACCATGGGAGCATCAGGGCCTGGTGGCAGGAGCATGGAGACACCATGGGAGCATCATGGAGTCATGGATGGATCATGGAGATACCATGAGAGCATCATGGAAGCTCCTGGGAGTAATGGAAGGATCATGGAGATACCAGAGGAGCACCATGGGAGCATCATGGAGCCGTGGCAGGTGGGCTGGGAGGTGATGTCCTCTGCACAGACCACCTCCAAACACCCTTTGAGCTCCTCCTGGTTGGGTGTTGAGCTCTCCACAACCCCTCCCCAAGGCTGGGGGGAGGCTCTGAGGGTCCCACCCCTCCCCTGCCCCTCCCCAAGGCCAGGGGGAGGCTCTGGGGCCCCACCTCTCCCACGCCCCTCCCCAAGGCCGGGGGGAGGCTCTGAGGGTCCCACCCCTCCCCTGCCCCTCCCCAAGGCCAGGGGGAGGCTCTGGGGCCCCACCTCTCCCACGCCCCTCCCCAAGGCTGGGGGGAGGCTCTGAGGGTCCCACCCCTCCCCTGCCCCTCCCCAAGGCCAGGGGGAGGCTCTGGGGCCCCACCTCTCCCACGCCCCTCCCCAAGGCTGGGGGGAGGCTCTGAGGGTCCCACCCCTCCCCTGCCCCTCCCCAAGGCCGGGGGGAGGCTCTGGGGCCCCACCTCTCCCACCATGCCGTTCCAGACGCCGTCGATCTTCTTGCCGTGCTTGCCGTTGGTGACCAGGTAGAGATCGTAGGTGAAGCCCACGGCCCTGGCCAGGCGCTTCAGGATGTCGATGCAGAAACCTTTGCAGCACTTCTTCTCGAAGGGCCCCGGCCCCACCGCCGAGCTGCGCGCACAGCGGGGACACACCACGCGAGCTTGGGCGCGGCAGGCCACCAGGGGGCGCTAGGGGGCAGGTGTGGGGCTGCGGGGACAACCTGGTGGCGTTCGGGAACGCCTCAAGGTAGGGTTGGGGCCTGCCCGAAGGTGGTTTGGCGCCACCTGGTGGTGAGATTTGGAAGAGCTCGAGGAACATCTCAGGGTAGGTTTGGGGTCCCCCTGGTGGTGAGGCTGGGAACAGTTCAAGGTGGGTCTGGGGTCCCCTGGTGGTGAGGCTGGGAACAGCTCAGGGCGGGTGGGGGCCCCCTGGTGATGAGGCTGGGAACAGCTCAAGGTGGGTTTGGGGTGCCCTGGTGGTGAGGTTGGGAACATCTCAGGGTGGGTTTGGGGTGCCCTGGTGGTGAGGCTGGGAACAGCTCAGGGCGGGTTGGGGCCCCCTGGTGGTGAGGCTGGGAACAGCTCAAGGTGGGTTTCGGAACATCTCAAGGTGGGATTGGGAACGTGTCAGAGTGGGTTTGGTGCCCCCCGCTGGTGAGGTTGGGAAGCTCTCCAGGCGGTTTTGGCGCCCCCTGGGGGCGGCCCTGGGCCTCCCACCTGGCGGTGCGGTTGAGCTGGCGGCGGCAGGGCACCGAGTCGCGGATGCAGGCCCCGGTGGCAGGGTCGATGCTCTCCACGATGACGAAAGGTCTCTCCTCCAGGGTGGCCACCAGGAGGTGCTGGTCGTCATCCACAGGCTGCAGGAACCTCCCATAGCGAGACCAGAGAGGGTACTTCATGCGCAGCACCTGCTGCTCCCAGCTGCCCACCTGGGGGACACAGCGTGGGGACACCTCCAGGTCACCCCTGGGGGTGTGGGGAAGTCACTGTGGTCCTACAGGTGGGCAGGGAAGGGTCCCAGGAGGGGGCAGCAGGATGGAGAGGGAGGAATGGAGGTTCTGAGGCAGCCCTGGGGACGAGTTGAGGGCAATCTCGGGGACATCTCCAGGGCACCCCCTGGGGACAAGTTGAGGTCATTGTGGCCCTAGAGGTGGGCAAGAAAGGGTCCCAGGAGATGGTCGCAGGGTGAGGTTTGGGACATGGAGGTTCTCTGTGAGAGTGAGGGACAAGTTGAGATCAAGCTTGGAGACATCTCCAGGTCACCCCTTGGGACAAGTTGAAGTCGTTGTGGCCCTAGAGGTGGGCAAGGAAGGGCCCCAGGAGGTGCCCAGATGCCACCAGAAGGCCATGGGGGGACACTGAGGTCACCTTCTGGGGGCCACTCACCACCTCCCAGCTGCGCTCCTTGTTGAGGGAGATGACCACCAGGGAGGGGTTCACCAGGTAGCCTTCCTCGTTGAAGGAGAAGTCCTTCTGCCCCCAGGTGATGTTCATGAAGTACCTGCAGCAGGAGGAGGAGGAGGAGGGGGAAGAAGAGGAGAAAGAGAAAGAGAAAAGGAGAAGAAGAAGAATAGGACAGGAAAAGGAGAAGAAAAATGAGAAAGAGAAAGAGAAGGAAGAGAAAGAGGAAAAGGAAGACGAAGAGGACGAAGAAGAGGAAGAGGAAGGCATGGCTGAGGTGGGCACCACCCATGGATGAAGGAGGAGGTGAGGTGGCACTATTGGGGAGGTTGGCACCGCCTCAAGTGGTCTGGAGGAGGAAATGGCAACAGCACTGCAGAGGTCACCACAGTGACCTCTTCCATAAGGTCTGGAAAAGAACCTACTAAGATGCCACCACCCCCCTGATGCTACCATCCCCCTGGATTCCACCCAGCACCTTGGATGCCACCACCCCCTTGGATGCCACCACCTCCCTGGATGCCACCACCCCCCCGGATGCCACCCACCCCCCTGGATGCCACCCAGCACCTTGGATGCCACCACCCCCTTGGATGCCACCACCTCCCTGGATGACACCACCCCCCCAGATGCCACCCACCCCCCTGGATGCCACCCAGCACCTTGGATGCCACCACCCCCTTGGATGCCACCACCTCCCTGGATGACACCACCCCTCCTGGATTCCACCACCACCCTGGACGCCATCCACCCGCTAGCCGCTCACCGGTGGAGGCCGTGCTTGGGCAGGCTGCCGTTGGGGGCCCTGCAGTCCCCGTGCTGGAGCTCGGGCAGGAAGCCATAGTCGCCCAGCAGGGCCTCCGCCCCCTTGGCCACGATGGCCACGCCGGTGAGCACCCTGCGCCGCAGGTCGTCCCGCCAGCCGGCTGAGAGTACGGCGAAGAGCCCCGCGGGCAGCTCCCGCGGCAGCTCCTGGCTGCCGGCCAGGTTGGTGCCCACCACGAACCAGACGTAGCCGGGCCCCGCCAGCCCCGCCTCCCTGGCCGCCCTGAAGATGGCCTCGGCCTCCTCCCGGGAGCAGTAGAGGAGCCGGATCTGGGCGCTGACCTCGCGCAGCTGGCGCCGCAGCTGGGGCCCCCCGCGGGGGTCATCGGTGAGGTTGAGGGTGAGGACCCCGCGGTGCTCCCAGCCCACGAAGCTGCCATCCGTCAGCAGCTCCACCTGCGCCACGAAGGCCTCGTGCCCGGGCAGCAGCGTGGTGACCACCGCGAACGACGTCCAGTCGTAGGCCTCCAGCACCTCGAAGATCACCTGCAGCTGCTGCTCCGTCGAGGAGCCCAGCTGCAGGAAGGTGGAGCCCTTCTCCTGGGGGGCACAGGGAGAGAGAGGGGCGTGAGGAAGAGGGGGATAGAGGAGGAAGAAGGAGGTGAAGATGAAGAGGTGAGTGAAGAGGAGGAGGGAGGAGGAAGGAGGAAGGAGAAATGTGAAGAGGAGGAGAAGGGAGGAAGAAGGAAGAGGAAGGGAGGAGGAGGAATGTGAAGAGGAGGAGAAGGGAGGAGGAAGGAAGAGGAAGGAAGAAGGAGGAATGTAAAGAGGAGGAGAAGAGAGGAGGAAGGAAGAGAAAGGAAGAAGGAGGAATGTGAAGAGGAGGAGGAAGAGGGAGGAGGAAGGAGGAATGTGAAGAGGAGGAGAAAGGAGGAAGGAAGAGGAAGGAAGAAGGAGGAATGTAAAGAGAAGGGAGGAGGAAGGAAGAGGAAGGAAGAAGGAGGAATGTGAAGAGGAGGAGGAAGAGAGAGGAGGGAGGAAGGAGGAAAAAGGAATGTGAAGAGGAGGAGGAAGAAGAAGATGAGAAAGCAGTTGATGAACAAGAAGAAGAAGAGAAAAGTGAAGAAAAAAGAAAGGTGAAGGAAAAAACAAGAAAATGAAAAAAAGATGAGGAAGATGAAAAAGGAGGAGGAAGGTGAACAAGAAGAGGGAGATAAAGAACAATAAAAGGAAGGCATAGAAGAAAAGAAAGACGAAGAACAAAAGAAGTCGGGTGAAGAAGAAGATGAGGAAAGTGAAGAAGAGGAAGAGGATGAAGAGGAGAAGGAGGGTGAAGAGGAGGGTGAAGAGGAGGAAGAGGGTGAAGAGGACTAGGAGAGTGAAGGGTGAGTATGAATTAGGGAAGGGAGTAAGAGAGGTTGGGGTTGAGGGAAGTTGGGCTGGGAATGAGGAAGGTTAGGCTGGGGATAAGCTAAGGGGGGCTGAGGGGGGTTGGGGTTGAGGGAAGTTGGGTTGGGGGCAAGCTGGAAGACGTCCAGGGAGGGTTGGGGGCAGCCATGGAGGGTCCAGAGATGGTTGGAGTCGGTTGGCTGCCTCCAGCCACCCTTACAATCGACTCAGTCTTCACTGGGCTGCCTCCCCACCCCCTGCCCCTCCCCTCTCCCCACCTTGGGGAGAGCACCATGGCTGCTCCTCCTCCTCCCCTCTCTCCTCCTCCTCCTCTCTCCCCTTCTTCTCCCCTCTCTCCTCCTCCTCCCCTCTCTCCTCCCCCTCCCCTCTCCCCACCTTGGGGGTCAGCACCATGGCCGCCCCTCCGTTGACGCCGACGATGGGGACGGAGGTCTGGGCGGAGACGAAGTCGAGGATCTGAGCCACGGCCTCGGAGCGACCTTCGTCCTCGAAGACCACCCCGTGGATGCGCAGCGAGGAGAGCACATCGCAGAGCCTCACGATCAGGCTCCGGGGGTCGGTGTCGTTCAGCACCACCCCCACGGGGTTCACCTCCAGGGGGAAGTCCTCCTGGAAGCTGGGGGCCAGCAGGTCCCAGCGCAGCCCCCCGGGGCCGTAGGAGGCTCCGCTGAGGATCACAGCAACGTTCAGGCTGCGCCGGGGGGAAGCCTCCGGCCCCGGAGCCAGGAAGGGACTGGCGCAGGCCAAGGCCAAGGCGAAGAGCATCCTGCAGGCGGGGGAGGGGCGCCCGGGGGTCATGGCGACAGCGCTGAGCCCTGGGGGGAGGGGGGCGATGGTGCTGAGCAGTGCTGCCCGACCGTGCCCCCCAGTAACCCTAGAGCACAGGAGAGGGCTCCACCAGTGCCCCCCAGCACCCTAGAGTACAGGAGAGGGCTCCACCAGTGCCCCCCAGCACCCCTAGAGCACAGGAGAGGGCTCCACCAGTGCCCCCAGTAACCCTAGAGCACAGGAGAGGGCTCCACCAGTGCCCCCCAGCACCTCTAGAGTACAAGAGAGGGCTCCACCAGTGCCCCCAGTAACCCTAGAGCACAGGAGAGGGCTCCACCAGTGCCCCCAGTAACCCTAGAGCACAGGAGAGGGCTCCACCAGTGCCCCCAGTAACCCTAGAGCACAGGAGAGGGCTCCACCAGTGCCCCCAGTAACCCTAGAGCACAGGAGAGGGCTCCACCAGTGCCCCCCAGCACCTCTAGAGTACAAGAGAGGGCTCCACCAGTGCCCCCCAGCACCCCTAGAGCACAGGAGAGGGCTCCACCAGTGCCCCCAGTAACCCTAGAGCACAGGAGAGGGCTCCACCAGTGCCCCCAGTAACCCTAGAGCACAGGAGAGGGCTCCACCAGTGCCCCCCAGCACCTCTAGAGCACAGGAGAGGGCTCCACCAGTGCCCCCCAGCAACTCTAGAGCATAGGAGAGGGCTCCACCAGTGCCCCCAGTAACCCTAGAGCACAGGAGAGGGCTCCACCAGTGCCCCCAGTAACCCTAGAGCACAGGAGAGGGCTCCACCAGTGCCCCCCAGCACCTCTAGAGCACAGGAGAGGGCTCCACCAGTGCCCCCCAGCAACCCTAGAGCATAGGAGAGGGCTCCACCAGTGCCCCCCAGTAACCCTAGAGCACAGGAGAGGGCTCCACCAGTGCCCTCAGTAACCCTAGAGCACAGGAGAGGGCTCCACCAGTGCCCCCCAGCACCTCTAGAGTACAGGAGAGGGCTCCACCAGTGCCCCCAGTAACCCTAGAGCACAGGAGAGGGCTCCACCAGTGCCCCCCAGCACCTCTAGAGCACAGGAGAGGGCTCCACCAGTGCCCCCAGTAACCCTAGAGCACAGGAGAGGGCTCCACCAGTGCCCCCCAGCACCTCTAGAGCACAGGAGAGGGCTCCACCAGTGCCCCCCAGCACCCCTAGAGCACAGGAGAGGGCTCCACCAGTGCCCCCCAGCACCTCTAGAGCACAGGAGAGGGCTCCACCAGTGCCCCCAGTAACCCTAGAGCACAGGAGAGGGCTCCACCAGTGCCCCCCAGCACCTCTAGAGCACAGGAGAGGGCTCCACCAGTGCCCCCCAGCACCTCTAGAGCACAGGAGAGGGCTCCACCAGTGCCCCCCAGTAACCCTAGAGCACAGGAGAGGGCTCCACCAGTGCCCCCCAGCACCCCTAGAGTACAGGAGAGGGCTCCACCAGTGCCCCCCAGCACCTCTAGAGCACAGGAGAGGGCTCCACCAGTGCCCCCCAGTAACCCTAGAGCACAGGAGAGGGCTCCACCAGTGCCCCCCAGTAACCCTAGAGCACAGGAGAGGGCTCCACCAGTGCCCCCCAGCACCTCTAGAATACAGGAGAGGGCTCCACCAGCGCCCCCCAGTGCCCCCCCAGTAACCCTAGACCCCCAGTGAAAGCTCTACCAGTGCCCCCCAGTGCCCTCCAGTGACACTAGAACCCCAGGGAGGGGGCTATCAGTGCCCACCAGTAGCCCCCAGTAAGCGAACTGGTGCCGCTGTCCCCAGGACAGCAGCGCCCCCTGGCGCTGGCCTCGCAGGCTGCAGCCCGGCCGGTGGCAGCTGTGTCATTGTCCCTGCGCCCGCAGCCGGCAGCCTGGCACCGCTGGCCCCACGCTGGGGGGGTGGCACTGGCCCCCCACCCTCCGTCCTTGTGACGCCCCCGATGCCCCTCCCAGTGTCCCCAGTTCCCCCTCCCCAGCATTCCGCGCTCCTCTGTGTCCCCCCTCAATGTCCCCAACCCTCCCCACTGTCCCCAGCTCCCCCTCCCACTGTCCCCAGCTCCCCCCCTCAGGTCCTACCTGGCCCCAGCTCTGTCCGGGGGGGCCCAGCCTCATCTTGGGGGGGGGAACTGGGGGTTACTGGGAGGGGCAGTTGGGGAACACTGGGAAGGGGAACTGGGGATACTTGGGGGGGGGTTGTCGAGGTGGAGGCAGCTGCACCTGAGGGGGGGGAAAGAGAGGGGTTGAGGATGGAGCCCCCCCATCTCAGTTCACCCAGGAAGGTCTCCGCACCCTTCCCAGTCCCACACCAGTACCCCCCCGCTTCGCCCAGTAAGGTCCCAGCACCTGCAACTGGCTCCCAGTACCCCCGGTACCCCCAATCCCATCCCAGTGCTCCCAGTCCCTCCCAGGACCCCCAAACTGGTTCCCAGTCCCCCCCCCCCGCCAACCGCCTCCCAGTCCCCCCAACTGCTCCTTATCACCTTCCACCACCTCCCAGTCTTCCCCAAATCCCTACCCCCATTATTCCCCCAATTCAACCCCACCCCCTGGCCCCCTCCCAGAACCCCCAAACTGGTTCCCAGTCCCCCAGCCCCCTCCCAGTCGCTCCCAGTCCGGCTCCCCCGCACCTCAGCCCTGCCGCACCAGCAGCCGCTCGCAGAATACTAATGGGGGTGGCGGTGCCGCGGTGACCGCCGGCCCCCCGTCCGTCCCTCTGTCTCCCTGTCTGTCCGTCCCCCCTCTCCCGCCCCGTGTCCGTCCGTCTGTCCGTCCATCCCCCAGTCCCACTGCCCCCTCCCAAGTCCGTGTGTCCCCCCTCCCAGTATGACTCTGTGTCGTTGTGTGTCCCCCCCCCCGGTCTGTCTGTCCCTGCCCCCCCTGGCCGGGTCCGTCCATCTGTCCGTCCACACCCCCCCCGACAAGTCCCACTGTGTCGTGTCCCCCCACCAGGTCCGTCTGTCCCCCTCCCCGATCTGTCTGCCCCCTCAGTCCCACTGTCCCCCCGCCCGTCTGTCTGTCCCCCCGTCTGTCTGTGCCCCCCATGTCTGTCTGTCTGCCCCCCGTCTGCCTGTCCCCCTCCCAGTATGACTCTGTGACCCCCATCGATCACTCTGTCCCCCAAGTCTGTGCCTCCCCCAGTCCCACTGTTCCCCCCGCCCAGTCTGTGTCCCCCGTGTCCGTCTGTCCCCCAGCTTCATTGTCCCCCGGTCTGTGTCCCCCGTGTCCGTCTGTCCCCCAGACCAATTGTTTCCCCCCCCAGTCTGTGTCATCCTGTCCCCCCCCCGTGTCTGTCTGTCCCCCCCCCAGTCTAACTTGGGGGTGGGGGGGAGGCAGGGTGTTGGGGGGGAGGGGTCCCAGTTTGGTGCTGGGTTATAATGGGGAGCACAAGGTTGGGGGAGGGGAGTCTGGCTGTTAGGGCGGGGTCTGTCACGATATGGGGGAAATCTGTCGTGGGGGTGGTTAAGGTGTTGGGGGGCTTCATGGGGGTTCATGGGGGTCCCAAGGGCTCTTGGGATCTCTTAAGGGGGTCCTGAGGCTGTTTTGTCATTGGGGGGTGTCATCTATTGCGATATGGGCTGGGGGTGTCTTGGGGGAGTCGGGTGTTGGGGGATTGGGGCAAGGTCACGGGGAAGGGTCGGGGGCTCCCAGGAGTGTCGGGAGTGCTCTCGGGGGAAGGGGGTGTCGGGGGTGTCATATCGGGGGGAGCGTCTATCGCGATATGGGGGTGTTTGTCGGGGGTGGGGGGTAGGTCAGGTATTGGGGGGTCAAGGTGTTAGGGGTTTGGCGGGAGGGGGGTTCTGCGGGGGGCTTTGTGATGCCTATCGGGATATTGGGAGGGAGGTGTATCGCGATATGAGGGTGTCATGAGGGAGTCTGTTGAGATGTCAGGGTGGGGGGTTGTTGTCAAGGTGTCTGTCTGGGTCTGTCGCGATATAGGGGGGGTGGCGGGGTGCCTATCGCGATATCGCCGCCGCCCCCCCTTTCCCCTTCCCACCTCACCTCGCAGGGTCCCCAGAGCCTCCCTCCCGCCGCCGCCTCCCAGCTCTCCCAGTCTCGGTCACTGGGGCACCGGCGCCGGCTCAGGACACGCCCCCTCCCCCTCCTTCTCCCCCCCCCTCCCCTCCTTCTCCCCTCCCCTCCCTTCCCTCCAACTGGCCCCTCCCCCGTCATCAGCCCCCAAATCGGGGGTCTACAGAGCCACAGAAACCGGGAAACGCCCCGCCCGGACCACCGTAAAGGCCAGAGACCCCCAGGATCCCCCAAGACCTCACAGACTCCCCCAGGATCCCCAGAGCCCAAAGACACCCCCAGGAGCCCCCAAATCCCATAGACCCCCCCAGGATCCCCCAAGACCTCACAGACTCCCCCAGGATCCCCAGAGCCCAAAGACACCCCCAGGAGCCCCCAAATCCCATAGACCCCCAGGGATCCCCAGGACCCCCAAATCCTACAGACTCCCCAAGAGGACCCTCCCAAAATCTTATAGACATCCCCCAAACTTCACAGACCCCCGGAACCCCCTCAGACCCCCAAAGACTCTCCCAGGACACCCCAAAACCTCACAGACACCCCTAGGACCCCCAAATCTCATAGACCACCCCAGCACCCCCAGACTCCAAAGTCCACCCCCAGAGTCCCTCCCACAGCCCCCCCCCCAATACCCCCAGACCCTCCCCGCGTTGCCTCAGGGCCCCTCCAGCGCCTCCCCAGTCATCCCAGTGCCAGTAGGGGGAGCCGCACTGGGCGCTGCACTGCGGGTACTGGGAGGGGTCTCCGGGGGTCTCCCCGCGCTCCCCCAGCTCCCTTTTCCCGCCCTTTCCCTTTCCCGCCACTTCCCTCTGCCCGCCCCTCCCGCACGCGCCCGCCCCGCTTCCTCGCTCGACTCCGCCCCGCTTCCCGCCCCCTCGCTCTGATTGGTTCGCTCTTACGCAAGCCACGCCCCTCCCCTTTCCCGCATGCCCGGAGAGTCCCTCCTGCGGCTGCGCATGCGCAGCGCGGAAAGCCGCGGCCGGAGCAGGTCAGAGGCTGGGACCCCACCCCGGGACCCCCCCAGTGCCCCCGGTGTGGCTCCTGCACGGCTCCCAGTGCAACCGCTGCGGCTCCTGCATGGCTCCCAGTGCAACCAGTGTGGCTCCCAGCGCCCCCAGTGCGGCACCTGCACGGCTCCCAATGCAACCGCTGCGGCTCCTGCATGGCTCCCAGTGCAACTAGTGTGGCTCCCAGCGCCCCCAGTGCGGCTCCTGCACGGCTCCCAGTGCAACCAGTGCGGCTCCTGCACGGCTCCCAGTGCCCCCAGTGTGGCTCCTGCATGGCTCCCAGTGCAACCAGTGTGGCTCCCAGCGCCCCCAGTGCGGCACCTGCACGGCTCCCAGTGCAACCGCTGCGGCTCCTGCATGGCTCCCAGTGCAACTAGTGTGGCTCCCAGCGCCCCCAGTGCGGCTCCTGCACGGCTCCCAGTGCAACCAGTGCGGCTCCTGCATGGCTCCCAGTGCAACCAGTGCGGCTCCTGCATGGCTCCCAGTGCAACCAGTGCGGCTCCTGCATGGCTCCCAGTGCAACCAGTGCAGCTCCTGCATGGCTCCCAGTGCAACCAGTGTGGCTCCCAGCGCCCCCAGTGCGGCTCCTGCACGGCTCCCAGTGCAACCAGTGCGGCTCCTGCACGGCTCCCAGTGCCCCCACTGTGGCTCCTGCATGGCTGCTGCACGGCTCCCGGTGTAACCAGTAACCCCAGTACAGGGCTGGGGCCATGGCACCCGACTGATACCACCCCTGCACCCTGGGTGAACCAGAGCCACACCCATGCCACCCTCTCCCCCCACAGTGCCATCTGCCACTTCCCCAGGAACCCTGAGCCACCTCTCTGGTGCCACTTCCCTGGTGACACCTCCCCAGTGCCACCTCCCCGGTGCTATCTCTCCGGTGTCACCTCCCCTGGTACCACCTCCCCCAGTGCTACCTCCCCCCCCCCTTTTCATCCCCGCAGGATGCTTCGCCTGGCTCTGCCCTCTCGGCGGGCGGTGACGTCAGCGGTGACGCCACGGGGGGTGCGGGTGACGTCATCGGCGCCCCTGTCACCGCCCATGGCGGAGCTGGCGGCGGCTGTGGCCGCGGCGCGGGCGGGGAGCAGGGGGCGGCGCCCGGAGGCTCCCCCGGGCTGGGAGCAGCTCTTCAGGGACAGCTTCGTCCCCGCCAGCAGGGGGCAGCTGCAGCGACAGCTCCTCAGGGTGACACTGGTGGGGGGGACACACACACGGCGGGGGGGCACTGGGGACACCGCAGGGACACACCGGGGGGGTCACCTGGGAGCGCTGGGGACATTCGGGACACGCGGGGGCATTGGGGACACTCGGGGGACACTGGGGAGGGGGGGACATGGAGACCGAGGGCAGGGGTCACCTGGGGCCATTGGCACTGGGGACACTTGGGGGCTCTTAGGGGACACGGGGGGGCACATGGGACCGGAGGGGGCGCTGGGGACATTGGGGAGACACCAAGGAGGGACATTGGGGGGGGACACTAGAAACACTAAAAAGACAGAGGAGGACGTGGGGGGGGGCACATGGGGACCCCCCTGTCGTCGCTCCCCCCCCGTTCTCTTTGTCACCTCCATGTCCCCCAACGCACCCCCAGGAGTTCCACCCCTCGGGCCCCCCCCGAGCCTCCTTCCTGGCCTTCGCCTCCCGCCTGGATCAGGCTCTGCACTCCAGATACCACCGGCTGCACCTGCACCTGCAGGTGACCCCCCCGGAACACCCCCAAAATAAGCCCCCAGGGACCCCCAAAATACCCCCAGGATCCCCCTCCCTAAAACAGCCCCCAGAGAATCCCCCAAAATAACGCCCCAGAGACACCCCCAAACAGCCCCCAGGACTCCCCAAAATAACCCCCAGCCCCCACCCCAAAGAGACCCCAGGACCCCCAAAATAACCCACCTATGGACCCCCAAAACAGCCCCAGGACCCCAAAATAACCCCCAGCCCCCAAACAGACCACCGGGAACCCCCAAAGAACCCCCAGGCCCTCCCCAAACAGACCACCTGGGACCCCCAAAGATAACCCCCAGGGACCCCCAAAACAGCCCCCAGGACTCCCCTCCCCAAAATAACACCCTGGGAGACCCCCCGACCAACCCCTCTGGACACCTCCCCCTCAGTACCTCCCTAACCTTCCCCCCCCCTTATTTTTGCCCTCCCCCCCCAGGCTCTCTACGGCCCCATCGACCCCGACCGGGACACGACCCCCGGGGCGGGGGGGGAGCTGGGGCGGGGCTGGGGGGGAGAGCATCCCGGGCGGGGGGGGGGCAGGGCCCGCAGGGTGGTCGCGGCCCTGGGCCCCCTCCTGGCCGAGGCCAACTTCCAGCCCCTGCCCCCCGCGGCCATCGCCTTCGCCCTGCTGGTGCAGCACCCCGGGGACCAGGCCGAGGTGGGGGCGGCTGGGGGGGGCGGGAAGGGGGCACCCTATAACCCCCCCAGTCTCCTCCCAGTCCCTCCCAGTCTCCTCCCAGTCTCCTCCCAGTCCCTCCCAGTCTCCTCCCATCTCCTCCCAGTCCCCCCCAGTCTCCTCCCAGTCCCTCCCAGTCTCCTCCCAGTCCCTCCCAGTCCCTCCCAGTCTCCTCCCAGTCCCTCCCAGTCTCCTCCCAGTCTCCTCCCCGTCTCCTCCCAGTCCCTCCCAGTCCCTCCCAGTCTCCTCCCAGTCCCTCCCAGTCTCCTCCCAGTCCCTCCCAGTCCCTCCCAGTCTCCTCCCAGTCCCTCCCAGTCCCTCCCAGTCTCCTCCCAGTCACCTCCCAGTCCCTCCCAGTCCCTCCCCGTCTCCTCCCAGTCCCTCCCAGTCCCTCCCCGTCTCCTCCCAGTCCCTCCCAGTCCCTCCCCGTCTCCTCCCAGTCTCCTCCCAGTCCCTCCCAGTCCCTCCCCGTCTCCTCCCAGTCCCTCCCAGTCTCCTCCCAGTCTCCTCCCAGTCCCTCCCAGTCCCTCCCTGTCTCCTCCCAGTCCCTCCCAGTCTCCTCCCAGTCCCTCCCAGTCCCTCCCAGTCTCCTCCCAGTCCCTCCCAGTCTCCTCCCAGTCTCCTCCCAGTCCCTCCCAGTCTCTCCTCTCCTCCCAGTCTCCTCCCAGTCCTCCCTCCCAGTCCCTCCCAGTCTCCTCCCAGTCCCTCCCAGTCCCTCCCAGTCTCCTCCCAGTCTCCTCCCAGTCCCTCCCAGTCTCCTCCCAGTCCCTCCCAGTACCTCCCCGTCTCCTCCCAGTCCCTCCCAGTCAGTCCCTCCCAGTCTCCTCCTCCCAGTCCCCTCCCAGTCCCTCCCAGTCTCCTCCCAGTCCCTCCCAGTCTCCCTCCCAGTCCCTCCCAGTCCCCTCCCAGTCCCTCCCAGTCCCTCCCAGTCTCCTCCCAGTCCCTCCCAGTCTCCTCCCAGTCTCCTCCCAGTCTCCTCCCAGTCCCTCCCAGTCCCTCCCAGTCCTCAGTCCCTCCCAGTCCTCCCTCCCAGTCTCCTCCCAGTCTCCTCCCCGTCTCCTCCCAGTCCCTCCCAGTCCCTCCCAGTCTCCTCCCAGTCCTCCCAGTCCCTCCCAGTCTCCTCCCCAGTCTCCTCCCAGTCTCCTCCCAGTCCCTCCCAGTCCCTCCCAGTCTCCTCCCAGTCCCTCCCAGTCTCCTCCCAGTCTCCTCCCAGTCCCTCCCAGTCTCCTCCCAGTCTCCTCCCAGTCCCTCCCAGTCCCTCCCCGTCTCCTCCCAGTCCCTCCCAGTCCCTCCCGTCTCCTCCCAGTCCCTCCCAGTCCCTCCCCGTCTCCTCCCAGTCTCCTCCCAGTCCCTCCCAGTCCCTCCCCGTCTCCTCCCAGTCCCTCCCAGTCTCCTCCCTGTCTCCTCCCAGTCCCTCCCAGTCTCCTCCCAGTCCCTCCCAGTCCCTCCCAGTCTCCTCCCAGTCCCTCCCAGTCTCCTCCCAGTCTCCTCCCAGTACCTCCCGTCTCCTCCCAGTCCCTCCCAGTCTCCTCCCAGTCTCCTCCCAGTCCCTCCCAGTCCCTCCCAGTCTCCTCCCAGTCCCTCCCAGTCCCTCCCAGTCTCCTCCCAGTCCCTCCCAGTCCCTCCCAGTCTCCTCCCAGTCTCCTCCCAGTCCCTCCCAGTCTCCTCCCAGTCCCTCCCAGTACCTCCCCGTCTCCTCCCAGTCCCTCCCAGTCCCTCCCAGTCTCCTCCCAGTCTCCTCCCAGTCCCTCCCCGTCTCCTCCCAGTCCCTCCCAGTCCCTCCCAGTCTCCTCCCAGTCCCTCCCAGTCTCCTCCCAGTCCCTCCCAGTCCCTCCCCGTCTCCTCCCAGTCCCTCCCCGTCTCCTCCCAGTCCCTCCCAGTCTCCTCCCAGTCTCCTCCCAGTCTCCTCCCAGTCCCTCCCAGTCCCTCCCCGTCTCCTCCCAGTCCCTCCCCGTCTCCTCCCAGTCCCTCCCAGTCTCCTCCCAGTCCCTCCCAGTACCTCCCCGTCTCCTCCCAGTCCCTCCCAGTCCCTCCCAGTCTCCTCCCAGTCTCCTCCCAGTCCCTCCCAGTCTCCTCCCAGTCCCTCCCAGTCCCTCCCCGTCTCCTCCCAGTCCCTCCCAGTCTCCTCCCAGTCCCTCCCAGTCCCTCCCAGTCTCCTCCCAGTCCCTCCCAGTCTCCTCCCAGTCCCTCCCAGTCCCTCCTCGTCTCCTCCCAGTCCCTCCCAGTCCCTCCCAGTCCCTCCTCGTCTCCTCCCAGTCCCTCCCAGTCTCCTCCCAGTCCCTCCCAGTCCCTCCCAGTCTCCTCCCAGTCCCTCCCAGTACCTCCCCAGTCTCCTCCCAGTCTCCTCCCAGTCCCTCCCAGTCCCTCCCAGTCCCTCCCAGTCTCCCCCAGTCTCAGTCTCCCAGTCCCTCCCAGTACCTCCCCGTCTCCTCCCAGTCTCCTCCCAGTCCCTCCCAGTCCCCCCAGTCTCCTCCCAGTCCCTCCCTCCCAGTCTCCTCCCAGTCCCTCCCAGTCTCCTCCCAGTCTCCTCCCAGTACCTACCCCCGTCTCCTCCCAGTCCCTCCCCGTCTCCTCCCAGTCCCTCCCAGTCCCTCCCAGTCTCCTCCCAGTCCCTCCCAGTCCCTCCCAGTCTCCTCCCAGTCCCTCCCCGTCTCCTCCCAGTCCCTCCCCGTCTCCTCCCAGTCTCCTCCCAGTCCCTCCCCGTCTCCTCCCAGTCCCTCCCAGTCCCTCCCAGTCTCCTCCCAGTCCCTCCCAGTCCCTCCCAGTCTCCTCCCAGTCTCCTCCCAGTCCCTTCCAGTCTCCTCCCAGTCTCCTCCCAGTCCCTCCCAGTCCCTCCCAGTCCCTCCAAGTCTCCTCCCAGTCTCCTCCCAGTCTGTCCCAGTCTCCTCCCAGTCCCTCCCAGTACCTCCCAGTGCCTGCAGGTGTCTGTCCGGCTGGAGGAGTATCAGCAGATCCAGTTCTGGGCTCTGGGGCAGAGGGTTGGACCCCTCTCGGATGCCCCCTCCCCCCCTCGCCGCTGGCCCTACCGGACCCCCCCCCCAGCCCCACACAGGTCAGCTTGGCGGGCGCTGGAACCCTTAAATTGGTGCTGGGGGCTTTGGGGGAGGCTAGGGGGGGAATGAGGCTCGTGGTGCCATAGCAGGGGGAAATGGGGCTGGGGGCTTCCTGGGGTACTGGGTTTCAGATCTTTGGGGTCCCCAGGGTCGGGGTCTCTGTTCTGGGGTCCCCTGGTGCCACTATGTGGGGAGGGGTCCCCAGGGCCGGGGTCTCTGTTCTGGGGTCCCCTGGTGCCACTATGTGGGGAGGGGTCCCCAGGGCCGGGGTCTCTGTTCCGGGGTCCCCTGGTGCCACTATGTGGGGAGGGGTCCCCAGGGCCGGGGTCTCTGTTCTGGGGTCCCCTGGTGCCACTATGTGGGGAGGGGTCCCCAGGGCCGGGGTCTCTGTTCTGGGGTCCCCTGGTGCCACTATGTGGGGAGGGGTCCCCAGGGCCGGGGTCTCTGTTCCGGGGTCCCCTGGTACCACTGTGTGGGGAGGGGTCCTCATGTGCCGCTTGGGGGTCTCCCCCTGCCCCCCCAGGCGCTTCTTCCTCCGCGTGGTGCTGGTGGCTCAGCCCCGGGCCGGGGGGGGTCTGGAGTTGGCTTCCTTCCGAGAGGTTCCGCTGGAGGCTTTGGAGCTGCTGCTGGGGAGGGGGCAAGTGAGGACCCCCCGGGGGGCTCGGGCCAGGCTCCAGCTGGGGCTGCTGGCCTGGGGCTGCCTCCTCTTCATCAACGTGGGGCTGGGGCTGATGGCAGAGCTCAAGGTGGGAGCCCTGGTGCTGCTCCTGGGGCTGGGGGCGGCCATGGCCCTCAGGGGGTGCAGGTGAGGGGCGCTGGGGGAGGGGGAATGGGGTTGGGGAGGAATGGGGCACAGGGGGCTGGGGGCTGCTGCTGGGGCTGGGGGCTGCTGCTGCGGGCTAGGGGTGGCCGTAGCCCTCGGGGCGGGGGCACAGGTTGGGGGCTGGGGAAGGTAGGGGAGGGGGAATTGGGGGCACAGGGGGGTTGGGGCTGGGGGACAGGTGAGGGGGGACCTGGGGGGATGAGGGGGTTCAGGAGGGGCGGGGGGGGGAGGTGGAGAAGTGGGAGGGGGCAATGGGATTGGGGGAGGTGTGGTACTCATGATGCCACTCCTGTGCCCCCCGTGACTCCTGTATCCTTTCTGTGCCCCCCCTGCCCCTCCTGTGCCCCCGTGACTCCGGTATCCTTTCTGTGCCCCCCGTGCCCCTCGTGTGCCCCCCGTGACTCCGGTATCCTTTCTGTGCCCCCGTGCCCCTCCTGTGCCCCCGTGACTCCTGTATCCTTTCTGTGCCCCCGTGCCCCTCCTGTGCCCCCGTGACTCCTGTATCCTTTCTGTGCCCCCGTGCCCCTCGTGTGCCCCCGTGACTCCTGTATCCTTTCCGTGCCCCCGTGCCCCTCCTGTGCCCCCGTGCCCCTCCTGTGACTCCTGTATCCTTACTGTGCCCCCCGTGCCCCTCCTGTGACTTCTGTATCCTTTCTGTGCCCCCCATGCCCCTCCTGTGCCACTCCTGTGCCCCTCCTGTGACTCCTGTGCCCCCTCTGTGCCCCCTCTGTGACTCCTGTATCCTTTCTGTGCCCCCGTGCCCCTTCTGTGCCCCCGTGACTCCTGTATCCTTTCTGTGCCCCCCGTGCCCCTCCTGTGCCCCCCGTGACTCCTGTATCCTTTCTGTGCCCCCCGTGCCCCTCCTGTGCCCCCGTGACTCCTGTATCCTTTCTGTGCCCCCGTGCCCCTTCTGTGCCCCCGTGACTCCTGTATCCTTTCTGTGCCCCCCGTGCCCCTCCTGTGCCCCCGTGACTCCTGTATCCTTTCCGTGCCCCCCCGTGCCCCTCCTGTGCCCCCGTGACTCCTGTATCCTTTCCGTGCCCCCGTGCCCCTCCTGTGCCCCCGTGACTCCTGTATCCTTTCCGTGCCCCCCGTGCCCCTTCTGTGCCCCCGTGACTCCTGTATCCTTTCTGTGCCCCCGTGCCCCTTCTGTGCCCCCGTGACTCCTGTATCCTTTCTGTGCCCCCGTGCCCCCTCTGTGCCCCCTCTGTGACTCCTGTATCCTTTCCGTGCCCCCCGTGCCCCTCCTGTGCCCCTCCTGTGCCCCTCCTGTGACTCCTGTGCCCCCTCTGTGCCCCCTCTGTGACTCCTGTATCCTTTCTGTGCCCTCTCTGTGCCCCCCCGTGCCCCTCCTGTGACTTCTGTATCCTTTCTGTGCCCCCCCATGCCCCTCCTGTGCCCATCCTGTGCCCCTCCTGTGACTCCTGTGCCCCCCCTGTGACTCCTGTGCCCTTCCTGTGCCCCTCCTCTGATTCCTGTATCCTTTCTGTGCCCCTCCCGTGCCCTCCCGTGACTCCTGTGCCACTCCTGTGCCCCACCTATGCCCCTCCTGTGCCTCCTGTGCCCCCCCGTGCCCCCCCGCGGCGCGGCAGGCGTTCTCCCGGCGGCGGGCGCTGGCGGCGCTGGGGCTGGCTGGCAGCAGGGCTCGCTGGGGCACTGCCCGGCACGGGGAGCTGCTGGCTGCCCTCACCCGCAGGGCGCAGGACGAGGCCACCAAGGAGGCTCTGCTGGCACACAGCTTCCTGCCGCGGGTCTGGGGCAGGGGGGCACGGGGAGGGGGCATGGGGGGGGGGCACGGGGGCCACAGGGGGCCATTAGGGACATTGGGGGAGAGGTGGCACGGGGGGATGGGGAAGGAGGGGCACAGGGACAGGTGGGGGGGGCATTAGGGACATTGGGGACAGGGGGCACAGGGTGGGGGCACGGGGGCACAGGGACAGGTGGCGGGGGGGGGCATTAGGGACATTGGGGACAGGTGGCACAGGGTGGGGGGTGCAGGGAAGGGGGTGCACGGGGGCACGGAGGGGCAGAGGGTGACAGGGGGCATTAAGGACATTGGGGAGAGGTGGCACAGGGTGGGGGGGGGCATGGGGGGGGCATGGGGGACAGGGGACACAGGGATGGGGGGGGACAAGGACAAGGGGGGGCACGGCGATGAGAGGATGTGGGGGGGTCGCTGGGGAGGCCACGGGAGGGGACGCTGGGGAGCGGGGGGGGTCTCAGGGTGCCTGAGGGTGCCCCCCGTGCCCCCCCAGACGCAGCGCTGCCGCGGGCGGAGGCGGAGGCCAGGCTGCAGGCGGCGGTGGAGGCCTGGCTGCGGCAGCGCTTCGGGCTGCCCCTGGCCTTCCCGGCGGGCAGAGCCTGCCAGCGCCTGCGCCAGCTGGGCGAGTACCCCCCCCGCGCCCCCGCCCCGCGCCCCACCTACCCCACACCCCCCTGACCCCCCCCCTTGGGGGCTGCGGGGGGCCTAAGGGATCCCCAAGACCAGGCCTGAGGCTTGCAGTGCCTTGGGGGGGGCCTGGGGGGGAGCCCCCAAAACCTCTTTTGTCTCCTGCTTTGGGGGGGTCCCCAGGCCTGGAGTGGGGACCCCCCAGCACCCTCTGGGGCAGGGTGGGGGGACACCCAGGCCGGTTTGGGGACAATAAAGACACCTCCCCCCTCCCCCCCCGTTACCCACAATGCTTTCAGCATCCTTTGGCTTTTATTGCTCTGGGGGTGATGACGTCACAAAAGGGGCCATGATGTCATCGCTGAGCTGTGATGTCACCCCTGAGGCCTGGGAGCTTCCCATCCCTCCAACCCCTCCCCCCCAGCAGCTGACATCACCACTACCGTGTGATGATGTCATAGCTGGAACTGATTATGTCATCAATCACAGGGAGGATGATGTCATCAATGATGTCATTTGCCACAGTGGACTTTCTGATTATGTCATTGGCCATCATGGTGTTGTTGGTGACATCACTGATGACACAATCGGTGATGGTGATCTTGGTAGTGATGTCATCGATTACATCATTGGCCATGTTGGCCTTCCTGAGGATGCCATTGGCCAGGGTGGTCTTGGTGATGATGTCACCGATGATGATGATGCAATCGGCCATGCTGGCCACGCTGATGACATCATTGGCTGCCTCGACGGAGTCAGTGACCTCATTGGCCAGGTTGGCCTTGTTGATGACATCACCGGTGATGTCATCGGCCATGGTGGCCTTGTTGGTGATGTCACCGGTGATGTCACTGGCAGTGGTGGTCTTGTTGGTGACGTCATTGATGATGTCGTAGGCCACGTTGGCCTCGTTGATGATGTCATTGGCCACGCTGGGCTCGTTGATGACGTCATTGGTGACATCATTGACCAAGTTGACCTAGGCAATGATGTCATTGGCCCCGGTGGGCTCGCTGGTGATGTCATCAGTGATGTCATCGGCCACCTTGGCCTCTCTGATGATCTCATTGGCCAGGCGCCACGGGGTTGGGTGGCCGCCATTGGTTGGCTTTGTTGAGCGCAGTGGGGGCAGGCGTGGCCTGGGCGGGCGTGGCCTGGGCGGGCGTGGTCAGTCCTTCTTGCGCAGGTGGCCGTAGATGACGCCGCTGGCCAGGGCCAAGGCCCCTCCCAGCCAGGCCAGGACGAAGCAGTGGCCAAAATGGCCACCAGAAGGGCGCGGCCAGTGGGCGGCGTACAGCCCCGCCCCCACCAGCACAGCCAATCCTGCGAGGGCAGCACCAAGAGGTCAGCCAATGAGGAGGGACCGCCCCCAGGTGGCGCCAGCCCTTCAGGTGGGCACCCAAGGGCGCGGGGCGGTGCCTCCGGGTGCCAGGTGTGTGTGTGGGGGGTGTCTGGTGCCACTCACCTGCCAGCAGCTGGGTGCCCCCCGAGAGGGCAAAGAGCTTCCCGCGGGCGCCGGCGTGGAGCTGCCACCCGAAGAGCACGAAGGAGACTCCGGAGAGCAGCAGGGAGGCCACCACCAGGCCCTGCACTGCCTGCAGCCAGGCTGGGGCAGGGCAGGGGCAGGGGGTTAGGGTCCCCCTCCCAACTCCCACTCCCAGTCCTTCCCAGTCCCTCCCAGTCCCCCCTCCCAACTCCCCCTCCCAGGTCCCCCCTCCCAAGTCCCCCTCCCAAGTCCCCCTCCCAGCCCCCTCCCAACTCCCCTTCCCAGTCCCCCCTCCCAGGTCCCCTGTCCCAAGACTCCTTCCCAGTCCCCCCTCCCAGTCCCTCCCAGTCCCCCCCCCAGCCCCCCTCCCCGGGGGTGGCTCACGGCTGGTGGCGATGCTGGCGCAGGCCCAGCCCCTGGAGCTGTTCAGGTAGACACAATCCAGCCACAGGTTGAGGCCTCCTTGCTGGGGCACCACCCACCAGCCCTGCGGGCACAGGGGGGCAGGTGTGGGGCAGGTGTGGGGCAGGATGCGAGGTAGCTAGGGGGCAGCTAGAGATTGCTCTGGGTCCTACTATGGATCCCAGCCCCCCTGGATCTGGTCCCTGGGAGTGGTCTATGGCTGCCAGTCCCCTATGGAGCAGCCGTGGGGCAGGCATGGGGCAGGCGAGGGGCAGGCCCTGGCCCCTACCTTGTCCAGGGTGGCAACGAAGAGCAGGAGCAGGACCAGGCCGTGCAGGGCGGTGACAGCCAGCAGCAGGAAGCTCATGGTGGGCTCTGATTGGCTGCAGGAATTGGAAGGGGGGAGATAAATCTATGGGGCAGGCCCCCCCAGCCCTCCCCCTGTGCCCCCACGGACCCCTCTCCTAACCCCCCCCCCCGCTCCCCACAGACCCCTCCCCCAGCCCCCCAAGGATGCCCCCCCCAGGACCCACCCAGCTGTGCTCCAGCTGTGCTCCGGCGCCGACCGTTAGGGGAAGTTGGGGGTGGAGGGGGGGGGGGAATGGGGCGGGGCCACGCCCAACTTAAGCTCGCCCGCCCGCCAAAGGCGCCGCCCAATTGGCGCAGGGCAAGCCCAGCTCGGGGGGACCACACCCGCTCAGGCCACGCCCACCCCTTCCCGGGGCTCCTTTTTTGGGCTGCTGATTGGCCGAGAGCCCAGGAGCCGCCGGAGCCCCCCGTGCTGGCTGCTGATTGGCCGAGAGCCACAAGGAGCCACTGGATCCCCACCTCTTATTGGCTCTTGCCATGGGGATGGGGCTAATGGCAGCCATGCTCTGCGCTCCCATTGGCTGAAAAGTTTGGTGGCTTCCGATTGGTTGCTTGGGGTCCCTGGCTCTGCTCCCACTGGCTGGGCAGCTCAGGGGGGAGGCAAAGGGCAGCCTGTGATTGGCTGAGGGGTGGGAGGATGTGGACCTCAATCTCCCCTCAGTCTCTGATTGGTCCAAACCTATCCGGCACCCCAGGGACCACACCTCAGCTCTGATTGGTTGCCACTGCAACTCCACCCAGCCTCTGATTGGCTGCTTCCTGGGGCCTGGGAGACCCCCCCATCTGACTCCATCCTCCCCTTCCCCCCCCGCCCCCAGCTCCTGGCTGCTGATTGGCTGAGAGCCCTGGGGCTGCGGGGTCCCTGTTTCCTATTGGCTGCCAGCCAAGATCAAGCAGCTGATTGGTCGCCATGGCGATAAGGGGAACACGTGAGCGGGGGGTGGAGTCACGTGGCCTGGCCCAGGCCCCGCCCAGACGCTGTCGCCATGGCGACGGGAGGGCTGGGTCACGTGACCGCGGCAAGGGCAAGGGCTGGGGGGAAGGGAGAGGGCATTAGGGGGCTGGGGGGGGGGGGGCAGGGTCGGGGTCTGGGCGAGTCCTTGGGGGGCGATTTGCGGGGGGGTCCAGGAGGGTCCTTGGAGGGGGGGTTAAGGGCTTGGGGGACACTGGGGGGGGGTCCAAGAGGGGCTGAGAGAGTCCTTGACGGGTGAGATTTAGGGGGCTGGGAGGGGGGGTAGCGAGGGACACCCAATGGAGGGCAGTCCCCAAAACGCCCCCCCCCAATTTGCTGCCCCCCCAGATGGGAGACAGAGCTCAGCGCAGGCTGCTGGAGGATCAGCTGCAGAGGGTGAGGGGCTGGGCCGGGGGTGGGGCTCCCAGGTTCATGGGTGGGAGGCTCCCAGGGAGGTGGGCGCGGGGGGGTTGCTGGGTGCTGCTGCTGGGAATTGGGTCTGGGGTCTCGGTCCCGGGGGGTTGCGGGTGGCTTGAGGGGGCTGTGGGAGGCGTCCCAAGGTGCCGCCCCTGCAAATTGGGTCTGGGGTCTCAGGCGGGGGCGGCCCTGAGGGGGCTGCGGGGCCAGAAGCGAAGCATGAGGCAGGAACTGGAGAGGCTGCGGGGGGAGGGGCAGCGACTGCGGCAGAGACTGAGACAGCGCCAGAGGGTGAGAGATCCCCCGACCCCGCCCCCGACCCCTCATCCCCCAGAGACCCCCGACGGACCCCTCACCCCCGGAATCCCCCGGACCCCACTCCCCGCCCCCGGGTTCCCCGCCAGGGACACCCCCAAGGACTCCTCACCCACCCATGGACCCCCATGGAATCCCCCTTCACCTAGAGACCCCCAGGGACCCCTACACCCTAGGGACCACTCCCCCGAGACCCTTCTGACACTAGAGACACCCCCGAGGGCTCTGATTGGCCGGGAGGGGACCCCTCGGGGTGACTCAGGGCTCTGATTGGCTGGAAGGGGACCCCTCGGGGTGACTCAGGGCTCTGATTGGCTGCAGGAGCTGGAGAAGACTCAACAGCAGCTTGACGCTGAGCTGGAGCAGGAGCAGGAAGCCCAGAGCCAAAGGCAGGGACCCCCCCAGAGGCCCCCGAGACTGGCACTCAGCCCCCCCCTCCAAGTGCCCCCCTGAGGCTGGCACTCAGCCCCCCCCCGCGGGTGCCCCCTGTGCCCCCCTGAGACTGGCACCCAGCCCCCCCCCGGATGCCCCCTGTGCCCCCCTGAGGCTGGCACCCAGCCCCCCCCCGGATGCCCCCTGTGACCCCCTGCGGCTGGCACTCAGCCCCCTCCCGGGTGCCCCTGAGGCTGGCACTCAGCCCCCGGGTGCCCCTGAGACTGGCACTCAGCCACCCCCCTCCGAGTGCCCCCTGTGCCCCCCTGAGACTGGCACTCAGCCCCCCCCTCCGAGTGCCCCCTGTGCCCCCCTGAGACTGGCACCCAGCCCCCCCCCGGATGCCCCCTGAGGCTGGCACTCAGCCCCCCCCGGGTGCCCCCAGGGCCGTGGCAGAGGCTGTGGGGGCAGAGCTGCAGGCCCTGGCTGGTGCCAGGTGGGCACAGGAGGAGGCCCAGGCCCGGGCACGGCTCCGGCAGTGCCACCTCAGGAGGGTCCTGGGAGGCTTCGTGGCCACCAAGGAGAGGCAGAGACCACCCCCAGGTGTGGCGCCCGGGAACGGGGGGAGGGGTCCCAGCCCTTGGGTGGGGTCCTGAGTTCATGGGTGGGGGGCTTGGGGCATGGGTGGGGGTCGTGAGACCATGGGTGGGGGTCCCAGGGTCGTGGGGAGGGGTCCCAGCGCTATGAGTGGGGTCTCAGGGTCATGGGTAGGGGTCCAAGAGTCATGGGGAGGGGTCCCAGGGCTAGGGGTGGGGGTCTCAGGGTCCTGGGGAGGGGTCCCAGCGCTATGAGTGGGGTCTCAGAGTCATGGGGAGGGGTCCCAGGGCTATGGGTGGGGGTCTCAGGGTCATGGGGAGGGGTCCCAGAGTCATGGGGAGGGGTCCCAGGGCTAGGGGTGGGGGTCTCAGAGTCATGGGGAGGGGTCCCAGGGCTATGGGTGGGGGTCTCAGGGTCCTGGGGAGGGGTCCCAGAGTCATGGGGAGGGGTCCCAGGGCTAGGGGTGGGGGTCTCAGGGTCCTGGGGAGGGGTCCCAGAGTCATGGGGAGGGGTCCCAGCGCTATGAGTGGGGTCTCAGAGTCATGGGGAGGGGTCTCAGGGCTATGGGTGGGGGTCTCAGGGTCATGGGGAGGGGTCCCAGAGTCATGGGGAGGGGTCCCAGGGCTAGGGGTGGGGGTCTCGGGGTCATGGGGAGGGGTCCTGAGCTCATGGGTGGGGGTCTCATGGTTCCCCCCCCCCAAAGCAGTTCGCCCCCCCCCGGTCGCTTGGCTCCCACCAGAAGCTGCCAGCGCCCCCCCCGCGGGGGGGGAGGAAGAGACTGGGACCGAGGGTGAGGGGTCTGGGAGGGTCCGGGGGTCGGGGGCTGGGGAAGGTCTAAATAGGTTCTTGGGGAGTCCCAGGGTGGATCTGGGGGGGCTGGGGGAGGTCAATAGGGTCCCAGAAGAGAATCTGGGGGGTCGGGGGGGTCCCAGGGAGGATCTGGGGGGAGGCTGGGGAGGGGTCCCAAGGTGGGTTTGAGGATCCCAGGAGGGATTTAGGGGGATCCCAAGGGGGGGTTGGGGGGCTGGGTGAGGGGATTCCTTCGGGGGGTCTCAGGGTGTGTTTGGGGGTGCTGGGAGGGGGAGGGAAGGACTTGGGGGGGGTCGTACTGACTCTGGGGGGGGGTCGCAGGGGGGTCTCGGAGCTTCTCCTCCTTCCTGCTGCTGGCAGAGCAGCACCGAGAGCTGCAGCGGCTGCAGGGCAGCCTGCGCCAGGTGCGACTCCCCCGGACCCCCAGAGACCCCCCAGAGCGCCCCAGACCCCCGAGCCCCCGAACCCCCAGAGCGTCCCCCGGATTCCCCGCCAGCACCCCCGGATCCCCAGCGCTCCCGGACCCTCCCGGAGCACCCCGGACCCCCAGAGCCCCCCACGGACCCCCCCCAGCGCTCCCCACGGACCCCTAGCGACCCCCACGGAGCCCCCCCAGCCTCCCAGGGACCCACCCCAGCCCTCCACGGACCTCCCACAACTTCCCCAGGACCCCTCCAGTGCCTCCCAGTATCCCCCAGACCCCTCAAGAGCTCTCCAGTACCCCCAGCGCCCCCAACACCCCCGACCCCCTCCCAGTATACCCCCAGTGCCCCCCAGTACCCCTAGACCCCCTCCCAGGACCTCCCAGTCTGCCCCCTCCCCAGTAACCCCCTGCCCCCCCCCAGCTGCGGGCCGAGGTGGCTCTGGCCGAGGCCTGGGGGGGGTCCGGGGGGCCCCCAGCGGACCCCAATGCAGAGGCTCTGGAGCTGGAGCTGGAGGCCACGGCCCGGGGGGCTCAGGACCTGCAGGATCGGACCCGGGGGGGCAGGAAGCTGCTGGCAGAGCTGGGGGACGGTACGGGGGGGGGGGCAACATCTGGGGGGGTGCTCAGAACATCTGGGGAGGGGGTCAGAATGTCTCGGGGGGGGGCGCTTGGGTCGGGGGTCGCCTTTGGGCAGTCCCAATATCTGGGGGTGTCCGCATCTTGGGGGCAACATCTGGGGGAAAAGAACATCTGGGAGGGCAAGAACTGAGGGGGAGCTCAACATCTGGGGGTGTCCCAGCTTCGGGGGAGTCCCATCTGTTTGGGGGACCCCACACGGGGGGATCAGATGGTGGGGAGGGAGGGGGTCCCAATTTTAGGGTGGGACACATTGGGGGGGGGCAGGAATTTGGGGGGGGGGTACGGCTGTTGTGGGGACCCCGATTTAGGGGTGGGGGGGAACCTCTGGCTTTTGAGGGTCAAGCAGCCATTTTTCGGGGGGCGCGGGGGTGTCCCCAGGGTCTCGAGCTGCTGGCACAGCTGGAACTGGACCCGGACCTGGACCCGGACCTGGACCTGGACCTGGACCTCGACTCCAGCCCCGACCCCGACCCCCTCCAGGCACAGCTGCAGCAGCTTGAGGCGGGGGTCGCCAGGTTGCTGCTGAGCATGGAAACCCCCCCCACCGGCCAGGTCAGGAGGGGTTGGGGAGGGGTCCTGGGGAGGTAATCAGGGTCTCTTGGGGGGCAACTGGGGGTCCTGGAGGGAATTTAGGGGTCCGGGAGTGAGGTTATAGGGGGCCTGGGGGATAATTAGCGCCTCGGGGGGAGGGGGGTAATTGGGGGTCTTGGAGGGGCTACCTGGGGGTCCTGGAGGGCAAATGGGGTCCCTCGGGAGGTGATTTGGGGGTCGGGGGGGGGGATCCCCACTGTCCTCCCCCTCTCCACCTCTGTCTCCAGGTCGTGGCAGGAGCAGTGGGCAGGGGTCGCATCCCCCTCAACCTGCGCCCCCCCAGCCCCAGGTGAGCCTCCTTTGGGTGCCCCCCACCCACTCCTGGGATCGTCTGGGGAGGGGGCACCCAACTCAGGGGTGCTCCCCTCAACTGCCGCCCCCCCAAAAAGGGAGGACCCCGAGGAGGAGGAGGAGAGACCCCTGACCCCCGGCGAGCTGCGGGCCAGGGCGCTGCGAGAGGTGGGGGGGACCCATGGGGGGGGGGTTGGCACCCGTGGGGGGGGTCCCCGATGGGTCTGGGAGGAAGTAGACCCCTGGGAGGAGGTCCCGAGTTTATGAGTGGGGATCCCGAGTTCGTGGGTGGGGGTCTCAGGCCCATGGGGAGGGGGGGTCCTGATGGGTCTCGGGGGGGATTAGACTCCTGGGTGGGGGTCCCTGGTTTATGGGGGGGAGTCTCAGACCCCTGGGGGGGGGGTCTCAGGCCCATGGGTAGGGGTCCGAGTTCATGGGTGGGGGTCCCGGGTCCATGGGCGGGGGGCCCAAAGGGTCTGGCAGGGAGGAAGGTTAGACCCCGGAAGGGGGGTCGGGTCCCAAGCCCAGGGGGGTTTGGGGGTCTCCAGGTTTTGCCTCCCCCCTTTTATTTTAGGTGCTGAGCCGCGAGGGTCTCCCCCCCAGCCCCTGAGCCCCTTCGGCCCACTTGGGGAGCTCCCAGGACCCCTCCCCAAGGCCTCCCCCCCCCCAACCGCTGTAACCCCCTCCCCATATCCGCTCCCCCCCCATTCCGTCCCCCCCCTCCCGTTTCCATGGCAACCAATCAATATTTGGGGCCGCGGCGGTTCCGTTGCCCTCAGCAACGCCCAAACGGCCCCAAAACAGCTCCGATCCGCCCCAAAACCAGCCCGGGGGGAGGGGGGGGGAGGGGGATCCCCTGACGTCACCCCCCGGGACCCCCCGACGTCATAATCCCCCCCCGGCCACGCCCTTTTCCTATCCCCCCTCCCCTTCCCCTTCCCCTTCCCCGGACAACGCCCGGAGAGCCCCGAGCCGGGACCGGCCCGGACGGAGACAGCCGAACGCGGCCCGAGCGGAGCCGAACTCGCCCGAAGGGAGCCGAACCTCCCGAACCGGCCCGGGAGGAGCCGAACCCCGCAGGGCGCTGATCCCCGAAGGGCTCCGAACCCCCCAGAACCCTCCCGCGGGGAGCCGAAGTGCCCCGGAAAGAGCCGAACCGGCTCGGAGGGAGCCGAACCTCCCCGAACCGACCCCGAGGGAGCCTAAGTAAGTCCCTTGGAGGGGGTCCGAACTTCCCCAACCACCCCCGAAGGGACCCGAACCTGCCGAACCGGCCCGGAGGGAGCCGAACCTGACCGGCAGGGCCCCGAAGCTCCCCGAAGGGGTCCGAACCCTTCTCAACTCCGCAGGAAGCTCAGCTCCGGTGAGACCCAAACCGGGAGGTTCCGAACCCCCCCGCAGGGATCCGAACCCCCCCCTCCTCCCCCCCGGAAAGTCCCGAACAGGCCCGGAAACACCCGAACCCGCTCGGGTAAGTACTGGGACCCCCTCCGCAGTTATTTGGGGGAGGGGGAAAGCAGGGTCTTGGTGCCCCCCCTCCCCACTTTCCCAGACTTTTGGGACCCCCTAATCCCCTCCCCCGAATCCAACCGGTGCCTGGGGGGTGGGGTGGGGTAGCAGATTCTCCAATGCCTTATATGGGCATAGCCCTCACCGCTTCCCTCCCCCCACCTCTGACCCCACCCCTAACCCCAAAGTTTCCCCCGCCCCCCCCCCCCCCCCGAACTTCTGGGTGCCCCCTCCCTCCCCCGCCCATGCGCCCCCTGGCTGCTGCCCTTAACTCCCCCTGCCCCATTCCCCATCCTCCCAGCATCCTTTGCAGGCTCAGACTCCAGCTCCCTCCAAACTCCCCTCCCAAATTACGTCCCCCAGTCACCCCCTCCCAAACCCCCAGTTGCCCCTCCTCCCAGGGCTCCCAGTTACCCCTAGACCCCCAACTGCCCCCTCCCCAGTGTACCCTAAAGCCCGCCCCCGGACCCCAAATGACCTCCTGCAAGTGTTCCCCTAAAGCCACCCCACCCCCATTACCCCCCCAGCCCCTCCACACATCACCCAAATTCTGCCCCACCCCCCATCTTCCGCCTCCCTGACCCCCCCAAACACTCCCTGCCCCCCACCCCCCAACCTCACATTTTTACCCCTTAGACCCCCCCGAACCCTCCGTTTCCCCCCCACCTCCCTCCATCAGCCCCTCCCCCTTTTTCACCCTCGAACCCCCAATTTCCTCCTCCCAGCCCCTGACAGACCCCAGACCCACTCCGATCCGCCCTTTTCTCTCCTCAGCCCCCCGTTTTCTGCCCCCAAACCCTTCTACCACTCCCTAGTCCCCATTTTCTCCCCCGCACCCCCTCCCACCCCCTCTTCTAGCTCCTAAGCCCCTCTCGTGCCCCCAATGCCCTTTTCCCCCCTTTAGCCCCCCTTTCCGCCCCTAAACCCCATTTCCTCCCAATCTCCCCCTAACCTTTCTCTTTCTCTCTCTCTCCCCCTGCCCCATTCCCCCAGATGCCCCCGTGCCGCTTCCCCTCCCTGCTGCGCTGCCTGCAAGCCCTCAGCTGCTGCTTGGCTTTCAGCACGGCGGCGGCCGCCGGCCCCTGGCTGCCCGGGGAAGGCGACGGCTGCGTGGCCGCCTGGGCTCTCTCCTTCAGCCTCACCCTCCTCCTCCTCCTGGCCGAAGCCTCCGGCCGCTTCCCGGCCTCTTGGTCGCCTTTCTCCCGCCGGGATGTGCCCTTGGTCCTGGCCGCCGCCGCCTCCTTGGCTTGCGGCGCCGCCGCCGTCATCTGGTCCTTGGGACACCTCCGAGGGGACGACCACCGCGGGGGAGGGTCCCAGCAGCGCCCCCAGGCCCTGCGGGCCACCGCCACCGTCGGCTCCTGCCTGGCCACCGTTTTTTACGCCGCCGAGGTCCTCCGGGACCGAGCCAAGCCCGGCGAGACGGCTCCGTACCTGGCCACCCCCTCGGGGCTGCTGAAGGTGGCCGAGACCTTCCTCGCCCTCCTCCTCCTCGGCTTGGCGGCGGAGCAAGGGGCAGGCTCCGGCCCCGAGGCTTGGCGCTGGTGCCTGGGCATCTACTGCGTCTCCTTCGCCCTGGGGGTGCTGCTGGTGGGCAGCTGCCTGCTGGGCTGGGGGTGGTGCGGCTGGGGGGGGGCCGCCGGGCAGGACCCGGCCACCACCCGCAGGCTGCTGGGGCTCTACGCCCTGCTGGGGGTGGTGGCTTACGCCGCCGCCAGCGTCCTCTGGCCCCTCTACGCCTTCCGGGAGGAGTATGGGGGCAAGGCCAGGAGACCCCCGGGCTGTGGCCCCTCCTGCTACTGGGACCGCAGGGTGCTGGTGGCGCTGCTCAGCGCCCTCCAGCTGCTGGCCTACGGCGTGGACCTGGTGCAGACCGGGAGGCTGGTGCTGCTCAGGGCCTAGCTGGGGCCAGGAGGGGTCCTGGATCCTTCTGGGGGGGCGGGAGGAAGGGGGAGTCTGGGCCCGCAAAGGAGTCCTGGATCCTCCCTGGGGCAGGATCTGGCACCTAAAGGGGTCCTGAAAGCAAGATCTGGTCCCTAAAACTGGCCCTGGATCCTTCCCAGGGTGGGATCTGGTCCCTAAAGGGGTCCTGGTTCCCCTCTGGGGCAGGATCTGGCACCTAAAGGGGTCCTGAAAGCAAGATCTGGTCCCTAAAACTGGCCCTGGATCCTTCCCAGGGTGGGATCTGGTCCCTAAAGGGGTCCTGGTTCCCCTCTGGGGCAGGATCTGGCACCTAAAGTGGTCCTGAAAGCAAGATCTGGTCCCTAAAACTGGCCCTGGATCCTTCCCAGGGTGGGATCTGGTCCCTAAAGGGGTCCTGGATCCTCTCTGAGGCGGGATCTGGCACCTAAAGTGGTCCTGAAAGCAAGATCTGGTCCCTAAAACTGGCCCTGGATCCTTCCCAGGGTGGGATCTGGTCCCTAAAGGGGTCCTGGTTCCTCTCTGGGGCAGGATCTGGCACCTAAAGTGGTCCTGAAAGCAAGATCTGGTCCCTAAAACTGGCCCTGGATCCTTCCCAGGGTGGGATCTGGTCCCTGAAGGGGTCCTGGTTCCTCTCTGGGGCAGGATCTGGCACCTAATGGGGTCCTGAAAGCAAGATCTGGTCCTTAAAACTGGCCCTGGATCCTTCCCAGGGTGGGATCTGGTCCCTAAAGGGGTCCTGGATCCTTTCTGGGGCAGGATCTGGTCACTAAAAGGGGTCCTGGCACCTTTATGGGGCGGGATCTGGTGCCCTAAAACTGGTCCCGGATCCCTCCCGGGGTGGCATCTGGTGCCTTAAAGGGGCCCTGGGTCCTTCCCAGTGGGGGATCTGGCATCTATAGGTGTCCTGGAGGCAAGGTATGGTGCCTAGAGGGGTCCTGGATCCTTCCCAGAGTGGGATCTGGTGCCATAAAGAGGCATTGGATCTTTCCCAGGGTGGGATCTGGTCCCTAAAGGGGTCCTGGATCTTCTCTGGGGCAGGATCTGGCACCTAAAGGGGTCCTCAAAGCAAGATCTGGTTCCTAAAACTGACCCTGGATCCTTCCCAGGGTGCGATCTGGTCCCTAAAGGGGTCCTGGATCCTCTCTGAGGCAGGATCTGGCACCTAAAGTGGTCCTGAAAGCAAGAACCGGTCCCTAAAACGGCTTCTGGATCCTTCCCAGGGTGGGATCTAGTCCCTAAAGAGATCCTGGGTTCTCTCTGGGACACTATCTGGTCCCTAAAGAGGGCCTGGATCATGCCCAGGGTGGGATCTGGTCCCTTAAAGGGCTCCTGGAGGCAGTATCTGGTCCCTGTGTCCTGGATCCTCTGTGGGGCAGGATCTGGTCATTAAAGGGGTCCTGGATCCTTCCCAGGTCACAACAGGGGTCCTGGATCCTCTCTGGGGTGGGATCTGGCACCTAAAAGGCTCCTGGATCCTTCCTAGGGTGGGATCTGGTCTCTGAAGGGTGTCCTGGATCCTTTCCAGTGGAGAATCTGGCAATTAAAAGGGATCCTGGATCCTTTATGGGGCACGATCTCTTCCTTAAAGAGGTCCTAGATCCTCTATGGGGAAGGATCTGGCACCTGAATGGGTCCTGAGTCATTTCTGGGGCTGGATGTGGTTCCTAAAAGGGTCCTGGGGGCAGGATCTGGTCCCTGAATTGATCTTGGATCCTTCCAGGGAGGAATCTGGTTCCTAGAAGAGCTCCTGGATCGCCTGAGGGGCAGGATCTGGTCCCTAAAGAGGTCCTGGAGGCAGGATCTGGTCCACAAATGGGTCCTGGATCCTTCCCAGGGTGGGGATCCGGGCCCCGCCCCCCCCCGGGTGGGATCTGGGATCAGTTGGGTGGGGGGAGGGGAAGCACCGAGGCCTTCCGGGGGGGTGCTCCTCAAAGGGGCTGCGCAGCCTTAAACCGGGGGGGAGGGGAGGGGCAATAAAAGGACTTTGTGCTTCCTAAAGGAGCTCCTGGCTGGTGCGGGGGGGACAGGGACACGCGGGGGGCAAAGAGACTGGGGGAACACGACAGAGGGAAGGGGGTGAAGGAGGGGCCCCGGGGGGGCAAAGGGGCACGGAGGGGGCACAGGGAAGGGCCATGAGGGGCAGTGGGATAATGGGGGGGAGGGAAGGAGGGAGGGAAGGTCTCTTGTGGGTGGGGCTCGGTGGGCGGAGTCACACCAATGGGAGAGGCCTCGGCTCTTCTTTTGCCCCTGCCCCCCCCGTTATAAAATGGGGGGGGGGCAGGGTGTGGCCTTCACTTCCCCTCCCACCCCCCCCCAAATCGTCCTCCAAATGTGGGGGAGGGCTGAGGGGCACCCAGCCCCCCTCCCCCCCCCTTCCCCCGTGCCCCCATTTTGCCTGATCTGGGTCTGGCCCCCCCCAGGGAGCTGTCCCCCTTTGGATCCCAGCTCCGGGGGGGGGAGGGGGAGAGGAGGGTGGCCGGAAGGGAAAGGGGGGGGAGGGGCCCCCCCGCCTCATCCTTACTTCCCAACCCCCCAGGGGACCAAGCGACCTCCTTCTCCCCTCCCCGCCCCCCCCAGTCCATCCCTCCCAAGGGACGCGGCCCCTTTAAGACCAGCCACGCCCCCACGCCCCCTTAAACCACGCCCTTTGGGTCACACCCACCTCGATCCCCGCCCCCATCCTGCCTCGCCCACTCCTCTAAACCGCCCTCGCCCCTAACCACGCCCCCTGGAGCCCCCCCTTAAACCCCACCCCTCCATCCTAACCCCGCCCAGCTTTCCAACAAGCACCGCCCACAGCCGCATAAACATTGCAGAGGCCACGCCCCTTCCATCAGACCACGCCTTCAACTCACGCCCTCCCCGCAGACCACGCCCCCCATACGTCCTCGTACTTAAACCACGCCCCCTCCGCACCCCTCCCCCAGCGCTGTGCCCACCGCCTCCAGCGTAACCACACCTCCTCGACCACACCCACTCCTTGCCCCCCCCGCCCCCTCCCCAGGCCCCGCCTCTCCCCAGGCCCCGCCCCCCTCCCGGCTGCTGCGGGGCCACGGGCCGGGGGCTGTCCGTGGGTCCCTCCCTGTCCGTGGGTCCCTCCCTGTCCGTGGGTCCGTCCGGCGGCTGCAGGTCTGTCCCTGCCCTGTCCTCCGCGTTCCTCCCCAGCCCCCGCGACCCCTCCCCATCCGTGGCTCTGTCCGTAGGTCTGTCCGCATACCCCCTCCCCAGCCCCTCCAACCCCCCCCCCGCCCCTTCTGTCTGTCTGTCTCGGTGGGTCCGGCCGTGGGTCCGTCTGTCCTTCCCAGCCCCCTCGTCCAAACCCTCTCCTTGTCTGTGGCTCTGTCCCCACCGCTCCAACCCCCCCCTCCGCCGCCCCCCTCTGTCTGTCCCTTTCCTCCCCGGCCGTGGGTCCGGCCGTGGGTCCGTCTGTCCCTCCCCAGCCACCTCCCTCCCTCTGTCTGCCCCCTCCCCATGCGCCTGCCCGGCCGTGGGTCTGTCCGTCCCTACCCATCCGACTCCCCCCGCCCCCCTCCTCCCCTCCACCCCAGCCGTGGGTCCTTCTGTCCCTTCACGTCCGTGGGTCTAGCCGTGGGTGGGTAGTGGCTGGGGGTGGGAGCGGCCACGGCTGGGGGTAGTCGTGAGTCACCCTTTTTGGGGGGGGGGCGGGAGGGCTCTGGGTGTCCGTGGGGCTGTCCTTGGATCCCTCCATGTGTCCGTGGGTCCGTCCGTGCCCCCGTAGGTCCATTCAGGTGTCTGTGAGTCTCTTCAGTGTCCGTGAGTCCATCCCCTCCCTCCGTGGCTTCATCCAGGTGTCCGTGGGTCCATCCCCACCCCCGTGGCTCCATCCAGGTGTCCGTGGGTCCATCCCCACCCCCGTGGCTCCATCCAGGTGTCCGTGGGTCCATCCCCCTGGCCTCATCCCCGTGTCCTCCCCCCCCATCCCGGGCCCTCTCCCACTCTCTTTCTTGCTTTCCTTCCCCCCTCCTCCCCCCCAGCCCCACCCGTGGGCTTGGTCCATAAGGGAGGGGCTCCGATGGCTCTGGCGGGGCCGGAGGGGGAGCGCGGGGCCGGGCGGCCTCTGTTCTGCCGCCGAGGGGCGCTGCGCCACAAGGTGGTCCACGAGGTGAAGAGCCACAGGTTCACCGCTCGCTTCTTCAAGCAGCCAACCTTCTGCAGCCACTGCACCGACTTCATCTGGTGAGCAGCCCACGGGGGGACGCCCCACGGGGCACGGGGGGGAGACGACGACGACGACACCCAGGGCAGGGCTGCCAGGAGCCAGGGAGGCAGAGAGTTGGGGCAGAGAGCTTCAGGGAATGACCCAGGGAGCCCTGGAGCAAGGGATCAAGTCAGGAAGGGCTCAGGGATCAAGGGATCAGGTAGGAGGAGCGCAAGACCAAAGGGTCCTGGTTAGGAGGGGCTGAGGACCAAAGGGTCCTGGCTGGGAGGGGCTGAGGGCCAAGGGGTCCTGGTTAGGAAGGGCTCAGGGCCAAGGGGTCCTGGTTGGGAGGGGCTCAGGACCAAAGGGTCCTGGTTAGGAGGGGCTGAGGACTAAGGGGTCCTGGTTAGGAGGGGCTGAGGACCAAGGGGTCCTGGTTGGGAGGGGCTCAGGACCAAAGGGTCCTGGTTAGGAGGGGCTGAGGACTAAGGGGTCCTGGTTAGGAGGGGCTGAGGACCAAGGGGTCCTGGTTAGGAGGGGCTGAGGACCAAGGGGTCCTGGTTGGGAGGGGCTGAGGACCAAGGGGTCCTGGTTAGGAGGGGCTCAGGGCCAAGGGGTCCTGGTTAGGAGGGGCTCAGGACCCAGGGCCTCATATCTGGGGCAGGAGGAGCTCAGGGACTCAGCATCCAGGGCAGGAGGAGCTCAGGGACCAAAGCCTCAAGGTCAGGAAGGACTTCCTGGAGCCCTGGAGCCAGGGGGACTGAGGGGTCTGGGTCAAGTAGATCCCAGGAGATCCCAGGGATCCAGGCTAAGTGGATCCCATGGAGATCAAGTAGACCCCCAAGGTCTCTGCATCTGGTGGACCTCAGGGAGTTGTGGATCTAGGTCTTTAGGTCAGGTAGCTCCACAGGATCCCAAGTAGATCCCCAGTGGATCCCCATGCCTGGGTCACGTGGATCCCATGGAAACCCTCTCTGGCTCTGCTGGACCACAGGGACTTGTGGATCCACGTGCCCAGGTCAAGTAGATCCCCAGTGATCCCAGGGAATGGGTCACGTGGTCCTACCAAGCCAGCTCTCAGGGCCTAGTAGATCCCTTGGAGCCATGGGGATCGAGTAGACTCCCAGGTCTCCGGGTGAGGTGGATCACCAGACACCCAGGAATCCAAGCTTTGGGGTCAAGTAGATCCCATGGAGCTCTGTGTCCAGGCCTGGTGGATCCCCCGGGCCGGGGGGCACTGATGGCTCTGCTCTCTTCCCCAGGGGCATCGGCAAGCAGGGGCTGCAGTGCATGGGTGAGACCCCCACCGGGGGCCCAGCACCCAGGGGACCCCCCAACACCCCCCACTCCCCCGCCAGCACCCATAGGAATCCCCCACGGATCCCCCAGCACCCATGGGACCCCCTCAGGAACCCCTCCCCATGGAACTAGGGCCCTCAGATGGTCTCGGGGGGTCCTGGAATGGGGGCGGGAGGGACTGGGGCGGTGATTGGCAGGCTGGGAGGGGGCATCAGCTGTTGCCATGGCGACGCTGGAGGTTGCCAGGGAGCGGTGGGGGCCGGGGGACTGGGGGCGGCATTGGGGTCCCTGGGGGAAATTTGGGTCTGGAGGGGGAGATTTGGGGTCCGGGAGAAGATTTGGGGTCCGGGGGCGGTTTGGGTCCCTGGAGGGAGGATTTGGAGTCCCGGAGGGGATTTGGGGTCTGGGGGTGATTTTGGGGGTCCTGGGGTATTTGAGGTCGGGGTATGGCTGGGGGTCCTGGGGTTTGGGGGCTTGGGGGTTGGGGTGTCTGGGGGCTATTTTGGGAGGGGTCCTGAGGTTTGAGGGGGTGTCCTGAGGCTACTGTGGTGTCTGGGGAGGTCTTGGGGCTATCCTGGGGGGGGATTTCGAGGGGGGGTCTTGGAGGAGTTTTGTGATCGAAGGGGGAGGTCCTGGGGTAATTTTGAGGGGGGGTCCCTGACGGCCCTCCACCCCCCAGTTTGCAGCTTCGTGGTGCACAAGCGCTGCCATGAGTTCGTCACCTTCGAGTGCCCCGGGGCCGGGAAGGGGCCACAGACCGACGTGAGGGGGCGGGGGAAGGGTCCTGGGGCGGGGGAAGGGGTCATAGCGGGGGCGGGGCTCAGCGCCGTGGGTGCTGGCCCCTGGTTCATGGGTGGGGGTCTCAGGGCTGTGGGTGTGGGTCTGAGGTCCGTGGGTGGGGGTCTCAGGGCCATGGAGGAGGGGGATACCTGGTCTGTGGGTGGGGGTCTCAGGGCCATGGAGGGGGGGTCCCTGGTCCGTGGGTGGGGGTCTCAGGGCCATGGGGGGGGGGGTCCCTGGTCCATGGGTGGGGGTCTCAGGGCCATGGAAGGGAGGGGGTCCATGGGGGGGTCCCTTCCCCAGCTCCCCCCTCCCACTTTCCCCTCCTCTCAGGAGGTTTCCACGACCCAAATTGAGCTCTTTTGGGGCCAATGTGAGGGCAGGGAGAGGACTTGTGACAAACCCTCGTGCAAGAGCCTTGCACAAGCATCTGCCCCACCCCCCGCTCCCCCCTCCCCCCCCCCGCGCCCCCCAGGACCCCCGGAACAAGCACAAGTTCAAGCTGCACAGCTACAGCAGCCCAACCTTCTGCGACCACTGCGGCTCCCTGCTCTATGGCCTGGTGCACCAGGGCATGAAGTGCTCCTGTGAGTGAGCCGCCGGGCACCGGGGCACAGGGGGCACGGGGGGCACCGGGGGGCACTGGGGACCACCGGGGAGGGGCAATGGGCAGGTGGCAGGGAGCAAGGAGGGGATTCGGGAGGGCTGGAGAGCGATGGGAGGGGGAGGGGGTAGTGCCAAAGCCCTCGTGCAAGGGGCTCACCCTGGTACCAGGCTCTGTGTGCTGCCAGCCACAGGGCTGCCAGCCACCAGGGCTCACCCTGGTGCCAGGCCCTGGTGCAAGGCTCTGGTGCCAGGCCCTGGTGCCAGCTCTGTGTGGTGCCAGCCTGAGCCCTGGTGCCAAGCCCTGGTGCAAGGCTCTGGTGCAAGCTCTGTGTGGTGCCAGCCTGAGGCCTCGTGCAAGCTCTGTGTGGTGCTAGCCTGAGCCCTGGTGCAAGGCTCTGGTGCCAGGCCCTGGTGCAAGCTCCGTGTGGTGCCAGCCTGAGCCCTGGTGCCAAGCCCTGGTGCAAGCTCTGTGTGGTGCCAGCCTGAGCCCTGGTGCCAGCCTGAGCCCTGGTGCCAGGCCCTGGTGCCAGGCCCTGGTGCAAGCTCTGTGTGGTGCCAGCCTGAGCCCTGGTGCAAGGCTCTGGTGCAAGCTCTGTGTGGTGCCAGCCTGAGCCCTGGTGCCAGCCTGAGCCCTGGTGCCAGGCCCTGGTGCCAGGCCCTGGTGCAAGCTCTGTGTGGTGCCAGCCTGAGCCCTGGTGCCAGCCTGAGCCCTGGTGCCAGGCCCTGGTGCCAGGCCCTGGTGCAAGCTCTGTGTGGTGCCAGCCTGAGCCCTGGTGCAAGGCTCTGGTGCAAGGCTCTGGTGCCAAGCCGCCGGTGCCGGGCGCTGGTTGCGAGCCTCTGGCGCCCCCCCGCGGCAGGCTGCGAGATGAACGTCCACAAGCGCTGCGTGCAGAGCGTCCCCAGCCTCTGCGGCGTGGACCACACCGAGCGCCGCGGCCGCCTCCAGCTCCGCATCCAGGCCCTGCCCGGCGAGCAGCTGCACGTCACCGGTACCCCCACACCGCCCGGGGGCACCCCCAAAGCAGCCGGGAGGGGGAGGGATCCACCCCCCAACCCCCAATAAAAGTCCAGGGGGGGCCCCAATAGGTCCTGGGTCGAGCCCAAAAGATCCTGGAGGGACCCCAAAGGGTCCTGGATTCCCCCAACCCACTGGATCCCTGCATCCCCTCATCCCTGGGTCCCTCCATCCCTGGATCCCTCCCAACCCACTGGCTCCCCCCTCCCTGGATCTCCCCTCTCTGGCAGTGGGAGAAGCTCGGAACCTGATCCCGATGGATCCCAACGGGCTCTCGGATCCCTACGTGAAGCTGAAGCTGATCCCAGACCCCAAGAACCTCTCCAAGCAGAAAACCAGGACGGTGAAGGCCACCCTCAACCCTGTCTGGAACGAGGCCTTCCTCTTGTGAGCCCTGGTGCAAAGCCTCACCTGGATCCTTGTGCAAAGCCTCACCTGGATCCTCATCTGGATCTACCTGTGGATCCTCATGCAAAGCCTCTTTTGTGTGGATCTTTGTGCAGAGCCTCTTGTGGATCCCTGTGTGGATCCTTGTGCAGAGCCTCTTGTGGATCCCTGTGTGGATCCTTGTGCAAAGCCTCTTTTGTGTGGATCCTTGTGCAAAGCCTTTTGTGGATCCCTGTGTGGATCCTTGTGCAAAGCCTCTTGTGGATCCCTGTGTGGATCCTTGTGCAAAGCCTCTTTTGTGTGGATCCTTGTGCAAAGCCTCTTGTGGATCCCTGTGTGGATCCTTGTGCAAAGCCTCTTGTGGATCCCTGTGTGGATCCTTGTGCAAAGCCTCTTTTGTGTGGATCCTTGTGCAAAGCCTTTTGTGGATCCCTGTGTGGATCCTTGTGCAAAGCCTCTTGTGGATCCCTGTGTGGATCCTCATGCAAAGCCTCCTGTGGATCCCAGTGGTGCAAGGCCCTAGTGTGGATGCTCTCGTGAGTCCTTGTCTGGATCCCTTGTGTGAGCCTTTGTGCAAACCCTGCTGTGGATCCTTGTGGGGATCCTCCCGTGAGCCCTCCTGCAAAACCTTCCTTGTGCCTTCCCTCTCCCATGGCTCCTCGTGCCAGGTCTCCTGGGGATCCTCTCTGGGGATCCTCCTGTGAGCCCTTGTGCAAAGCTGTGTCTGGATCCTCGCCTGGATCCCCGTGGGGATCCTCTCCCGAGTCCTTGTGCAAATCCTCGTGGGGATCCCCTGGTGCAGAGCCCTGGTGCAAGGCTCCCCTGGCCTGGCAGTGCCAGGGGGGGTTGCACCAGGAGAGGCTCGCCGGGCGGGGGGGGCTGGCAGCAGGGTGGGGAGGGGCTCACCAGGGTCGTGCAAAGCGGGGTGGGGAGAGGAGAGGAAGGGAGAGAGGGAGAGGAGAGAGAGTTCAAGAGAGCTGTGCAAAGGGTAGGGAGGAGCTCACCAGGGTCGTGCAAAGAGGGGGGGGAGGGAGAGAGGGAGGAGGAGTAAGGGGGAGAGGGAGGGGGGAGAGGGAGGGCTTCAAGAGAGCGGCGCCAAGGGTGGGGAGGAGCTCCCAGGGTCCTGCAAAGGGAAGCTGGGGGGGTGGGGGTGGGGATGTGTTCACTTCTCTGTCCCCTTCCCCCTCCCCTTTTCCCTCCTTCCCCCCCTGCCCTCTCCCCCTCCCCCCCCAGCACGCTGCGGCCGGGGGACGCCGAGCGCCGCCTGTCGGTGGAGGTCTGGGACTGGGACCGCACCTCCCGCAACGACTTCATGGGGGCCATGAGCTTCGGCGTGGCAGAGCTGCTCAAGGGCCACGTGGACGGCTGGTGAGGGATCCACCCACCACACCCACCCGCGGGATCCGGGGCTGGGATCCGGGGCTGGGCTCGGGGGCTGGGCTCCGGGGCTGGGCTTGGGGCTGGGGCTCGGAGGCTGGGGTCAGGGGCTGGGGTCGGGGCCTGAGGTCAGGGGCTGGGCTCCGGGGCTGGGCTTGGGGCTGGGGTCAGGGCCTGGGGTCGGGGGCTGGGGTCAGTTGTGGGCTGGGGGCTTGCCCGAGGACCTGGAGTGAGGACACTCAGCGAGGACTTCACAAGGGGGAGCTGGGGTGGGGACACTGCAGGAGGGATCGGGTGCTGGGATCTGGTGCTGGGATTGGGGGGGGGGTGTTTGTGGTCAGGGCTTGCCGGTGGACCTGGAGTGGGGGGACAGTGATCCATTAGGGATCTGCTCGAAGGGATCTGCTTGTGGGACCTGGTGCCGGGGATCTGGTGCTGGGGATCTGGTAGGAGGGAACCTGCCTGAGGAGCCAGAAGGGGGACGCCGCAAGAGGGACTGAACAAAGGAGGAACCTGGCAGGAGGGATCTGTTGGGGTGGATCTAGTGGGAGGGGCCCGCGGGGAGGGATCTGGTGGGAGGGATCCAGTGTGATCCCCTCTTCCCAGGTTCAAGCTGCTGAACCAGGAGGAGGGGGAGTACTACAACGTCCCTGTGGCCGACACCGACGACTGTGGCCTCAGGCCCAAGTTTGAGGTCAGAGATCCTCCCCAGGATCCCCCTGAGGATCCCTGAGGATCCACCAGATCCCCCCCCCCCCCAATGGTGGCTTTGTCTCCTCCAGGCCTGCAATTACCCCTTGGAGCTCTATGAGGTAACCAAGACCCCACTCCCGGGATCAAGTTGATCGTCATGACCTTTGACCTTTGTGACTTAGCTGACCCCTGTGACCCTTGACCCCTGCTCACCTTTGACCTCTCTGTGACCCCAGCCCCTGAAACCCTCAACTCTCAGCCCCTGACCTGGAGACCCTCTGACCCCTCTGACCTTTGACCCCACGGCCCAACAACCTTTGCCCTCCACACGTGACCTCTGTGACCTCTGGCCTCTGTGACCCTTGACCCCTGACCGCCTTTGACCTTTCCCCGACCCTTCCCCAACCCCCTCCCAGTCCCTCAACCCCCTCTCGACCTCAAGGCTCCGTGACCTTGGCTCCCCCCAGCCTCTCACCTCTTAACCTTTGACCCCACAGAAGGTTCGTCGGGGGCCAGGGGCGGGGCCATCGCCAGGCCCCTCCCCCTCCCCCAGCCCCACAGACCCCAAGAGAGGCTTCTTCAGCCCCGGCCGCTCCCACCTGGGGGACTTCACCTTCCTGATGGTGCTGGGCAAGGGCAGCTTTGGAAAGGTGGGGGGCTGGGGTCTCCAAAAGCCCCCAGCCCCCCTGCCCCCAAGGATCCATCAGACTCTCTCCAAGTCCTCGAGACCCTCCCCAATCCATCAGGACCCCCAAATCCATCAGCCACTCTCCTCCCCCAGTCCCTGAGCCTGGATCCCCTCCAGACACTGAGCTCCTCCTCCTCCCCCCACTCTGGATCCCCCCAGTCCCTGAGCCTGGATCCCCTCCAGCTGTTGGGATCCCCTCCAGACCTCCTCCTCCCCCCACTCTGGATCCCCCCAGTCCCTGAGCCTGGATCCCTCCAGCCGTTGGGATCCCCTCCAGACACTGAGCTCCTCCTTCCTCCCCGCTCTGGATCCCCTCCTTCCCGACCCCCCCCGCGCTCCTTGCTGCCCCGGCACAGCGGCTGCGGCGCCCCCTGCAGGTGATGCTGGCGGAGCGCAGGGGCACCTCGGAGCTGTTCGCCATCAAGATCCTGAAGAAGGATGTGGTGGTGCAGGACGACGACGCCGCCTGCACCATGGTGGAGAGGAGGGTCCTGGCCCTGGGCCCCCGGCCCCACTTCCTCACCCACCTGCACTCCACCTTCCAGACCACCGTGCGGACGGGGAGGGACCGGGAGGGACTGGGAAGGACACTGGGAGGGACTGGAATGCACTGGAAAGATACTGGGAGAGGGACTGGGATGGACTGGGAAGGATACTGGGAGGGACTGGGGTGGACTGGGAGGGACTGGAAGGACTGGGAAGCATACTGGGAGGGACTGGGAAGGATACTGGGAGGGACTGAGAGGGACTGGGAAGGATGCTGGGAGGGATTGGGATGGACTGGAAGGACTGGGAGGGACTGGAAGGACTGGGAAGGATACTGGGAGCACTGGCAGAGGCCTGGGAGGGCACTGGGAGAGGGACTGGGATGGACCGGGAGGGACTGGGAGGGTCTGGGGAGGACTGGGAGTGGGGACTGGGAGAGGCTGAGAGCAGCAGGAAGGGAGCTGGGGGTGGGGAGCATTTGGGCGGCTCTGGAGTGAGCTTTACTAGGAGGGACCGGGAGGGACTGGTCTGGGAGGGGGTCCCCAGTGACCCCTTGCTCCCCCTCCCCCCCTCCCCCCCCCCCAGGACCGCCTTTATTTCGTCATGGAATACGTCACGGGGGGGGACCTCATGTACCACATCCAGCAGGTCGGCAAGTTCAAAGAGCCCCACGCCACGTGAGTCACCCCCCCCCGGGACCCCTGGGACCCCAACACCCCACCCCCTCAGGACCCCCAGTTCCCTCCCAGCCACCCCAAATTCCCTCCCCCACCCCAAGCCCCAAAGGGATCCAAAAGTCTTCTGCTCCTCTCCCCCTCCAAGTTCTTGAGAGGAGGTCTCCAGACCCCCCCCAAATTTCAATGGAGCTCCCCCCAAACCCCTCTAAATTTTAAGGGGGGGGTTCCCCAAACCCCTCTACATTTGGGGGCGCTCCTAACCCCCTCCCCTTCCCCCAAAGGTTCTACGCAGCCGAAATCGCCATCGGCCTCTTCTTCCTCCACAACCAAGGAATCATCTACAGGTTTGGGACATCCCCCCCCAAACACCCCGGGACACACAGCCTCACACACACACACACACATTTTGGGGTCCCCCCCACCCCCGATTGAACTCCTGCCCCCCCCCGGAAAGGGATCTGAAGCTGGACAATGTGATGCTGGACGCCCAGGGCCACGTCAAGATCACCGACTTCGGGATGTGCAAGGAGAACATGTTCCCGGGGGCCACCACCAGGACCTTCTGCGGCACCCCGGATTACATAGCCCCCGAGGTGGGCGCCCCCCGGAGGAGGGGCACCCCCCCCCAAAGTGCGGGGGGAAGGGGGACGCGACACCCCCCCACCCAAAAAAAGTTGCAAAGGGGGAGCCCAAAAGTTGGGGTCGGAAGCCTTAGAGCGGAGTTCGGAGGCTGAGAGGTGGAGGCTGGAGCTGCAGAAGGTGGGGTGGGAGCCCCCAGAGTCGGGGGGGGAGAACACCCCAGAAGTGGAGGTGGGGACCCCAGAAGTGGAAGCTGGACCCCTAAAAGTGGAGGTGGGAACCCCAAAAGTGCAGGCTGGACCCCTAAAAGTGGAGGTGGGGACCCCAGAAGTGGAGGTGAGGACCCCAAAAGTGGAGGCTGGACCCCCAGAAGTGGAGGGGGGACCCCAGAAGATGGAGTGGGACCCATAAAAGGCATGGTGGGGACCCCAAAAGTGGAGGCTGGACCCCCAGAAGTGGAGATGGGGACCCCAAAAGTGGAGGCTGGAGCCCTACAAGTGGAGGTGGGGACCCCAGAAGTGGAGGTGAGAACCCCAAAAGTGGAGGCTGGACCCCCAGAAGTGGAGATGGGGACCCCAAAAGTGGAGGCTGGACCCCCCAAAGTGGAGGTGGGGACCCCAAAAGTGGAGGCTGGACCCCCCAAAGTGGAGGTGGGGACCCCAAAAGTGGAGGCTAGACCCCTAAAAATGGGGGTGGGGACCCCAAAAGTGGAGGTGAGGACCCCAAAAGAGGAGGTGGGGACCCCAAAAGTGGAAGCTGGACCCCCAAAAGTGGAGGTGGGGACCCCAGAAGTGGAGGTGAGGACCCCAAAACTGGAGGCTGGACCCCCCAAAGTGGAGGTGGGGACCCCGAAAGTGGAAGCTTGACCCCAGAAGTGGAGGTGGGGACCCCAAAAGTGGAGGTGGGAACCCCAGAAGTGGAGGGGGACCCCAAAAGTGGAGGCTGGACCCCTAAAAGTGGAGGTGGGAACCCCAAAAAATGGAGGGAGGACCCCTAAAAGTCGAAGTGAGGACCCCAAAAGCAGAGGTGAGGACCCCAAAAGTGGAGGCTGGACCCCTAAAAGTCGAGGTGGGGACCCCAGAAGCTGAGGTTGGAAGGCAGAGGTTGGAGGTTGGAAGCTCAGAAGTGGAGGTTGGAGCTGCAGAAGTTGGGGTTGGAGCCCCCCGAGTTGAGGAGGGGACCCCAAAAGTTGAGGTGGGGACCCCCAGGAATTCCCGGGGGGGAGGGGCAAAAATTGAGGGTGGGGCACCAGACGTGGTGGGAGGGTTATGACTCAGATTTTGGGGGGGGTCCCAGATCTTTGGGGGTGTCCCTAGGCGTCCCCTTGGGTTTTGGGGTGGTCTCCAGCTGTTGTCTGGGGCGGGGGGTCCTAGATGTTTTGGGGGTCCCCAGGGGTCTGGGGGGTGCCCAGATGTTGGGGGGGTTACCCAGATGTTGGGGTGCTCTCCCCCCCCCAGATCATCGCCTACCAGCCCTATGGGAAGTCTGTGGACTGGTGGTCGTTTGGGGTCCTGCTCTACGAGATGCTGGCAGGGCAGGCAGGTTGGGGGGAGCCAGTTGGGGAGGGAGTCCCCTGGGGGGGTCCCGAGGAGGTCCTGAGGGTCACTGAAGGGCCCTGGAAGTGGTTGGGGAGGGTCCGGGGGAGGGGGTGTCGCAGGGGTGATTTGGGAGGGGGAAAGGGGACTCCTGGGCTGGTTGGGGGCCTGCAGGTGATTTAGGGGGTCCTAGGGGGTCTGGGGGTTAGGGGTTCTGGGGGTCCTGGAGGGGATTTGGGGGTCCTAGGGGGTCTGTGGGGGTTAGGGGTCCTGGGGGCGTCCTGGAGGGATTTGGGGGAGTCCTGGAGGGGATTTGGGGAGGTCCTGGGGGTCCTGGGGAGGCAGGAGGTGATTTTGGGGGGAGCTGGGAGGGTCTTGGGAGGGTCTGGGGGGGTGGGGGGATGGTGTCGTAGGGACCTTGGGGGATTCCGAGTTTTTCTGGGGGTCGTGACCCTCCCCCGCCCGCAGCCCCCCTTCGATGGGGAGGACGAGGATGAGCTGTTCCAGTCCATCATGGAGCAGACAGTGACCTACCCCAAAGCCCTCTCCAGGGAGGCTGTTTCCATCTGCAAGGGGGTAAATGGAGCCCCCTCCCCAGCTGCCGAGACCCCTCCCCAATTCCTCAGCCCCTTCCCCAAATTCCTGACCCCCCCCACTTCCTCTTCAACCCCCCCTTAAAAGTGTGTCCCCCCCGCCCCTCCAACCCCTCTCCATCCTTCCCCATCTCTCCCTATGGGCTCTTACCAAATCTGAGCCCCCAACCCCCAAATCCTGGACCCCCTCCCCAATTCCCGACCCCTCCCCCAATCCCCCAGACCCCTCCCCAATTCCTCAGCCCCCTCCCCAAATTTCTGACCTCCCCTTCCCCTTTTAATCCCCCTCCCCAAAGCCCCCTCCCAATCCTTCCTATGGGCTCCCAAATCCCCAGGGACACTCCCCCAAATCTGACCCCCGCCCCCAAAATGCTGGGACCCCCTCCCCAATTCTTGACTCCCCCAGTTCCTAGGACCCCTCCCCAAATTTCTGCCCCCCCCCCTTCCTACCCAAAGCCCCCTCCCCAAACTTTGGGCTCTCCCCCTCCCTGACCTCCCATTCGCTGCCCTCAGGGACGGGTCCGGGGCGGGAGGGGGGAGAACCCCTTGGGGTCTTTTTATTTAGGGTGGGGGTCGCGGAGTTTTTTTCCCGGGGGTGTGTGTGTGTGTCCCACGTTTTTAGGGTGCTCCGGGTGGGGTCCACTTCTTCCCTCCTCCCAGCCCCGCCGCCCCGGAGCCCCTCCTCCCTTTCCCCCCTCCTCTACCTCCCGTTCGCTCCCCTCGGGGTTGCCTTGGGGGGGACCGTTTGGGATCTTTTTTTTCGAGGAGGGGGGTGGGGTGGGTAGGTGTTAAATTTGTGCCCCCCCCCTTCCTTTCTCTCCTCTCTCCCCCCAGTTCCTGACCAAGCACCCGGCCAAGAGGCTGGGGGCGGGGGTGGGGGGCGAGCAGGAGGTTCGGCAGCATCCATTCTTCCGCCGCACCGACTGGGAGCGCCTGGAGCGGCTGGAGGTGCCCCCCCCCTTCACCCCCCGCCCGGTGAGTCGCGACCCCCCACCCCCTCCCAAAAAAAACCCCATCCTGACCCCCCCCGAGACCCAAAAGCCCTCCCCGGAACGCCTCCCCCAGACTCAAAACCTTCCCCCCTCCCTAAATCCTCCTAAGCCTCCCCCAAGGTTCTGCCTCTCTCAGGACCTCTTTGATTCTCTGACCCCCAGGCCCCCACTTCCCACCCACCCCAAAGACTCCTCCCCCCCCCTTGCCCCGGACCTTCCCTGAACCCCTCCAGACCCCCAAATCTCCCTGCCCCCGTCCTGGTCCCCCTTGAAGCCCTAGACCCCCAAATCTTCCCTCTCCCGGAGACCCTCCCCCGACCCCAATTCCCTCCTCCTTGACCCCCTACTCCAGGGCGCCCCCAGGACACCCCCAGACCCCAATCCCCCACCACCACACGCCCCCCAAAAACCGAGGGGGGGTCCAGCTCTGACCCCTGCTGCTCTCTCTCTGTCTGTCTGTCTGTCTGTGCCCGCCCCCGCCCCGGGGCTCTGTGTGTGTTTGTTTGTGTGTGTGTGTGTGTGTGTCCCGGGGTCTGCCTGGATTTGGGGTGGGGGCACTTCGGGGTCTCTTTTCGGGGGGGGTGTCCTGATTTTTGGGGGTGTGTCTTTTGGGGGTGTCCTTTGGGGGATCTTTTGGGGTCTCTTTTTGGGGGTCCTGATTTGGGGGTGTCCTTTGGGGGTCTCTTTTTGGGGGTCCTGATTTCAGGGGGCCTTTGGGGGATCTTTTGGGGTGGGGTCCCTTTTTTTTTTGGGGGCTTCTCCCTCAAATTCTTTTGGGGGCCCTGGTTTCATTTTTATTTGGGGGTCCCCTTCCCCCTCCTCCCCCCTCCCCCTCCTCCCTCTCCTCCCTCTCCTCCCTCTCCTCCCTCTCCTCCCTCTCCTCCCCTTCCTCTCCCTCCTCTCCCTCCTCTCCCTCCTCTCCCTCCTCTCCCTCCTCCCCCTCCTCCCCTCTTCCCTCTCCTCCCCCTCCCCAAATGTCTTTGGGGTCCCCCCGCGCCCTCCCCCAGTGCGGTCGCAACGGAGAGAACTTCGATAAGTTCTTCACGCGAGCCCCCCCCGCGCTGACCCCCCCGGACCAGCTGGTCCTGGCCGGGCTGGACCAGGGCGACTTTGAGGGGTTCAGCTACACGAACCCCGACTTCCTGCACCCCGACCTGCGCCTCCAGACCCCCCCGGGCTCCCTCGTCTGAGACCCTCCCCCGAAAAGAGCAAACACATCCGCGGGGGGGGGGTGTCCCCAAATCCGCCCCCCCCCTTCCCCTTTGGCCGAGTCCTCCCCGGGTTGGGGTCCCCCTGCATTTAGGGGTGGGGCCCCCTTCGTTCGGGGAGGGAGTTCCTCCCGATTTAGGGGTCCCCCACTTTAGAAATCCCCCCTCCCCATTTAGAAGTGTCCCCGCCCCATATAAATAGGGGGGGTCCTCATTTTACCTCCCCCCCCCCGCCCCTCCTTTTCCCCTTCCCCTTTGGCTGACTCCTCCCCGACTTTGGGGTCCCCTTGCGTTCGAGGGGGGGTCCCCCGTAATTCGGGAGGGGTCGCCCCTAATTTAGGGGTGTGTTCCCCCCCCGCTTTAGAAGAGTCCCCCTTAGAAGACCCCACACACACATTAAGGGGGGTGGGGGTCCTAATTTTACCTTCCCCCCCCAATTTCCCTTCCCTTCATGGCTGAGCCCTCTCCAGGCTGGGCCCCCCCTTCAGTTATGGGGGAGGGGTCCTCATTAATTTAGAGCCCCCCCCCCTTTGAAAGACCCTCCGGCAATCTGGGGGCTCCCCCTTTCATTTGGGGGTCTCCCCTCCCCCCTCTCTTAGAAGCCCTCCCCCCCCCAATTCGAGGGGGAGGGTCCCCCAATTTCGGGACTTCCCTCACGCCTTAGAGCCTTCCCCGAGCCCTCCCCCTCAATCAGAGCCCCCAAATTTGAGTGCCCCCCCAGATCACAGACCCCCCCCAAAATCTGAGCCTCCCCCTCCCGATCTGAGCCTCCCCCCCCCTTAAATCTTGGACACATCCCCCCCCCCAAATCTGAGTCCTTCCCCCCTCAAACTCTGGGCGCTCCCCCACCCCCTTCCCCCTGCCCCCTCCTTTAGCCCCCTTTTTCTGCTGCTTCCCCAATCCCGGGGGTTCCTAAAAACAAAGCTGCTCCCCCCGTCCCCCAATTCCAAGCCCCCTCCCCCAATTTCGGGGCTGCCCCCCCCCCAGCTGTGACTCCCCCCCAGGATGAGCTGGGAAAGGGAAGGGGGTGGGGGGGGTGTTCCCCAGGCGCCTGGATTTGGGGGTGCAGGGTCCCCCCTCCCCCAAAGCATTTCTCCTTCCCTCCCCCCCTCCAATACCCTTCAGCCCCCTCCCCACATTTTGGGCCTCCTCTGCCCCCCAATAGAGTTGGCCCCCCCCAGACCTTCCCCCTCCCCCCAATATAAAAGTGAAGCTGCGGAGCCTGAGTCCTTTCTTGGGGGGGGGGCACAAATGGGGGGAGGGGGAGCGGGGGGGTTGGGTGCATTTTGGGGGGAGGGGGTCTCCCGAAATATTTGGTTTACTTTTGGGGTGGGTCCCCAAATCCCTGAGCCCCTTTTTAGGGGGGTCCCCAAACTCCTGAGGTCCCTTTTTTTTTTTAGGGGGGGGTCCCTAAACTCCTGAGGTCAATTTGGGGGGGGTCCCCTCAAAATTCTAGGTCCCTTATTGGGGGGGTGTCCCCAAACTCCTGGGGTCCTTTTTACTGGGGGGGGTCCCCCTCAATTCTGGGTCCCTTATTGGGGGGGTGTCCCCAAACTCCTGGGGTCCTTTTACTGGGGAGGGTCCCCTCAAAATTCTGGGGCCCCCCCTCTTTGTTTTGGGGGGGGGGGCTGGGTGGGGAGGATGCTGGCGGGGGGGCGGGGGGTGGGGGAGGGGCTGGGCGGCTCTGTCCCTTTAAGCGCTGCCGCCCCTGGTGACATCACAGCGGCCACGGGGGGGGGAAGGGAATGGGGGAAGGGGAGGGGGATGGGCTCCCCCTTCATCCAAATCTCCCCCATCTCGGCCCCGTCCTGCGTCCGTCCGTCCGCCCTCCGCCAGCGCCGCCGCCGCCGCCTCCTCCTCCTCCGCGTCCGTCTGTCCTCCGCGTCCGCCTGTCCGTTCCCCCCCCCCCTCACCTACCTCCCCCCTACCGCGTCCGTTTGTCTGTCCTGTGCGGCCCCCTCCGGCTCCATCCATCACCCCCATCTCGCGTCGTTTGTCCTTTATCTCTCCCCCGCTTCCCCTCTCTCCTGTCCGTCTGTCCTGCATCCCTCCATCCCCCACCGCGTCCCTCTCTCCTGCAGCTTCCCCCCGCGTCGTGTCCGTCTGTCCTGCATCCCTCCATCCCTCCCACCGCGTCCCTCTGTCCTGCAGCTTCCCCCCGCGTCGTGTCCGTCTGTCCTGCATCCTCCATCCCCCCACCGCGTCCTCTCTCCTGCAGCTTCCCCCGCGTCGTGTCCGTCTGTCCTGCATCCCTCCGGCTCCGTCTGTCCTTCATCCCCCGGCCTTCAACCCTCTTCTTCATCCCCTGTCCGTCTGTCCTGCATCCCTCCCTGTCCTGCTGTCCTTCATTCTTCTCCCCCGCTTCCTCCTCCTCCCGTGTCCGTCTGTCCTGGTCCCGCATCTTCTCCCCGACATCTCCCCTACTTTATCCCCCCTGCCCCGCATCGTGTCCGTCTGTCCCGCATCCCTCCGGCTCCGTTTGTCCTTCAGCCTCCTCCCCCCCCGCCCCGCTCCGTGTCCGTCTGTCCTTCAGCCTCTTCTCCGGTGTCTGTCTGTCCCGCGTGCCCCCCCTCCCCTCCTTCGTGTCCGTCTGTCCTTCACCCCCCCTAAAACCCCCTCCTCATCCGTGTTCCTCTGTCCTGTGCACCGTCCCCGTCCCCCCGCCCCGGGCTCTGTGTCCGTCTGTCCTCCCCCATCCCGTGTCCGTCTGTCCCGAACCTCCCTTCCCGCCGCGTCCCTCTGTCCCGCATTCCTCCGTGTCCCTCTGTCCCGCATCCCTCCGTGTCCGTCTGTCCTTCACCCCCCCCCTCCATCTCCCTCACTTCCCCCCCCAGCCGTGTCCGTCTGTCCCAGTGTCCCCCCCGCGGGCCCCCTCCGCTCCGCTCCGTGTCCGTCTGTCCTTCCCTCCTGTCCCCCCCGCTGCCCCCCCAGCTCCGATGGCGCCTGGGGCCTTGGGGACACCGCAGCCGGCGAGGCCGTGAGCGGGTGAGAGGTCCACGCGTGGGGGGGGCACGCGTGGGGGGATGAGTGGGGTCGCAACTGGGGAGGAGGTCTTGGGGGGGGGCTTGTGGGGGGGTCAGGGAGAAGGAGGGGTGCATGGGGGGGGGTCATGGTCGCGCGTGGGACACCTCCGTGGGTCCCCACGAGTGTGCAAGGGGGGGTGGGCTGTGAGACTCCCTCGTGGGTGCCCCGAAGCCCCCTTCTGCCCTCCCCATGCCCTCTCTGACCTCCTTTGCCCCCTCGTGCCCACTCTCGTCCCCTTCTACCCCCCCTTATGCCAACCCCCAGCCCCTTGTGCCCCTCCTGCCCCCTTCTGCCCTTCCCCCTCCTGCATGCCAGCTCCTGACCCCCTGTGCCCACTCCTCCCCCCCTCCTGCCCCCCCTGCCCTTCCCCCTCCTGTATGCCATCTCCTGACCCCCTTCGTGCCCCCCCTCGCCCCTTCTACCCACCCTCTGCCATCTCCTGCCCCCTTCCGTGCCCTTCCCCCCTCCTCTATGCCAACTCCTGCCGCCCTACACCCCTTCTACCCCCCCCTTACCCCTCTGTGCCAACTCCTGACCCCTTCTGCCCACCCTTGCCCCTTTCTACCTCCTTCATGCCAACTTCTAACCCTCTGTGCCAACTCCGACCCCCTTCTATGCCCCTCCACCCCCTTTATGCCGACTGACTCCTGCCCCCTTCTGCCCACCCTCCCTCACTCCTCTGCCCCTTTCCACCCCCTTTATGCCAACCCCTCCTCTCGTTACCCCTTCCCCCCCTCGCCCGCCCCCCCTAACCCCTCTCTCCCCGCGCCCCGCGGCGGTGCCCGGGCAGGTGCCAGGATGAGCTCCTGCAGCAGCCGGGCGCTGACGCTGCTGAGCAGCGTGTTCGGGGCCTGCGGGCTGCTGCTGGTTGGCATCGCGGTCAGCACTGACTACTGGCTCTACATGGAGGAGGGGGTGGTGCTGCCCCAGAACCAGAGCACCGAGGTGCGCATGGCGCTGCACGCCGGCCTCTGGCGCGTCTGCTTCTTCGCCGGTAGGTGGCGCCCCTGCCACGCCGAGGGCACCCACCTCACCCCCCACCCCCACCCCGGGGTCCCGCTGCCAGCCGTCGCCCACTTCAGCCCTCCTCTGCCTCCCCCCCCAGCCCTCCTGTGTCACCTTCATCCGGCCCCTCAGACACCCCCAAACGCAGCCTCACCCCAGCCCTGGCACCCAGCCTGGCACCACCCCCCCCTTCCCTCACCCCATCCTGGCACGCTGATGGTACCCCCTGGGGTCCCCCTGCCCCGCCCCCCCCCGGCCCTCTTCTGCCATCCTCATTCCTCTTGTGCCATCTCCAACCCACCCCACAGCCTCCTCTCTGCCACCCTCGCCCCCTGGCAGCCGGCCTGGCACCCCCTGCTGGACGCTGCTGGCACCCCAGTGTGCCCCCATGCCACCCATGGCTCCCCTTGCTACCCCCAGCCCTCCTCTGCCACCCTCACCCCGGCACCCCCCTGGCGCCCCCTGGTGCCCCCCTGTGTCCCCACTGCCACCCCTCCCCCCCCCATCCACCCCTGAGGCCTTGGGACTGGAGGCAGTTGGGGAGGGGGACGGCACCCAAAGTGGATCCCAAGGGATCAGTGGGATCACAAAGAGGCAGCTGAGGCCACCTGAGGCCGTGCTGGGTCACAGGGGATCACTTGAGGTCAGAGTGGATCCCACCTGCTCCCCCTGGGGTCCCACTGGATCCCCAAAGCTCGCACAGCCCGGTGTAGGATCAGGTTGGATCCCATGGGGTTGCTCAAGATCCCACGGGATCCCATGGGATCCCAGAAAAGTCATACTGGGTCACAGTGGATCCCATGGGATCACCCAGGCTCCCACAGGATCCTGTGGGATCACACCTGATCCCAAGGCTGCGGTGGGGTCCCATGGGGAGATCCAGGGAGACACTGTGGGATCTGGCGGTGGGGGGCTGGGAAATTGGGATCCTGTGGGGTGTGTGAAGGATCGGGGTAGGGGGATCCTGTGGGATCACAGGGTGCTGGGGAGGCCCCTGTGGGATCTGGGGGAGGGTGTCCCTACGGGATCCGAGTGGGTTCCTGGGTGGGCCTTTTGGGGATCTGGAAGAATCCAGAGGGATCCTGTGGGATCGGGGTGGGGGGTGTGGCTCGATGGCACACAGGGGGATTCAAGGACCTTTTGGGATCGGGGCGGGGGGGGAGGTTTCTGATGGAATCTGGGGGGCCCCTGTGGGATCTGGGATCTGGGGGTGAGCCAGGGGGTCCCTGAGGTGTGATCCCCCCGGCAGGGCGGGAGAAGGGTCGCTGCGTCGCCTCCGAGTACTTCCTGGAGCCGGAGATCAACCTGGTGACCGAGAACACCGAGAACATCCTCAGTGCGTGGAGATCCACCGGGGATCCACTGGGGAGCAGGGGGAGGGATCTGGAGGGGATCTGAAGGGGATGTAGTGAGGATAAATAGGGGATCTAGAGGGGCACCAGAGGGATTCCAGCGAGGATCTGGAGGTGATCACTTCGGGATCTAATGGAAGGATAGGGGGGGATCTCTAGAGGAGATCTAAAGGGGATCTAGAGGTGATCAATGGAGGGCATCTAGAGGGGATTAGAGGGGTTCTGGAGGGGTTCTAAGGGGGAATCTGGGGGAGGAGGGGTCTGCAAGGGTCACAAGTGGATCTGTGGAGGTCTTGTTGGGTGGGAGGGTTCTGTAGGGGTCTGTAGGGATCTATGGGGATCCCTAAGGATCTCTAGGGATCCTTGGGGATATGTAGGGTTCTACAGGGGCTGGGGGAGCCTGGGGACTGGGGAGGTCAGGAGTGGATCCATGTGAGTCTGCTTGGGTGGAGGGGGATCTATAGGATCTGTAGGGATTTTTAGGGATCTGCAGGGATCTCAAGGGATCTGCAGGGATCTATAGGGATCTATAGGGATCTGCAGGGATCTCAAGGGGTTGGCAGGGGTCTCTAGGGCTCTGCAGGGGTCTGTAGGGATCTGCAGGGATCTATAGGGGTCTTGAGGGGCTAGGGGAGGCGGGGGACTGGAGGGGTCAGGTGTGGATCCCTGCGGGTGCGGTTGGGCAGAGGGGATCTGCAGGGATCCGCAGGGATCTATAGGGAGCTGGAGCCGGCTGCTCCCCCCCCAGAGACGGTGCGGACGGCCACGCCCTTCCCCATGGTCAGCCTCTTCCTCGTCTTCACTGCCTTCGTCATCAGCAACGTTGGACACATCCGGCCCCAGCGCACCCTGCTGGCCTTCGTCTCCGGCATCTTCTTCATCCTCTCGGGTGAGGGAACCCCCCCGGCCTCCCCCGAGCTGCCCCAGGGACCCCCAGAACTGCCCCTGGGACCCCCGAGCTGCCCCAGGGGCCCCCAAATCTCCTGCAGAGACCTCCAGCAGTCTCAGAGCTGCTTCAGAGACCCCAAGATCTGCTCCAGGATCCCAAATCTGCCCTGAGACCCCAAAATCTGCCCCTGGGACCCTAAAATCTGCCTCAGAACTCCCAAAATCTGCCTCAGAGAACCCCCTATCTGCCCCAGGGATGCCCAGAACTGCCCCAGGACCCCCATATCAGCCCCAGACCCCCCCCATATCTGCCCCAAGATGTCCTAAATCACCCCTGGACTCCACCCCAGGACTTCCTGTCTGCCCCAGGGACCCCAGCCTCACCCCCGGATGCCCAGATCAGCCCCAGACCCCCTCATATCTGCCCCCCAGGACCCCCCATATCTGCCCCAGGACTCCCCCCTATTTGCCCCAGGGATGCCCAGAACTGCCCCTGGACCCCCACATCTTCCCCAGCCCCCTCCCCATCTGCCCCAGCCCCCCCTGTCTGCCCCAGGGATGCCCAGAACTGCCCCAAGGACCCTCAGAACCCACCCCCCCCCCCCCCCCCTTGAAGCCTCTGACCTGGGGTTGGTTTTGGGGGTGCCCCCGCCCCGGGCAGGGCTGTCGCTGGTGGTGGGGCTGGTGCTGTACATCTCCAGCATCAACGACGAGGTGATGAACAGACCCAGCGGCTCCGAGCAGTACTTCCAGTACCGCTACGGCTGGTCCTTCGCCTTCGCCGCCTCCTCCTTCCTGCTCAAAGAGGTGGGGGGGGAGGGGAGGGGGGGGGGGGGGGGTGTGTGTGGGAGGAACCTACTGCCTGCAGGCCTCAATAGGCCTCAACAGCCTCAACAGCCTCAACAGGCCTCAATAGGCCTCAATAGGCCTCAGTAGCCTCCAAAGGCGTCAAAAGGCCTCAACAGCCTCACGTGTACCTAAAGAGGCTTCAGCAGGCCTCAGCAGGCCTCAAGGTAGCTAAAGAGGCCTCACTGGGGTCTCAACAGGGCTCAAAGGGCCTCAGTAGGCCTAAATGTACCTAAAGAAGCCTCAGCAGGCCACAGCAGGCCTCAAGAGGCCTCAACAGGCTGGCATGTACCTAAACAGGCCTCAGCAGGCCTCAATGTAGCTAACGAGGCTTCAGCAGGCCTCAGCAGGCCCCAGCAGGCCTCAGCAGGCCCCAGCAGGCCTCAGCAGGCCCCAGCAGGCCCCAGCAGGCCTCAGCAGGCCCCAGCAGGCCCCAGCAGGCCTCAGCAGGCCAAAATGCAGCTAACTAGGCCACAATAGATCTCAGCAGGCCCCAGCAGGCCTGCATGAACCTCAGCAGGCCTCAATAGGCCAAAATGTGCCCAAGGGAGCCTCAAGAGAGCAACTCGAAAGCTTCTGAAAACTTCCCAAACCAACTCAAAGCCTTCCAAAACCTTCCCCAACCATCCCAAACCTTCCTCAACCATCCCAAACCTTCCCAACCATCCCAAACCTTCCCAACCATCCCAAACCTTCCCCAACCATCCCAAACCTTCCCAACCATCCCAAACCTTCCCCAACCATCCCAAACCTTCCCCAACCATCCCAAACCTTCCCCAACCATCCCAAACCTTCCTCAACCATTTCAAACCTTCCCAACCATTTCAAACCTTCCCCAACCATCCCAAACCTTCCTCAACCATTTCAAACCTTCCCAACCATTTCAAACCTTCCCCAACCATCCCAAACCTTCCCAACCATCCCAAACCTTCCTCAACCATCCCAAACCTTCCCCCCCAACCATCCCAAACCTTCCTCAACCATCCCAAACCTTCCCCCCCAACCATCCCAAACCTTCCCCAACCATCCCAAACCTTCCCCAACCATCCCAAACCTTCCTCAACCATCCCAAACCTTCCCCCCCAACCGTTTCAAACCTTCCTCAACCATCCCAAACCTTCCCCCCCAACCATCCCAAACCTTCCTCAACCATCCCAAACCTTCCCAACCATCCCAAACCTTCCCCCCCAACCATTTCAAACCTTCCTCAACCATCCCAAACCTTTCTCAACCATCCCAAACCTTCCCCAACCATCCCAAACCTTCCTCAACCATTTCAAACCTTCCCAACCATCCCAAACCTCAACCATCCCAAACCCCCAACCATCCCAAACCTTCCCAACCATTTCAAACCTTCCCAACCATCTCAAACCTTCCTCAACCATCTCAAACCTTCCTCAACCATTTCAAACCTTCCCAACCATCCCAAACCTTCCTCATCCATCTCAAACCTTCCCCCCAACCGTTTCAAACCTTCCTCAACCATCCCAAACCTTCCTCATCCATCTCAAACCTTCCCCAACCGTTTCAAACCTCCTCAAACCATCTCAAAAGCTTCTCAAATCATCTCAGCGTCTTGTGAAACCATCTCAAACTTCAAACTCTTCTCAACCTCCTCAAACCCCCAACCATCTCAAACCCCAACCATTTCAAAGGTTCTCCAACCTTCCCCCAACCATTTCAAACCTTCTCAAACCATCTCAGAACCTTCTCTGAACAGCTCCAACCACTCCAAACCACCTCCAACCCTCTCTAAACCTTTCTCAAGCATCCCAAACCTTCCTCAACCATCCCAACCACCATCCAATCCACCTTCCCAACCATCTCAAACCTTCCAACCATCTCTAAACCTTTCTCAAGCATCCTCAAACCTTCAACCCCAAACCTTCCCAACCATCCCAAACCCCCATCCATCTCAAGACCACCCCAACCTCTCTAAACCTTTCTCAAGCATCCTTAAACCTTAGCCCAACCACTCCACCATCAAACCCCCAACCATTTCAAGACCACCTCCAAACCCCCTCAAACCTTCTCAAGCATCCTTAAACCTTATCCCAACCATCCAATCCACCCCCAACTGTCTCAAGATCACCTCCAACCCTTCTAAACCTTTCTCAAGCATCCTTAAACCTTCCCCAACCCCAACCACCATCTCAAAATCCATCTCCCCAACCATCTCAAACTTCAAACTCTTCTCCTACCTCCTCCAACCCTTCTCAAACCCCCTCAAAAGGTTCTCCAACCCTTCTTTAACCTTCTCAAACCATCTCAGAACCTTCTCTGAACAGCTCCAACCACTCCAAACCACCTCCAACCCTCTCTAAACCTTTCTCAAGCATCCTTAATCCTTACCCCAACCACTCCAATCCACCCCCAACCTCTCAAGACCACCTCCAACCCTCTCTAAACCTTTCTCAAGCATCCTTAAACCTTAGCCCAACCACTCCAATCCACCCCCAACCCTCTCAAGACCACCTCCAACCCCTCTAAACCTTTCTCAAGCATCCTTAATCCTTATCCCAACCACTCCAATCCACCCCCAACCCTCTCAAGACCACCTCCAACCCTCTCTAAACCTTTCTCAAGCATCCTTAAACCTTACCCCAACCACTCCAATCCACCCCCAACCCTCTCAAGACCACCTCCAACCCTCTCTAAACCTTTCTCAAGCATCCTTAAACCTTAGCCCAACCACTCCAATCCACCCCCAACCCTCTCAAGACCACCTCCAACCCTCTCTAAACCTTTCTCAAGCATCCTTAAACCTTAGCCCAACCACTCCAATCCACCCCCAACTGTCTCAAGACCACCTCCAACCCTCTCTAAACCTTTCTCAAGCATCCTTAAACCTTAGCCCAACCACTCCAATCCACCCCCAACCCTCTCAAGACCTCCTCCAACTCTCTCAAACCGCCTCTAAACCTTTCTCATGCGTCCTTAACCCCCCCCCCAACCACCCCCAACCGTTTCAAACCCCCTCCAACCCCCCTCCCACCCCCCTCCGGCGGCCTCGGGGCGGTCGTGCGGGGGGCTGCGCGGGGCTGACGCCGCTGCCGCCCACAGGGGGCCGGGGTGATGTCCGTGTACCTCTTCACCAAGCGCTACGCGGAGGAGGAGCTGTACCGGGCACCGCCGGGGCTGCTGCGGCCGCGGCTGAGTGCCTGCTCCGGGCTCTCGGGGCAGTTCCTGCAGCCCCGTGCCTGGCCCCGCGCCCGCAGCCCCTCCGAGGCCTCCTCCGACGTCTCCATCCAGATGACCCAGAACTACCCCCCGGCCATCAAGTACCCCCAGCACGGCCACCTCTCCACCTCCCCCTGCTAGGGGCTGGGGCAGAAGGGGAGGGGACACGGTGGGGACAACGGGGACAGGGGTTGGGGGGGACGTGGGGACACCAAACTGCCCCTCCGTGGCCACCTCCCCACCTCCCCCTGCTAGGGGCTGGGGGAGCAAGGTGGGGAGACAGGGTGGGGACAGTGTGGGGACACCAAACTGCCCCTCCGTGGCCACCCCCCTGCTCGGGGTGGGGAGGGGGACGCCGTGGGGACGCCTTGGGGACGAGGGGGACAGGGGTTGGGGGGGACATGGGGACCGTGGGGGCACCAAACTGCCCCTCTGTGGCCACCTCTCCACCTTTTCCGGCTAGGGGTGGGGAGGGGGACACCTTGGGGACACTGTGGGGACCATGGGGACACCTTGGAGACACTGTGAGGACCTTGGGGACACCCTTGGAACACCCTGGGGACACCTTGGGGTCCATGGGGACACTGTGGGGACACCTTGGGGACCACGGGGATGCCTTGGGAACACCATGGGGACACATTGGGGACACCTTGGGGACACCTTGGGGACCATAGGTACAACCAGGAGGTGGCCATGGAGGCCACCAAGGGCTGGAGACTCACCATGGGGGAGGGGGGGCCGGGGAGGGGACATTAAGGCCACCAAGGGCTGGGGACAGCTGAGGCCACCAGGAGACCCCTGGGGCCAAGGCCACCAAGGGCTGAGGCCACCAAGGTCAATCCTGGGCCACTAGCGGCCATCTTGGCCTCCCAGCTCAGCCAATGAGGGATGAGGATCCCCTTTGGCAGCCATCTTGTCCCTGCAGCTCAGCCAATGAGGGACAAGGAGATCCCAGGAGAAGGTCCTGAGCCTGCTGGGGGGGGGATTGGGGGGAGGGGATCAGACCCAGGCCCTTCCCTCCCCCCACCCCCCCGGGGCTCTTTGATGCCTTTGAACCCCTTTGCCCCTCCAATTTAGGGGGTCCGCCCATTGATCTTTGACCTCTGCCCCCCCCCCCGTGGCTGGTCCATGCTGGGGTCACAAATTGGGGTGGGGGGAGAGGTTGTTGCTGGGGCAGGGTGAGGGGCTCCCTAAATCGGGGGTGTTGGTCTCTGGATGCCCTGGGGGGGGGTCCCTGGATGCTTGGGTCCTTGGGAGGAGGGGCTTGGGGAGCAGCTTGGGGGAGCAAAGGGGAGCCCAGGAGCCTGAGTTCCCTTTTTTTGGGGGTGCAAAAGTGGGGGCAGGAGGGACACCCCCAAATTTCTGTGGCAATAAAAAGGCTTCAATATATAGCTGCCCCCAAAACTTAGAGGGGGGGGTCTGGGGTCGGGGCTTAGACACCCCCCCCCTAAAGTGGGGGTCAGAGGAAGAAAGGAGGGGGGGGTGTCCTCGTGAAGGGGACTCTGAAAGGGGGGGGGGCAATAGGATTGGGGGGGGTCCCCTCGGCTTGGAGGGGGGGTCTCCTCATATTTTTAGGGGGGGTCCCCCCGGGGTTTGCCCCCCCCACACTGTATGATATGTAAATAGGGACCTCAATAAAGGCTTTCAAACAACCTCCCCCCGCCCCCCCCCCGTGTCTGTCTCTGACCCCCCCCAAACCAAACCAAACCCAACCCAACCCTGAGACCCCAACACCCCCCCCCCCAGCACCCCCTGGGAACACTCCCTGGGGGTAATTAGGGGCTGGGGGTGGGGGGGGGGAGCAACGAGTGGCCTGGGGGGGGGGAGCCGAGAAGGGTAATTAGGGGCTGGCAGGGGCTAATTAGGGGCTGGAAAGGGCTAATTAGGAGCTGGGGGCTGGCTAATCGGGAGGGTCATTAGGGTCTGGGGGGAGCAATTAGGGTCTAGGAGGAGCTAATTAGGGTCGGGGGAGGCTAAATAGCGTCTGGGGGCTAATTAGAATCTGAGAGGGCCATGGGGGAAACACTAATTATGGGAGGAGTCATTAGGGTCTGGGGGTAATTATGGGCAGGGGGTAGCTAGGGTCTGAGAGGGGCTAATTAGGCGCTAAAGGGTAATTGGGGTCGAGGGCGCTAATTAGGGGGGACAGTCCTTAGGGTCTGGGGGCTAATTAGAGTCTGAGGGGGCTAATTAGGGTCTGAGGGGGCTAATTAGGGTCGGGGGTTAGTAATTAGGTTCTGGGAGGGGCTAATTAGGAGCGGGGGTCTAAGGGGTGGGGGAGTCATTAGGGTCTGGGGTGGTAATTAGGGCCGGGGGGGACACCTGACACCTGGGGGCACTCGGGGGGTCTGAATTATCCCAGCCCCCTCCTCTCCCCCTCCCCCCTCCATTCTCAGCTGGGGGGGGCAGGGGGACAGGGGGGGCTGGCTCCAGGCTGTTGCTAGGATCCAGGAGCAGCATCCTCGGCGCCATGGCAACGGGGGAGGTGGGGGACAAGTGGGGGACTCCTCCTCCCCCTTTTGCTGACGTCACCTTCCAAGCTCCGCCTCCCCCTTCAATTTGGACCGGGGGGGCCCCGCCCCCCCCTTTTTTTCCTGTTCTCCCTCCCCCCCTCTTTTTTTTCCCTCCCCCTTCCTCCCCCAACCTCTTCCCCCTTCCCTCCTCCCCCCGCCAGCCGCAGCCGCGCCTGGACCGATCCCGGCACCGACACCCCGGGACCCCCTCCCGGAACACCCCGGAACCCCCCTCAGGACCCCTCCTCCTCCCGGCACCGACAGCCCCGGACCCCCTCCCCCAATACTGACCCCCCTCAAAATCCAACCCCCAGACATCTAACCTCCCCTCAAATACCAGGACCCCCAAACCACCCCGCGGCCCCCGCAACCTGCGACCACCCCCAAACCTTGGCCATCCCCCTCAAGCCCCCGAACCAGATCCAGAGCCCCCCCCACACCTGGAACCAACACCAGGACCCCCCCCCACCATCGAAGCCCCCCCGAAACCAGCCCCCCCCTCCTCCGAGCCCCCCCCCGAGCAGCGTCAGAGAAGGTAAGGAGGGGGTTAGGACCTTGGGGGGCTTGAGGGGATTTAGGGAGGGGGCTGAGAGGTTTTGGGGGGGGATGTCCTGGGGGGCTTGGGGGGAGGATGTTGGGGTACACAAGGGGGGAAACCTTAAAGGCTCAAGGAGGAGACTGGGGAACCTGGGGGCATGGGGGGGACAAATAGGGATCGGGGGTCGGTGGGCTAGAGGGGTCTGGGGGGTCCTTGGGTCCGGAAGGGATTTTGGGGGTGAGAGGCCGGGGAATTTGGGGAAGTCTTGGGGGTCATGGAGGATTTTGGAGTCCAGGGGGTCTTGGGGGTCATGGGGTCCTGAGTGATCTCTGGAGTTTTTGGGGGCGTCATGGGGGCTTTTAGTGGGATCCCTGAAAGGGGGTCTCGGGGTCCAGAGTGGTCTCTGGAGGGTGCTTGGGGGCTTTCACAGGTCCTGGATGCTTTTGAGGGGGTCCGAGGGGTCTTGGGGACCTTTCAGGGCCTGGAAGGGGGTTTGGGGGCCTGGGGGAGTTCTCGGGGCCGGGGGGGCAAAGAGTGGTTTTGGGACCATAATGAGACTGGGGGAGGGTCTGGGGGCTTTGGGGGTCCATGGGTATCAAAGGGGGTTTGGGCGGTCCTGGCCGGGGGAGGCTGCAGGATCCTTGGGGGAGGGGGAGTGGAGCTTGAGGGTTTGCGGGGTTCCCCATTGGGGGAAGGGGGAGGGGATTGGGGGGGGAGGGCAGACTGCAGGTTCCCAAAACAAGTTGGGGAGGGAGGGGGAAGGGGAGGGGGAGGGAGGGGAAGAGGGGGTTGGAGTCCGCAGGGGGGGAGTGGGGGGGAGATTTGATGCATGATTGAGCCTCGTGCAAGACCCTCGTGCAACGCCCACCCCCACCCCCGTGAGAGGCTCTTGTGCAAGGTCCTTATGTCAAGGCCCTCACAGGAGGGCAAAGTCCTCATGCAACAATGACCCCCTCCCCCATCCCCTGGTAAGGAGTCCTTGTGCAAGGCCCTAGTGCAAGGGTTCTCTGGTGCAAGGCTCTTGTGCAAGGCTCTTGTGCGAGGCCCTGGTGCGAGGCTCTTGTGCAAGGCTCTTGTGCAAGGCTCTTGTGCGAGGCCCTGGTGCGAGGCTCTTGTGCAAGGCTCTTGTGCAAGGCTCTTGTGCGAGGCCTGGTGCGAGGCTCTTGTGCGAGGCCCTGGTGCGAGGCTCTTGTGCGAGGCCCTGGTGCTAGGCTCTTGTGCGAGGCCCTGGTGCGAGGCTCTTGTGCAAGGCCTGGTGCGAGGCTCTTGTGCAAGGCTCTTGTGCAAGGTCCTGGTGTGAGGCTCTGGTGCGAGGCTCTTGTGCGAGGCCCTGATGCAAGGCTCTTGTGAAAGGCTCTTGTGCGAGGCCCTGGTGCAAGGCTCTTGTGCGAGGCCCTGGTGCAAGGCTCTTGTGCAAGGTCTTGGTGCGAGGCTCTTGTGCGAGGCCCTGGTGCAAGGCTCTTGTGCAAGGCTCTTGTGCGAGGCCCTGGTGCAAGGCTCTTGTGCAAGGCTCTTGTGCAAGGCTCTTGTGCAAGGTCCTGGTGTGAGGCTCTTGTGCAAGGCCCTGGTGCAAGGCTCTTGTGCGAGGCCCTGGTGCAAGGCTCTTGTGCAAGGCTCTTGTGCAAAGGCTCTTGTGCAAGGCCCTGGTGCAAGGCTCTTGTGCGAGGAGGCAAGGCTCTTGTGCAAGGCTCTTGTGCAAGGTCCTGGTGTGAGGCTCTTGTGCAAGGCCCTGGTGCAAGGCTCTTGTGCGAGGCCCTGGTGCAAGGCTCTTGTGCAAGGCTCTTGTGCAAGGTCCTGGTGTGAGGCTCTTGTGCAAGGCCCTGGTGCAAGGCTCTTGTGCGAGGCCCTGGTGCGAGGCTCCCTTTGTCTCCACAGCTCCCGGAGGTCACCGCGGGGGGGCCGAGCCCGCAGCCAGGTTCTTGGTGCCGTCGCCGCCTCCTCCCCCCCCCCGGCCTCCCCTCCCGGGGGCTCCTTCCCCACGCCCCCAGCCCAGCCCCCTGAGCCCCTCCGCGGGGGGGGAGGTCCCCTCCCAGCACCCCGAAGGCAAAAAGGGGAGGGGGGTGAAGGGGTGAAAGGGTTTCTTTGGGGGGGGTCCTCCTGCACCCCACTGCCAGGACCCCCAGAGCCCCAGGGGAGGGAAGGAGGCAAATTTGTGCCCCCCCCCCCCAGACCCCTCCTAATTAGGAAGTTAAATTTGGGGGTGTCCCCCCCCCGAGCTCTCCAAGCCCACCCCCATTTAGGGTGTCCCTCCCCACGACCCCTCTGGGCTCCCCCTCCCCCAGCCGCCAGGGGCTAAACTTTAGGGACCTCTTCCTCCCCCCCAGTCGCCAATTTTGAGGGGGGGGTCCCGAAAACTGCCGTTGGGGGGGTCCCAATCTCCCTTTCTCATTGGGGGGGGGCTGCTCCTCCCCTGCTCGTTCTTTTCATTGGGGGGGGTCCCCAAAGTCCCTTTCTTTTCTTTTTGAGGGGGGGGTCCCCATTCTCCCTTTTATTTTTTGGGGGGGGTCCCCAATCTCCTTGGGGTTGCTTTTCGGGGGGGGTTGTGTGTCCTCCCCTGGTTGTTTTTTTATTGGGGGGAGGGGGGTGGAGAGTCCCCAGTCTCCCTTGCTTTTTTAGGGAGGGGTTCCCCATCTCCCTTTCATTTGTGGGGGAGGTCCCCAGTCTCCATTATCCTCTTTTCCCGGGGGGGTCTCCCCTCCTTTGCCCGGTGCGTTTTGGGAGGGGGGGGGGGGTGGGGGAGGATAAAAGCCTCCAGCCTGGAGTCGCTCAAGCGCTGGAATGGGGAGGGGGCGGCGGCGGCGTGGTGCGAGCAGGGGGCGCAGCTGCTGCTGACGGCCGGGGGGGCGGCGGCGGCCTTCGGCCTCATGACCATCGCCATCGGCACCGACTATTGGCTCTACGCCAGAGCCTTCATCTGCAACACCAGCAACGCCTCGGGGGGAGGGGGAGGAGGCCCCGGGGCAGGGGGGGCAGGAGGAGGAGGAGCAGGAGGGGCAGGAGGAGCAGGAGCGGGCGATGAGACCCCCGCCCCCCCCCGCGACCGCCGCGACCCCGGGGGCCTCACCCACTCCGGCCTCTGGAGGATCTGCTGCATGGAGGGTGAGGGGAGAGGGAGGGAGGAGAAGGGGGAGGAGGGGGGAGGAGGAGGGGGAGGGGTGGGGTGGGGGAAGATCGACTTGGGGGAGGGAGGGAGATGTGGAAAGGTGGGGGGAAGGAGATCACTTTGGGGGAAGGGGGTGGAGGGAGGATCACCTTGGGAGACCATCTTGGGGACCACCCTGGGGGGGGAGGGAGGGGGAGGGAGACCACCCTGGGGTCCTCAGGGGTGGGAATGAGGGGTGAGGGTCTCCCCTCACTGGTCCTATCTCCTTCTCCTCCCTCCCCCCTTCTCTCCCCTCCCCTCTCCCTCCTCTCCCCTCCTTCTTCCTCCCTCCCCTCTCTCTCCCCCCTCTCCCTTCTCCCTTCCCCCCTCTCCCCTCTCCCTCCCCTCCCTCTCCCCCAGGGCTCAAGCGCGGGCGGTGCCTGAAGATCAATCACTTCCCTGAGGACCTGGAGTACGACCAGGACAGTGCAGAGTATCTCCTGCGTGAGTCCCGCCCCCGGCGCCCCCAGCAGCCCCCAGCGCCCCCACTGCCCCCAGCGCCCCTCAGTGCCCCCAGTGCCCCCCCGCATCCCCCAGCCCCCCCCGCAGCATCGACCTCTGCTGCTGTCGCCGTGGCAACAGAGATGCTCCAGGGAGGGAGGGAGGGAATCGATTCTGATTGGCTGCCGGCCTAGGGAGCTGCCTTCTGATTGGCTGAGCTTGGTGGGGGAGCTTCCCCCTGCTGATAGGCTGAGGGTGGAACTCCAGGGAGCGCCTGCCCGGTTCCGATTGGCTGGCAGGCTCTGACTCAGTGGAGATGCTGGGCTCTGATTGGCTGCTGGCTGGGGAGCGCCCATTGGCTGGGGGTGGCTGGTGGGCCCTGATTGGATGGGGGGCTGATGGATCCCAGGGTGGTTGTGGGCTGATCGGCTGCCAGCCTGGAGGGCTCCCATTGGCTGGAGCTAACAGATCCCATGCGGATCACGTGATGTGATTGGCTGCCAGCCCTGAGACTGCCATTGGCCGGATGCCAACAGATCCCACCCTGTTCACAGGCTCTGATTGGCCTCCAGCCCCAGGACTCCCATTGGCTGGGGCCAACGGATCCCACACTATTTACAGGCTCTGATTGGCCGCCAGCTCCTGGGCTCCCGTTGGCCAATGCCAACAGCCTCCAGGCTCTCCCTGCTCTCTCATTGGCCGCCCGCTTGCTGGCCTCCCACTGGCCAAGGGGCTAACAGATCCCACTTCACTCTCAGCCTCTGATTGGCCGCCAGCCTGGCTGCTTCCCATTGGCTGCTGCCAACAGCTCCCATCCTATTCACGGCCCCTGACTGGCCGCCAGCTCTGGTCCTTCCCATTGGCCAAGAGCTCCCTGCTCTCTGATTGGCTACTCACTTGCTGACCTCCCCCCCGCTGGCCGGGGGCAGTGCTGGCCAATCCCTGCCTTCTCCCTTGTCACCTCTTTGCCAGTGGGCTCGGGGGGAGGGGGGGAAGGGGGGGGTGTTAGGTGTGTGTGGGATGGGTTGGGGGCTGCCACGCTGTGATTGGCTGTCTGAGGGGGGGGGCGTGGTCCCGCAGGGGTGGTTCGAGCCTCCAGCATCTTCCCGATCCTGAGTGCGGTGCTGCTGCTGCTGGGGGGGCTCTGCGTGGCCGCCAGCCGCCTGCGCCGCGCCCGCCCCAGCCTCGTCCTGGGCGCCGGCATCCTCTTCGTCGCCGCCGGTCAGTGGATCCCAGCGGATCCCCGGGATCCCTGCCCCACCCCCGCCCCTACCCACCTGCCTGCCTGCTCCCCCAGACCTCAGCCCAGAGGCCCCCCCTTAAGGGGTGAGGGAGGGACTGCTGCATCCCAGGGAGGGTCACTAGATCCCAGTGAGGGATCCCTGGCGGGGTGAGGATCCACTGGGTCATTCCTCCAAGTCTCGTGGGGAGGGCTCTCAGATCCCAGCCCAGAGCCCCTTAAGGGGTGAGGGAGGGTCTCCTGTAACCTGGTGAAGGTCACTGGGGGGTCCCCCAGATCCCAGTTAGGGTCACTAGATCGCAGTGAGGGATCCCTGGATGGGTGAGGAGCCACTGAATCCCCCCCCTCCGAGTCTCACGGGGAAGGGTCCCAGATCCCAGCCAGGAGCCCTTAGCAGCTGAGGAGGAACCTTCTAGATCCCAGTGAGGATCCTTGGGGGGATTCCTCTAGATCCCAGTGAGGAATCTAGGAGATCCCTAACCCTAAACCCTCTCCCACCCCCTCTAAATCCCCTCCCATCTCCCCCAACCCCCCTCCAAACCCCCTCCCATCCCTCCCCATCACCCCTTCCCCTTTTCCCTCCCTAACTTTCTCTCTTCATGTCCTTCCAAACCTCTTCCCACCCCCTCCAAACCCTCTCCCCCCCTCCCAAACCCCCTCCGCCGCCCTCCAACCCCCTCAACCCAACCCCTCAACCCAACCCTCAACCCCCCATCCCCTCCCAACGCCCTCCCCCCGCTCTTGACGCCCCCCGCCGCAGGGTTGAGCAACATCATCGGGGTGATCGTCTACATCTCGGCCAACGCGGGGGACCCCGGCACGAAGCGGGAGGAGGACAAGAAGAGTCACTACTCCTACGGGTGGTCCTTCTACTTCGGGGGTCTCTCCTTCATCCTGGCCGAGGCCATCGGGGTCCTGGCTGTCAACCTCTACATCGAGCGGCACCGCAAAGCCCGAGCCGCGCCCGGGGCCCCGGGACCGGCAGCTGTCTCCTCCTCGTCCTCCGGAGGAGGAGGTGGTCCCGGACCGCCTCCTCCCCCGCCCCCCCCGAGGGCCTCGGCGGGCCCTCGCCCCCGGCCCCGCCGCCGCTCCCGGTCCGGCTCCCGTTCCAGCGAACCGGGCAGGTCCCCCCGGGAGGCTTCGCCGCCGCCGCCGCCTTTGCCTTCCGCCGGCAAATCCGGGGGGGGGAGCGGAGGAGGAGGGGGCGGGGGTCCCCCCGCGGCCGACATCTCTATGTACACCCTGCCGAGGGAGGGCCCCCCCAGCCAAGCCCCCCCCGGCACCCCCGGCCCCAACTTCTTGCAGCTGCACAACGCCTTCGGCAAGGACCCCCCCGGGGGGGCCCCCGACAGCGCCTCCGGGACCAGCACCCTCAACAGGAAGACCACCCCCGTCTAGGGACACCCCCTCCCAACGAACTCCCCCAGCCCAGCAACCCCTGAGACCCCCAATTCCAAGCCCACCCCCAGCTAGGGACTACCACGGACCCCCTCCTCCCCCACCCCCCCAGCCCAGCAGCAACCCCCTGAGCCCCCAACTCCAAGCCCACCCCCAGCTAGGGACCTTCATGCCGCCCCCCGCCATAGACCACTGAGGGACCCCACCCACCCAGATCCCCAAGGACCACCTGAGACCCCCTCAGGGACCAGCACTTCCAATTCCAAGCCCACTCCCATTTAGCCCCTGCCCCCCCGACCCCTCCAGGTTCCCCTCCCCCATCCACCAAGGGCTACATTTTGGGGACCTCTCTGCTCCCCCTCTCCCTATTTTGAGGGGGGGGAGGTCCCAAAGCTGCCATTGGGGGGGAGGGGTCCCCAAACTCCTTTTTTTTTTGGGAGGGTGTCCCTGTGCCTTAAGATGGGGGCAATGCCAAACCAGTAACTGCCAGTCTGCTGGGCAGGGTCAGACCAGTATGGACCAGTTGGCTCCACAGCACTGGACCAGTATGGACCAGTACCGACCAGTCTCCAGGTAGTGCCACGCCAGTAACCCTCAGTATCCCCCCAGTGCCTCCCAGGAACTCCCAGTATCCCCCTAGCACCTCCCAGAAACTCCCAGTATCCCTCCAGTGCCTCCCAGTATCCTCCCAGTAATTCCAAGTATCCACCCCAGTGCTCCCAGTATCCCACTAGTACCTCCCAATAACTCCTAGTATCCCCCCAGTGCCTCCCAGTATCTCTCCAGTAACTCCAAGTACCTCCCCAGTGCCTCCCAGTGCCTCCCAGTATCCCCCCAGTGCTCCCAGTATCCCCCTAGAACCTCCCAGTAACTCCTAGTATCCCCCCAGTGCCTCCCAGTATCCCCCCAGTAACTCCAAGTATCTCCCCAGTGCCTCCCAGTAACTCCTAGTATCCCCCCAGTGCCTCCCAGTATCCCCCTAGTAACTCCAAGTATCCCCCCAGTACCTCCCAGTAACTCCCAGTGTCTCCCTAGTGCCTCTCAGTAACTCAAGGTATCTCCCTAGTGCTCCCAGTATCCCCCCAGTAACTCCTAGTATTCCCCCAGTGCTTCCCAGTATCCCCCCAGTGCCTCCCAGTATCCCCAGTTCCCCCTCCCATTGCTCCCAGTCCCTCCCAGTTTCCCGCCCAGTTCCCCCCGTCCGGGCCCATTACTAAATCTATGCTAATTAGGGGGCGGGGCTGGGATCAATGGGAGCTCCGCCCCCTTATGCCGGGCCCCTTTCCCCTCTTGTAAAGCCCTGCCTCTTGTATAGCCCCGCCCCCTCAGGCCCCGCCCCCTGTACAGCGCCCCCTGCATGCGGATTTGTACTGAACCAGTTTGAGTAAAGACCAACTGGAGATGGACTGGGAGGGGATTGGGAGAGACTGGGAGGGACTGGGAGAGACTGGGAGGGGATTGGGAGAGACTGGGAGGGACTGGGAGAGACTGGGAGGGGATTGGGAGGGGATTGGGAGGGGACTGGGAGAGACTGGGAGAGACTGGGAGGGGATTGGGAGGGGACTGGGAGAGACTGGGAGGGACTGGGAGGGGATTGGGAGGGGATTGGGAGAGACTGGGAGAGATTGGGAGGGGATTGGGAGAGACTGGGAGGGGATTGGGAGGAGACTGGGAGAGACTGGGAGGGACTGGGAGGGGATTGGGAGGGGACTGGGAGAGACTGGGAGGGGATTGGGAGGGGATTGGGAGGGGACTGGGAGAGACTGGGAGAGACTGGGAGGGACTGGGAGGGGATTGGGAGGGGACTGGGAGAGACTGGGAGAGATTGGGAGGGGATTGGGAGGGGACTGGGAGAGACTGGGAGGGACTGGGAGAGACTGGGAGAGACTGGGAGGGGATTGGGAGGGGACTGGGAGAGACTGGGAGGGACTGGGAGGGGACTGGGAGAGACTGGGAGGGACTGGGAGGGGACTGGGAGAGACTGGGAGGGGATTGGGAGGGACTGGGAGGGCCCTGAGGCCCTTCCCATTGGCAGCTCGGCCTGTCACTCACTGCTGGAGGCGGGGCTACCCTCCCCTCGTTCCCATTGTCTACGCCCCGCCTTAAAGCGCCAGCTCTGAGCGCTCATTGGCCAGTGCCGCCGCCTATCCCCTCCCCACTCCCCGGCAGGCTGCGCCCTCTCCTCATTGGCTGCTCCTCGCCGCCAATCCCCGCCCGGCGGCGGCTGACGTCGCGGCCGTCCTCCCCCTATTGGCCTCCTGCGGCGTCGCTCAAGGCTGAGCGGCTGTGGATTGGCTGAGAGGGAGGCGGGGAGGGGCGGGGCGCGCGGGGCCCGGGCGGAGAAAGCCGAGAGGGAGCCGAGAGGGAGCCGCGGAGAGCAGCCCCCGGGCGCGGCCGCTCTGGCCGCCATGGAGGACGGACTCTATGGTAGGGCCCTGCAGGCAGGAGGGGGAGAGGGCAGGGAGGGGGCAGGGGGGCAGGAGGAAGGGCGAAGCGCTACGGTGGCCGTTTGGGGCCAATCGCGGAGGGGGGGGGGGGGAAGGGGAGGAGTCAGGTAATGGGGGACGCGGCGTAGCTCCACCCCCTTCGGGGTGGGGTGGGAGGGTGTATATGGTCACGTGATCGAGCCAGGCCAAGCCCTCTCCTCCGGTAGGCCACGCCCCGGTCAGGACAAGCCACGCCCCTACTGCGACCCCGCCCCCTGGTGTGACCACGCCCACTCCAGACTGGAGCCCGCCTCCCACTGACTCAAACCAACCCCTCGTGCGCGGGCCACACCCCCAAGCCCCGCCCCATCAGACCACGCCCCTTGTGTGGGATTAGACCACGCCCACCAGAAACACACCACGCCCCCTTTCGATCAGGCCACGCCCCCTTGCTGTTAGCATTATCCCATTTGACCAAGCCACGCCCCCGTGAGCAACGGCCACGCCCCATTCTGGTCAGCTAATCACACCTTTGGAGCTGCATGTGGGCGGGGCCTTAGGGGAAAGGGCGGGGCTTCCATTAAGGAGTGGGGTTAGGACTTGGGGGGTGGGGCTATGGCCTGTAGTTAACCAATAGAGATGAGTTTGGGTGGGGCCCAGGGAAGAGGGAATGGCCTGGGGCGTGGTTACGGGGGGGTGTGGCTAAAAGACTACAGGCTGAGTTCAGCTGTGATTGGGAGGGTCTGGGGTGGGTGGGCCTTATAGGGAGGGGCGTGGGGCCACTCGGGGGGCGTGGCCTATGACGAGGAGGCGGGGCTGTGGTGAAGTGGGCGGAGCTAAAGGTCCGGTTTCCTCGCTCTGATGCTGGGGATTGGTTGGGGTGGGCTGGGGGTGGGTCTTAGGGGAGGGGCGTGACTATGCCTAGGGAGGCGTGGCCTGCAGCTACGAGGGCGTGGCCTGTCGCTAAGGGGCGTGGCTAAAGGAGCGCTTCCCTCCCTCTGGAGCGGGGGGGGGCGAGCTGGGGCGGGGCTGCGAGGTGGAGGGCGGGGTTCAGGAGGATGTGGGGGCGTGGCCCGGACTCTGGCACCTCCCTCAGTGCCCCCAGACCTGACCCCGGAGGAGAGGCTGGAGCTGGAGAGCATCCGGAGGCGCAAGCAGGAGCTGCTGGGGGAGATCCAGCGGCTGAGGGAGGAGCTCAGCGAGGCCATGAGCGAGGTCGAGGGGCTGGAGGCCAACGAGGGCAGGTGACCCCCCCCCCCGAGAGCCCCCAGACCCCCACAGAGCCCCCAGACCCCCCCAAGAGCCCCCAGACCCCCCACATAGCCCCCAGACCCCCCCACATAACCCCCAGACCCCACATAGCCCCCAGACCCCACATAGCCCCCAGACCCCCGAGAGCCCCCAGACCCCACAGAGCCCCCAGACCCCTGAGAGCCCCCAGACCCCCACAATAGCCCCAGACCCCAGCGAGCCCCCAGACCCCAGTGAGCCCCCAGACCCCCTAGAGCCCCCAGACCCCACATAACCCCAGACCCCCAAGAGCCCCCAGACCCCCACATAACCCCCAGACCCCCCACATAGCCCCCAGACCCCCATATCCCCCAGACCCCACATAGCCCCCAGACCCCTGAGAGCCCCCAGACCCCACAGAGCCCCCAGACCCCACATATCCCCAGACCCCCAAGAGCCCCCAGACCCCCACATAACCCCCAGACCCCCACAATAGCCCCCAGACCTCCACATAGCCCCCAGACCCCCTGAGAGCCCCCAGACCCCACATAGCCCCCAGACCCCCACATAACCCCCAGACCCCCACAATAGCCCCCAGACCCCCTGAGAGCCCCCAGACCCCACAGAGCCCCCAGATCCCCACAGAGCCCCCAGACCCCACATATCCCCAGACCCCCAAGAGCCCCCAGACCCCAGGATAGCCCCACATCCCCCCATAGGCCCCAGACCCCCAACAATAGCCCCCAGACCCCCCATATCCCCAGCCCCTCCCCACATAACCCCCAGGCCCCCAACATTCCCCCTCCTGGGACTGCAAACCCTCCCTGGGACCTCCTAATCCCATCCCAGGACCCCAAAGATCCTCTCTGGACCCCCCAAAACCTCCCCCCCACACCCCCGGAGCCTCCTTGCCCCAGGGAGCCCCAAAATGAGCGGGCTGGGGGTGGGGGACACACACACACACTCCCCAGCACTCTCAGAGAAGGACTTGGGGGACACACACACACCCCCAAAACACTCAGAGAGGAGCTTGAGGGCCCCCGAGTGCTCACTGGAGCCCCCCCTCCCCCGCCCCCCAGCAAAACTCTGCAGAGGAATCGCAAGATGGGGATGGGGAGGAAGAAGTTCAACATGGACCCCAAGAAGGTGAGGCTGCCCCCGGCCCCGGGGCTGGGAGAGGGTCCTTGAGGTGGGGGGCTGGGGGTGCGGGGGGGTGTCCCCCGCGGGTCTGACGCTGCCGGGGGGGCCGGGGGGGGGCCGGCAGGGCATCCAGTTCCTGGTGGAGAACGAGCTGCTGCGGCACACCGCCGAGGACATCGCCAGGTTCCTCTACAAGGGGGAGGGCCTCAACAAGACAGCCATTGGAGACTACCTGGGGGAGAGGTGGGCGCGGGGGGGCGGGGGGTGGGAGGGGTTGGGGGAATGCCTGGGAGGGGAGCGGAGGGGTCCGGGGGAGGTTCGGGAGGAGTGTGGGAGGCTTGAGATGGGTTGGGGGCCTGGATGGGGGGGTTGGGGAAGGCCTGGAGGGGGTTTGGGGGTCCTGAGGTGGTTGGGGGGCCTGGAGGGGCTTGGGGGATCCTGGTGGTTGGGGGGAGGGGTTTGGGGTGGTTTGGGGGCCTGAGGTGGTTGGGGGGCCTGGAGGGGGTTTGGGGGTCCTGAGGTGGTTGGGGAAGGCCTGGAGGGTCTTTGGGGTGGTTTGGGGGATCCTGAGGTGGTTGGGGGGCCTGGAGGGGGTTTGGGGTGGTTTGGGGGTCCTGAGGTGGGTGGGGGCCTCGAGGGGCTTTGGGGTGGTTTGGGGGCCTGAGGTGATTTGGGGGCCTCGATGGGGTTTGGGGGTCCTGAGGTGGTTGGGGAAGGCCTGGAGGGGCTTTGGGGTGGTTTGGGGGCCTGAGGGGTTGGGGGCCGAGGGGGTTTGGGGTGGTTTGGGGGCCTGAGGTGGTTGGGGGGCCTGGAGGGGCTTTGGGGTGGTTTGGGGGATCCTGAGGTGGTTGGGGGCCTGGAGGGGGTTTGGGGGTCCTGAGGTGGTTGGGGAAGGCCTGGAGGGGCTTTGGGGTGGTTTGGGGGCCTGAGGTGGTTGGGGGGCCTCGAGGGGGTTTGGGGTGGTTTGGGGGCCTGAGGTGGTTGGGGGGCCTGGAGGGGCTTTGGGGTGGTTTGGGGGCCTGAGGTGGTTGGGGGCCTGGAGGGGGTTTGGGGGTTCTGAGGTGGTTGGGGGCCTGGAGGGGCTTTGGGGAGGTTTGGGGGATCCTGAGGTGGTTGGGGGCCTCGAGGGGTTTGGGGTGGTTTGGGGGCCTGAGGTGGTTGGGGGCCTGGAGGGGTTTGGGGGTTCCTGAGGTGGTTGGGGAAGGCCTGGAGGGGCTTTGGGGTGGTTTGGGGGCTGAGGTGGTTGGGGGCCTCGAGGGGTTTGGGGTGGTTTGGGGGCCTGAGGTGGTGGGGGGCCTGGGGGCCTGGGGAGGCCTGGAGGGGTTTGGGGGTCCTGAGGTGGTTGGGGGGGCCTGGAGGGGCTTTGGGGAGGTTTGGGGGATCCTGAGGTGGTTGAGGGGGCCTGGAGGGGCTTTGGGGAGGTTTGGGGGATCCTGAGGTGGTTGGGGGCCTGGAGGGGCTTTGGGGAGGTTTGGGGGATCCTGAGGTGGTTGGGGGCCTGGAGGGGCTTTGGGGAGGTTTGGGGGATCCTGAGGTGGTTGGGGGCCTGGAGGGGCTTTGGGGAGGTTTGGGGGATCCTGAGGTGGTTGGGGGCCTGGAGGGGCTTTGGGGAGGTTTGGGGGATCCTGAGGTGGTTGGGGGCCTGGAGGGGCTTTGGGAGGTTTGGGGGCCTGAGGTGATTTGTGGGGGCCTGGAGGGGTTTGATGTGGTTTGGGGGTCCTGAGGTGATTGGGGGGTCTGGAGGGGCTTTGGGGTGGTTTGGGGGGCACCTGGAGGGGAGCTGAGGGCTTCGGGGGTTAGGGGGTGTGGGAGGCTTGGAGATGGGCGGGGGGCAGATGGGCTTTGGGGTGGTTGGGGGGTTGGGGGTCTTGGGGAGGATTTGGGGGTCCCAGAGAGGCTGTTTGGGTCCTGGGGGGGGGGGGAGGTGTCCCGAAAGGAGCGGCGCCGCCCCAAAGCCAGCCCGGGGGGGCTGGGATTGGCTTCTCGGGGGTTGATTGACAGGGCGGTGGGAGGGGCGGGAGGGGGAGGGCGTGTCCCGCGCGGTGATTGACAGCCCGGCGGGCCAATAGGGAGGAGTTTAACATCGGGGTGCTCCACGCCTTCGTCGACCTCCACGAGTTCACCGACCTGAACCTGGTGCAGGCCCTCAGGTGGGGGCGGGGGGGACCCCGGGGGCTTCTGGGGTGCCCCTGGGGTGCTGTGGGGGTGCCCTGATGGGTGTGGGGGTACGCTGATGGGTGTGGGGGTGCCCCTGGTGTGTGTTGGGGTGCCCTGATGAGTGTGGGGTGCCCCTCATGGGTGTGGAGGTGCCCTGATGGTTTTGGGGTGCCCTGGTGGGCGTTGGGGTGCCCTGATGATTTTGGGGTGCCCCTGGTATGTGTTGGGGTGTCCTGGTGCTGTGGGGTGCCCTGATGGCTTTTGGGGCACCCCTGATGGTGTTGGGGCACCCCTGGCGCTGTTGGGGTGCCCTGATGGGTATTGGGGTGCCCTGATGTGTTTTGGGGCGCCCTGGCGCTGTCGGGGTGCCCTGGTGTGTTTTGGGGCCGCCTGATGGTTTGGGGCGCCCTGATGGGTATTGGGGTGCCCTGATGTGTTTTGGGGAGCCCCTGGCGCTGTCGGGGTGCCCTGGTGGGTGTTGGGGCACCGCTGGTGGCTGTCGGGGTGCCCCTGGCGCTGTCGGGGTGCCCTGGCGCTGTCGGGGTGCTCTGATGTGTTTTGGGGCGCCGCGGGGGGGCCGCAGGCAGTTCCTGTGGAGCTTCAGGCTGCCGGGGGAGGCTCAGAAGATCGACCGCATGATGGAAGCCTTCGCCCAGCGCTACTGCCTCTGCAACCCGGGGGTCTTCCAGTGCACAGGTACACCCCCCCCGGCCTGGGGGCCCTGCGGGGGGACACATCACACCCCCGCCCGTCGGTTGGGGTCCCCTTTGTCCCCGGCTCCCCCGGGTTTGGGGTCCCTTTCCCCTACCTCTTAGGGTCTCCCCCCGGCGGCCGCTCCTTACCCCGGGGCTGCTCCCTGGCTCTGGGGCTGCTGCCCCTGACCTCGGGGGGGGGGTCTCCCCTGCCTCTTGAGGGCGCCCCTCGATTTTGGGCACCCCCTCTAGGATCCCTCAACACTTTGGGGTCCCCTTTTGTCCCCAGGTCCCCTTTCTCCTACTTTCTAGGGTCCCTCTCTTGGGCTGCTCCCCTTGCTTCGGGGGGTCTGGGCTGGCTGTTGGGGGTCCGGGCTGGGTGCCGGGGGTCCGGGCAGGCTGCTGGCGTTCCGGGCTGGCTGCCGGGGGTGCGGGCTGGGTGCTGGGGTTCCGGGCTGGGTGCTGATGGTCTGGGCAGGCTGCTGGCGTTCCTGGCTGGCTGCCGGGGGTGCGAGCTGGCTGCCGGGGGTGCGGGCTGGGTGCTGAGGGTCCGGGCAGGCTGCAGGGGGTCCGGGCTGGGTGCTGGGGTTCCTGGCTGGGTGCCGGGGGTGCGGGCTGGCTGCCGGGGGTCCGGGCTGGGTGCCGGGGGTCTCCCCTGGACACCGGGGGTCTCCCCGGGGCGCCGCTGACGGCAGGGGGCGCCGCGCAGACACCTGCTACGTGCTGTCCTTCGCGGTGATCATGCTCAACACCAGCCTGCACAACCCCAACGTCCGCGACAAGCCCTCGGCCGAGCGCTTCGTGGCCATGAACAGAGGCATCAACGACGGCGGCGACCTGCCCGAGGAGCTGCTCAGGGTCAGGGCGGCGCCCCGCGGGGGGCGGGGCCTCGGCGGGTGGGGTGGTCCCGGGAGGGGCATGGTCCCCCACCCAGGGCTGACGCTCAGGGGGAGGGGTTGGGGGAAAGGGGGGAGAAGGGAGGTGCTGGAAGGGGGCTTCGAGGTGGGGGTGGGACAGATGGGTGTGGCCTAAGAGGGGGTGGTCTGAAGGGGGTGTGGCCACCTGTGGGGCTCAAAGGGAGGGTATGGGTGCGGGTAAAGGAGGAAGAAGGGAGGTGGGGGTGGAGCTGGGGGCTGGGGGAGTGTTGGGGGCGTGGCTTGAGGTGGGGGTGGTCTAGCGGGGCGTGGGTTGGACAGGGTGTGGTCCGGGGGTGTGGTCCCCTCTTGATCCCACCCCAGAATCTGAATGGGAGCCCCAGCAGGGGGAAACCTTCAACCCTCTCATTGGCCAGAGGAGGGGATGGGCGTGGCTTACAGGTGGGGAGCAATGGCTTATGGGTGGGTGTGGCCTATCAGGGCGTGGTTCCCTTTAACCCCACCCCCGCTCTGACCTCACCCCAGAACCCCAGGGAGCGGCAGGGAACCCCTTTGGGCCCTCCTCAGCTGGAGGAGGGGATGGGCGTGGCTCGTGGGCGAACCGCTGTGGGCGTGGCCCATCTGGGCGTGGCCCTTAACCCCAGCCCAGCCTGGGACAGGGGCCAAGTGCCTCGGGGGGGGAGGGGGCGGGGAGGGAAGGGAGCGGGCGTGGCCTGTGCGGGTGGGGCAGCCTTCGGCTCCACACCCCCCCCCCGGCCCCGCCACAGAACCTGTACGAGAGCATCCGGAGCGAGCCCTTCAAGATCCCCGAGGACGACGGCAACGACCTGACGCACACCTTCTTCAACCCCGACCGCGAGGGCTGGCTGCTCAAGCTGGGTCTGCACCCCCGGGACCCCCCCGGACCACCCCCACCCCCAGACCACCACTACTCCCCGGGATCACCCCCACCCCCAGCACCACCCCGGGAACACCACCCCTCTGGAAACACCACACTACCCCTCCGGGACCACCCCCCCGGGAACACTGACCCCCCCCAGGACCACCACCCCCTGGGACCACCAACTCCCCAGGTCCCCCGGGAATGCTCCCACCCCCAGGACCAGGACCCCCAGGACCACACCTCTGGGACCACCAACCCCCGGCCCCAGCCCTCCCAGCCCCATCCCAGCCCCTCCCAGCTCCTCCCAGCCCTGTCCCAGCCTCCCAGCCCCGCCCCAGCCCCGCCCCAGCCCCTCCCAGCCCTGTCCCAGCTCCTCCCCTTGCTCCCCTCCCAGCCCCTCCCAGCCCCGTCCCAGCCCCCAGCCCCGTCCCAGCCCCTCCCAGCCCTGTCCCAGCTCCTCCCCCTTGCTCCTCCCAGCCCCTCCCAGCCCCGCCCCAGCTCCCCTCCCAGCCCGTCCCAGCCCCTCCCAGCCCTGTCCCAGCTCCTCCCTTGCTCCCCTCCCAGCCCCTCCCAGCCCCTCCCAGCCCCGCCCCAGCCCCTCCCCTGCTCCCCTCCCAGTGCTGCCCCAGAACCTTCCAGGGACCCCCAGGATCCCTCCCAGCCCCCTCCCAGCCCCTCCCAACCCCTCCCAGCCCCCTCCCAGTCCCTCCCAGTCCCCCTCCCAGTCCCCTCCCAAGCTCATTTTGGGGGAGGGGTTCTAGGGTCCCCATTGGCCTCTCATTGATTTTTCCTCTCTTTCTCTTCCCCCAACCCCCTCGCCTTTAACCTCCCCTTTAATTCCTACCCCAGGAGGTACATAAGGGGTGGGGGAGGGGAGCCACAGACTGGGGGTGGGGAGGAAGGGGCAGCACCTCAGGGACCCCCAAACACTACCTCCCCCAATCTATCCCCCCTCCAATTTATTTGCTCCTCCCCCTCCATTTTTGCTCCCTCCCCACCTTTATTCTCCCCCCCCTAATTCCCCTCTGGAGCCCTCCCAGTGCCCCTCCTCCCCCAAATTCCTTCTCTAACTTCCTCAAGACCTCCTCCTCCCCCAATTTTTTTCCTGCCCCCTCCCCCTGGACACCCCCAGTTTATTTCACACCCCCTTCAACCCCCTCCCAGAGCCTCCCCCTACCCTCCAGGGTCCCAAATCCCCTCCTCCCTTCCCCCCCCCAATTTTTTTCCTGCCCCCAGCTTCCCCCTCCCCCCTTTTCTTTTTCTCCTCCCCTCCCCCTTATTCTCTTTCCCCCTCCCTCAATTCCCTTTCAGAGCTCTCCCTCCTCAATATCCCTTCAGAACTTCCCCCATTTTAAAGCCCCTCCCCCAACTCTGACCTCCCCTTCTCCCCCTCCCCCACTTCATTTGGCCCCTCCCCTGCCCCCCCGCCCGCCAGGCGGGAGGGTGAAGACCTGGAAGCGTCGCTGGTTCATCCTCACCGACAACTGCCTCTACTACTTGAGTACACCACGGTGAGACCCCCAAATCCCCGGGGCCTTTCAGACCCTTCCTTCCCCCAGGACCCTCCTCAGGACCCCTGGATCCTCCCCAAATTGCTGCCTCACTCCCCCCTCCCCCTTCCTCACCTGCTTCCTTCAGCTCCTTTAGGGACCCCTCCCCAAATCTCTCCAACGCCCTCCCCCCCCAAATCCCCTGGACCCCCCACCCCCGAGGGGCTTTCAGACCCTTTTCCCCCCAACCTCCTCCCCAGGACCCCATGGATCCTCCCCAAATGGCTGCCTCACTCCCTCCCCCTCAATCTGCTTCCCTGAGCTCCTCTGGGGACCCCTCCCCAAATCTCTCCTTCCCTTCCCCCCCCCCCCCAGCTTAAATTTCATGCAGCCCCCGGGGAGGGGCTTCAGAACCTCCCCCCCCCTTGACCCCTGCCATCCCCAGGACCCCTCCAATCTTCCCTCCATTGCTGCTTCCTCCTGCCCTTTGGGGACCCCTCCCCAAACTTATTCCCCTCTCCCCCTCCCCCAATTCACCTGGCTGCCCACCCTCCACGCCCCACCCCCGGGGGTCTTCAGACCCCCAGGACCCTCCAACCCCCCCAACTTGTGCTGTGCCCCCAGGACAAGGAGCCTCGAGGCATCATCCCCTGGAGAACCTCAGCATCAGGGAGGTGGAGGACCCCGAAACCGGTGAGCCCCCGGGGGACCCCCACGACCCCTTGGATGCACCCAGGACCCCCTCCAGACCAGCCCCCCACCCCAGGACCCCTGGAACCACTCCAAGACACCCTCCCCCGGCTCCCCCAATCTCCCTGGGACCCCCAAGAGCCCCTCCATTTCTGCCCCCCCCCCCCCCAGACGCCCCCAGACCCCAAATTTCCCCCAGGCATTTCCCCACCCCCTTCTCTTGCTCCTGAGCCTCTCCTTTACCTCTTGGGGTCCCAAACCCCCCACCCCACCCCCAATTTTTTCCTGCCCCCTCCCCCCAAACTCCCCCTGGACCCCCAGCTTATTCCCCTCCCCACTGCTTTCCCTCTTCCCCCTCAAGCTCCTCCCTGAGCCTTTCCTTTAACTTTTAGGGTCCCAAGCCCCTCCTCCCCCAGTTTTTTCCTGGTCTCCCTGACCCCCAGCTTATTCCCCCTCCCCCTTCAAGCCCCTCCCTGAGCCTCTCCTTTACCTCTTGGGGTCCCAAACCCCTTCCTACCCCCTACCCCCCCGGACCCCCAGCTTATTTCTCCCCCAACCCTTTCCCCACTCCCCCTCCCAAGCCCCTCCCTGAGCCTCGCCTTTACCTCTTGGGGTCCCGAACCCCCTTCCCCCTTCCTGCCCTTCCCCAATGGCTCTTTCCCTGCCCCTCCCCCGGAAATTAACCAGTGCCCCCCGCCGGGGGTCTGCCCTGCCCCCTCCCCAGCACTGCTTCGAGCTCTTCATCCCCAACAACAAAGGGCAGCTGATCAAAGCCTGCAAGACCGAGGCCGACGGCAGGGTGGTGGAAGGCAACCACTTTGTGTACAGGATCTCAGCCCCAACCCGAGACCAGAAGGAGGAGTGGATCAAATCCATCCAGTGAGCAACCCCCCAACCCCCGAGCTTCCTGACACCCCCCAAATCACCTGGAGACCCCCAGAGCGACCTGGACCCTGCCAGGGCTGTCCCGGAGGGACCTGAAGGTCCTGGATGTGGCTACAAGAGGAGGGGGGGCTTGGAGAGAGGGGGAACCTCAAAACAACCCCCTCGGACCCCCCCAGACCCTCCCAGACTCCCCCAAGCCCTTCTGGACCCCCCCCAAAGTCACCTGGGGACCCCCAAGGCAACTTGCAGTGACCTAAAGCCTCCCGGAGGGACCTAAAGGTCCTGGGGGTGGCTACAAGGGGAGGGCCGGGGGGGAGAGGGGGGGGCTTGGAGAGAGGGGAGACCCCAAAACAACCCCCTCGGACCCCCCCAGACCCTCCCAGACTCCCCCAAGTCCTTCTGGCCCCCCCCCCAAGTCACCTGGGGACCCCCAGAGCAGCCTGGACCCTGCCAGGGCTGTCCCGGAGGGACCTAAAGCCTCCTGGAGTGACCTAAAGGTCCCGGGGGTGGCTACAAGGGGAGGGTTGGGAGGGGGGGCCCTTGGAGGGAAGGGACACCACAAAGCTACCCCCTCGGACCCCCCCAGAGCCCTTTGGACTCCCCCAAATCCCTTTTGGGGTCCCCCAGGCTCCCTGGACCCCTCCCCAGGGCTCCTTAGTTTCTCTGCCCCTGAGCTGCAGCAGGTCAAAGCCGTCTGGGGGGGGGTGTTATTTGAGGGGGGGGTCCTGGGGACCCCAAAATCCCCTGAGGGCCCCCCCCCCAGAGCCTGTCTGTGCCCCCCCAGGGCTGCAGTCAGCGTTGATCCCTTCTATGAGATGCTGGCAGCTCGCAAGAAGAGGATCTCAGTCAAGAAGAAGCAGGAACAGCCCTGAGAGGGGGGCTGGAACCCCCTCCCCCAAGACCCTCCTCCCCAAGACTCCCCAGACACCCCCAGGACTTCAAAGGACCCCAGGACCACACACCCCCCAGCTCTGAGCAGGAGGACAAGAAGAGGACCCCCTGGATCACAAAGGATCCTCCCTGGAGCGTGAAGAACCCCCTGGGACCACCCCACCCCCGCCCCCACTGCCCCCAGCACCCCCAGGACTTCAAAGGACTCTCCTGGGACTCCCTCACCCCAGGAGGAGGCCAAAAGGATCACAGAAGATCCCCCCACCCCCAAGGATCACAAAGAATCCTCCCTGGAGTGTGAAGAAGCCCCTGGGAACACCACAACCCCCAGGACCCCCAAGCCCCCAGGACTTCAAAGGACCCCAGGATCCCCCGAGCCAAGAGACAGGAGGGACACACCCCCAGGGATCACATTGATCCCCCTGGATCATGAAGCCCCCAAGGATCACAAAGGGATCCCCCTGGACACCCCCCCAGACCTCCCAAGGACTTCAAAGGAGCCCCAGGACCCCCTGCCCCCCCCACCCCCCAGCTAAGGGACAGGGAGAGACCCCCTGGGGTCACTGAGGATCCCCCCAGGACCCCCCCCCGGACCTCCCCGGGGCTGGGGCAGCTTCTGCTGGGCAGAGGTGGGGGAGGGGGGGAGGGGGCAGGGGGGTGCAAGGTGCCAGGAGTGTGCAAGAGGTGTGCAAGGGGCTGGGGGTGGGCAAGGAGAGTGCAAGGAGGGTGCAAGGAGGGTGCAAGGTGCAAGGAGGGTGCAAGGAGAGTGCAAGGTGCAAGGAGGGTGCAAGGTGCAAGGAGGGTGCAAGGTGCAAGGTGCAAGGAGAGTGCAAGGAGAGTGCAGGGTGCAAGGAGGGTGCAAGGAGAGTGCAAGGTGCAAGGAGGGTGCAAGGTGCAAGGAGGGTGCAAGGAGAGTGCAAGGAGAGTGCAAGGTGCAAGGAGAGTGCAGGGTGCAAGGAGGATGCAAGGAGAGTGCAAGGTGCAAGGAGGGTGCAAGGAGGGTGCAAGGTGCAAGGAGAGTGCAAGGAGGGTGCAAGGTGCAAGGAGGGTGCAAGGAGGGTGCAAGGAGAGTGCAAGGAGGGTGCAAGGTGCAAGGAGAGTGCAAGGAGGGTGCAAGGTGCAAGGAGGGTGCAAGGAGAGTGCAAGGTGCAAGGAGAGTGCAAGGTGCAAGGAGGGTGCAAGGAGAGTGCAAGGTGCAAGGAGAGTGCAAGGAGAGTGCAAGGTGCAAGGAGAGTGCAAGGTGCAAGGAGAGTGCAAGGTGCAAGGAGGATGCAAGGAGAGTGCAAGGTGCAAGGAGGGTGCAAGGAGGGTGCAAGGTGCAAGGAGAGTGCAAGGAGGGTGCAAGGTGCAAGGAGGGTGCAAGGTGCAAGGAGGGTGCAAGGTGCAAGGTGCAAGGAGGGTGCAAGGAGAGTGCAAGGTGCAAGGAGAGTGCAAGGTGCAAGGAGGGTGCAAGGAGGGTGCAAGGTGCAAGGAGGGTGCAAGGAGAGTGCAAGGTGCAAGGAGAGTGCAAGGAGAGTGCAAGGTGCAAGGAGAGTGCAAGGTGCAAGGAGGGTGCAAGGAGAGTGCAAGGTGCAAGGAGGGTACAAGGAGAGTGCAAGGTGCAAGGAGGGTGCAAGGTGCAAGGAGAGTGCAAGGAGAGTGCAAGGTGCAAGGAGGGTGCAAGGAGAGTGCAAGGAGAGTGCAAGGTGCAAGGAGAGTGCAAGGAGGGTGCAAGGTGCAAGGAGGGTGCAAGGAGAGTGCAAGGTGCAAGGAGAGTGCAAGGTGCAAGGAGAGTGCAAGGAGGGTGCAAGGTGCAAGGAGGGTGCAAGGAGAGTGCAAGGTGCAAGGAGAGTGCAAGGTGCAAGGAGAGTGCAAGGAGGGTGCAAGGTGCAAGGAGGGTGCAAGGAGAGTGCAAGGTGCAAGGAGAGTGCAAGGAGAGTGCAAGGTGCAAGGAGAGTGCAAGGTGCAAGGAGGGTGCAAGGAGAGTGCAAGGTGCAAGGAGAGTGCAAGGTGCAAGGAGGGTGCAAGGAGGGTGCAAGGTGCAAGGAGAGTGCAAGGAGGGTGCAAGGTGCAAGGAGGGTGCAAGGTGCAAGGAGGGTGCAAGGTGCAAGGTGCAAGGAGGGTGCAAGGAGAGTGCAAGGTGCAAGGAGAGTGCAAGGTGCAAGGAGGGTGCAAGGAGGGTGCAAGGTGCAAGGAGGGTGCAAGGAGAGTGCAAGGTGCAAGGAGAGTGCAAGGAGAGTGCAAGGTGCAAGGAGAGTGCAAGGTGCAAGGAGGGTGCAAGGAGAGTGCAAGGTGCAAGGAGAGTGCAAGGTGCAAGGAGGGTACAAGGAGAGTGCAAGGTGCAAGGAGGGTGCAAGGTGCAAGGAGGGTGCAAGGTGCAAGGAGGGTGCAAGGAGAGTGCAAGGTGCAAGGAGGGTGCAAGGAGAGTGCAAGGAGAGTGCAAGGTGCAAGGAGAGTGCAAGGAGGGTGCAAGGAGAGTGCAAGGAGGGTGCAAGGAGAGTGCAAGGTGCAAGGAGAGTGCAAGGAGAGTGCAAGGTGCAAGGAGGGTGCAAGGAGGGTGCAAGGTGCAAGGAGAGTGCAAAGTGCAAGGAGAGTGCAAGGAGGGTGCAAGGTGCAAGGAGGGTACAAGGAGAGTGCAAGGTGCAAGGAGGGTGCAAGGTGCAAGGAGGGTGCAAGGTGCAAGGAGAGTGCAAGGAGAGTGCAAGGTGCAAGGAGAGTGCAAGGAGAGTGCAAGGTGCAAGGAGAGTGCAAGGAGGGTGCAAGGTGCAAGGAGGGTGCAAGGAGAGTGCAAGGTGCAAGGAGAGTGCAAGGAGAGTGCAAGGTGCAAGGAGAGTGCAAGGAGGGTGCAAGGTGCAAGGAGGGTGCAAGGAGAGTGCAAGGTGCAAGGAGAGTGCAAGGAGGGTGCAAGGTGCAAGGAGGGTGCAAGGAGAGTGCAAGGTGCAAGGAGAGTGCAAGGAGGGTGCAAGGTGCAAGGAGGGTGCAAGGAGAGTGCAAGGAGGGTGCAAGGTGCAAGGAGAGTGCAAGGAGAGTGCAAGGTGCAAGGAGGGTGCAAGGTGCAAGGAGGGTGCAAGGAGGGTGCAAGGTGCAAGGAGGGTGCAAGGTGCAAGGAGAGTGCAAGGTGCAAGGAGAGTGCAAGGTGCAAGGAGAGTGCAAGGAGAGTGCAAGGTGCAAGGAGGGTGCAAGGAGAGTGCAAGGTGCAAGGAGGGTGCAAGGTGCAAGGAGAGTGCAAGGTGCAAGGAGGGTGCAAGGAGAGTGCAAGGAGGGTGCAGGGTGCAAGGAGAGTGCAAGGAGGGTGCAAGGAGTAAGCAGAGTGCCAGGTGCCAGGATGGTGCCAGGGCTGTGCCAGGGCTGTGTGCAAGGCTCCACCCCCAGCCCCTCCCCTCCCCCCCTCCCAGTTCCCTTCCCTCCCCCTCCCTGCCCCCTCCGCAGCCAATGGGGGAGAGGGGTTGGGGGGGATGGTCGGGGGGGGCATCCTGGGGGCCCTTCCCCCCCCCCCCCCCCTTTATTTATGTCTCCATTAAAGTGCAGGCAGCGGGGGGGGCGGTTCGGCCTCGCTTTGTGGGGAGGGGGGCGCCGAGGGGGGGTACAAGAAAGGGAGCAGCAGCTCCTGGAAAGGTTTTATTTGGGGGTCAGGGGGGTGGAGGAGCCCTCCCCGAGGGGGTGGGGGAAGGGTGGGAGGGGGTCCCACGGAGGGCAGGGGACTGGTGGGACCCCTGCAGGGGAGTTATTGGGGGAGGGGGAAAGAGGGTGGGGGACCCAGGTTGTGGGGGGCGCTTAGATTTTTGGGAGGGTGTTGGGGTGGGGTCAGAGGGGGTTCAAATTTGGGGGTCTCAGATTTGGGGGCTGGGCTCGGGAGGGGCTCTTTAAGGGGGTGTCTCAGATTTGGGGGCCCTCAGGCTGGGCTCGGGGGCACAAGGCTTTGGGGGTCCCGAGTTTTGGGGGGGGTGTGTCTCAGGGAGAGGCCTTTAAAGGGGCTGGGGGGTGGTCCCAAGCGTGGGGGGGTGTCTCAGATTTAGGGGGGGGGGCTGGGGGTACTTTTGGGGGGGTCTCAAGTTTTGGGGGTGTTAGGTTTAGGGGGGGGCTCAGGGGGTGTGTTTTGGGGGGGGGAGGTGGAGAGGAGTTCCAAGCTTTTCTTCGAGGGGGGGGGCTGTGTTTGGGGAGGGTCTCAGGGGCAGGGGTCGAAGGGCAGGGTGGTGACCCCCCCGTGCAGCTCCAGCCCCCCCTCGGCCCAGGCCAGCAGGTCCCCGGGGGCCACCCGCGGGCTGCAGGAGGCCACCGAGGCCACCTCGGCCGTGCCCAGGGCCCTGCTCCACAGCTGCAGCCCGGAGACCTCCCCCACGAAGGCCTGGGTGGCGTCGAAGCCCCCGAGGGAGTCCTGCGGGGCACGGGGGGAGGGGGAGGGGAAGGGGAGTTAGGTGAAGGGGGAAGAGGGGGAGGGGGATGGGGAAGAAGGGGAGGAGGGGGTTAGGGAAGGGGGAAGGGGAGGGGGAAGAGCGGGAGAGGAGGGGGAAAGGGGAGGGGGAGGGGAAAGGGGGAAAGGGGGGAGGGGGAAGGGGAGGGGGGGAGGGGAAAGGGGAAAGGGGAGGGGGGAAAGGGGGAGGGAGGGGAAAGGGGAGGGGGCAAGGTGGGGAAGGGAAGGGGGAAAGGGAGGGATGGAGGGACAAGGGGGGAAAGGGGAGAAGGGAAGAAAGGGGGAGGGGCATGGGGAAGGGAGGGGAAGAGGGCCAGGGGTGGCCATGGGGCGGGGGGCAGGGGGAGGAAGGAAGGGGACAGAGGGGCCGGGGGAGAGGGAGGATGGGGACAAGAGGCGGGGGGCACTGGTGACCTCAGAGTGTCCCCAGGTGACCCCGAGGGGTCCCCGAGGTATCCTCCCAGCCCCCCACTGTCCCCTGCCCCCCCGACATCCCCAATGGGTTTCCCCCCGCGATGTCCCCAGGTGTCCTGAGGCTGGCCCCAGCTGTCCCCAGGTGACCCCAGGGGTCCCAAGGTGTCTCCCCACCCCCACCCCCGCGATGTCCCCAGGCTGTCCCCTCCCCCCCCGGCCCGTACCTGCTCCTGGCCGACCACCAGCACCCCGTGGGGCCTCAGGGGGTGTCCCGCGGCCAGCCCCCCTGCCCCGCGGGACCCCATCCTGGAAGCTCCTCCAGAGCCCCCCCGAGGCCATCCAGGTGACGCAGATGTGCTGCCACCTGCCGGCCGAGGGCGACAGCGCCAGGGCCACCGCCTGCGGGAGGGGCACAGGGTGAAGGACCCCCCCCGCCCGACAGGGACCCCCGACTCCCTCCCAGGAACGCCCCCCCCATCACCCCCCAGCCCCAACAACCTCTCTCAGCACCCCTAAATCCTCCCCACGACCCCCAAGTCCCCCCGGAACCCCTCCCAGGACCCCCAGAAGCCCTCCCAGGACCCCAAAATCTCCCCCAGAACCCCCAGGACCCCAAAATCTCCCCAGGACCCCCAGGACCCCAAAATCTCCCCCAGTCCCCCGGAACCCCTCCCAGGACCCCAAATCTCCCCCACGACCCCCCCCAGGACCCCCAGAACCCCTCCCAGGACCCCAAAATCTCCCCAGGACCCCGGATCCCCTCCCAGGACCCCAAATCTCCCCAGGACCCCCAGTCCCCCGGAACCCCTCCCAGGACCCCAAAATCTCCCCACGGCCCCCAGTCCCCCCTGGAACCCCTCCCAGGACCCCAAAATCTCCCCCAGGACCCCCGGATCCCCTCCCAGGACCCCAAATCTCCCCCCAGGATCCCCTCCCCTCCAGTCCCCCAGGATCCCCTCCCAGGACCCCAAATCTCCCCTGGAACCCCCCAGGACCCCCTCCCCAGTCCCCCGGATCCCCCCTCCCAGGACCCCAAATCTCCCCAGGACCCCCAGTCCCCCGGACCCCCTCCCAGGACCCCAAATCTCCCCCAGGACCCCCCCCAGGATCCCCCCCAGACCCCAAATCCCCCTGGACCCCCCTCCCAGGACCCCAAATCTCCCCACGACCCCCAGTCCCCCGGAACCCCTTCCAGGACCCCAAAATCTCCCCAGGACCCCCAGTCCCCCTGGAACCCCTCCCAGGACCCCAAAATCTCCCCACGGCCCCCAGTCCCCCGGAACCCCTCCCAGGACCCCAAAATCTCCCACCGGACCCCTAATCTCCCCAGGACCCCCAGGTCCCCCCAGATCCCCTCCCAGGACCCCAAATCTCCCCAGGACCCCCAGGACCCCAGAACCCCTTCCCAGGACCCCAAATCTCCCCCAGGACCCCAAAATCCAATCCCGGGACCCCCAAGCCCCCAACTCCCCTCCCAGGACCACCCCTCCACCCCTCACCATCCTCCCTCCCCTCCCCCCGACCTGGTCGTCCACCAGCAGCTCCATGGGGCGCCCCCCCCAGGCCAGCAGCACCAGCTCGTTGGGCTGCCCGGGGGCTGCGTAGGAGAAGGGGGTGCCGAGGGCCGGGGCCCCCCCGGGCCGGAGCCAGAGGCAGAGGGAGAGAGCTCGCAGGGGTCTGGGCAGCGACCCCCGGGCCCGGGCCCAGAGGTAATTGGTGCGGAGGGGGAAGGAGACCCCGAAGGAGCCTGCCCGGGACCCCCCCCCGGCACCTGGAGAGGGGGAAAAGAGGGGCGGGGGGAGGGAGGTTAGCGGGGGGAGGGTCGTGGGGGAGGTCTTGGTGGGGAGGGAGGGGTCGTGGGGGGAAAGGAGAGCCCGGAGGAGCCTGCCCGAGACACCCCCCCCCGGTACCTGGAGGGGGAAAGAGCAGGGGGGGAGAGAGGGGAGGGGGAGGCTGGGGGGGGGTCCTCATCTTGGGGGGTGTGCAGGTCCCCCTGCCCCCGTGTTCCCCCTCCCTGCTCTTTTCCTGGGGTCTTCATCACCTTCTTGGAGCTCTTCCTCCTCTTCCTCCTCCTCCTCTTCCTCTTCTTCCTCCTCTTCTTCCTCCTCCTCCTCGTCCTCCTCAGGCCCCCCCAGGGGGTCTCCCCTGTGCCCCTGCCCCCTCCCTCCCTCCCCCCAGGGGGCTCTGTTGCCATGGAGGTGCCCAGGCTTGGAGGGGACCCCCCCGGGGGGGTCCCCCAGGCGGTTGCCCTGCAGATGGAGCTGCTGGTGGCCACCAAGCTCCTCCAGGTGGCCACCGGGGCTGTGGGGCTGCTTGCCGGGCTGGGGGTGGCCACGGGGGGGGTGGTGGCCACGGGGGGTGTGGTGGCCATGGAAGAGGTTGTGGTGGTCCCCAAGCTTCTCCTGGTGGCCATGGTGGGGAGCTTGGTGGTGGCCATGGAAGAGGCTGTGGTGGCCACCAGGCTTCTGGTGGTCACCAGACTTCTCCTGGTGGCCATGGAAGAGGCTGTGGGGGTCCCCATGGTGGTCCCCAGGCTTCTGGTGGTGGTCCCCAAGCTTCTCCTGGTGGCCATGGGGCCCCTCCTGGTGGTGGTGGTGGTGGTGGTGGCCATGGAAGAGGCTGTGGTGGCCACCAGGCTTCTGGTGGTGGTCCCCAAGCTTCTCCTGGTGGCCATGGGGAGCTTGGTGGTGGCCATGGAAGAGGCTGTGGTGGTCCCCAGGCTTCTGGTGGTGGTCCCCAAGCTTCTCCTGGTGGCCCAGAGGAGCTCCTAGGTGGTGGCCATGGGCACCAAACTTCTCCTGGTGGCCATGGGGAGCTTGGTGGTGGCCATGGAAGAGGCTGTGGTGGCCACCATGGGCGCCAGGCTTGGGGTGGTGGTCCCCATGGTGGGCCTCAAGCTTCTCCTGGTGGCCATGGGGAGCTGGGTGGTGGCCATGGAGGCTGCTGGGCTTGGTGTGGTTGCCATGGTGGTGGTGATGGTGGCCATGGGGGTCCCCATGGTGGTCCCCAAGCTTCTCCTGCTGGTGGTGGTGGTGGTGGCCATGGAAGAAGCTGTGGTGGTCCCCATGGGCCCCAGGCTTGGGGGAGAGGGGGTGGTGGTGGTGGTCCCCAAGCTTCTCCTGGTGGCCATGGTGGGGGCCCTGGGGGTGGCCCTGGGGGTGGCCCTGAGTGTGGCCTCTGTGGCTCCTGAGCTGCAGCTCCAGCAGCGAAATCTTCTTCTGCAGAGCCTCCCTCAGCCCAGAGCTGTTGTGGCCCTGCTGGGGAGGGGAAGTCACAGCAGGGACCCCCAAAACACTGCCCCTGGAGCCCCCAACCCTGCCCCCTGGGATCCCCAAACCTGCCCCCTGGGATCCCCAAACCTGCCCCCTGGAGCCCCCAAACCCTGCCCCATGGGATCCACAAACCTGCCCCCTGGAGCCCCCAAACCCTGCCCCCTGGGACCCCCAAACCTGCCCCCTGGGACCCCCAAACCCTGCCCCCTAGAGCCCCCAAACCCATGGGATCCCCCTGGGGCCCCCAAACCCTGCCCCATGGGATCCCCAAACCTGCCCCTGGGATCCCCAAACCTGCCTCATGGAGCCCCCAACCCTACCCCATGGACCCCCAAACCTGCCCCATGGGACCCCCAAACCCTGCCCCCTAGAGCCCCCAAACCCTGCCCCCTGGGGCCCCCAACCCTGCCCCATGGGATCCCCAAACCCTGCCCCTGGAGCCCCCAAACCTGCCCCATAGGATCCCCAAACCTGCCCCTGGAACCCCCAACCCTGCCCCATGGGCCCCCAACCCTGCCCCTGGGGCCCCCAACCCTGCCCCATGGCGCCCCCAACCCTGCCCCCTGGAGCCCCCAAACCTGCCCCATAGGATCCCCAAACCTGCCCCCTGGAACCCCCAACCCTGCCCCATGGGATCCCCAACCCTACCCCATGGAGCCCCCAACCCTGCCCCGGGACCCCAAACCCTGCCCCCTGGGGCCCCCAACCCTGCCCCATGGCACCCCCAACCCTGCCCCCTGGAGCCCCCAAACCTGCCCCATAGGATCCCCAAACCTGCCCCATGGAGCCCCTAACCCTGCCCCATGGGATCCCCAACCCTGCCCCCTGGGACCCCTAAACCTGTCCCATGGAGCCCCCAACCCTGCCCCTGGGATTCCCAACCCTGCCCCTGAGCCCCAAACCAGCCCCATCCCCCAAACCAGCCCCCAAACCAGCCCCATGGGACCCCAAACACTGCCCCATGGAGCCCCCAAACCTGAGCCCCCCCTGGGACCCCCAACCTGCCCCTGGAGCCCCCAAACCTACCCCTGAGACCCCAAACCCTGCCCCTGGAGCCCCCCCATGTGACCCCCAACCTCCCTCCCCTTCCCCTTCCACCCCCTTCTCACCCCCTCTCCCCCTCCCCCTTTTCTCCCCTCCCCCGGGAGTTATTTTTAGCCCCGGAGCTGCTTCCTTAATCCCCCGTGCCCTTCCCCCTCCCCCGTGCTTAATCAGCGCTGGGTTAATTAGGGCAAGGGCGCGGGGGTGGGGGGTGGGGGCCGGAGTCTGCCCCCCCCGCTCCCTTCCCCACCTCCTTTCCCCCTCTTCCCCAGCTCCCCTCCCCCCCACTCGGGGGCAAAATTGCGGGGGGGTAAAGGGGGCCCAAGGGGGCAAAGGGGGAAAAGGGGGCACAAGGGGGTGCCAATGGGGGGCGGGCACATGAAGTGGGGACCCCAAAGTGGCTTTACACAAGTGGGGGGGACAGCGGGGGGGTGGGGGGGGCGCCTTGCACGAGGATTTGTGCCCCCGCCCCCCCGCTGCACGCTCGTGTGCAAGGCAGCAGCTCACAACCTGCAGCTGCTGCAGCCTCTGCCTCAGGCCCTGCAGAGCTCTCTGCGCTGCTTCCTCCTCCTCCTCCTCCTCCTCCTCGGGCAGGAGCTCCCCGGGCCAGGGGGGGGTGGGCAGGTGCCCCCCCGCGGCCTGCCGGGCCTGGCACTGCGCCAGCTTGGCCGCCAGCTCCAGGCTGGCCTCTCGCTGCTGCACCAATGCCTCCCGCAGCCGCAGGAGGGCGCTGCCGTCCCCGCCCTGCTCCGCCGCCTGCCCCCAGCCCGGGCAGCCCCCGGCCTCCGCCTCCGCCGGCAGCGCCGTGCAGATGAAGCGGGGAGGGGGCGGCGGCGCGTCCGGAGCCCCCCGGGAGGGGGCGGCGAGGAGGAGGAGGAGGAGGAGGAGAGGGAGAGGGAGGAAGGGGGAAGGGGAGAAGGAGAGAGAGCGGAGCATGGCTGGGGGGGGGTGGGGGCGAGGAGGGGGCCGGGAGGGTACAAGGGGGGGGCAAGGGGGGGGTGGGGAGGGGTGAAGGGGGTCAAGGAGAGGGTCCAAGGGGGGAGGGTCCAAGGAGGGGGTTCAGGGCCAGGCAGGAGACTGAGAGAAGGGAGCAGGAGTGAGACACAGGAGGGGATCCCCCCAGTGCCTCCCAGTCCCTCCCAGTCCCCCCAGTGCCTTCCCAGTCCATACCTGGAGCCCTCCCAGTGCCCCCCACTGTGCCCCCCAGTCCCTCCCAGTGCCCCCAGCGCCCCCCAGTCCCACCCAGTGCCCCCCAGCACCCCCTAGTGCCTTCCCGGTGCCCCCCAGTCCACACCTGGAGCCCTCCTAGCACCCCCCAGCGCCTCCCCATCTAGACCTGGAGCCTCCCCAGTCTCCCCCCCAGTACCTGGCCCCGGCCCGTGGGGTGCCCCGCAGTCGCTGCCTGCCTCCCAGTGCCCTGACTGGGCTGGACTGGGCTGGACTGGGAGGCCCGGGGGGGTCTGGGGGGGATCAGAGAGGCTCAGAGCGGGGGAGGGGCTCCGGCGTGGGGCAGCTCCCAGCACGAAGCAGGCAGGGACCAGCTGGGGGTCCCCAGCTCCCAGTCCCGACCGGTTCGGGGGGGGGGTCCCCAGCTCCCAGTAGGGACCAGCTGGGGGTCCCCAGCTCCCAGTCCGGACCAGTTTGGTGGGGGGGGGTCCCCAGCTCCCAGTCTGGACCAGTTTGGGGGTCCCCAGGCTCCAGTCCCCCCTCCCCCATTCCCAGTCAGATCCACTCCGGGAGGGGGGGGTATTGGTCTTTTTTTATTGCCCCACCCCCACGCGCGCCCCACCCCCACCCTGCCCCTCCCCCGCCCCAGGGACCCCCCAAATTCGTGGGGGGGGCTACATAAAGGGGGGGAGGGGGATGTAGAGCCAGGAAGCTCCTCCCCCCTCCAGCTGGCTGTGGGGGAGGGGTTGAGGAGGGGTCCGACCCCCCACCCCCCCCAAATTTGGCACCGGGTGAGGAAGGGGCCCCCACGAACCACCCCCCCCCCAAAGTCATTGTAAAAAGAGGAGGGGGGGGCAGAAGTGACCCCCCCCAAATTAGGGTCGTTCCCTCTTCCCTCAACCCCCCTTTTTTGGGGCGGTCAGGAGAGGGAGGGGTGTGAGGGGATCAGGAGTGCTTCCCCCCTCCCCTCAAATTGGCTGGAGGGGAGGGGGAAGGGCAAGCTCCAGGACACCCCCCCGGGGTCAGTTCTCAATGGGAGCTGGAAGAAAAAAAAAGATGGGGGGAGGGGACGTTAGGGACCCCCCTCAGGGATGCCTCCCCCTCGCCCAGCCCCCCCCAGTTCTGCCCTCCCGGTCCCCCCAGCCCCAAATTTTCCCCTGGTAGCCCCCCGCCCCCCAATTCCCACCCCTGGAACCCCCAGCCCGCTATCCCCCCGCCCCTAATCTGCATCCTGGGACCTCCCCGGGGGTTTTGATGCCCCCTCCGACCCCCACCCCAACCCCCCGCATCCCTTATTTGCCCCCTACTCCCCAGCCCCAAATCTACCCTCGGGACCCCCCCAGCCCCTACCCCGATCCCCCCATTCGCCCCCTGGGACACACACACCCCCCCCCCACTCACTGGCCGTGGGGAGCTCAGGCTCGGGGGGTCCCCGGGGGGGCTCCAGGGCTGGGGACACCCTGAACCGGGTCCCACCTCGGGGGTCCCCACCCAGGGGGAATCTCTGCTCCTCCTCCTCCCACTCGAAGACCCCTCCTGGGGGTGGGGGGCGGGGAGGGGTGTTGAGGATCAGGACGCCCCCGCACGTGACTCAGGACCCCCAGGTAACGGGGCGGGGGCAGGGACCCCTCCCTATGGGGTAGGGTGTCCCCCCTCCGGAGTCCGCACGATGGGGCAGGGACACCCCCCCCGCCCAGGGACCCCCCCCAGGCACTCCCCCATGACTCAGGACACCCCCAAGACCCAGGATCCCCTTCCCCCCCTCCCCCGCCCATGACCCACGGCCCCTCAGGACCCCCCAGATGTGGGTCAGGACCCCCCGGCTGCACCGAGCCCTCCAGCCCCGGCGCTACGCACCCAGGCCGCTGGGGGGCGCAGGGAGGTCGGCGCCGCTCTGCACGCTCAGCTCATTGGTCGGCGTCTCCTGCAGGGGCGGGGCCTGGTCAGCCCCGCACGGCTCCTCCCCTGCCCCGTTCGCCCCCCTCACTTCTGGCCCTCCCTTCTCCAATCAGCGCCGTCCCCGTCCCCGCCCCGCCCCGTCCCCACCCCCTCACTCTCCTCCACCAATTAGCGCGCACCTGGTCGAAGAGGTAGACGGTGACGTCATCAAAGAACGACACCGCCTTGCGCTTGCGCGACGACATCACTTCCGCTTCCGCCGGCGGCTGCTCCGTTCCCCCGCGCGGCGACTTGAGGAGGCCCCGGAGGCCGCGCCCGTCCCAGCGCGAGACCACGATGGGCACCGCCTCGGCCCCGGCCGCCTCCTCCTCCTCGTCCTCCTCGTCCTCCTCTTCCTCTTCCTCCTCCTCCTCCTCGTCCTCCTCTTCCCCTGCCGCTTCCTCCTCGGCCTCTCCCGCGGCTCCCCCCGGGGCTCGGCCCTGCCCCTCCGGCCGCTCCCAGCGCGGGGCCCGCGGCCGGCGGCCGGGGAAAGGCCTCAGCGCCAGCGGCGGCAGCGGCAGCGACAGGCGAGAGGCCTTGGCTGGGGGAGGGCAATAAAGATTGGTTTACTACACCCCCCGGCGCCCCCCTTCCCCCTGCCCACCCCCCGCCCCTCCCCCACCTCTGATCTCGTCGCTGCTGGGGGGGGTGGCCGCGGCCGGCCCCGGGGAGGTCACTTTGGGTCCTCCTTCTCCGCCGCCGCCGCCGCCGTCGCCGTCGGCGCTTGGGAGTCCTCTGGGTCCCCCCCCTGACCCTGGGCCCCCAGGCGCCCCGGGAGTGTCCCCAGGCGCCCCGGGAGTGTCCCCAGGCGCCCCGGGGGTGTCCCCAAGCCCCCCGGGGGGGGCCCCCCTGGGCGCCAGCAGCCTGCGGGTGACATCCTCGCGGAGGGTGACCTGGAGCTGCTCCTGCGCCACCTGCGCCAAGGGGACCCCGAGCCGGGGGGGGGAGCAGGGGGAGGGGGCAGCCGCGGGGGGCAGCTGGCAGCAGCCCTTCGACCCCCCCCCGGCTCCCCCCGGGCCACCACCAGCCCCCCCCGGGGAGGGGGAGGGGCAGGGGAGGAGCTGGGGGCGTTTGGGGATGGCTCCCGGGGGAGGGGGCGTGGGGGTTGGGGACATGGCGGGGGCCCTTGGGGACAGCTGGGGGAAGGGGTGGGGGGGGGGGGGTGGGGCCCAGGGGGGTTGGGGGCGGCTCGGGGAGGGGCCTGGGGGAAGCCTTTGGGGACAGCTCCTGGTGGGCCCTTGGGGATCCCCCTGGGGGTCTCCTTGGGGACAGCTCTGGAGCTCTCCTGGGGGAAGCTCTTGGGGACCCCCCGGGGGGTCTCCTTGGGGACAGCTCTTGCAGTTTCCTCGGGGACCCCTCTGGGCCCCTCCTCGGGGACCCCCTCGGGGCCATCTCTGAGCATCTCTTGGGGACCACCTTTGGGGACCCCAAGTCTTGGAGCCTCCTGGGGGACCCCTTGGGGGCCACCTCTCGGGGTCTCCTCGGGGACCCCCTTGGGGACGTCCCTGGGGGTCTCCTGGGGGACATCTCTCGGAGCTTCCTTGGGGACCCCCTCGGGGACATCTCTGAGCCCCTCCTGGGGGACCCCCTCGGGGACCCCTTTGGGGACCTCTTGGGACATTTCTCTGGGGGGGACCTCTTGGGTGGACAACTTTTGGGGTCCCCTTCTGGGCACTGCCCTGAGGTCACCGAGCAGCTCCCAGGGGAGCCCCTTGGGGACGTTTGGCACCCCTTTGGGGACATCTCCAAGGGTCCCCTTGGGGCCATCTCTGGGGACCCCTTTGGGGACATCTCTGGAGGTCCTTTTGGGGCCACCTCTGGGGACCCCTTTGGGGACATCTCTGGAGGTCCCTTTGGGGCCACCTCTGGGGATCCCCTTGGGGTCATCTCCAAGGGTCCATTTGGGGCCACCTCTGGAGCCTCTTTTGGGGTCACCCTTGGGGACCCCTGTGAGGACATCTCCAAAGGTACCCTTGGGGCCACCTCTGGAGCCCCTTTTGGGGTCACCTCTGGGAACCCCTTTGGGGCCCCCTCTGGACCCCCCCTTGGGGCCACCCCTTGGCCCCTCCCCACGCTGGTCCTGGCAGGGATGTCCCCAAGGGGGTCCTGGGCCACCTCCACCTCCTCCTCCCGGGGTCCCTTGGCCACTGCCGTGGGGACACCGGCGCCCGGCAAGGGGGACCCTGGTGGAGGTCCCCAAGGACCCCCCCAGGCAAAACCCTCCCTTGGGGCCATCCCTGCTGGCCCTGGGGACATCTGTGGGGCTCCAGGGGGTGGCCTTTGTCCCCCAGGTGCCACCCCTGGTGCCCTTGGGGACAGCTGCGGGGCCAAAGGGGACATCTCGTAGGCCCCCGGGGACACCTCCAGCCTTGGGGACATCTCTGGGCGCCATGGGGACATCTCTGGGGCCCCCCAAGGGGAGGTGCTGGCTGCCGTCCCCGCTGCCACCTCTCGTCCCCAGGCTGGAGATGCCACCCCTGGTGGGCTCTGCTGTCCCCAGGGTGCCACCACCACGCCCAAAGGGGACCCCCCCTGGCCCCCAGGCGCCGCCTCCCTGCCCGCCGCTGGCCGCTGCTGTCCCCAGGCTGCCATCTCCAGGGCCGTTGGGGCCCCCCCTTGGGCCCCTGCTGGCCTCCCCTGGCTCGTGGATGTCCTTCCTTGGCCCCAGGAAGCCACCTCAGATGGCATCAGCGGTGTCCCCTCTGCCCCAGCTGCCCCCTCCAGCCCCGCTGGGGACATCTCCTGGGTCGCCAATGTCCTTCCTTGGCCCCAGGAAGCCACCTCAGGTGCCACTGCTGAGGTCCCCTCTGCCCCAGCTGCCACCTCTCTGGCCACTGCCGACCTCTCCTTGGCCACTGGCGCCTTTTGTCCCCATGAGGTCACCTCCAGCTGCGCTGGGGACACCTCCTGGGTCACTGGTGGCCTCTCCTTGGCCATTGGTGGCTTCTGTCCCCATGAGGTCACTTCCAGCTCCAGTGGTGACCTTTCTTGAGCCACTGATGGCCTCTGTCCCCATGAGGTCACTTCCAGCTCCAGTGGTGACCTTTCTTGAGCCACTGGTGGCCTCTGTCCCCATGAGGCCACTTCCAGGGCCATTGGTGGCCTCTCCTTGGCCACTGGTGGCTTCTGTCCCCAAGGGGTCACCTCCAGCTGTGTTGGGGATACCTCCTGGGTCACTGGTGGCCTCTCCTTGGCCATTGGTGGCCTCTGTCCCCATGAGGTCACTTCCAGCTCCAGTGGTGACCTCTCTTGAGCCACTGGTGACCTCTCTTGGGCCATTGGTGGCCTCTGTCCCCAGGGGGTCACTTCCAGCTCCAGTGGTGACCTTTCTTGAGCCATTGGTGACCTCTCTTGGGCCATTGGTGGCCTCTGTCCCCATGAGGTCACTTCCAGCTCCAGTGGTGACCTCTCTTGGGCCATTGGTGGCCTCTGTCCCCATGAGGTCACTTCCAGCTCCAGCGGTGACCTTTCTTGAGCCATTGGTGACCTCTCTTGGGCCATTGGTGGCCTCTGTCCCCATGAGGTCACCTCCAGCTCCCTCCCTGCCCCCCCCTGCCCCCAGAGAACCTCCTCAGCTGCCACCAGCCCCTCCCCCCCTCCCCCCTCCTCCTCTTCCTCCTCCTCCTCCTCCCCCCCCTCCCCTCGCCAGAGCCCCCCAGGGGGGTCCTTGTCGTCCTCGGGGTCCCCCCCGGGCTCCCCCTCCAGCAGGGATCCTCTCTCTGCCCGCAGGGAGGAGTCGTCCCCGGGGGGGTCGTCGCCCGGGGGGGGGTCCCCGGAGCTGTCGCAGCGAGGCCGCAGCCCCGGGGGGGCTCCCCGCGCCCTCCAGCCCCGCACCACCTCCAGCCGAGCCAGGGCGCAGGTGCAGGGCCGGGGGCGGACCCCGCAGCCCCCTCCTCTCTTGTCGCCGCCGCCTCCTCCCTTCTCCTTCCCGCCCCCTCCCCCTTCCTCCGCCTCCTCCTCCTCCTCGCCGCCCCCCTGGCACAAGGGGCAGACCAGGGGGGGCCTGCGGGGGCTGCTGCCCTCCCCCCCGCTCCCCGCCGTGCTCCCGGCCGAGCTGCGACCCCCCCAAACCTCCCCGAAATTCAAGGGGGGGGTCTCCGGCGCCCCCTCCCCCCCCCCAGCATCGCCGAGATCCGGGGGGGGCTCTCCCTGCCCTTCCTCCCCCCTCGCCGACCCCCCCCCAAAAGGGTTGAGACCCCCGAGGAGGGGGTCGGGGGGGAGCGGGGAGGGGGCGAGGAGCCGCGGGGGAGGGGCAAGCAGGAGTGGGGGCGGGGCGGAGGGCAAGGGAGGGGCGGGGCCGGCGCTGGGGGCGGGGCGCTGGGATGGGAGGGGGGGGTCGGGGAGGTGAGGGGGGAGGCGGGGGGGCGCCTGGGGGGGGGCGGCCCCCCTCTGCCCCCCCGCCTCGTGCTCCTCCAGGCGGATGAAGTATTCGCTGCCCCCCGAGGGGCTTCGAGCCCCCAGCACCGGCAGCACCCCGGGGGTGCCCAGGGTGGCTTTGGGGGCGGGGGGCGGGGGGGGGCCCGGGGCGGGTTTAGATCCCGGGAGGGGGCCGCGGGGGTCTCGGGGTCCCCCCCCGGCCCCCCGGCAGCGCTCCCAGAGGCACTCGAAGGCCAGCCCCCCCCTGCTGCTCTGGGTCACGGTCAGGACATCGTCCGGGGGGTCCGGGGAGGGCCCTGCCCCCTCCCCTCCTCCTCCCGCCCCCGGGAAGGCGTCGAGGAGGGGGAAGGCAGAAGGGGGAGGGGGAGGGGGAGAGGGGGAGGTAGGGCGCGGGGCGGGGAGGGGAGGGTCGTGTGCTCCCCTCGCTCCCACCCCGCAGGAGGGAGGTGAGCTGCAGGTGCAGCTCGTCCAGGGTGGGTCGCTGGGGGGGGGGCAGCCAACAGGACTGCAGGAGGCCGAACCTGGGGAGGGGAGGGATGGGGGAGGGGGAGGGGGGAGAGGTCAATAGGGGGGGGAGGGACCCCCAAAAAAAGTGGGGAAGGGGCTGGGAGGAGGGGCGATAGAAATAGCCCAGGGGAGGGGGGCAGGAGGGCGGCAGGAACAGACCCCTCCCCAAAGTCGTCCTCCCCCGACTCCCCCAGCCCCTCCCAGCCCCTCCCACCCTCCCCAGCCCCTCCGAAGCCCCTCCCAATCCCCTCCCATCCCCTCCCAATCCCCCCCAGCCCCTCCCAGCCCCCCGAAGCCCCTCACAGCCCCCGCCCCTCCCATTCCCTCCCACCCCCCCATCCCCTCCCAATCCCGCCCAGCCCCTCCGAAGCCCCTCCCAATCCCCTCCCAATCCCCCCCCGGCCCCTCCCGGGCCCTCACCAGCGCTCGGCGCGGGGCAGGGGCAGGGGAGGTGGTCCCGGGGCCAGGGGGCGGCGGCCGCGGAGCCTCCCCAGCAGCTGCAGGTCGGAGAGCCGAGGGTAGGGCTGGAGCCCCAGGGACAGCAGCTCCCAGAGGGTCACCCCCAGCGCCCTGGGGGCGGGAGGGGACATTGGGGACACCCCCTAGAGAGTCCCCTTCGGGGGGGGACACCCCCCCCACGGGACACCCCTGGGGAGACCCCCAGAGAGCCTTAGGGACACCCCAAGGGCTCCAGAGGGTCACCCCCAGGGCCCTGGGGACAGGAGGGGACACTGGGGGCACCCCCGGGGGCACTCCCAGGGAACCTTGGAGACACGTCCCAGGTGTGCCCAGTGCCCCCCCCGTCCCCCAGCTCTCTCCCCCCACTACCCCCTGCCCCCTGCTCCCTGGCCCCCCCGTCCCCTCCATCCCCAGCCCTCTCCCCCCTCTCCTCCTGCACCCCGCTCCCCCGTGCCCCCCTCCCCCCCCCTGCCCCCAAGGTCCCCAACGCTGTACCCCCTGCCCCCGCCCTCTCCCTGCCCTCCCCCGCCCTCCCCCTCACCAGACGTTGCTCTCCTTGCTCTGCTCGGCCACCTCCAGCGCCCCCTGGTTCTGTGCCACCAGCTCCGGAGCCACCCAGCGCAGGGGTACCCAGAGCCCCTCGGGGGTGACGAAGTAATCCTCCTGGGGGAGGGGAGGGACTCCTGCTGGCCTCGCCCTCTCCCCTCCCTCTCCCTTCTCCCTCACCCCCTCCCTTCTCCCTCACCTCTGTCCATCCCCTCCCTCTCCCCTCCCTTGCCTCTCCCCTTGCTCCCCCTCCCTCTCCCTTTTCCCTTCTCCCCTTTCCCCTCCCTCTCCCTCTCCCTTTTCCCTTCTCACCTTTCCCCTCTCCCATCCCTCTCCCTTCCCTCTCCCTTCTCCCCTCTCCCCTCTTCCCCCTCCATCCCCTCCCTCTCCCCTTCCCTCTTTCCTCCCTCCCCTCCCTCTCCCTTTTCCCTTCTCCCCTATCCTTTCCCTCCCTCTCCCTCCCCTCTCCCCTCCTTCTCCCCTTCCCCCTCCCCTCCCTCTCCCATTCACTCTCTCATTTCCTCTCCCTTCCCCCTCCTTCTCCCCTCCTCTCTTCCCTCTCCCCTCACCCCTTTCCATCTTTTCCTTCTGCCCTTCCTCTCCCCTCCTTCTGCCCTCCTTTTGCCCTCCCTCTCCCTTCTTCCCTCTCCCTTCCTCCCTCTCCTCTCTCCATCCCCTTCCTTTATCCTCTATCTACTCTTCCTGCTCTCTCTCCCCTCTCCTCTCCCTCTCCTCTCCCCTCTCCTCTCCTCTCCTCTCCTCTCCCTCTCTCTCCTCTCCTCCCTCTCCTCTCCTCTCTCTCCTCTCCTCTCCTCTCCTCTCCTCTCTTCTCTCTCTCCTCTCCTCTCCTCTCCTCTCCTCTCCTCTCCTCTCCCTCTCCTCTCCTCTCCTCTCCTCTCCTCTCCTCTCCTCTCCCCTCTCCCTCTCCCTCTCCTCTCCTCTCCTCTCTCCCTCTCCTCTCCCTCTTCTCTCCTCTCCCTTCCCTCTCCCCCCTCTCCCCTTTCCCTTCTCCCCTTTCCCTTCTCCCCTTTCCCCTCTCCCATCCCTCTCCCTTCCCTCTCCCTTCTCCCCTCTCCCCTCTTCCCCCTCCATCCCCTCCCTCTCCCCTTCCCTCTTTCCTCCCTCCCCCTCCCTCTCCCTTTTCCCTTCTCCCCTCTCCATTCCCTCCCTCTCCCTCCCCTCTCCCCTCCTTCTCCCCTTCCCCCTCCCCTCCCTCTCCCATTCACTCTCATTTTCTCTCTCCCCCTCCTTCTCCCCTCCTCTCTTCCCCTCCCCTCACCCCTTTCCATCTTTTCCTTCTGCCCTTCCTCTCCCCTCCTCCTGCCCTCCTTTTGCCCTCCCTCTCCCCTCTCCCTTCTTCCCTCTCCCTTCCTCCCTCTCCCCCTCCATCCCCTTCCTTTATCCTCTCCTCTTCCTGCTCTCTCCCTCTCCTCCTCTCCTCTCCCCTCTCTCCTCCCCTCCTCTCCTCTCCTCTCCTCTCTCTCTCCTCTCCTCTCCTCTCCTCTCCTCTCCTCTCCTCTCCCTCCTCTCCTCTCCTCTCCTCTCCTCTCCTCTCCCTCTCCCTCTCCCTCTCCTCTCCCTCTCCCTCTCCTTTCCCTCTCCTCTCCCTCTTCTCTTCTCTCCCTTCCCTCTCCCCCCTCTCCTCACCCTATAGTTGCTCTGCCCCAGGCCGTAGTCCCCAACCCTTGCAGTCAGCTCCGAGGTCAGCAGCACATTGCGGAGGGCCAGGTCGCTGCGGGGGGGGCAGGGAGACCCCTCCCCAAATTAGCAACCACCAGCCCCCCCCGAGACCCCTCCCTGGGGGGGCAGGTCCTAGGGGTCTTTGGGGGGGTTCCCAAGGGTCTGGGGGGTTCCCAGGGGTCTTGGGGAGGTCCCCATGATTTTTGGGGGGGGTCCCCCTTTGGGGGGGGTCTTGGGGGTGTCCTGGGGTCTTGGAGGTGTCCTGGGGTCTTGGGGACTCCTGGGGTCTTGGGGGTCCCCCATGATTTGGGGGTCCCAGGGGTCTTGGGGGTCCCCATGTTTGGGGGGGGGTCTTGGGGGTCCTGGGGTACCTGTGGACGAAGCCATGGCGGTGCAGGTGCCTGAGCCCCAAGGTGACCTCCAGGGCCAAGCGCTGCAGGGTGGCCAAGTCCCTGGGGGGCAGATTCGGGGTCCCCCCTCCCGCCCCGCGCTGGGCCCGCAGGTAGCGCTTGAGGTCCCCCTGGTGGCCGAGGACGGCAATTACAGCCGGGAGGGGAGGGGAGGGAGGGACATTTATTTGTGGGGGGGGCGAGGGGGAATTGAACTCTCCCCCCACCCCCCTCACTCTGACCCCCCCTCCCCCTCCCCCCTCCCAAGAGCCCTCCCATTAACTCCTCCCCTTGAACCCCCAGGATCACCCCTCCCCACTAACCCCCAGGAGCCCCTCCCTCATTAATTCCCCCAAGACCCCCTCCCCGGACCCTTCACCCCCTTAACCTCCTCCCTCCATTCAGAGCTCCCCTCTCACCCCCTCCATCACCCCCTTTAATCCTCCCCACTGATCCCCCTCCCCCACCTCATGACCCCTCCCCCTCACGAGGCCCCTTCCTCCCTCCCCCCACTTCCGGCCCCCTCACCAGCTGGCAGAACTCCAGGACGAGCAGCAGGGGGCGCCCCCCCCCGCAGACCCCCAGGCACCGCAGCAGGTTGGGATGCTGCAGGCTCCTGGGGGGGGAGGGGGCGGGGGGGCAACGTCAGAGACCCCCCCCCAAAATAAAATACTCCCCTCCCCGGATCCTTTCCAAGCCCCTTGGGTTGGGGTCTTCTGTGCCCCCTCAGTCTCCTCTTGCCCCCTGCTTCCAGGGGTGTCCCTGGGTTTTTGGGTGGCCCCCGGGCTCCCCACATTTGGAGCCCCGGACCCTTCCAGACCCTTCCAAGTCCCTCGGGTTGGGTTCTTCTGTGCCCCCCTCAGTCCCCTCCTGCCCCCCCCTGCTCCTTTCCCCGGGGCGGGGGGGGTGGTCCCTCGGGTTTTGGGGCGCCCCCTACCCCCCTCTAAGTGCTCCCCCGACCCCCTCCCCACATTTGGAGCCCCCCCCCCCTCCCCGCGGACCTGTAGGGCTGAGCCTCGGCCAGGAAGCGGCGCTGCTCGCTGCCCCCCGCCCCCGCCCGCAGCTCCTTGACGACCACCGGCGCTGGGCTGGGGTCCCCCAGCAGCTCCCCCAGGATCACCTGCGGGGGGTGCACAGCCTTGGGGGGGGGCACAGCCTTGGGGGGGGGCAGAGCTTGGGGTGTGGGGGACAGCCTTGGGGGGGAAGCACAGCCTTTGGGGGGGGCACAGCCTTGGGGGGGGCACAGCCTTTCGGGGGCACAGCCTTGCAGGGGGCCAGAGCCTTTGGGGGCACAGCCTTTGAGGGGGGGCAGAGCCTTTGGGGGGCACAGCCTTGGGGGGCACAGCCTTTGGGGGGCACAGCCTTGGGGGAGCACAGCCTTTGGAGGGAGGGCACAGCCTTGCGGGGGAGGGCACAGCCTTGGGGGCTGGGGGACAGCCTTGGGGGAAGCACAGCCTTTGGGGGCACAGCCTATCGGGGGGGGGCACAGGCTTTGGGGGGGGCACCGGGAGGGACTGGGAGGGGACTGGGGGCGCAGGGGGTGGGGGCACTGGGACTGGGAGGGACTGGGAAGTGCTGAGAGGGGCTCAGGGGGGGACTGGGAAGGACTGGGGGACAGTGGGCAGGCACTAGGGGGGTCCTGGTCCGCCCCCCTTCCCCCTTCCCCGCTGCCCCTTCCTCACCTTCCCAAACCAGCCGGTGCCAATCTCCTGCAGGTAGCTGAGCTGCTGCCGGCACAGCCCGGGGGGCCTGGGGGGGGCTGCGGGGGGGGGTGGGGAGGGACGGTGGAGGGGGAGACCTTAGAACCCACCTAGCACCTTGGGTGGTCTAGAACCCACCACTACCCCCCCCAGCCCATCCACAGCTAGTTGGATGACCTAGAACCCCCTGTAGCCCCCTGTGAGCCTGTTGGGTGACCTAGAACCCACTGTAGCCCCTTGTGAGCCTGTTGGGGGATCTAGAACCCCCTGTAGCCCCTTGTGAGCCTGTTGGGTGACCTAGAACCCCCTGTAGCCCCCTGTGAGCCTGTTGGATGACCTAGAACCCCCTGTAGCCCCCTGTGAGCCTGTTGGGGGATCTAGAACCCCCTGTACCCCCCTGTGAGCCTGTTGGGGGATCTAGAACCCCCTGTAGCCCCTGTAAGCCTGTTGGGGGATCTAGAACCCCCTGTAGCCCCCTGTGAGCCTGTTGGGTGACCTAGAACCCCATGTAGCCCCCTGTGAGCCTGTTGGGGGATCTAGAACCAGCTGTAGACTCCTGTGAGCCTGTTGGGGGATCTAGAACCCCCTGTAGCCCCTTGTGAGCCTATTGGGAGATCTAGAACCCCCTGTAGCCCCCTTGTGAGCCTGTTGGGTGAGCTAGAACCCCCTGTAGCCCGTTGTGAGCCTGTTGGGGGATCTAGAACCACCTGTAGACTCCTGTGAGCCTGTTGGGGGATCTAGAACCCCCTGTAGCCCCTTGTGAGCCTATGGGGAATCTAGAACCCCCTGTAGCCCCCTTGTGAGCCTGTTGGGTGAGCTAGAACCCCCTGTAGCCCCTTGTGAGCCTGTTGGGGGATCTAGAACCACCTGTAGACTCCTGTGAGCCTGTTGGGCGATCTAGAACCCCCTGTAGCCTTATGTGAGGCTGTTGGGTGACCTAGAATCCATTGTAGAGAGCACCAAGGTCTCATTGCATGACCTAGACCCACCCTCCTCAGCCTGCTGGGTGATCTTGAACCCCCTTACTTAGGGCCCCCTCTCTGTTGGGCGATCTAGAACCTGTTGGAGATGCCACCGAGATCCCACTGAGTGACCTAGAACCCACTTTGCCCCCCCACAAAACTTCCCGTGGGACACCCAGAACCTCCCATTGACCCCCTCAACCCCCCTTGACTGTCCAAGACCCCCCCCTTCGACCCCTATGAGTAACCTAGAACCCACTTTACACCGCCCCACTAATCCCCACTGAGTGACCTAGAACCCCCTTCGACCCTCACCAACCCCCTTTGAGTAACCTAAGACCCCCAACCCCCCCTTGAATAACCTAGAACCCCCAATTCGATCCCAACCCCTCTTCAACCCCCCATGACCCCTCCCAACCCCCTCTTGAGTGACCCAGAACACCTCTAGACCCCCTCCAGTGACCTAGAACCCCCCCCAAGCACCCTAGAACCCACTCCAGACCCCTCCCCCACCCTCTTACCAGCAGGGGGGGGCGGGGGGGGCGGGGGTCCAGGCCCCCCCCCCACCTCCCCCAGGGGCAGGACATAGACCTCAGGCAGGGAGGGGGAGGAGGAAGTCTCCTCGGCGGGGGGTGAACTCTCCCCGGAGTCTTCCTCACCTTCAGGGTTCTCAAACTCCTGGGTGGGGAGAGGGGGGGAGGTCCAATGGGGAATCAATGACACCCCCAAATCCCCCCCCAGCCCCATGAGACGCCCTCAGGACCCCTCCCAGGATGAATTTGGGGCCCCCCCCGGGCCCCCCCCCTCACCTTGAAGCCAACATCTCCTCGCTTGCAGCAGAGGCAGGTGAGGAGGAGGAGGACGAAAGCCACCAGCCCCGAGCAGGAGATCAGCACCACGGCGTAGGGGGGGGGCAGCAGCCCCCGGCCCGGGGGGAGGCTTCCTGCGGGGGGGGGAGGAAAAACAATTGGGGTGGGGGTTTGGGGAGGGTCCTCGGGGGAAATTGGGGAGTGGGGAAGGGGATGAGGGGGTTGAGGGGGATGGGGGTCCTGAGGGGGTCCTAGGGTACTGGGGGATGTGGGGGTCCTGAGGGGGTTCTAGGGGCTGGGGGATTTGGGGTGGGTCCCCTCAGCCCCCCGCCTCAGCCCCCCTATTTCGCAGCAGGGGGTGAGGGGAGCCGACTCAGTGACAGGGGGAAGGGGCTGGGGGGCAGGGGGGGCAGGCTGGGGACAATGAGCAGCTGGGGGACAATGGAGGGAAGGGGACAATGGGGGGGGGCAGAGGGGACCATCCCCGGGAGGGGGAACACGATGGGGAGGGGTCGCCAATGGGGATCACGCGGGGAGAGGGGAGACTCCATGGCCCCCCCGTGTCTGTGTGTCTGTCTGTCCACCTCCGTGTCCCTCTGTGCCCCCCCCATTGTCCCCCGCAGTGTCCCTCTGTCTGTCCTACCCCCCCCCGCCTCGTCCCCACGCGTGGAGGGGACAAAGGGACAGACAGACACAGGGGGACAGAGGGACGCGGGGCGGGGAGGGGACAGACAGAGGGACACGGCTGGGGGCGGGGGAGGGAGGTGCGGATGGACAGACGGACGCGGGGCTGGGGGAGGTTGCCGGACGGACAGACGGACGCGGCAGGAGCCGGGGGATGTGTGTGTGTGGAGGAGGGACAGACAGACGGACACGGGGCTGGGGAAGACAGACAGACAGACAGGTGTGGGGCTGGAGGGGTGGCTGCTGGACGGACAGACAAACGGACAGAGGACTGGATGGATATGGGGCTGGACGGACAGACGGACACGGGGCGGGGGGACAGACAGACAGAGAGGGGCTGGGGGCGGACAGACAGGCGGACAGGAGGCTGGGGCGGGAGGGACGCGCACGGACGGACAGCCGCGGGGGAAGGACTCACCGCGGGCCGGGGGCGCTCCGATGGCTCCGGGGGCCGAGCGAGGCCATGGCGGCGGCGGCCGCCGGGGGCAGCAGCTGGGGGGCGGCGGCAGCCTCATCACGACCCCCTCGCGGGGGGCGGTTGGGGGTAGGAAGGATTTAATGGGGAGGGGCGGGATGGGAGGGGGAGGGCAGGGGGCATGGTGGTTGGGGGAAAGGCGGGGGCGAAGGGGGTCCAAAAGGGGGGGGAAGGGTTGGGGGAGGGGATAAAATAAAATGGGGGCAAATGGGGCGGAGGGGGAATAAAAGGGGTGGGGGGTCCACAAAAGGGTTGGGGAAGGGGTTGGGGGGGCTATAGATGGGGTGGGAGATAAAGGGGGACACAAGGGAGGGATAGAAAAAGGGAGGGGGCAAGGGGAGGCCGGGGGACAATGGGGGTGTTAAAAATGGGGTGGGGGAACAAAGGAGGTGTGGGCGGGGTAGAAAATGGGGGCTGGGGGTTAAAGGGGGAAGGGGGCAAGAAATGGGGGGCAGAAAATGGGGGCCCCGCAGAAAATAGGGGGCGATATAGAAAGGGTTTTGGGGAGGGGGAAGGGGGAAAGAAAGGCGCGGGGGAAGGGGAGGCGGGAGGGGCAGTAAATGGGTCGGGGGTTAATAAATGGGGGCAGCAGCAGCCCCGGGGGTCGCGGCTCGGAGGCTGCCGCGGAGCCGCCGGTTCGGAGGCGCCGGAGCCACCGCTGCCCCCCGGCTCCCTTCCCCCAGCTCCCCCTTAAACCCAACCCCCAGCTCCCTCCGGGGCCACGCCCAGCAAAGGGAGGCCGCTGATTGGTGGCTTTGAGTGTCGGTCAAAGGGGGGAGGGGGCAGGGATAAAGGATGCAGCGCAGTTGCCATGGAAACAGGGATGGGGACCACCGGGGGGCTCATGGGGGCCAGGGGTGGCCTAGGGAGTCTTGGAAGGTCCTGGGGGAGTCCTTGGGGCTATCTGGGGGTCCTGGGGATCTTGGGGGTCTTTGGGGATATCTGGGGGTCCTGGGGGTCTTGGGGGGAGTCCTTGGGGGTCTTGGGGACATATTTGGGGGTCCTTGGGGATCTTTGGGGGTCCTAGGGAGTCCTGGAAGGTCCTGGAGGAAGTTCTTGGGGGTCCCGGAAGGTCCGGGGGGGTTCTTGGGGGTCAAGGGGGGGTCCTGGAGGGTCCTTGGGAGTCGCAGTGGGCACTTCGAGGGGTCCTGAATGGTCCAGGGAGGTCCTTGGGGGTCTTTGGGAGGTCCTGGGGGGTTCTTGGGGGTCAAGGGAGGTCCTGGGGGAAGGCTTGGGGGTCCTGGAGGGTCTTCAGGGGTCACAGGGGGTACTCTGGGGGTCTTTGGGGGATCTATTGGGGTTCTCGGGGGTCTTTGGGGGGTCCTGGTGGTCACAGGGGGCACTCGGAGTCCTGGAAGCTCCTGAGGGAGTCTTTTGGGCTGTCTGGGGTTTCCTTGGGGGGTCTCGGGGGTCCTTGGGGGGGGGGTCCTTGGGACCTCTGGTGGGTCCCGGAGCGTCCTTGGGGGGGCATCTAGGGGCTCATTGAGTGCCGTAGGGGGGCCCTGGAGGGTCCCTTGGGGGCATCGGAGGGGTCCTTGGGGGTCACGGGAGGCACTCAAGGGGGTCCTGGAGGGTCTCTGGGGACCACAGAGGTCAATTGGGGGGGTGGGAGGTCGTTGGACCCCTCAAGGACTCTCCAGGACCGCACTGGACCCCCACTCCGGACCCCCAATACCCCCAAGGACCCCCCAAGGTGCGCCCCGGGACCCGCAAGGACCCCGCGGGACCCCTCCCGACTGCCCCGCAGCTCCCTTGGCCCCACCCCCTGGCCCCCAGGCCCCGCCCCAAGCCGCTTGGCCCCGCCTCCCGGGGAGCCTCTCTCCCGACTGGCCAGTGCCGCTCTCGCGCCGCGCACTCCCATTGGCTGGCCGCGCCCGAGGAGGGCGTGGCGTGGCTTATTTAAGGCCCCTCGGCGGAACGCGGCCTCTCTTTCCGGCGTCGCGGCCGCAGCTGAGCGGAGGTGAGGCCTGGGCGGGGCTGGCGCCGCCGGCTTGCGGCTGGGGGCTGCGATTGGATTCCCCTTCCCCCACCCCACCGCTGCCTCCCCACGGCCTGGGGTGCGACCGGGCCCGGCCTGGGGGCGGCGGCAGGGCCCCGGGCTGGGTTTGGGACCAGGCCGCGGCCTAGTTCGAGGCCTTGGTGGCCTTAGGCCGCATGCGCGGGGCCTGCTCCCGGGCCTGGGGCACATGCGCAAAGCGCAGGTGGAGGCCTCCGGAACTCAGCGCCCCCTGGCGGCCTGAGGCCCCGCGCGAGAAGGCCGGCACGTGGCTGGCGTGGGGTGTGTGTGTGTGGTTTTAAAGGGTCCCAGTCCCTTCTCGGGGGGGTGCGGGGAGGCCTCCCCTGGTGAAACGCCCCCACAGGGATGCTTTGGGGTCTCCTGAGGCCCTTGGCAGGCGGGGGGGGGTCCCGTGTGCAGGGCAGCGGCCTGGAGGGGATCGCGGGGTCCTTGAGGAGGGTTCGGGACCCCCCCGAGGACCTTTTGGGGGTCCACTGAACCTCCCCAGGCCCTCTCCCCAGAATAACTGAAGTGGGCTCCGAGCACAGACTGCGGGGCCGGGGGCGGGAGGTGTGCCCTTAACCCCGGGGTGGTGTCTGGGCTCCAGAGTAGCACTTGGGGCCTGGGAGTAGGGGGGTCCCCAGCATCCCTCTTGACCTATCCCCCCCCGCCCCCTCCCCCCAGCCCGCCGCCATGCCGGTCGCGCGCAGCTGGGTCTGCCGCAAGACCTACGTCACCCCCCGGCGCCCCTTCGAGAAGTCCAGGCTCGACCAGGAGCTGAAGCTGATCGGTGAGGGGGTGGGGATGGGTCGGGGGGGGGCGGGCTGGGGGGGCTTCGTTGGGGCACGCCCCTTGACCTCTGCCCCCTCTTTGCTTGGCGGCGGCAGGGGAGTATGGGCTGAGGAACAAGAGGGAGGTCTGGAGGGTGAAGTTCACCCTGGCCAAGATCCGCAAGGCTGCCCGGGAGCTGCTGACCCTGGACGAGAAGGACCCCAGGAGGCTCTTCGAGGGTCAGTTCTTGGGGGGGTCCCTGCCCCCCGCCCCCCCTTGGCGGCTGCCTGGCTGCTTCCTTCCCCCCTTTCTTCCCTTCCTCTTCCCCTTTTTTTTCCCTTTCCCTTCTGTTCCTTTCTCTCCTCTCCCTCCTTTCTCCCTCTCCCTCCCTGGCCCCCCTCCCTGGTCCCCCCCTTCCCTCTCCCTCACTCCATCTCCCTCATCCCATCCTCTTGTCCTTTCTCTCTTATTCCCCCTCCCTCTCCCCACTCCCCTCCCCCCCTCCTCTCCCCTCCCCCCAGCCGGGTCGGGTGCCGGTGCCAGGGGTGCTGTGCCGCAGGGAACGCGCTGCTGCGCCGGCTGGTGCGCATTGGGGTGCTGGACGAGGGCAAGATGAAGCTGGACTACATCCTGGGGCTGAAGATCGAGGACTTCCTGGAGAGGAGGCTGCAGACCCAGGTCTTCAAGCTGGGCCTGGCCAAGTCCATCCACCACGCTCGGGTGCTGATCCGCCAGCGCCACATCCGTCCCCAGCGCAAGCGCCTCCAGGCACATCCCCCGGGGCCAGAGACCCCGAGTGCCCCAAAGGACCTCCAGGCACCCCCTGCATCCCCCCGGGGCTCAGAGACCCGCCGAGTGCCCCGCCTCCAGGCACCCCCTGCATCCCCCCGGGGCTCAGAGACCCCCCCGAGTGCCCCAAAGGACCTCCAGGCACCCCCTGCATCCCCCAGGGCTCAGCATTCCCCAGGGCTCAGGCAGCATCCCCCAGGGCTCCCCACAGTGCCCCAAAGGACCTCCAGGCACTCCCTGCATCCCCCCAGGGCTCAGAGGCCCCCACAGTGCCCCAAAGGACCTCCAGGCACCCCCTGCATTCCCCCAGGGCTCAGAGACCCCCCCACAGTGCCCCAAAGGACCTCCAGGCACTCCCTGCATCCCCCCAGGGCTCAGAGGCCCCCCCCACAGTGCCCCAAAGGACCTCCAGGCACCCCCTGCATCCCCCCAGGGCTCAGAGACCCCCCCGAGTGCCCCAAAGGACCTCCAGGCACCCCCTGCATCCCCCCAGGGCTCAGAGACCCCCTCACAGTGCCCCAAAGGACTCTCAGACGCTCTCAGAGTGCCCCAAAAAGGACCTCCAAGCACTCCCTGGGGCTCAGAGACCCCCCCCAGAGTGCTCCAAAGGACTTCCAGGCACCCCCTGGTTACCCCAAAGAACTCTCAGACCCCCCCGGTTACTCCCAAGGACCTCCAGGCAGCCCCTGGTTACCCCAGAGGACTCTCTGAGCCCCCTGAGTACCCCATGGACCCCAAAGGCCTCAGAGTCTCCCTTGAAGGACTCAGGGACGCCCCCCCAGCCCCCCGAGCAGACCTCCAGATCCCCCCCTGAGCACCCCCAAGGATTCAGAGAGCCGCTCTGAGCACCCCAAAGGTCCTCCCCAGCACCCCACAGGACTCAGAGACCTCCTCAAGGACTCGGGGGACCCCCCCCACCCCGGGCGGGGGGGGCTCGGCAAGGCTCACTGCGGCCTCGTGCCGTACACCTTGCGAAGGGCAGCAGGGGCTGGAGCCTCAGGTAACCCCCTCCCCAGAATCCCCCTGGGGGGCCCCAACCTGCCAGACCCCCCTCCCCCTATAATTAAGGGGTTCCCTTTGATCTGCCCCACCCCAGCTTATCTTCCTCCTCCAGACCCCACCCAGAGCATCTGAGCCTCAATGACCCTCTTTGGATTTGGGGAGGGGGGGGGGGGGAGGGCAGGGCAGGGCAGGGCTGGCTTCAGCCTGAGGATCCCTCCTGATAAATTTAGGGCTCCCCTCAGATCTTGGGACCCCTCACAGATCTTTCAGCCCCCTTCATTATGGAGGGGAGTGTCCCATTTTGGGGGTCTCCCCCTTCCAAAGCCTCCCTTAGGGCAGCAGCAGCTCCCCAGGGGCTGTTGGTTGTGGCCGGAGGGGTTTGGGGTGGGGGGCTGGGAGGGATTTTGGGGTTCCTGACCCCCCCACGTCTTTGGGGTCCCCCAATTTCTCAGTCCTCTAAATACCACTTTGGGTCCCATTTTGGGGTGTCCCCCCCTTCCAAAGCCTCCCTTAGGGCAGCAGAACTCCTCCGGGGGCTCCTCTGGTGCTGTCGATTGTGGCCGGGGGGATCCAGAGTGGGGGTTGGGGGGGGGGCTGGGAGGGATTCTGGGGTTCCTGGGCCCCCTCTTAATGATTTTTTGGGGTTCCCCCGGGTGTGGCTGCAGGGTGAGGAAGCAGGTGGTGAACATCCCCTCCTTCATCGTGCGCCTGGACTCCCAGAAGCACATCGACTTCTCCCTGCGCTCCCCCTATGGAGGGGGCAGGCCGGGCAGGGTCAAGAGGAAGAATGCCAAGAAGGGGCAAGGGGGGGCAGGGGGAGAGGATGAGGAGGAAGATTAAGGGCACACAGCCCCCCAGCCCCCCCGGAAAGATTGGGGCCCCCCAAAGGGTAAGAAACAGAAGGGGATTGGGGATGATGTGGGAGGGGGGGAGGGTGAGGAGGGGGGGTTGGGGCAGGGGTTTGAGGGGGTCCTGAAGAGTTAAGGGGTGGGGGGGAGAGGAGTGGGGGTGAGGAAGGGGTTTGAGGGGAGCCCCCCCTCGATATAATCTGGGGGACCCCAAATGGTGAAATTGTGGGGGGCTGGGGATGGTCTCCAGTGGATCTTCTGGGGGGGGATGGTCAGGTTTTGGGGTGCTGGGAGTGGGGACAAGAGAAGGGGTTGAGGATCCCTCCCCAAATAATCTGGGGGGGGTCCCAAAGGGGGATGGAGTGTGTTAAGGGGGTCCAAAGGGGAAGATGGGATTTAAACTGGGGCGGGGGCCCCCCATGATGGCAGCACTGGGCTCTGAACCCCCTGAGGATCTCTGTGCCCCCCCCCAGGGGCCTTGACACCCCGGGGGGGGTCTGAGGGGGCCCCCTTGAAATGAGGAGGGGATCGTTGGGGGAAGGGCTTCTGTGTGTCTCCCTTCCCCCCACCTAACCTGCCCCTCCCCTTTTTGTCTCCCTCAGGTGCTGGTTCCAGGGGGCTCCCTTTATGGGGAGGGGTCCCCTTGGGGGCTCCTTGCTAATAAATGGAGAACACTCTGGGAGGCTCTGCCTGGTTTTATTGGGGGAGGGGTCCCGAGGGGATTGGGGAGGGAGGGGAAATGGGAGGAGGGGGAGAGCCAAGTTGGGGAAGTGAGGCCTGAGATGTTGGGGAGGAGGGGGGAGAGGGGAAGCTGACCCCTGAGAGACCCCCAAGGACCTCCACAAACGCCCCCAGACCCCCAGTGATCCCTTGGAGACCCCCTGGTGGCTCCTAAGGACTCCCCCCTGAGACCCCCTATATGCCCCCAAGGGCCCCTATGGACCTGTACAGATGCCCCCAGACCCTTTAGTGACCCTCTGCAGACCCCCAAGAGGCCCCTGCAGGCCCCCCTGAGTGTTCCCTGGCAGTCCCTAAGGACTGCCCACCCCCCCGACCCTCCCTGAGCTCCCTCTGGACCTCCCCCCCGACCCTCCGTGTGAGCTCCCTATGGACTGCACCCCCGCGGACTGTTGCAATTATCTCCTCCCCCCACTTCTTAAGGACCCCTTAGGCACTTCCCCCGGCTCCTAAGAACCTCCTGCAGACCCCTTCGAGACTCCCCACGGAAAATTGAAGCCCGATCCCTCTCCCACGCCCCCCGCAAGACTCCCTGGAGATCCCCACAGGGCCCTAGGGAACCCTGAGACCCCCCTCCCCCCCCCATCCTTTGGGGAAGCTCAAAGCCCCCAACTGGGGGTCGTGGAGCTCTACTGAAGGCTTTTGGGGGGGGGGGGGGTGTCGCTCCGGAGCCTCCTTTATGTCTTCAACCGGAAGCGTCGATAAGCCGCATTCAACCTGGCGGACCCCCGTACGCCGGAAACGCTCTTCAGCCACATTCAATATGGCGGCCCCGTGTGCCGGAAGCGCCGCTCGGCCACACTCAATATGGCGGCCCCTCCCCCGTGTGCCGGAAACGCTCTTCGGCCGCACTCCAAGTGGCGGCGGCGGCGGCGTGCCGGACGTTCCGCATCACGTGTGGGAGCTCCGGCCAATCGCGGCGCGGCTCTGGCAGAGGCGCCGCCCCCCTGGCAGTTGGCGGGAGATCGAGGCCTGGGCAGGGTGAGCGCGGGTGGGGGGGCCGGGTTTAGGGGGGTCCCCAGGGGTCTCTGAGTGCTTTGAGGGCGTTCAGAGTGGTCTGGGGGGGTCCCCTGTTAAGGTCGGGGCGGGGCTGGGGGCTCGGGCTGGGTAAAGAGCCCCAGGGGAGTGCTGAGCTCAGGGGGGGCCCTGAGGGGAACCTGCGGCCCGGGAGGGGTCCTGAGGGGCCCTGAGCGGGGGGGAGGAGGGGAGGGGAGAGGGGGAGGGGAAGGGATGGTTGGAGGGGGATAGGAGGTGGTTGGAGAGGGGGTAGGGGGTGGTTGGAAGGGACCCCCAACATAATTCGAGGGGATCCTGAGGGGCTGGGGGGGTCCGCGAGGGCCTCTGCGATTGGGGGTGGGGGGGGTGGGGTCTGAGGGGGGCCTGCCCTTGAGCCTGAGAGGGGCTAAAGGGGGTCCCCTTCCCCCCCCCTCACCCCCTGTGCCCTGCAGATGGAGGGAGCTCAGCTGGGGCCTCTCGGGGGCCCCCCCAAGGCCAAGCGGCCGCGGGGGGGGCCGGGGGGGCCCGCAGCCCCCTCGCAGTTCGAGGAGGAGTTGGCGCAGTTGGAGCAGCTGGAGGCAGCCCTGGAGGCCGAGAGGGAGGCCCAGGAGAGCCCCCCGGACCCCCACAGCCAGCCCCGGGGTGAGCACAGCGGGGGGGAGGGAGGGGGAGGGCAAAGTGGGGGTGCTGGGGGGACACACACATAGAGTTGGGGTCTGAGCCTCATCTCCCCCCTCACAGTGTCCCCCCTGCTGGGCTCAGTGAACCCCAAGTGGCTTCGCCCAGCCCTGCCCCCAGAGCCCCCCAAGCCTCTCTGCTTCCTACAGCTCGACATCGACCACTACACAGGTGGCACCCCCAGGACCACCCCCGGGACCCCACCCACCTGGGACCCCCTCTGGGACCCCCACTCACCTTGGGACCCCACTATGGGACCCCCACCCACCCTGGGAGCCCCCGGGACCCCCATCTAACCTGGGACCCCTCCCCCCCGGGACCCCCACCCACCCTGGGACCCCCCTCTGGGACCCCCACTCACCTTGGGACCCCACTATGGGACCCCCACCCACCCTGGGACCCCCCCGGGACCCCCATCTAACCTGGGACCCCTCCCCCCCGGGACCCCCACCCACCCTGGGACCCCCCTGTGGGACCCCCACTCACCTTGGGACCCCACTATGGGACCTGCCCAGGGACCCCCACCCAACCTGGGACCCCCCTGTGGAACCCCCACCCACCTTGGGACTCTCCCCAGGGACCCCCACCCACCTTGGGACCCCCCCGGGACCCCCACCCACCTTGGGACCCTCCCCAGGGACCCCCATCTAATCTGGGACCCCTCCCCCCCGGGACCCCCACCCACCCTGGGACCCCACTATGGGACCCGCCCAGGGACCCCCACCCAACCTGGGACCCCCTGTGGGACCCCCATCCACCTTGGGACCCTCCCCAGGGACCCCCATCCTTCTTGGGACCCCCACCCGGGCCCCCCACCCTGGGACCCCCTGTGGGAACCCCACCCACCCTGGGACCCCTCCCCCACGGGACCCCCACCCAACTTGGGACCCCCCTCTATGACCCCCACCCCCAGGACTCTCTTGGCCCCCCCCCAGCCCCGGGTCCGTTTTTGGGGGAGCTGCTCCCCACTTCATTACTTCATTAGGGTCCCCATGGTGGGGGTTGGGTGCCCTGGGGGGGTGGGAGGGGGATTGCCATGGGGGTAAATGGGTGCTGGGGGGGGGTCCCCAATTTACTCTGTGTTCTCCCCCCCCCCCAGGCTCCCCTCTGCCCGGGCTGCCAGGCCCCCCCCAGGGCCCAGTGCCCATCCTGAGGCTCTTTGGGGTCACCCGGGGGGGGCACAGTGTCTGCCTGCACGTCCATGGCTTCAGCCCCTACTGCTACGTGCAGGCCCCCCCCGGTGAGACCCCCCCCCAATTCACCTCTGACCCCCTCCCCAGCCCCCCCAACCCCCGCCAGCACCCCCAAAACTCCCTCAATCCCTGCCCCCAGCCCCCACATCCATCCCTGGCACCCCCCCAGGACCCCAGATTCACCCCAGACCCCCCCTAGGATCCCCAAATCACCCCAGACCCCCTCCAGGGCCCCCAGATTCACCCCAGACCCCCTAGGATCCCCAAATCACCCCAGACCCCCAGGACCCCCAAATCACCCCAGACCCCCTCAGACCCCCAGGACCCCCAGATTCATCCCAGATCCCCCAAGACCCCCAAATCACCCCAGACCCCCCAGGACCCCAGATTCACCCCAGACCCCCTAGGATCCCCAAATCACCCCAGACCCCCCAGGACCCCCAAATCACCCCAGACCCCCCCAGGACCCCCAGGATTCACCCCAGACCCCCAGGACCCCCAAATCATCAGACCCCCAGGACCCCCAGATTCACCCCAGACCCCCAGGACCCCCAAAAGACCCCCAAATCACCCCAGACCCCCTCAGACCCCCAGGACCCCCCCCAGATCCCCCAAGACCCCCAAATCACCCCAGACCCCCCAGGACCCCCAGATTCACCCCAGACCCCCTAGGATCCCCAAATCACCCCAGACCCCCAGGACCCCCAAATCACCCCAGACCCCCTCAGACCCCCAGGACCCCCAGATTCACCCCAGACCCCCAGGACCCCCAAATCACCCCAGACCCCCAGGACCCCCAGATTCACCCCAGACCCCCTAGGATCCCCAAATCACCCCAGACCCCCAGGACCCCCAAATCACCCCAGACCCCCTCAGACCCCCAGGACCCCAGATTCACCCCAGACCCCCAGGACCCCCAAATCACCCCAGACCCCCAGGACCCCCAGATTCACCCCAGACCCCCAAACCTGCCCCAGGGACGCCCTCCAATCCCTCCCATACCCAAATCCCCCCCAATGCCTCTTCAGGACTCCCAAATCATCTCTCTGAGCCCCAAATGCCCCCTGGGACCCCCAAACCTTTCCCCCAGCCCCAAATCCCTGCCCCCAGTACCCCCAAATCTTCCCCCAGCCCCAAATTGCCCTCTCCAGGCCCCTCCCCCAGCCCTCCTTCTTCTCTCTCCTCCTCCTCTTCCTCTCCCCCTAACTTCCTGTTCCCCAAACCCTCCTTTGGGGGGGTCCCAACCCTCCTCTGGCCCCCAACCCCTTCCTGCCCCACCCAGGGCTGGAGGCTCAGCACCTCCAGGAGGCTCAGCAGGAGCTGGATCAGGCCCTGCTGAAGGAGCAGAGGGGCAACAAAGAGAGGCTGAGCAGAGCTGTGCTGGGCATGGAGGTGGTCCACAAGAAAAGTGAGGACCCCCCCCATCCCCCCACCCCCCAGGGACCCCCAAAAACCCTGGACTCCCCCTCTAGGGACCCCCAAAGTCTTCCCACCCCCAGGCTGGGGGGGTGGAAGGGGGTTGGGGGTTGGAGCAGTGTGGGGGAAGAGTGAACACAAAGGGGGGGGGTCTTGGGTCTGGGGGGTGGGGGTGGGGTTTGGGGGTGCTCAAGCAGGAAGCTCCCCTGGGCCTCCCCCCCACTGCTCAGGCCTCTGGGGGAGCGGGGGGGAAGGGGACACTGAGGTCTGGGGGGCAGAGGGCTCCCCAGATCGAGGTCTGGGGGGGGGGGGGGATTTGAGAGGGGGGCTGGGCTCCCCTCCCCACGGTTGCTTGCCCCCTGCCCCCCCCCCCAGGCCTGCTGGGGTACCACGGGGGCCCCCCCGTGCCCTTCGTCCGAGTGCTGCTGGCCCTGCCCCGGCTGCTGGCCCCTGCCCGCCGCCTGCTGGAGCAGGGCCTGGCCTGGGGGGGGCTGGGGGTGCAGCCCACCCCCACCTTTGAGGCCAACATCGACTATGAGATCAGGTAGGGACCCTTTCTCCTCCTTCTCTCTTTTCCCCCTCCCTCATCCCCCAGGCAAAAATAAACCCCACCCCCCGTTGCTCACCCCTCCCTTTCCCTCCTCTGTTCTCCCCCCTCCCCCTCCTTTTCTCCTCCCTCCCTCCCCCAGGTTCCTGGTGGATGCAGGGCTGGGAGGCAGCTGCTGGCTGGAGGTGGAGCAGCCTCGGTACCGCTGCCCCTCCCCCCCCGCCCCCGGCGCCCCCCTCCCTGTCTCCCTCTGCCAGCTGGAGGCCGACGTGGGCTGGAGGCAGCTGCAGGGGCATCCCCCCGAGGGGCCCTGGCTGGACCTGCCCCCCCTGAGGGTGCTGAGCTTCGACATCGAGTGTGCCGGCAGGAAAGGTGCTGGGAGGGGGCTGGGAGGGGATTGGGAGGGGCTGGGAGGGGACTGGAAGGGACTGGGAGGGGATTGGGAGGGACTAAGGGGGGCTAGGGGGGGCTGGGAAGGATTGGGAGGTACTGGGATGGGATTGGGAGGGGGTTGGGAGGGACTGGGAGGGACTAAGGGGGACTGGGAGGGGACTGGGAGGTACTGGGATGGGATTGGGAGGGGTTGGGAGGACTGGGAGGGACTAAGGGGGACTGGGAGGACTGGGAGGGAGCTGGGAGGGCAATGGGGGCAACTGGGGGGGCACTGGTTTATAGTGGGGGAGACTGGGAGGGGGCTGGGGGGCACTGGGAGGGAGTGGAAAGGGTTAGGGTGGGCTGGGGTCTAGACTGGGTTATCCCAGGATGGTTCAGCTCCCCTCCCAGTCCCTTCCCAGCCCCTCCCAGTCCCCTCCCAGCCCCTCCCAGTCCCTCCCAATTCCCGCCCAGCCCCTCCCCGCGCCCCCAGCCCGCTGCCTGCCCCTCCCCCAGGGGTGTTCCCGGAGCCGCAGCAGGACGCCGTGATCCAGGTGGCGTCGGTGGTGCAGCGCCAGGGGGCGCCAGAGCCCTTCCTGCGGGTGGTCTTCTGCCTGCAGCCCACCGCCCCCATCCTGGGCTGCCAGGTCCTCAGCTTCCACACCGAGAAGCAGCTGCTGGAGGTCTGGGATGCCGGGGGGAGGGAGGGGGAGGGGCGCTTCAGAAGGGCTGGGGGCTGCTGGAGGTCTTCAGGAGGGGTTTTGGGGGATTAAGAGGGGGCTGGGGGCTTCCAGAGGGGATTGAGTGGGGGTCTAGAGGAGTCTGAAGGGATTTAAGAGGGGGCTGGGGGCTTCCAGAGGGGATTGAGTGGGGGTCTAGAGGGGTCTTCAGGGGATTAAGAGGGGTCTGGGGGCTTCCAGAGGGGATTGAGGGGGGGTCTAGAGGGGCGTGAGGGGATTTAAGGGGGGGCTGGGGGCTTCAAAGCATTCCTGGGGAGCTTCAGGAGGGGCTTCTGTGGGTGTGCCCGAGGCCCCCTCCCCACTCGTGGGGGTCCCCCTGTGTGCCCCCAGGCCTGGTCGGAGTTCCTGCGCCTGGTGGACCCTGACATAGTCACAGGATACAACATCAACAACTTCGACCTGCCCTACCTGCTGCAGAGAGCCTCCGTGCTGGGGGTCTGACCCACAGCCCCCCCGGACCCCCACCCCGCCCCACGCCCCCCCCCCGGGGCTCCCCATGCACCCCAGACCTGCCCTACCTGCTGCAGAGAGCCTCTGTGCTGGGGGTCTGACCCATACCGACCCATGGGGACCCGTAGGGATCTATAGGAGCCATAGGGACCTGTAGGGACCTGTACAGTCTCATAGGGACCTATAGAGCCCCATAGGAGCCATAGGGATGTGCAGGGACCCATGGAGTCCCATAGGGGCCACAGGGACCTATAGAGCCCCATAGGAGCCATAGGGACCTGTAAGGACCCATAGAGTCCCATAGGGACCCATGGGAGCCATAGGGACCTGTAGGGACCCATAGAGTCCCATAGGGACCCATAGGAGCCATAGGGACCTGTAGGGACCTATAGAGTCCCATAGGGACCCATAGGAGCCATAGGGACCTGTAGGCGCCCATAGAGTCCCACAGGGACCCATAGGGGCTATAGGGACCTATAGAGCCCTATAGGAGCCATATGGACCTGTAGGGACCTATAGGAAGCTACAAAGCCACACAGGAACTATAGGGACCTATAGAGTCCTCTAGGGATCTATAGGAGCCATAGGGACATATAGGGCCCCATAAGAGCCATAGGGACCTGTAGGGACCCACAGAGTCCCATAGGGACCCATAGGGGCCACAGGGACCTATAGAGCCCCATAGGAGCCATAGGGACCTGTAGGGACCCATAGAGTCCCATAGGGACCCATGGGAGCCATAGGGACCTGTAGGGACCCATAGAATTCCATACGGACCCATAGCCATAGGGACCTGTAGGGACCCATAGGGCCCCATAGGGACCCATAGGAGCCATAGGGACCTGTAGGGACCCATAGAGTCCCATAGGGAGCCATAGGGACCTGTAGGCGCCCATAGAGTCCCATAGCGACCCATAGGGGCTATAGGGACCTATAGAGCCCTATAGGAGCCATATGGACCTGTAGGAACCTATAGGGAGCTACAAAGCCACACAGGAACTATAGGGACCTATAGAGTCCTATAGGGATCCATAGGAGCTCTAGGAACCCATAGGGACCTGTAGGGACCCATAGGGAGCTACAAAGCCCCATAGGAGCCATAAGGTCCTGTAGGGATCTATAGAGTCCTATAGGGGCCATAGGAACCTATGGAGCCCCATAGGAACCTATAGAGCCCCATAGGGACCTGTAGGGACCTATAGGGACCTATAGAGCCCCATGGGGACTCATAGGAGCCATAGGGACCTATAGAGCTCCATAGAGAGCCACAAAGCCCCATAGGAGCTATAGGAACCTGTAGGAGCTATAGGGACCCATAGAGTCCCATAGGGACCTATAGAGCCCCACAGGGAGCTACAAAGCCCCATAGGAGCCATGGGGACCCATAGAGACCCTTAGGGGCCCATAGGTACCTATAGAGACTGATAGGGGCCCACAGAGCCCCATAGGGGCCACAGGGACCTAGAGGAGCCATGGGGACCCATAGAGACCCATAGCTGTCCCCCAACAGTTCCCCCATCCCTACACCTGCCCCCTAAGTGACCCCCAACTGCCCTCCCTGCCCCCTAACCACCCCTGGATGCCCTCCCTGCCCACTCCCTGTCCCCTAACCACCCCCAACTGCCCTCCCTGTTCCCTAACCACCCCTGGATGCCCTCCCTGCCCACTCCCTGTCCCCTAACCACCCCCAACTGCCCTTCCTGTTCCCTAACCACCCCTGGATGCCCTCCCTGCCCCTCCCTGCCCCCCAGCCGCCCCCTAAGTGCCCTCCCTGTGCCCCCCAGGTGCCTTCCTTCCCTCTGCTGGGCAGGCTGCGGGGGCAGGCAGCTCAGCTCCGGGACGCAGCCTTCCAGTCACGGCAGCTGGGCCGCAGGGAGGGCAAAGCTGTCACCATCCAGGGCAGGGTGGTCCTGGACCTCCTCCAGGTCTGCCCTGGGGGCCTGGGGGGGGCTCAGGGGTGGGTTTGGGGGGGGGCAGGAGGGAATTTGGGGCCCTGGAGGGGTCCTAGGGGAGGAATTGGGGGCCAAGGGGTCATGGGGGGGAATTGGGGGCCTCAAAGGGTCCTAGGGGGAATTGGGGGCCAAGGGGTCATGGGGGGGAATGGGGGCCTCAAGAGGTCATGGGGGTCCTAGGGGGATTTGTGGGGCCTCAAGGGGTCCTAGAGGGGAATTGGGGGCCTCAAGGGATCCTAGGGGAGGTCTCGGGGTCCTAGGGGAGAACTGGGGCCAATTAAGGGTCCTGAGAGGGATTTGGGGGTCCTCAAAGGGTCCTAGGGGGGAGTTGGGCAGCCCTGGACCTTCTGCAGCTGTGGGGAGGGGGCCTGGGGGGGGGTCCCAGAGGGGAACTGGAAGGAATTTGGGGTCCTGGAGGGGTCGGGGGGGGGGGGCACTGGGGGCCTCAAGGGATCCTGGGGGAAGTTGGGGGTCCTGGGGGAGCTGAGGGTCGTGGGGGGAGCTGGGGGTCCTGGGGGAAGTTGGGGGTCCTGGGGAGGGAGCTGGGGGTCGTGGGGGGCGATTGGGGCAGGGTGGGTGCTGGGGTGTTTTGGGGGGCGGGTCCCAGCCGCGCTCTCGGGGGTCCCCCCCAGGTGCTGCTGCGGGACCACAAGCTGCGCTCCTACAGCCTCAACGCCGTCAGCTTCCACTTCCTGCAGGAGCAGAAGGAGGATGTGCCCCACAGCATCATCACTGAGCTGCAGGTGGGGCTGGGGGGGGGGTCCTGGGGGTCCCGGGGGGTCCGGGGGGGTCCTGAGGGAGGCTGAGAGGCTCCGCAGCTGCCCCACAGCAGCTGCCGGTGAGGCTGGAGGGGGCCTGGGGGGGGTCCTGAAGGGGTTTGGGGGCTCCTGGGGGGGATCCTGAAGGGGTTGCTGTGGCTCCCCCACGTCCCCAAACTGTCCCCAAGCTGTCCCCAAGTCCCAGCCGTGCCCTTGGGACCCCTCCTCATGTCCCCACAGCCCCCTCTGTGTCCCTCCCATGGCCCAGCCCTGCTCCCCCTGGCCCATAGTGTCCCCAAGCTGGACCAAGTGTCCCCAAGTGTCCCCAAGCTGTCCCCAAGTGTCCCAAGCTGTCCCCAAGTGTCCTCAAATGTTCCTCAGCTGTCCCCAAGTGTCCCTAAGCTGTCCCCAAGTGTCCTTAAATGTTCCTCAGCTGTCCCCAAGTGTCCCCAAGCTGGCCCCAAGTGTCCCTAAGCTGTCCCCAGGTGGCCCCAAGCTGGCCCCAAGTGTCCCTACGCTGGCCCCAAGTGTCCTTAAATGTTCCTCAGCTGTCCCCAAGTGTCCCCAAGCTGTCCCCAAGTGTCCTCAAATGTTCCTCAGCTGTCCCCAAGTGTCCCTAAGCTGTCCCCAAGTGTCCTTAAATGTTCCTCAGCTGTCCCCAAGTGTCCCCAAGCTGGCCCCAAGTGTCCCTAAGCTGTCCCCAGGTGGCCCCAAGCTGGCCCCAAGTGTCCCTACGCTGGCCCCAAGTGTCCTTAAATGTTCCTCAGCTGTCCCCAAGTGTCCCTAAGCTGTCCCCAAGTGTCCTTAAATGTTCTTCAGCTGTCCCCAAGTGTCCCTAAGCTGTCCCCAGGTGGCCCCAAGCTGGCCCCAAGTGTCCCTAAGCTGGCCCCAAGTGTCCTTAAATGTTCCTCAGCTGTCCGCAAGTGTCCCCAAGCTGGCCCCAAGTGTCCTAAGCTGTCCCCAGGTGTTCCTAAGCTGTCCCCAACTATTCTCAAATGTTCCTCAGGTGTCCCCAAGCTGACCCCAAGCTGTCCCCAGGTGTCCCCAAGCTGTCCCCAAGTGTCCCCAAGGTGTCCTCAAATGTTCCTCAGCTGTCCCTAGGCTGTCCCCAAGTGTCCTCAAATGTCCCCAAGCTGGCCCCAAATGTTCTCAAGTGTTCCTCAGCTGTCCCCAAGTGTCCCCAAGCGTCCCTAAGCTGTCCCCCAGCGCCCCCAGCCCCCCGCAGAGCCGCCGGCTGTCCCCGCAGCAGGGCACGGCGCAGACGCGGCGCCGCCTGGCGGTGTACTGCCTGAAGGATGCCTTCCTGCCCCTGAGGCTGCTGCACAGCCTGCTGGTGCTGGTCAACTACGTGGAGATGTCCAGGGTCTGCGGCGTGCCCCTCAGCTACCTGCTGGCACGGGGGCAGCAGGTCAAGGTGGTGGCACAGCTGCTCAGACAGGTGAGAGAGGGGGCGCCGGGGGGGGGGAGAGGGGCGCAGGGAGGGGGTTGGGGGCACTGGAAGGGGTTGAGTAGGACTGAGAGGGGGTGCTGGGGGCACTGGGAGGGGGTTGAGGAGGACTGGGAGGGGGTCAGGGGGCACTGGGAGGGGTTCAGGGGCACCGGGAGGGGTTCAGGGGCACCGGGAGAGGGTCGGGGCACCGGGAGGGGTGAGTAGGACTGAGAGGGGGCGCTGGGGGCACTGGGAGGGGGTTGAGGAGGACTGGGAGGGGGTCAGGGGGCACTGGGAGGGGTCGGGGGCACCGGGAGAGGGTCGGGGGCACCGGGAGGAGTTCAGGGGGCACCGGGAGGGTTCAGGGGCACTGGGAGGGGTTGGGGGCACCGGGAGAGGGTCTGGGGGCATCGGGGGGGCTGGGGGCGCTGGGAGGGCCAGGGGGCACTGGGAGGGGTCTGGGGGGCATGGGATGGGGGTCTGAGGGCACCAGAAGGGGGTCCAGAGGGCACTATGGGGGGGGCCCGGGGGGCACTGGAAGGGGATTTGGGGGGCACTAGGAGGGACTTGGGGGGCACCAGAATGGATTTAGGGGTCCTGGTGGGGGGGCAGTGGAGGGGTGGTGCCAATGTCCCTGTGCCCCCTGCAGGCTATGGCCGAGGGCCTCCTGATGCCAGTGGTGAAGGCTGAGGGGGGGGAGGACTACGAGGGGGCCACAGTGATCGAACCCCTCAAGGGGTCAGTGACCCCCCCCTGACCCCCCCAGACCTCTCTGACCCCCCCCCAAACCCTTTGACCACCCCAGACCCCCCTGGCCCCCCCCGACCCCTCTGACACCCCCAGAACTCTCTAACCCCTCTGAACCCTTTGACTGCCCCAGACCTCCTTGACCCCCCCCAGACCCACCCCCTTCACCCCCTGAACCCCCAGACCCCCTCTGACACCCCCAGGACCCCTCCCTCCCAGACCCTCCCAGACCCCTTTGACTCTCCCCCAGGACCCTTTCAGGACCCCCCCCTTAGAGCCCCTTCTGATCCCCCAATTTCCCCTCTTCCCCCATTCTCCTCCCCCTTTTTCACTCCCTACGGCCCCCCTGCCCCCCTTTTGCCCCCCCAGGTACTACGAGGTGCCCATCGTGACCCTGGACTTCTCCTCCCTGTACCCTTCCATCATGATCGCTCACAACCTCTGCTACACCACCCTGCTGCCACCGGGGGCGCCACAGCGCCTCGGGTCCTGCCCCGGCAGGCACTGGGGGGGACTGGGAGGGAACTGGGAGAGGATTGGAAAGGGGCTGGGAGGGGACTGGGGGGGACTAGGAAGGACTGGGAGGGGATTGGGAGGAACTGGGAGGGGACTGGGAAGGGGCTGGGGGGGACTGGGAAGGACTGGGGGAACAGAGGGGCTGGGAGAGGATTGGGAGGGACTGGGAGAGGATTGGGAAGGGGCTTAGGGAGGGACTGGGGGGGCTGGGAGGTACTGGGAAGGGGCTGGGAGGGACTGGGAGGGGACTGGAACGGGGCTGGGAGGGGATTGAGAGGGTACTGGGGGAGGCACTGGGGGGGGCACTGGTTGTGACTGTCTGTGGCTGCTGCCCCCAGGCTGGGCCCCGGGGACTTCATCCGGACCCCCACAGGGCAGCACTTTGTGACCCCCAAGCTGCGCAAGGGGCTCCTGCCCCGCGTCCTGGAGGGGCTGCTGGCTGCCAGGCACCGGTGCGGGGCACGGGGGGCACGGGCAGGGCATGGGGAGGGCACGGGGAGGGCACTGGAGGCAATGGGAGGGACTGGAGGCAATGGGAGGGCACAGGGAGGGCACTGGAGGCACAGGGAGGGCACTGGGAGGGCAGAGGAGGCACTGGGAGGGCACAGGAGGCACGGGGAGGGCACTGGAGGCAATGGGAGGGCACTGGGAGGGCAGAGGAGGCACTGGGAGGGCACTGGAGGCACTGGGAGGGCACAGGGAAGGCACTGGAGGCAATGGGAGGGCACTGAGAGGGCAGAGGAGGCACTGGGAGGGCACTGTGTCTCTATGGGTCCCTGCGGGTGCCAGGGGTCCCTGCGGCTCCTGCGGGCGCCGGGGGCTGAGCCGTGGGGGCGCCGCGGGCAGGGTGAAGCAGCAGCTGGCGGAGGAGCGGGACGAGGCCAGGCGCAAGGTGCTGGACGGCCGGCAGAGGGCGCTGAAGCTCAGCGCCAACTCCGTGTACGGCTTCACAGGGGCGCAGGCCGGGAAGCTGCCCTGCCTCGAGATCTCCCAGGTGAGGCCTCCGCAGCGCCCCCAGCGGCGCGGGGCGGACGCACGGGGCCCCTGAGAGAGACTTGGGGCCCCACAGAGAGCCAGAGAGACCTACAGGCACCCATAGAGAGCCACAGAGACCTATAGAGAGCCACAGAGACCTATAGGGACCCATAGAGAGCCACAGAGACCTATAGAGAGCCAGAGAGCCACAGAGACCTATAGAGAGGGACCATAGGGCCCCAGAGAGGGCCACAGAGACCTATAGGAGCCATAGAGGACACCATAGGGACCCTTAGAGTGACCTTAGAGGGCATAGGGACCCAGGGCCCCTTAGAGTGCCTTAGGGCCCCACAGAGAGACAGATCTATAGGGACCCATAGAGAGCCACAGAGACCTATAGGGACCCATAGAGAGCCATGGGACCTATAGAGAGACATAGGGACCCATAGGGACACACAGGGCCCCTTAGAGAGCATTAGGGCCCCACAGAGAGACAGAGTGACCTATAGGGACCCATAGAGAGCCATGGGCCCCATAGAGACCAGTAGGGACCTACAGAGAGACACAGGGACCCATAGGGACATATAGGGCCCCTTAGAGAGCCATAGAGCCCCATAGACACCTATAGGGACCCATAGAGAGACATAGGCCCCATAGAGACCTATAGAGAGCCATAAGGCCCCATATGGACCTATAGAGACCTATAGAGAGCCATAGCGACCCATAGAGAGCCACTGAAACTTATAGGGTGCCATAGGGACCCACAGAGAGCCATAGGGACCCACAGAGGTCTATAGGGACCCATAGAGAGCCACAGAGACCTAAGGGGCCCCATAGAGGCCCATGGCTGCCCCCTAGCGGCACAGGGAAGGACAGACAGACGCACAGGGACCTACAGAGACCTGCAGGGATCCACAGAGACCCATAGGGGCCTATAGGGACACACAGGGACCCGTAGAGACCCACAGCTGCCCCAGAGATGCCCCTCAGCACCCCACAGCCCCTTCCTGCCCCACAGCACCCCTTATCTGTCCTGTAGCACCCTATAGGTGCCCCATAGCTGCCCCACAGCCCCTTCCTGCCCCCCAGCTGCCCCCATAGCCCCCCATAGCTGCCCTGCAGCCCCCCCAGCTGCCCCCCAGCTGCCCCCTGCCCCCCCAGAGCGTGACTGGCTTCGGGAGGCAGATGATTGAGCAAACCAAGCAGCTGGTGGAGAGCAAATTCTGCCTGGCCCAGGGCTACCCTGCTGATGCCAAGGTGAGGCTCCTGGCAGGGGGGTCCCTAGGGGGTCCTGGAGGGCTGGGGGGGGGGTCCCCAAAGGGGGGGTTCTGGGGTTGTTGGGGGGGGTGGGGCTGGAGGTCCACAAGGAGGGAAACGGAGCCTGGGTGAGGGATTTGGGGGCAGACCTTGGGGGTCCTAAGGGATATCTAGGGGTCCCCAGGGGGGATTTGGGGTCCCTAAGGGGGTCCTGAGGGTCTGGGGGGGGTGTCCTCAAGGTGGGGTCCGGGGGGTGGGGGTTGGGGCGTCGCAAACGGTGGCTGGGTGGGCGCGGGGCTGACTTTGGGGGGGGTCACCCGGGGGGGGTGTTGGGGTTCCTGGGGGGGTCCCTGAGCCCCCCGTGGCCCCTCCCCAGGTGGTCTATGGGGACACTGACTCCGTGATGTGCCGCCTGGGGGTGGCCTCGGTGGCAGCAGCGGCAGAGCTGGGCCGGGAGGCGGCGGCCTGGGTCTCGGAGCACTTCCCCTCCCCCATCCGCCTGGAGTTCGAGAAGGTGGCAGCGGGGGGGGCGCGGGGGGCACCGGGGAGGTGCGGGGGGGAGGTCCCTCTGGTGCCTGGGGGGGTCCTTTGGGCACCAAATGGGGTCCCAGTGGTGCCTGGGGGCACCAAATGGGGTCTCAGTGGTGTCTGGGGGCACCTGGCGGGGTCTCAGTGGTGCCTGGGGGGGTCGTGGTGGCACCAAATGGGGTCCCAGTGGTGCCTGGGGGCATCCTGGGGGTACCAAATGGGGTCCCAGTGGCAGCTGGGGGGGTCCTGGGGGCACTTGGGGGGGTCTCAGTGGTGCCTGGGGGGTCGTGGTGGCACCAGATGGGGTCCCAGTGGTGTCTGAGGGCATCCTGGGGGCACCAAATGGGGTCCCAGTGATGCCTGGGGGGGTCGTGGTGGCACCAAATGGGTTCCCAGTGGTGCCTGGGGGGGTCCTGGGGGCACCAAATGGGGTCCCAGTGATGCCTGGGGGGGTCCCTTGGGCACCAAATGGGGTCCCAGTGGTGCCTGGGGGTCGTGGTGGTACCAAATGGGGTCCCAGTGGTGCCTGGGGGGGTCCCTTGGGCACCAAATGGGGTTCTGGTGGCGCCTGGGGGGTCGTGGTGGCACCAAATGGGGTCCCAATGGTGCCTGGGGGGGTCCCTTGGGCACCAAATGGGGTTCTGGTGGCACCAAATGGGGTCCCAGTGGTGCCTGGGGGAGTCCTGGGGGCACTAAATGGAGGCCCAGTGGCGCCTGGGGGCATCCTGGTGGTGCCTGAGAGGGGTCGTGGTGGCACCAGGGGGGGTCCCAGTGGCACCTGGGGGGGGGGTGTCCCCCCCTCACTGTCCCCAGGTCCCCCGGAGCCCTCAGGTGCCTCCAGGGCCCCTCCCCCACCCCCCTGCAGCTGGCCCCCCCTGCCCCAGCCCTGGGCGGTGACCCCGGGGGTCCCCAACCGTGCCCCCCCCAGGTGTACAGCCCCTACCTGCTGATCTCCAAGAAGCGCTACGCAGGGCTCTGCTTCGCGGGGGGGGCACAGCCCCAGCTCGACTGCAAGGGGCTGGAGGCTGTGCGCAGGGACAACTGCCCCCTGGCGGCCAACCTCGTCACTGCCTGCCTCAGGAGGGTCCTGCTCCACAGGTGCCACCGCCGCAGGCAGCTGGGGACGCCCTGGGGACACCCTGGGGGCACGGGGAGGGAGCTGGGGACACGGGGAGGGAGCTGGGGACACCTTGGGACACATTGGGGGAAGGGAGAGGGAGTTGGGGACACCCTGGGGACACATTGGGGGAAGGGAGAGGGAGTTGGGGACACCCTGGGGACACATTGGGGGAAGGGGAGGGAGTTGGGGACACAGGGAGGGAGCTGGGGACATCCTGGGGACACATTGGGGGAAGGGAGAGGGAGTTGGGGACACCCTGGGGACACATTGGGGGAAGGGGGAGGGAGTTGGGGACACAGGGAGGGAGCTGGGGACACCTTGGGGACACTTTGGGGACTGGGGGAGGGAGCTGGGGACGCCTTGGGGACACTTTGGGGGCTGGGGGAGGGAGCTGGGGACACCCTGGGATCACTTTGGGGGCATAGGGAGGGCCTGGGGAGGGAGCTGAGGACACCCTGGGAGCCTGGGGAGGGAGCTGGGGATGTGGAGTCTCCTGGGCTCCCCTTGGGGCCATGGGGAGCCCCCGAGGTGCCCCAGGGCGAGCCGGGGGTCCCCAGCCCCAAGCCCCTGACACACACCCCCCCCCTCCCCCGTGGCAGGGACCCGCAGGGGGCCGTGGCCCACGCCCAGGAGGTGATCTCCGACCTGCTCTGCAACCGCATCGACATCTCCCAGCTAATCATCACCAAGGAGCTCACCAGGGCTGCCAGCGCCTATGCTGCCCCCCAGGCCCACGTCAAGCTGGCAGAGAGGTGAGGGGGACCCCCCCCGGGCCCCCCAGAATAACGGGGACACCCCACCCCCCCCTCCCCGGGGAGGAGCCCCGAAGGGGGAACTTGAGGAGGGAGCTGCGGCCAGGGAGGCTGAAAGGGAGAGGTTCAGCTGGGGACCTGAGAGGGGGGATCCCCCAAAGGGCACCCCCCAGACGGGGACCCCAACAGTGGGGGATTAAAAAGGGGACCCCAAAACTGGGCCCCTTAGAATAGGGACCTTAAAAGGGGGACCCCAAAAGGGGGACCCTAGAATAGGGACCCCAAAAGGGGGACTCCAAAGCTGGGACCTCCAGTTGGGGACCCTTAACGAGGAGACCTCAGAGTGGGGACTTGAAAAGGGGAGACCTGAAAGTGGGGACCCCAAAAGTGGGACCCTAGAAGAGGGACCTTAAAAGGGGACCTCAAAAGTTGGGCCCTGGAATAGGGACCTTAAAATGGGGACCTCAAAAGTGGGACCCCAAAACTGGGCCCCTAGAATGGGGACCTTAAAAGGGAGACCCCGAAAGTGGGCCCCTAAAGAGGGACCTTAAAAGGGGGACCCCGAAGCTGGGACCTCCAACTGGGGACCCTTGAAAGAGGAGACCTCAGAGTGGGGACTTGAAAAGGGGGGACCTGAAAGTGGGGACCCCAAAAGTGGTGCCCTAAGATAGGGACTTTAAAAGGGGACCCCAAAAGTGGTGGCTTAAAAGGGGACCCCAAAACTGGAACCCCAAAAGTGGGACCCTAGAAGAGGGACCTTAAAAGGGGACCTCAAAAGTGGTGGCTTAAAAGGGGGACCCCAAAACTGGGACCCCAAAAGTGGGACCCTAGAAGAGGGACCTTAAAAGGGGACCCCAAAAGTGGGTCCCTGGAATAGGGACCTTAAAAGGGGGACCTCAAAAGTGGGGGCTTAAAAGGGGGACCCCCAAAAGCTGGGACCCCAAAAGTGGGACCCTAGAAGAGGGACCTTAAAATGGGACTCCAAAAGTGGTGGCTTAAAAGGGGGGTCCTGGAATAGAATAGTGACCTTAAAAGGGGGACCCCAAAAGTGGGGCCCCAAAAGTGGGACCCTAGAAGAGAGACCTTAAAATGGGACCTCAAAAGTGGGGCCCTGGAAAGGGTAAAATGGGACCCAAAAGAGGGACCTTAAAAGTGGGACCCCAAAACGAGGACCTCAAATTGGAGACTTTAAATGGGGGACCCCAAAAGTGGGGCCCTAGAATGGGGACCCCAAAAGGGGGACCCCAAAATGGGGACCCCTAAATAGGGACCTTAAAAGGGGGACCCCAAAAGGAGGACCCCAAAACGGGGGCCCCCAAACTGGGGACCTTAAAAGGGGGACCCCAAACCCCGAGCCCCCCAGCTGGAGACCCCAAAGTGGGGAGCCTAGAAGAGGGACCTGAAAGGGGGGACCCCCAAAGTTGGGCCCTCCATATTGAGAAGAGCCCCCCACCCACCCCCAACCAGCGGTCGCCATACTGGTGGGGGGGTCCCCCCTCCCCGACCCCCAAGACCTAACCGGGGGTCCCCTCCCTGCCCACCCCCTCCAGGATGCGGCAGAGGGACCCTGGCTCCGCCCCTGCCCTGGGGGACAGAGTTCCCTACGTGATCGTCAGCGGCGCCAAGGGGGCTGCAGCCTACGAGAGATCCGAGGTGGGGGCACCCCCGAACCCGGGGGAGGCACCCCCAAACGCGGGGGGGCACCGCCAGGCTCGGGGGGAACCCCAGGAGGGGGCTGGGGATACCTCGGGGCGCAAAGGAGGCAGCAGGAGGGGGAAGGAGGACAGGAAGGGACCCTGGGGAGGGCCTTGGGGGGTATTTGGGGCTGGGGGCACCCCCAAAACCTAGGGGGGGACCCAATACTGCCGGGGGGATCCCCAAGAGTCAGGGGGACCCCATGGGGATCCTTTGGGGGGCTGCAAAGGAGGCAGCGGGAGGGGGAAGGCGGACAGGAGGGGACCCTGTGGAGGGGACCCTGGGGAGCGCCTTGGGGGGTATTTGGGGCTGGGGGCACCCCCAAAACCTAGGGGGGGACCCAATACTGCCGGGGGAGTACCCCCAAACTCGGGGGGCCACCCCAAGAGCCAGGGGGACCCCAGGAGGGGGTTGGGGATCCTTTGGGGGGGTGCAAAGGAGGCAGCTGGAGGGGGAAGTAGGACAGGAGGGGGAGGGGGGGAGGGACTTGGGGGCTGGAGGGTGTCAGGAGGGGGCTGGGGGTACCAGGGGAGTTTTGGGGGTGCCAGAGGGGGTCGGGGGGGGGGGCTGTGTCTTCAGTTCCCCTCAGGACCCCCACCGCCAAGCCCCTTCCTCATGGTCCCTACTCGGAGCCGTGGGGCAGCGCGGGGCCCGGGGTGGGGGGTTGGGGGTGACTTTGGGGGAGCAGGGAGATTGGGGGAGTCTGGGGGGGGTCCCCAAATCACCTCCCCCGCCCCCAGGACCCCATCTACGCCCTGGAGCACAACCTGCCCATCGACACCCAGTACTACCTGGAGCAGCAGCTGGCCAAGCCCCTGCTGCGCATCTTCGAGCCCATCCTGGGGGAGGGCAGGGCGGAGAGCATCCTGCTCAGTGAGCCCCCAGCGCCCCCAACCCCCTCAGCGCCCCCACAGCCCCCAGCGCCTCCCAGCCCCACAGCCCCCCAACCTCCCCAGCGCCCCCAGCGCCCCCCAGCGCCCCAACCCCCCCAGCACCCCACAGCACCCCCAACCCCCTCCCCCGCTGCGCATCTTCGAGCCCATCCTGGGGGAGAGCAGGGCGGAGAGCATCCTGCTCAGTGAGCCCCCCCGGCGCCCCCCCAGCGCCCCCAACCCCCCCTCAGCGCCCCCACAGCCCCCCCAGCGCCTCCCCAGCCCCACAGCCCCCAACCTCCCCAGCGCCCCCCAGCGCTCCCCAGCGCTCCCAACCCCCGCAGCACCCCAGCACCCCAACCCCCTGGCACCCCCAAATCCCCCCAGAACCCCCCAGGGACCTGCAAGATCCACCTGGAGCCACCCCTGGCATCCCAGAATCCCAACCCCCGGGCACCCCAACCCCCTGGGCATCCCCAACCTCCCCCGGGCATCCTCAATCCCCCTGGGAACCCCCAACCTCCCCTGGGCACCCCAACCTCCCCCTGGGCACCCGAACCCTCCCCGGGCCCCCCCAAGCTCCCCCCCTGGGCACCCCCAACCCCCTCTGGGCACCCCCAACCTCCTCCCCGGGCACCCCCAACCTCCCCCGGGCACCCCCAAACCCCCCCCAGGCCCCCCTCCATCCTCCTCCCCCCAGCTCAGGCTGGAGTGGGGGGGGGGCAGGGCAGGGATTTGGGAGTTGGGGAACGCTGGGGGGGTGGCAGGGGGAGGTGGGGGCCCCCCCTGAGCCCCGTGTCGGGGTGCAGGGGGGGAGCACACCCGCTGCAAGACTCTGCTGACTGCCCAGCTCGGGGGGGGGCTCTTCGCCTTCGCCACCAAGCGCAGCTCCTGCCTGGGCTGCAGGGCACTGCTCCCACACCAGGGTCAGCTGGGGGCTGGGGGCTGGGAGAGGGACTGAGGGGGAGGGAGAGGGATTGGGAGGGGAGGGAGGGGGACTGGGGGAGGGAGGGGGATTGGGAGGGGAGGGAGAGGGATTGGGAGGGGAGGGAGGGGACTGGGGGAGGGAGAGGGATTGGGAGGGGAGGGAGGGGGATTGGGAGGGGAGGGAGAGGGATTGGGAGGGAGGGAGGGGGACTGGGGGAGGGAGAGGGATTGGGAGGGGAGGGAGAGGGATTGGGAGGGAGGGAGGGGGATTGGGGGAGGGAGAGAGACTGGGGGAGGGAGAGGGATTGGGAGGGGAGGGAGGGGACTGGGGGAGGGAGGGGGATTGGGAGGGGAGGGAGAGGGATTGGGAGGGAGGGGGATTGGGGGAGGGAGAGAGACTGGGGGAGGGAGAGGGATTGGGAGGAGAGGGAGAGGGACTGGGGGGGGAGGGAGAGGGACTGGGAGGGACCTGGGAGCTCTGGGAGAGCCTGGGGGTGATGTGGGGACCCTCCCCCCGCCTGCCCCCCCCTCAATTGTTGCCCCTCTCCCCTCCCCCCGCCTGCCCCCCCCCTCAATTGTTGCCCCTCTCCCCTCCCCCCAGGAGCTGTCTGTGACTTCTGCAAGGAGAAGGAGTCAGAGATCTACCAGAGAGAGGTTACCTGGGGGGGGCACTGGGCGGCACTGGGGGGGACGGGGGGGCACTGGGGGGGCACTGGGCGGCACTGGGGGGGCACTGGGGGGGCCTGGTCCATGCTGGTCCTTCCTGGCCTGAGTTGGAGCTGTGTGAGGCTGGACTGCTGTGGGCCCAGGCTGGCCCTGATTGGTGCCTGTGGGTCGGGGGGGTCAGGGCCGGTCTGGGGGCTCAGGGCCGGTCAGGGCTGGTCTGGGGGTCAGGGCCGGTCTGGGGGGTCAGGGGGTCAGGGCTGGTCTGGGGGTCGGGGCCGGTCTGGGGGTCAGGGGGTCAGGGCTGGTCTGGGGGGTCGGGGCCGGTCTGGGGGGGTCAGGGGGGGTCAGCAGAGGTCTCTGCCGGCGCAGGTCTCCTCCCTGGCAGCCCTGGAGCTGCGATTCTCTCGGCTCTGGTCCCAGTGCCAGCGGTGCCAGGGGGCACTGCTGCAGGATGTGCTCTGCTCCAGGTAGCACAGCGCCCCCCACAGGCCCCCCACAGATCCCTGAGACCCCCCCCAGCACCCCACAGACCCCTCAGCCCCCCACAGCCCCACAAAGATCACTGAGACCCCCAGAGACCCCACAGGCCCCCAGCCCCTCCCAGCCCCTCCCAGCCCTGTCCCCTCTGCCCCCAGCCCCTCCCAGCCCTGTCCCCTCTGCCCCCAGCCCCCTCCCAGCCCCTCCCAGCCCTGTCCCCTCTGCCCCCAGCCCCTCCCAGCCCCTCCCAGCCCTGTCCCCTCTGCCCCCAGCCCCTCCCAGCCCCTCCCAGCCCTGTCCCCTCTGCCCCCAGACCCTCCCAGCCCCTCCCAGCCCTGTCCCCTCTGCCCCCAGACCCTCCCAGCCCCTCCCAGCCCCTCCCAGCCCTGTCCCCTCTGCCCCCAGCCCCTCCCAGCCCCTCCCAGCCCTGTCCCCTCTGCCCCCAGACCCTCCCAGCCCCTCCCAGCCCTGTCCCCTCTGCCCCCAGACCCTCCCAGCCCCTCCCAGCCCCTCCCAGCCCTGTCCCCTCTGCCCCCAGCCCCTTCCAGCCCCTCCCAACCCTGTCCCCTCTGCCCCCAGCCCCTCCCAGCCCCTCCCAGCCCTGTCCCTCTGCCCCCAGACCCTTCCAGCCCCTCCCAGCCCTGTCCCCTCTCCAGCCCCTCCCAGCCCTGTCCCCTCTGCCCCCAGACCCTCCCAGCCCTGTCCCCTCTGCCCCCAGCCCCTTCCAGCCCCTCCCAACCCTGTCCCCTCTGCCCCCAGCCCCCTCCCAGCCCCTCCCAGCCCTGTCCCCTCTGCCCCCAGACCCTTCCAGCCCCTCCCAGCCCTGTCCCCTCTGCCCCCAGCCGGGACTGTCCGATCTTCTACCTGCGGCAGAAGGTGCAGAAGGAGTTGGACGCCCAGGGGGCGGTTGTGGCTCGCTTTGGGCCCCCCTCCTGGTGACCCCTAGGACCTTCCAGGACCACCCAGGATGTCCTCCCCCTGGGGACCCCCTCCCCTTCCCCCCCCCGCCGGACCCGGGGAGCTTTTGTATGAATAAAGTGGAGAGTTTTGGAGACTTTGTGGCTGGATGGGGGGCTGGGGGGGGCGCTGGGAGGGGAGTGAGAGGCACTGGGGAGGGACTGGGGAGGGACTGGGAGGCACTGGGGAGTGACTGGGAGGCACTGGGGAGGCATTGAGAGGCACTGGGAGGCACTGGGGAGCGACTGGGAGGGACTGGGAGGCACTGGGGAGGCACTGGGGAGGGACTGGGAGGCACTGGGGAGGGACTGGGAGGCATTGAGAGGCACTGGGAGGCACTGGAGAGCGACTGGGAGGCACTGGGGAGGCACTGGGAGGGACTGGGAGGCATTGAGAGGCACTGGGAGGCACTGGAGAGCGACTGGGAGGCACTGGGGAGGCACTGGGAGGGACTGGGAGGCATTGAGAGGCACTGGGAGGCACTGGAGAGCGACTGGGAGGCACTGGGGAGGCACTGGGAGGACTGGGAGGGAGAGGCACTGGGAGGCACTGGGGAGGGACTGGGAGGGAGAGGCACTGGGAGGCACTGACTGGGAGGCACTGGGGAGGCACTGGGGAGTGACTGGGAGGGACTGGGAGGCACTGGGGAGGCACTGGGGAGTGACTGGGAGGGACTGGGAGGCACTGGGAGGGACTGGGAGGCACTGGGGAGGGCCTGGGAGGGCCTGGGAGGCACTGGGGAGGCACTGGGAGGCACGGGAGGGACTGGGAGGCACTGGGGAGTGACTGGGAGGGACTGGGAGGCACTGGGGAGTGACTGGGAGGGACTGGGAGGCACTGGGGAGGCACTGGGGAGGACTGGGAGGCACTGGGGAGCGACTGGGAGGCACTGGGGAGGCACTGGGAGGCACTGGGGAGGACTGGGAGACTCCCCCGGGAGCTGTCGGCGGAGCGGGACCGGCGCCGGCCGAACCCCTCCCTGCCGCCAGGCGGCGCTTGTCCCCCGCCTCCCTCCCCTGTCCCTTTTGATTGACGCTGCCCCGTCCAATCACGACGCGCCGCTCCCGCCCCTCGCTGAGGCGGCGCCCAATGGGCAGCGAGCGGCGGCGAGCGGCGGCGGCGGCCAGTGGGGAGCGGCGCTGGGGAGCGGCGGCCAATGGGGAGGCGCGGAGGGGAGGTGGAGAGGGGGCCCGGCGCCCGCCCCTCCCATAAAAGGAAGGGGAGGAGGGGCGCACGCCGCTCCTCGCGCGCACAAGATGGCGGAGGCGGCGAACTGCATCATGGAGGTGAGCGGCGCCGGGGGAGGCAGGCCGAAGGGGGCCCGAAGGGGCAGGAGTGGCGCCGGGGGCGTCCTGCTGGGTCGGGGAGACTAAACTGGGTCCGGGGGAGAGAGTGAGGCTGGGGGAGGCAGGATTGGGTCTGGGGGCAGTTCAGTAGGGTCTGGGGGTGAGAGCGAGGCCTGAGAGGGACGGAAGGAGGGCTGGGGGAGGCAGAATTGGGCCTGGGGGATAAAAGGAAGTCTGGGGGCAGTAGAATTGGGTCTGGGGGCCGAGAGTAAGGTCTGGGGGGAGTCTAATTGGGTCTGGGGGTGGCTAAATTGGGTCTGGGGGTGAGAGCGAGGCCTGAGAGGGACGGAACGAGGGCTGGGGAGGCAGGATTGGGTCTGGGGGCTGAGAGTGAGGTCTGAGAAGGATGAAGTGAGGTCTGGGGGGAGTCTAATTGGGTCTGGGGGGGATAAAATAGGGTCTGGGGGTGAGAGAGTGGCCTGAGAGGGACGGAGCGAGCGCTGGGTGAGGCAGAATTGGGTCTGGGGGAGATAAAAGGAGGTCTGGGGGAAGTAGAATTGGGTCTGGGGGCTGAGAAGTGAGGTCTGGGGCAGATAAAATGAGGTCTGAGGGGAGTTCAGTTGGGTCTGGGGGTGAGAGCGAGGCCTGAGAGGGATGGAACGAGGGCTGGGGGAGGCAGGATTGGGTCTGGGGGGGAATAAAAGGAGGCCTGGAGGGAAGTAGAATTGGGTCTGGGGGCCGAGAGTGAGGTCTGGGGCAGCTCAGATGAGGTCTGTGGGGAGTTCAATAGGGTCTGGGGGCTGAGAGTGGGGCCTGAGAGGAGGAAAATGAGTCCTGGGGGAGGCAGAATTGGGTCTGGGGGCTGAGAGTGAGGTCTGAGAAGGATGAAATGAGGCTTAGGGGGGAGTTCAATTGGGTCTGGGGGAGATAAAAGGAGGCCTGGGGGGAGTTAAATAGGGGCTGGGGGGGGTGGGGCCTGAGGGGCCTGAGTCCTGGGGAGGCAGAATTGGGTCTGGGGCTGAGAGGGGTCTGAGAAGGATGATGAGTCTGGGGGAGTTCAATTGGGTCTGGGGAGATAAAAGGAGGCCTGGGGGAGAGGGGCTGGGGGCTGAGAGTGGGGCCTAAGGGAGGCAGAATTGGGTCTGGGGGCTCAGAGAGAGGGCTGGGGCAGCTCAGATGAGGTCTGGGGGCTGAGAGTGAGGTCTGAGAAGGATTAAATGAGGCCTGAGGGAGGGGGAATTGGGTCTGGGGGCTGAGTGTGAGGTCTGAGGATGAATTCCCCTGGTGGGGGAGTTCGATTGGGTCGGGGGATAAAGTAGGGCCTGGGGTGGTGGTGTGGTGAAGTGAGCCCTGGAGAGAGTGGAATTGGGTCTGGGAGAGTGGAATTGGGTCTGGGGAGGCGGAATTTGGTCTGGGGGCTGCTCTGGGGCAGCTAAAAGGGGGCCCGGGGGGGGTGGGGGGAGCGCAATTGGGTCTGGGGGAGGAGGAATAGGGTCGGGGGGCGTCCTGGGAGGAGCCTGAGCGCCGCTGGGGCCTCGCAGGGGGCTGGAACTGAGGCTGGGGGAGAGGCTCCGAGAGCCTCAATTGGGGCTGGGGACGTCCGGGAGAGGCTCTTGGGGGGGCTGGGAAGCGCCGGGGGGGGAGGGGGGGTCCCGAATTGGGGCTGGGGGAGGCTCCGAGAGGCCTCCATTGGGGCTGGGGGTTTCTGCCTCCCGCCCTGGCCCCGCCCCCACCACGCGGTCGCCGCCGCGCGGGAACAAAGGGGAGGGGGCGATAGGGGCGGGGCCTGTCGCGATGGGGGTTCCTGTCGGGACAGGGCTGGACACAGGAGCTGCCCCCCAATCCCCCTACCCAAATTGGGCTCCCTTCCCCCCCCCCCGGGACCCCCAACTTGGGGTCCTGAGACCCTTCCCCCCCCCCGAACTGGGGGCCTGAAGCTCAGAGCCCCTCCCCCGAATCCAGTCCTAGGCAGCCCCTCCCCCCGCCCCTCAAGTTCCAACCTCTACCCCCACCCCGGGGAGGTTTTGGGGTGCCCCCCACCCGGGGTGCCCCCCCTCGAGTTCTGGGCTGCCCCCTCTCCATTTTCATCCTGCCCCTCCCCCTTGAGGCTCTCTCCCGGGCGTCCCCCTCCCCCCCTTTTAGGGGTGTGTCCCCCCTTTTAGGGGTCCCCCTCCCCCTTTTCACCCTCTCCCCCTGACATTTTGGAGTCCCCACTCACAGGCTGCCCCTACCCCCTTTTTCGGTGTCCCCCTCCCCCTTTTCAACCTCCCGTTTTGGGGTCCCCCTCCCCCTTCTTGGGGTCTCCTTCCCCATTTTCAACCTCTCTCTCTCCCCCTTTTTGGGGGCCCCCTCCCTGTTTTCACCCCCTCCTCCTATGACTTTTGGGGGTCCCCCTCCCCATTTTCAACCTCTCCCCTCCCCCCCTTTTGGGGGTCCCCCACTGTCAGGCTGCCCCCTCCCCTCCCCCCTTTTTGGGGGTTCCCCTTGGCCCCCGGGGCTGCCTTTTGCCCTCCCCCCCCAGGGGCTGCCTCCTTTCAACCTCTCTCTCTCTCCTTCCCCCCCCGCCCCAGGGCTGCCCCCTCCTTACTTTTTGGGGCTCCCCTCCCCCTTTTTGCCCCCCCCCCCACCGTGGAGGTCCCCGTTTCGGGGGGCGCCCCCCCTTTTTTGGGGGGGGCTGATGGCTTCTCCCTTGCTCTCTCCTAGAGCTTTGCAGCCTCCCTGGCTGTCAGGATGAGCCTGCAGACGCCGCTCCGAGATGTAACTATCCCCTGCCCCCCTCTCCCCCAGGACCACCCCAAGACCCCCAGCACCCCCCTCAGGCCTCCCCAAAACTCTCCCTCAGCGGCCCCCCCGGCCCCCCCTCTCAATTCAGCCCTGTGCTCAGCCCCCAGCCCCAGGATAGCTCACAGCGGCGGCAGCGCAGTGGGGTCGGGGTGGGGGGGGGAGAGGGCAGGGAAGGGGCTGAGAGCTCTTTCAGGGGGGTGGGAGGTCCCAGCGAGGGTTTTTTTGGGGAGCCCCCTCCCCCAATTTGTGGGGGGCCCCCCCCTCCCCTCCCAATGTAGGTCTCCTGCCCCCCCGGGGAGAGCAGCAGCAAACCCTCGGCCGAGGAGATGACCTCCAAGGATTACTACTTCGACTCCTACGCTCACTTTGGCATCCATGAGGTACTGGGGACCCCCTCCCTGCCCCCCCAAAATCCCCCCCGGGACCCCCCCACGACTGAGGGCTTGGGGGGGGGGGGGGCCGGGGGCTTGGACCTCTGCCCTGCTCTGCTGCACAGCTCCGAGGGGAGGAGCTGGGCCCTGGGGGAGGCTCTTGGGGGTCTCCCCCTCCCCCCTGCCCCCTCCCCCCCAAAAGTCTCCTTCAGGACCCCCCCAACCCCCCAAGTTTGGGAGTCCTCCCCCAAGTTTTGGGCCCCCTCTCTCCCCTAAGTTTTTGTGGCCCCCCCCAACGAGGAGGTGGTTTGGGGAGGGGGCTGGGGGGGTTCTGGGGGGGCCCCTCAGGCCTCTTGGAGAAGGATTTGGGGGTTCAGAGTATGTTGAGGGGGGGTTATGGGCTTTGGGACCGCCTTCACCCCACCCCCCCCAAATCCTCTGCCCCCTCCCCCAGGAGGTGCTGAGGGCTTGGGGGAGGGGGCAGGGGGGAGATTGGGAGGGGAGGTCTCCAGGATTTGGGGGGGGACACCTGAACCCCCTTTTGGTGCCCCCCAGGGAGGTGCTGAAGAACGGAGAGAGAAGTCTGGGGGGGGCAGGAGAGGGTTGGGGGCAGCTCAGGGAGGCTTAGGAAGGTCTTGGGTGGGTCCTGGGTGGGGATTTGGGGATCCTGGGGGGGGGATTTGGGGGTTCAGCCCCCCCTGAAGCTCCTCTTTTGCCCTTGAGGGGATGCTGAAGGCCAAGGGGGAGCAGTTTGGGGGGGCAGGGGAGAATTGGGGGCAGCTCAGGGTAATTTGGAGAGCTCTTAAGGAGCTTGGGAGCAGCTCTGGGGGAGGCTCAGGAGGGTCCTGGGTGGGCCCTGGGGGAGGGATTTGGGGGTTCAGCCCTTCCTGAACCTCCTTTTTTGCCCCTGAGGAGATGCTGAAGGCCAAGGAGGAGAAGTTTGGGGGTGCAGGAGGGGGTTGGGGGCAGCTCAGGGAGGCTCAGAGAGCTCTTGGGGAGGTTGGGAGCAGCTCTGGGGGAGGCTCAGGAGGGTCCTGGGTAGGGATTTGGGAGTTCAGCCCCCCCTAAAGCTCCTCTTTTGCCTTTGAGGGGATGCTGAAGGGCAAGGGGGAGCAGTCTGGGGGTGCAGGAGGGGGTCTGGGGTGGCTCTGGGTAGCTTAGAGAGGCTCAGGAGGGCCCTGGGGGAGGGATTTGTGGCTCCTGGGGGGGGATTTGGGGGTTCTGCCCCCCCTGAAGCTCCTTTTGTGCCTCTGAGGAGATGCTGAGGGCCAAGGAGGAGCAGTCTGGGGGGGCAGGGGAGGGTCTGGGGCAGCCCTGGGAGGCTGGGAGAGCTCCTGGGGAGGTTGGGAGTAGCTCTGGGAGGCTCAGGAGGGTCCTGGGGGAGGGATTTGGGGGTCCTGGGGGGGGATTTGGGGGTTCAGCCCATCCTGAAGCTCTTCTTTTGCCCTTGAGGGATGCTGAAGGCCAAGGGGAGCAGTCTGGGGGTGCAGGAGAGGCTCTGGGGCAGCTCAGGGAGGCTCAGAGAGACTCAGGAGGGTCCTGGGGGGCGGGATTTGGGGGCAGGAGAGGCTCAGAGAGACTCAGGAGGGTTTTGGGGGATTTGGGGGCAGGAGAGGCTCTGGGGGGCAGGAGAGGCTCAGAGAGCCTCAAGAGGGTCCTGAGGGGGATTTGGGGCAGGGGAGGCTCGGGGGCAGGAGAGGCTCAGAGAGCCTCAGGAGGGTCCTGAGGGGGGGATTTGGGGACAGGGGAGGCTCAGAGAGCCTCGGGAGGGTCCTGAGGGGGGGATTTGGGGACAGGGGAGGCTCTGGGGGGGGGCAGGAGAGGCTCTGGGGCAGCTCAGGGAGGCTCAGAGAGCCGCTGGGGAGGTTGGGAGCGGCTCGGGGGGGGCCCTGGGTGTGTTGTGGGGGTTCGGGGCCCCCCCTGAGCCCCCCTGCTGTGCTCCCCCGCCCCGGCAGGAGATGCTGAAGGACGAGGTGAGGACCCTGACCTACAGGAACTCGATGTTCCACAACAGACACCTCTTCAAGGACAAGGTGGTGCTGGACGTGGGCAGCGGCACCGGCATCCTCTGCATGTTTGCCGCCAAGGCCGGCGCCAGGAGGGTCATCGGGGTGAGCTCCCGGGGGGGCGCCCGGGGGCAGGGGCTGGGGCAGCCCAGCAGGGGGCTGGGGAGTGGGGGGGGCTTGGGGAGGTTGGGAGAGCCCAGCAGGGGCTTGGGGTCTCTAGGGGGCTCAAGGAGGTCTTGAGGGGGCTAGGGGGTCCTGCAGGAGTGGGGAGGGGGCTTGGGGTCTCTGGGGGAGGTTAGGGGGCCTGAAGTGTTTAGGGGTTCCTGCAGGAGTGGGGAGGGGGCTTGGGGGAGTTTGGGAGGGGTTGGGGGGGCTGAAGAGTCTAGGGGGTTCCTGCAGGAGTTGGGCTTGGGGGAGGTTGGGAGGGCAGGGGCTTGGGGTCTCTAGGGGGCTCAGGAGGTCTTGAGGGGGCTAGGGGGTCCTGCAGGAGTGGGGAGGAGGAGGGTCTCTAGGGAGAGCTCAGGGGGGTTGGGGTCTCGGGGGTTAGGGAGGTCCTGAGGAGTCTAGGGGGTCCTGCAGGAGTGGGGAGGGGGCTTGGGGGCTCGGGGAGGGGCTCAAGGGGGAGGGGGTCCTCAAGGAGTTGGGAGGGGGCTTGGGGGAGGTTGGGAGAGAGCCAGCAGGGGCTTGGGCTCTCTAGGAGGGTCTTGAGGGGGGCTAGGGGGTCCTGCAGGAGTGGGGAGGGGGCTTGGTGGAGGTTGGGAGAGCCCAGGGGAGTTTGGGCTCTCTAGGAGGGTCTTGGGGGGGCTAGGGGGTCTCTGCAGGAGGGGAGGGGGCTTGGGGAGGTTGGGAGAGCCCAGCAGGAGTAGCGAGAGGGGAGGGGCTTAGGGTCTCTAGGAGGGGCTCAAGGGGGTCTTGATGGGGGTTAGGGGATCATCTGGGAGTGGGGAGGGGGCTTCGGGTCTCTGGGGAGAGCCTGGGAGGGACTTTGGGTCTCTAGGGGGGCTTAGGGGGCCTTGAGGTGGGGCTAGGGGGCCTGCAGGAGTGGGGAGGAGGTTTGGGGTCTCTAGGGAGAGCTCTGGAGGGGTTGGGGTCTCGGGGGAGGGTTAGGGAGGTCCTGAGGAGTCTAGGGGGTCCTGCAGGAGTGGGGAGGGGGCTCGGGGTCTCAGGGAGAGCCTGGGAGGGGGTTGGGGTCACTTAGGGGGTTTAGGGGGTCCTGAGGGGGCTAGGAGGGTCCTGCAGGAGTGGGGAGTGGGTTTGGGGTCTCTGAGAGGGGGTTTGGGGGTCCTAGGGGATCCTCAAGGACATGGGAGGGGTCTCTAGGGAGGGGCTTAGGGGTCCTGAGGGCATCTGGGGGGGTCCTGAAGGTTTTAGGGGGGGGAATGGAGCCTAAGGGGGTTTGGGGTCTCTGGGGGGGGCCTAGGCTAGTGCTGGAGGAGGGGCCCTGGGGGTAGGGTTTGGGGGGTCCTTGGGAGGGGTTCCCTGGGGGGGTGGGGAGCCTGGGGGTCCCGCGGGGGGGGGGCTGGGGGGCTGTGTGCCTGACCCAGCCCCCCCAGATCGAGTGCTCCAGCATCTCCGACTACGCCGTCAAGATCGTCAAGGCCAACAAGCTGGAGCATGGTGACTGAGCCTCTCCTGGGACCCCCCAGGGACCCCCCTGGGACCCCTGTGAACCCTGAGACCCCCGTGACCTCTGAGTCCCCCATCACCCCCTCTTCCCAGACCCCCAATTACTCCCTAACTAACCCCCCCAGATCCTCCTAATTGTCCCCCCAGCCCCCTCCCCCCTCTCTCTCCCCCCCCTGCTGATGGTGCTGCCCCCTGCTGGCAGTGGTGTCGATCATCAAGGGCAAGGTGGAGGAGGTGGAGCTGCCGGTGCCCAAGGTGGACATCATCGTCAGCGAGTGGATGGGCTACTGCCTCTTCTACGAGTCCATGCTCAACACTGTCATCTATGCCCGGGACAAGTGGCTGGTCAGGACCCCCCCAGCACCCCCCCCAGCCTCCCTGAGCCCCCCAGGCAGCCCCCAGCCCCCCCGACCCCTCCCAGAGCCACTCAGAGCCCCCCGACCCCTCCCAGAGCCACCCAGAGCCCACCCCCAAGCTGCCTCTGAGCAACCCCCAGCCCCCTGCAGCTCTTCTGCTTCCCCTTTCCCATACTGAAAGGGGCTCTGAGACCCCCTCAGACCCCCTGCCAGACCCTTCAGACCCTTCCCCGAATTTCCCAGCCCCCCCAGAGCCCCTCTGAACCCCCCCAGTGCCACTCAAAGCCCCTCTGACCCCCTCCCCCCACCCTGAAGCTGCCCCCGGGGAGGCCTCAGCCCCCTGCAGCTCCCCCAAACCTCTGCCCTGTGCCCTTCCAAGCCCCCAGATCCCCCCTCCCCTAAATCTTGGGGGTGCCCCCAATGTCCCCCTCCCCAGACCCCCTCCCCCCCCAGATCCCTTCCATCCCTCCTCGAGGTCTCTCCAGAGCCCTCTGGGACCCCTCCCCGCTCCCCCCAACCCTTTCCCCCTGTGCTTTGGGGACCCCCCCCAAGCCCCCAGAGCCCCTTCCCCAGATCTTGGGGTCTCCAGCCCCTCAAGCCCCCCCCAATGTGTCCCCCAGACCCCTGATGGCCTGATCTTCCCTGACCGAGCCACCCTCTACGTGACAGCCATCGAGGACCGGCAGTACAAGGACTACAAGATCCACTGTGAGGGCTCCTGGGGGGCTCCTGAGGCTTGGGGGGCACCCTGGGGGGGGCCTTGGGAGATCTGGGGGGGATTGGAAGGGTTCTGGGGGGGTTCAGGGCCTCCCCAGGAGGCCTTTTAAGGGGTGATGGAAGGGTCCGGGGGGCCCTGGGGGGAGGGGAGGGTCCCCAGGAGGGCTTTGGGGGGGACCCTGAGGGGGTCCTCAGGCTTTGGGGGGGACCCTGAGGGGATTCCTTGGGAGATCTGAGGGCTCCCCAGGGGGGTCCTGAGAGGTCTCTGGGGCATTTGGGGATCCCTAGAGGGTCCACAGGAGACTGAGGAGTCCTGGGAGGGTCCCCTGGGAGGGTCCCCAGGGAGTTTTGGGGGGTCTGGGGGGAGGTCCTGGGGGTCTGTGGGGGTTCTTCTGGGGTCTGGGGGGGCCCCTATAGCCTTTTGGGCTCCCCTGGGGGTCTGGGGGTCCCTATAACCTTTTGGGGTCTGCCTGGGGGCTGCCCTGGGGTCTGGGGGAGGGGTCCCTGGGGGCTGGGAGGATTCCCTGGGGGTCTGGGGGGGTCCCTATAGCCTTTTGGGGCTCCCCTGGGGGTCTGAGGGGTCCCTATAGCCTTTTGGGGTTCGCCTGGGGGGGGTCCCTGTGGATTTTAGGGGGCCTGGGGGGGTCCCTGTGGATTTTGGGGCTCCCCTGGGGGTCGGGGGGGTCCCTGTAGCCTTTTGGGGTCCCCCCTTTGCCTTCCTCCACCCCCTCTGCCCTCTTAGAGCTGCCCCTGAGCCCCTTGCCTGGAGCTCCCCAGCCCCTCTAGGCTGTGTCAGGGCTTTGGGGGGGGTCCCCAGAGCCTTGGGGGGCCCCCTGAGGACCCCCCCCTTGCGCCCCCCCAGGGTGGGAGAACGTCTACGGCTTCGACATGTCCTGCATCAAGGACGTGGCCATCAAGGAGCCCCTGGTGGACGTGGTGGACCCCAAGCAGCTGGTGACCAATGCCTGCCTCATCAAGGTGGGGGCTGGGGGAGGCCCCCCAGGAAAATTGGGGGGGGGCCCTGAGCTTTTTGGGGGGGCCCTGGAACGCTCTGGGGGGGTCCTGGAGCCACTGGGAGTCACCTCGGGAGGGTTCGAGGAGGCCCTAGGGGACCTTGGCCCTCCCTGGGGGCCCAGAGTCTTCCTGGGGGGGCCCTGAGGGGGTTTTGGGGGAGAGGGGGTGTCCCCAACCCCCTTTTTGGGGTCCCTGGGCTTTTTGGGGGGGGTCCTGGAGCCATTTGGAGTCACTGTGGAAGAATCCTGGGGAGCCTTAGGCTGCTCTGAGAGGCTCTTGGGGACTCCTCAGGCTGCTCTTGGGGTGGCCTCACTTTGGGGGGGGTCTGGGGACCCTCAAGACCCTTTGGGGGGGCTCTGAGGACCCTCAGGCCACTTTGGGGTGGTCTGGGGGATCCTCCAGGCACTCTGAGGTGCTCCCAGGGACCCTCAGCTACTTTGGGGGGGTCTGTGGGACCCTCAAGACCCTTTGGGGGGGCTCTGAGGACCCCCAGGCCACTTTGGGGGGTCTTGGGGACCCTCCAGATCCTCTGGGGTGCTCACAGGGACCCTCAGGCCACTTTAGGGGGGTCTTGGGGACCCCTCAGGCTACTTTTAGGGTGTCCTGAAGACTTTGGGGGGGTCTTGACCACTTTGGGGGGGCCCTAGGGACCCTTCAGGCCACTTTTGGGGTGTCCTGGGGGTCCCTCAGGGCTGCTTTGGGGGGTCCCAACCCCCTCCTTGGCCCTTCCTGGGCTGCCCCAAGGAGCTTTGGACGCCCCTGGGGGGTCTCTCTTTGCCCTCCCCTTGGCTCCCCAGGGGGTTGATGTTTTGGGGGTGCTCCCCAGGGGGTGACCTGGGGACCCTCAGGACCCTTAGGGGCATGTCCTAGAGACCCCTTAGGCCACTATGGGGGGGGGAGGGGTTTCCTGAGGACCCCAAAGAGACCTTGGTGCTCCCAGGAGCCCTTAGGCCCCTTTGGGGGGGGGAGTCTTGACTGGAAGTGCTTCCAGGAGCCCTTAGACCCCTTTTGGGGGGGGGGGGAGGTCGACTTCACCTTGGGGGGGGTCTTTGGGGGTGCTCCCAGGGCCCCTCAGCCCCCTCCTGGGCTGCCCTGAGGGACTCCTGAGCTGCTTCCTGCTCCACTTCCCCAGGGGGCTTCCTCTCTGGCCTCCCCCTGGGGACCCCAATCCTCCCCCTGACCCCCTCCCCCCCCCCCCTTTCTCTTTTGCCCCCCCAGGAGGTGGACATCTACACAGTGAAGGTGGAGGAGCTGAGCTTCACAGCCCCCTTCTGCCTGCAGGTGAAGCGCAACGACTACGTCCACGCCCTGGTGGCCTACTTCAACATTGAGTTCACCAGGTGCCACAAGAGGACCGGCTTCAGCACCAGTGAGTCGCTGGGGGCGCGGGGGGGGGGAGCCATGAGTGCCAGCAGGGAATTGGGGGCTAGGGGGGCTGGAGCCCCATGAGTGCCAGCAGGGGATTGGCTTCAGCACCAGGCAGCCGCTGGGGGGCGCTATGGGGAAGGGGATGTGGAGGAAGGAGGAGGGGGAGGGAAAAGAAGGAGAAGGGGAGGGAGAGGCCTGGGGGCTGCAGGGAGGGACCCCAGGGTGTCCCTGAGGTCTCCCCAGGTTCTCTAAGGTACCCCCAAGCTGCTCAGGCTGTCCCTAAGAGCCCCAAGGGGTCCCCAGGCTGTCCCCAGGGCCTCCCCAGGCTCCTCTGCGTGTCCCTAAGGCCCTGAGGCATCCCCAGGGTCTCTCCAGGCCATCCCCCAGCTCCTCTGGGTGTCCCCAAGGGGTCCCCAGGGGGTCCCCAGGGTCTCCCCAAGCTCCTCAGGGTGTCCCTAAGACCCCTGAAGCATCCCCAGGGTCTCCCCAGGCCATCCCCCAGCTCCTCAGGGTGGCTCCAAGGTGTCCCTGAGGTGTCCCCAGGGTATCTCCAAGGTACCTTTAGGGTGTCCCCAGGGTCTCCCCAAGCTCCTCAGGGTGTCCCTAAGATCCCTGAGGGTACCCCCAGGGTCTCCCCAAGCTCCTCAGGGTGTCCCTAAGACCCCTGAGTCATCCCCAGGGTGCCCCCAGGGCCTCCCCAAGCTCCTCTGGGTGTCCCCAAGGTGTCCCTGAGGTATCCTCAGGGTACCTCCAAGGTACCTTTAGGGTGTCCCCATGGTCTCCCCCAGCTCCTCAGGGTGTCCCCAAGAACCCTGAGGCATCCCCAGGATCTCCACAAGTGCTCCAGGGTACCCCCAGGGTCTCCCCAAGCTCCTCAGGGTGTCCCTAAGATCCCTGAGGGTACCCCCAGGGTCTCCCCAAGCTCCTCAGGGTGTCCCTAAGATCCCTGAGGTATCCCCAGGGTCTCCCCAGGGCCTCCCCAAGCTCCTCTGGGTGTCCCTGAGGTATCCCTCCCTAGGGTCTCTTCAACTTCTTCACAGTGTCCCCAGGGTCTCCACAAGTGCTCTAGGGTACCCCCAGGGTCTCCCCAAGCTCCTCAGGGTGTCCCTAAGACCCCTGAGGCATCCCCAGGGTGCCCCCAGGGCCTCCCCAAGCTCCTCTGGGTGTCCCCAAGGTGCCCCTGAGGCATCCCCAGGGCTACCTCGGGGCGTGGGGGGGGCGGGCCGGGGGCGGGGCCGGCGCTGAGGGCATGTCCTGCAGGCCCCGAGTCCCCCTACACGCACTGGAAGCAGACCGTGTTCTACATGGAGGAGTACCTGACCGTCAAGGCCGGGGAGGAGATCTTCGGCACCATCACCATGAAGCCCAACGCCAAGAACAACGTGAGGGGGCGGGGCCTGGGGGGCGGGGAGGCGGGGCTTGGGGCTTGGGGCGGGGAAACCCGGGGAGGGCGGGGAAACCCGGGGGCAGAAGGAGCTTTGGGGCATGGAGGTGAGAGCAGGGCCAGGGGACAGCTGGGGGTGTGGACATCGAAACGAACTTGGGGGAGGCTGGGGGACCTGGGGACACCCTGGGGACATCTAAAGGACCTTAGGAGCTGGGGGACTTGGGGGCATCTAAAGGGCGTTGGGAACACTAGGGGGCGGGGGGTTTGAGGACCTTGAGGGACATCCCAGGTGGTCCGGGGTAGGGGGAGGGCTTAGGGAATGCTGCAGGGGCTTGGGGGACAGCCAGGGAGAGCTTGAGAGCCCCTGGGGGGTCTGGGGGCCATCAGGGGGTCCTTAGGGCCAGCTGGGGGGGGGGTCTGGGGGCCATCAGGGGTCCTTAGGGCCATCCTGGGGGGGGGCTGGGGGCCCTGGGGCTCAGCCCAAGTCTCAGAGCAAGCCTTGGGATCAGAGGCGGGGTGCTGAGGCTTTGGGAGGGGTCCTGAGAGCTGGGAAGGTCCTAAAGATTTGGGGAGGGTCTTGAACTTTGGGGGGGTCTGGTGAAGGTTTTGGGGTGCCCCTGACCCCCCCCCGGCTGTCCTTGCCTCCTCCCCCGCAGCGGGACCTGGACTTCACCATCGACTTGGACTTCAAGGGGCAGCTCTGTGAGCTCTCCTGCTCCACCGACTACCGGATGCGCTGAGGGGGGGGCCCCCAAACCGCCCCCCCCGCGCGGGGGGGAGCCCCACCCCGACCCCCCCCCAAAAAAGAAAGAGCAGGCTTTTCTCCCCCAGGGGGGCCACTTCCCTAGGAGGGGGGACAAGGGTTAGGGTCCCCCAAGAAGGGTGGGAAGCAGCCCTCCCCCCCCCAAGTCATCTTTGTTGCCTCCTCTCCAGGTGGGGTCCCCAAGTTGTGGGGCCCCCCCAATTTGGGGTCCCCTTTGTCATCTTTCCCCCGCAATTTAGGGTCAGGTTGGGGTCCCCTTTCTTCCCCCCCAATTTGGGGGTCCCCAAAGTTCCCTAGGGGCAGTCCCTAATGGTTCCCTGCCCCCCATTTGGGGTCCCCTTTGTGTGTGTGTCCCCCCCAATTTGGGGTCACTTCAGGGTCCCTTTTGCCCCCTCATCTCACTTTGGGGGTCTCTGGGGGGGAGGGGTCCCCAAGCCCCTGGGGGGGTGTCCTTTGTGTTTTGGGGGTCCCCAGCCGTGCCCCCCCCTCCCCCCCCTTTGTAAGTTATGTTTTTATATTGGGGTGAGGAATAAACAGGGCTGATGACGTCATCAAGGGGAGTCTGACGTCATGTGGGGAGGTCTGACATCATCTGGGGGGGTTCCCCTGCTGGCACCAGGGAAGGTCCCCAATGGCAGCTTGGGGGGGCTCAGTGTCCCCCAAAAGGGCACTTGGGGGAAGGGGGGGGCTGAGGGGCACCCGAAAGGACCCCAGTGACCCCGGGGGCTCAGAGTAAGGGGAGGTGCGGGGGAGTCCCCAATCTCACGGGGGGCTCCAAATGTCACTTGGGGGCTCTGGGGGAGGGGTGGGGTTCCACAGGGTCCCCAAGGTAGGGGAGTGGGGGATGGGGGAGCTCAGTGTCCTCGGGGGTTCCCAAGGAATCACTTGGGGTCCCCAAGGTCCCTGGGGGTCGCTATGGGGCTGGGGGACAGGATGTTGCCCCTGCCCCCGGACACACGCTGGGGGTCGATAAATCTCGGGGAGGGGGTTGGAGGTTGGGGCCATCGAGGGGGATCGATAATGGCCTGGGGGAGGGGTCGATGATTTGCGGGGGAGGTTTGGTGACGTCAGAGAAGGAGGCTAGGGGGGGGAGGAGTCCGGGGGGGTCCATCCGGGGGCTGCTGGGGGCCATGGGCGGCCGCGGGGGCCTGGGGGTGCTGCTGCTGCTGCTGCTGGGGGGGGGCTGCTTTCTCGGGGGTCCCGTTCCAGCTGGGGGAGCTGCTGGGGGGGCTGCGGGGGGACAGGGCCAGGCTGGAAGGGACCCTCCGGAACCTCAGCAGGGCCCTGGGGCAGCTCCGGGCGCGGCTCGGGGAGACCCCCGGTGAGTGGGGGAGGGGGGGCCGGGGCGGGGGGGGGGAGCCTGGGGGTACCGACCCCTCCCCACACCCCTCCCCACACCCTTCTGATCCCTCCCCCCCGCACCCCTAAGCCCCTTCCCCAACACCCCCCCCTAAACCTAACCCTGGCGGGGGGGGGGCGTGGGACACCCCAAATGTTGTGTTCCCCCTCCCTGGCCCCTTCTGACCTCACTCTGGACCCTAAACCCCCCGCCAATTCCACCCTAGCCCCCCAAACCTTACCCTGCCTGGGGGGGGCAGCCCCAAAAATACTGAACACCCCCACCGGACCTCTCCTCAGATGCTTCTGACTCCCCCCTGGACCCCTAACCCCCCCAGACCCCCCTCAAATCCACTGCCCCACCCCCGGCCCTGGGCTCCCTGATCCCCCTTCCCGGATCCCCCTCCCCGGGTTCCCCCCTCCCAATCCCGGGAGCCCCGGAGTGGGGACCCCTCTCCATTTCAGGAGAGGGGGTTGAGGTGTCCTCCCCCCCCAATTTCTTGTTCCCTCCAGACCCAACCTGGACCCAGGACCCCCCCCCCGAGCAGCCCCTCCCCTGTTACCGTGGGGAGGGTCCCCCCCCTGATGCCCCCTCCCCCAATGTGGGGGCCCCTAAATTGAAAGGGGGACTCGCCCTGGGGGTGGGGGTCGCTTGGATCCTGCTGCTGCTGTGACCCCCCCGGGGGAACCCACCCGGGACCCTCCCCCCCCAGGTGCTCAGATACTAGGGGGGAGAGTTGGGGAGGGGTCTCGGGGGGGGGGAGGGGCAGGGAAATTTGGGGGTTCCTGGGGGGGGAGGTCTCGGAGGGGCAGGGGGAGTTGGGGGAGGGCATTTGGGGGATTTTGTGGGTCTTGGAGGTGGGGGTGGTACTGGGAGGATTTGGGGAGGGGGAGGGAGTTTGGGGGTCGGGGGATTGGGGGTCATGGGGGAGGGGTGGAATTTGGGGAGGGGACACGTCCTCGGGAGGGTGTTCGGGGGGGGGCCATGTGAGGGATGGGATCCCAGGGTTAATGAAGACGACCCCCCCTCAGGACCCCCCCAGGATGCTGCTGCTGAGGACAAGATTTGGGGGGGGGCTGAGGGCTCCCCCCCTAAAAACCTCCTTCCCCTCCCCCGCGAAGAACTGCTGCTGCCCCTCCCCCCCCCCAGAGTTAATCAATAATTAATTAAAAACGTAATGAAAGTTTAATTGGGGAGGGAGGAGGGGGGGGATGTGGCTCAGGATTTGGGGCAAAAAGCAGCGAAATTAGGAACGGAATTGGGCTGAGAGAGGCCAAAGGAGGGGTAAAAAAGAGGCAAAAATGGAGAAAATTGAGCCCAAATGGAGCCAAAATGAGCAAAATTCGCCCTAAAAGGGAGGGGAAGCAGAGCCAGGTTGGGGCAAAACCACCCAGGATTGGGTAAAAAGGAGCCAAAAATGGTCAAAAGCATCCAAAAAGTCACAAAAATTGACCCATCTCGGAGCCAAATGACCCAAAATCGGCCAGAATGGACCCAAAAGTGAGGGGGAGTGACCCAAAATCGGGCAGAATGGACCCAAAAAGGAGGGGAAGAGACCCAAAATCACCCAGAATGGACCCAAAAAGGAGGGGAAGGGACCCAAAATCACCCAGAATGGACCCAAAAAGGAGGGGAAGGGACCCAAAATCACCCAGAATGGACCCAAAAAGGAGGGGAAGGGACCCAAAATCACCCAGAATGGACCCAAAAGTGAGGGGAAGGACCCAAAATCACCCAGAATGGACCCAAAAAGGAGGGGAAGGGACCCAAAATCACCCAGAATGGACCCAAAAGTGAGGGGAAGGGACCCAAAATCACCCAGAATGGACCCAAAAAGGAGGGGAAATGACCCAAAATCACCCAGAAGGGATCCAAACCGGAGCTGGATTTGGGGCAAAATCAGCCGGAATCGGGCAAAGGGGATCAAAACTGAGCCACGTGAGCCAGGAAGAAGGGGAGGAAGGAGCCGAATTTGGGGGGAAATGAGGCAAAATTGGGCAAAAGGCAGCCAAGAGAGGCAAAACTCTCCGACAGCTGCAGCTGGGAGGTTGAGGCCAAATTGGGGCCGAATCGGCCAAATTCGGGCAAAAGGAGAGGCAGCAGTGGGGCAAAGGGAGGCAGAAAGGGGCAAAAGGGAGCTGAAAACGGCCAAAAGTGGCTAAAAGGCAGCGGAAATGGGCAAAACTCTCCAAGATTGGGCAAAAAGGGAGCCCGAGGGGGAGGGAATGACCCAAAATCGGCGGAAATGGCCCCAAAAGAGGTGAAGGCAGCCAGGGGCCGGACCGAGGCGAAAGGAGCCCGAAGTGGCTCCGGGTTGGGGCAAAACCCTCCGGAATTGGGGCAGGTAGCTCCTGGCGGGGCGGGGCCGGCCGGAAGTGCCCCAAATGGGTCAAAATCAGCCGAAATTGGGTCCCGGCCCCTCCACGCCCCCCCCCCCCGCCTAGAGCAGGGTGCAGAGCTCGGCCGGGACTGGGGTCTCGGTCAGGGGGAGACCCTCCGCGGGGGGCTCCTCGCTGCCTGCCCCCGCGGGGATAGGGGCTGGGGACCCCCCGAAGGCGGTGCCGGGGGGCGGGGTCCTGACGAGGGACCCCCGAGTGGGAGGGCGGGGGGTGGGGGCCGGAGGCTCATCTCGAGGGCTCTCCACCATGGCCGCCCCCTGCCCCCCGGCGCCGCGGGGCAGGACACAGGCTGGGGACCCCCGCTTGGGGGTGCCGGCCGTTGGGGATCCCCGCTGGGCTGTGCCGGGGGTGGGCGACCCGAGGGGGGCCCCCCGAGGGGGGGTGCCAAGGGTTGGGGACCCAGTAGAGGACCCTGGAAGGGGATTGCGGGGGGTCGGGGGCCCCCACTGGAGGGTGACAGGGGTCGGGGACCCGGTGGGAGACCTTCGAGGGGGGGAGCTGGGGGTCGGGGATTCAGGGGGGCACCCCCGAGGGGGGGAGCTGGGGGTCGGGGACTCAGGGGGGCACCCCCGAGGGGGGGAGCTGGGAGTCGGGGATTCAGGGGGGCACACCCGAGGGGGGCTGCCGGGGATCGGGGAGCCGCTCGGGGAGCCCCGAGGCGGGATGTCGGGGGTGTGGGTCCCCCGAGGCGGGCTTCCGGGGGCGGGGAGCGGGGGCTGCCCCGCGGGGGGGGCGCGGGGCAGGACGCGGGTCTGCACCCCGCAGCCGGTCAGCCGCACGACGTGGGGCAGCTGCCGCAGCCGCGCGCGGGCCGAGGTGGCGCCGCCGACCGGCAGGGGGCGCTGGAAGGCGGCGCCGTAGAGCGCTCGGAGCTGGAACAGCGACAGCCCCCCCGGGTGCGCCCCCAGCAGCGCCCCCAGCTCCTGCCCCAGCGAGCACAGATCCCCCTCCGAGCCCCCCGGCGCCGGCGGGGGCGGAGAGGGGGCGGCGGGGAGGGAAGAGCCCTGGGGACCCTCCTGGCCCCTGCGGGGGGCTGGGGGGCAGTCGGGGACCCCGGCCGCGGGGGTCCCCGGGTGGGGCTGGGGGGCGGCTGGGGGGCAGCTGGGGGGCTGTAAGGGTGGGGAGGGGGCGCTGGGGGTCGCGGCCCCCCTCGGGCCCCAGGGGGCTGGGGGACACTTGTAGGGCGCTGCCCCCCAGGTCACCCTCTGGGCCCAGGTGGCGTTGGGGGGCAGGTTGCGGGGGGCGCACCCCGCGGGAGGAACCCCTTGAGCCCACGGGGGGGGGTGGGGGGCTCTGGGGGTGCAGCGCCCCGGGGGAGTCCCTCCTGAGCCCGTGGGGCTGGGAGGCTGCACTTGGGGGTCTGGGGCCCCCCCGAGGCACTGCGGAGCTTTGGGGGGCGCTGGGGAGCAGCAGCTCCTGGGGAGACACAAAAGAGAAAGGGGGGGGGAGGGGTCACTCATGGGGCCGGGACCCTCTCCCAGACCCCCCCCCAAAGCCTCCCCCCCCCGCTGGGTACCTGGCTGAGTGACGTCACTGGCGGGGGGGTGCCGGCGAGGGGGGGGTCCACACGCGGGGGGGTCGCCGGGGGGGTCCCAGCCAGGCTCCAGCAGGTCCAAGGCGTCCAGGGCCCCCCCCTGGGCCCAGCGCAGGCCCCGTGCGGGGGGGGCTGGGGAGGGGCAAATGGGGAAGGGGGAGGTGAGATGGGGGGGAGGTGAGATGGGGGGCAGGGAGCTGTGGGGCTGGGGTCAGTTTGTCTGGGGTCAGTAGGGCTGGGGTGAGTGGGGCTGGGATCTAAGGGGCTGGGTTCTATGGGGCTGGGGGCAGTGGGGCTGGGGGCTGGGGTCTGTGGGGCAGGGATCTGTGGGGCAGGGAGCTGTGGGGCTGGGAGCTGTGGGGCTGGGAGCTGTGGGGCTGGGGTCAGTTTGTCTGGGGTCAGTAGGGCTGGGGTGAGTGGGGCTGGGATCTAAGGGGCTGGGGTCTATGGGTCTGGGATCAGTGGGGCTGGGGTCTAAGGGGCTGGGGTCTATGGGGCTGGGATCAGTGGGGCTGGGGTCTATGTGGCTGGGATCAGTGGGGCTGGGATCAGTGGGGCTGGGGTCTAAGGGGCTGGGGTCTATGGGGCTGGGATCAGTGGGGCTGGGGTCTATGTGGCTGGGATCAGTGGGGCTGGGGTCTAAGGGGCTGGGGTCTATGGGGCTGGGATCAGTGGGGCTGGGGTCTATGTGGCTGGGATCAGTGGGGCTGGGATCAGTGGGGCTGGGGTCTATGGGGCTGGGATCAGTGGGGCTGGGGTCTAAGGGGCTGGGGTCTATGGGGCTGGGATCAGTGGGGCTGGGGTCTATGGGGCTGGGATCAGTGGGGCTGGGATCAGTGGGGCTGGGGTCTATGGGGCTGGGGTCTGTGGGGCTGGGGTCTATGGGGCTGGGGTCTGGGGTCTGTGGGGCTGGGGTCCGTGGGTCGCAGTCTCACCGTGGGGGGGTCCATAGTGGGGGGTCCGCAGAGGGTGGGGGCTCAGCACTGCCCCTCCCCCCGCGCGCAGCTCCTGTCGCGACATGCCTGGGGGGGGCCACGACATTGAGCCCTTCCCTGCTTCCCCCCCCCTAGATCCCGCCCTGGCCTCCCCCACCCTGCGACCCCCGGAGCCGCTCCCCCCCGGCTCCCACTGTGAGCCCCCAGGCCCAGCCCCCGGCCCCCGCATTCCTTCACGCGCTTCCCTCCCCCGCTGCCCCCGCTCCCCCCGCGCGGATCCTCTCCCTGCCCCCGCGCCCCTCCCCTCCCCTCCTCGCCCCCTCCCCACTCCCCCTGTTACCTGCGCTCTCTCCGCGCCCCTCCCCCAACTTTCCCTTTCCTTCTCCCCCGGCCCCGCCCACACCAAGAGGGGAGGGGGGGCTGACGTAACGGCTGACGTCACGGGGCGGGGCGGTGGCAGGGGCCGCGCAGAGGCTGCTGGGAAGCGGCGATGGCGCTGGGCAGTGAGTGGAGGGCGGGGGGAGGGCTGTGGGGGTCAGGGGGTCCCGGGGGAAGGGGCAAAGGGGGCTGAGGGGGCTGGGGAGGAAGGGGAGAGGGGAGGGAAAGGGCTCAGGGGGGTCACGGAGAGGTCAAGAGGGAGGTTAAGGGGGCTGGGGGCTTGGGGGTCCGAGGGGTCCTGGCGGGGGGGGGAGAAAGGGGTGGGGAGGGGCAAGGGGGGTTGGGGGAGGGGAAAGGGTTTGGGGGTCACGGAGAGGTCATGGAGGGGAGGGGTCCCTGAAGGATCCGGGGAGGGGCAGGAGGGATCTGGGGGTCCGGGAGGGGGGGCAGGGAGAGGGGGAGGGGAAAGGGATTGGAGGAGGGGGGAGGGGAGGGGCTTAGGGGGCCCTGAGGTGTCTGGGGGGGGGAGGGGCGGTAGGGTTCTGGGCGGGATTTGGGGGGGGTCTGTAGGTTTTCCGGGGGTGGGAGGGGGGAAGGGGCTGGGGGATCCGGGGGTCTCGGGTGCCCCCCGCCCCCTCCCCCCTGAGCGGCGGCGCTGCTGCTCCAGAGGCGCTGAGGGAGTTCTGGGCCCGGGAGCCTGTGATCGCTGCCAGCCTCGGCATCGGCGCCCTGGGTGAGGGGGGGGCGCCCCGCGGACCCCTCCCCACATTCACACCCCCCCCCCAGCCCTTCCGCTCCCCCTCCAGACCCCTCCCTCCCCTCCCAATCCCTCTCCCCACCCCCACCCCCTCCAATTTTATCCCCGATTCCTCCCCCCCCAGGACCCCTCCCCAAATCCCCAGAGACCCCTCCCAAGCCCCCCCCCCCCCCAGACCTCTACCTTCCTGCTCTCGTGAGCCCCCCCCAGACCCAATCCCCCCTCCTCCCCCCTGCCTCTGGGGGGGTTCGGGTGGGGGAGGGGCGGGGGGGAGGGTCTGGAGGGAGTTGGGGGGGGGAGGATCAGAGGGGGGGCATTCCAGGGGGGGTTCTTGAGGGGGTTAGGATGGGGAAGGGGGATGTCTGGAGGGGTTGGGGGGGGGTTGGAGGGGATTCCAGGGGGTTTCTGGGGGGGGGGAGGGGCGAGTGGGAGGTCTGGGGGGGTTATGGGGGAGGGCTTGGGGGTTGGGGGACAGGGTCCGGGGGTCTAGGGAAGGTCCAGGAGGGATTTGGGGGGCGTTGGGGTCGGGGGCATGAGGGTGTGGGGGACACTGGGGTGACGCCCCCTGATCTCCCCTCCCCTCCTCCCCTTATATTTCTTGCCCCCCTCCCCCAGCCCTGATCTGCCCCCTGGTCAGTCCCTATGCCAAGTACTCTGGGATGATCAACAGAGCCACCCCCTACACCTACCCAGGTGAGGACCCCAGACCCAAATTTACCCCCAGGGCCCTTTCCCCCAAGCCTCCCTACAGCCCCCAGCCCCGCCCCAACCCAACCCAACCACCCCTGACTCAAACTGGCCTCTGGAGCCTCAACCCTTCCCTTCCCCCCCCCCACCCCCCCTCCCTAGGACCCCAAATCCCCCAGCCCCAACCCCCAACCCCCAAAGGACCCCCAGCCCCGCTCCCCAGCCCCCATTCCCTCCCCTCCTTTTTCCTCATCACATCTAAGCCCCAGCCCCCCCCCGCCTACTCCCCCAAATCCTTCCCTGGGTGCTCAGGGGGTCCCAGTGCCCCCAGGACCCCTCCTCAGCCTGCTCCCCGCCCCCGTGCCCCCAGTGCCGCTGAGGGATGATGGAAACCTCCCTGGGGTCCCCTCCCACCCCTGTGACAAGGAAGGGCCCAGCCTGGAGTGGCTCAAGAAGCTCTGAGAACCCCCCCCCGACTTCCCCCCCCCCGCCAAACGTTGAGGGGGGGGCACAGGGTACCCCCCGACCCCCCCTCTGCGCTTGGAAGGGCTCTGGGGGGGTCCCAGTGTGGAGACCACCCCCCAAAATAAACATCAAAGCTGGACCTGACTTGAGGCTTTCTTTATTGGGGGGGGGGGCCAAAAAGGGGGTCCCCAGAGACCCCCCCCGCGGGTTTGGGGGATGCTGGGGGGGGGTCAGTCGAAGGTGGGGAACCGAAGCAGCTTCTCAGGGGGGCTGGGGGGGGGCGGCCAGGCTGGGGGGGGGCCCAGGTTCCCCTCCCCCTTCATCTGGGGGAGAGAGAAAGTCAGAGACCCCCCCCCGAGGGACCCCCAAATGCCCTTCCTGGACCCCCCCAAGACCCCCAAATCCCCTTCCTAGACCCCCCAAGACCCCCAAATCCCCTCCCTGGACCCTCCCCAGACCCCCAAATGCCCTCCCTGGACCCCCTCCCCCCCAGACCCAAAATCCCCTTCCTAGAGCCCCCAGACCCCCAAATGCCCTCCCTGGACCCCTCCCCACACCCAAAATCCTTTCCCTGGACCCCCAGACCCCCAACTTCCCTCCCTGCCCCTCCCCCCCCCAGTCTCTCCCTGGATCCTTCCGTCTCCCCTCCCCCCAACCCAACCCCTCCCCAAATCCCTTGACCCCCCCTCCCCTCCCCCCCTCACCTGGCTGCTGGGGGGCAGCTGTGCCCCCCCCCCCCCCCTCCGCCGCCGTTTCTTGCTGCTGGGCGGCTCCAGGGGCGTGGGGGAGGGGCTGGGGGGGGCAGGGGGGTGGGGTGGGAGCCCCCCCCGGCCGGGCTCCTTCTCGGGGGGGGGCTCATTCTCAGCATTGCCTGGGGTGGGGGCTTCAGAGCTGTGACCTCCCTCCTCCTGGGGGGGGGGAAGGGGACAGTTGTGGGGGGGGAGAGCTCACTGGGGGGGGGGAAGGACACTTGGGGGTCGCGCTGGGGGTCAGGGGAGGTCCCTTGGGGGTCTCTAGGGGTTTTGGGGAGGTCCCTTGAGGGTCTCTGGGGATGAAGAAGAGGGCACTTGGGGGCCTCTGGGGGTCTCTGGGAATCAGGGGTGTCTCTGGGGGTCCCTGGGGGTCAGGGGAGGTCCCTTGGGGGTCTCTGGGGATCAGGGGTGTCTCTGGGGGTCCCTGGGGGTCTCTGGGGGTCCTTGGGGGTCAGAGAAGGTCTCTGGGAGTCAGGAGGGTGTGTGAGGGTCAGAGAAGTCTCTGGGGATCTCTGGGGGTCAGGGGAGGTCCCTTGGGGGTCTCTGGGGATGAGGAAGAGGGCACTTGGGGGTCTCTGGGGGTCCGGGGGTGTCTTTGGGGGTCCCTGGGGGGTCCCTGGGGGCTGCCCACCTGCAGCAGGACCAGGATCTGCCCCTCCCGGTAAGGGTCTCCGTGGGCATCCAGGAGCCGCATCAGGAACCTGCCGGAGGGGAGGGGCCGTGAGGGGGGGCGTGGCCAGCCCGGGAGAGGGCGTGGCCAGCCCGGGCAGGGGCGGGGCCTGACCTGCGCTCCTGCTGCAGCCGCCGTGTGATTCGCTGCACCTGCTGCAGCCGGCCCAGGATTCGCTCATTCACCTGCGGGGGCGGGGCCAGAGTGGGCATGGCAAGAAAGGGGCGGGGGGGGTTGAAGAGGAAGGGCTGGGGGGGGAAGGGTGGGGCCTGAGCGTTAGGGGGAGGGGTTTGAAGCATGAGGGTGGAGCCCAAGCTTGGGGGGGGGTGTGGGCAGAGCCTGGGCTCAAGGGGTGGGGCCAGAGCTCTGGGGGGAGGGGCTTGAGGCGTGGGGTCTTACTAAGAGGGGAGGAGCCTGAGCACTGGTAGGAGCTGGGGGCTTGGGGGCGGAGCCAGAAAGCCAGCGGGCAGAGCCTGAACTCTGATAGGTGGAGCCTGAGCTCTAGGGGCGGAGCCTAAACTAGAAGGGGTGGAGCCTGAGCTCCCTGCTGCTGCCATACAGAGCCCACCAAAGTGGGCGGAGCTTGTCCTACGGAGGGGGGCGGGGCTGGGGGGGTGTCGGGTGGGCGTGGCCGGGGAGTGGGCGTGTCCCGCACCTGCCGGATCTCCCTGCAGCGCCGCCCCAGGGCCTGCAGCTTGCGGCGGGTCAGGGCCTGGCGCTGCTGCTGCTGCTTCCTCCCTGCCTCCTCTTCCTCCTCCTCCTCCTCTCCCTCTTCCTCCTCCTCCTCGCCGCCTTCCTCCCCCTCTCGCCCCGCCCCCGGGGGGCGTGTCCCGGCCCCCCCGAGCCCCGCCCCAGCCTCCAGCTCCACCTCCAGGATGTGGCCCCCGAAGAGCGGGGGCAGGGCCAGGTCCGAGCCCGGCGGCGCCGAGAACTCCTCGAAGGCAACCCCGGCCATGGCTGGGGGGGGAGGGGGTCAGGGCTGGGAGGACCCCTCCCCGAGTGCCCCCAGACTCATTGCAGCCCCACCCAGCCCGTGCTTCCCTCTCCCCAGCGCCATCCTGCCCCCCCCGATCCCTATTCCCCCCTCCCCAGCCCCATCCTGCCCCCCCGATCCCCATTCCCCCTCCCCCATCCTGCCCCCGATCCCCCTCCCCAGCCCCATTGCCCCCGATCCCCCTCTCCCCAGCCCCATCCTGCCCCCGATCCCCATTCCCCCTCCCCAGCCCCATCCTGCCCCCCCGATCCCCATTCCCCCTCCCCAGCCCCATCCTGCCCCCCCGATCCCCATTCCCCCCCCCTCCCCAGCCCCATCCTGTCCCCCCCCCAGCCCCATCCTGTCCCCATCCCCATTCCTCCCCAGCCCCATCCTGCCCCCGATCCCCATTCCCCCTCCCCAGCCCCATCCTGCCCCCGATCCCCATTCCCCCTCCCCAGCCCCATCCCCCCGTTGCCCACCGCTGTCTTCGCCGCTCCCTGGCAGCTTTGGGGCGGCCGCGGCCGCCGGCGGCGGTCGCGCAGTGATGCCGTCACAGGCGCCGCGACACAGCGCGCCGCGGGTTTGGCTGCAGCGCCCTGCTAGTGGCGTCACTGGCGCGCCCCGCGGCAGGAAGTGACGTCAGGGAGTCTGCGACGGGAGCCGGACTGAGCGGTACCGGGGAGCTGGGGAGGGATTCGCGGAGCTGTGGGGGGAATCTGTGGGGCTGGGGACGGGTTGGGGCCTGGAGGGCTGGGAAGGGTCGTTGGGAGGGGCAGGAAAAGGCTTCGTGGGGCTGGGGAGGGCCCGGAGGTGGATGGGGAGGGAGCTCGTGGGGCTGGGGAGGGATTTGCGAGGCTGGGGAGGGGGTCTTGGGAGGCTGGGACGGGGCCCAGGGGGCTGTAGGGGGCTTGGGGGTGGATGAGGAGGAGACTTCTGAGGCTGGGGAGGGGTCTCGGGGGACTGAGAGGGGGTTACGGGGCTCAGGAAGGGGCTGGGGCGGCTGGGGAGGGGGTTGTGGGGCTGGGGCAGGTATTTGAGAAGGTTCTGGCGACAGCCGCGGGGCCGAGGAGGGACTTGGGGGGGGGGAGCTGAGAAGGGGCTGTTGGGAGGGGATGGGGGTCCCGAGGGTCTGATTCTGTGCCCCCCCCGCCAGGGGGTCGCGATGTCGCTGGCCGACGAGCTGCTGGCGGACCTGGAGGAGGCGGCAGAGGAGGAGGAGGAGGAGGCGGGGGCGGGGGAGGAGGATGAGGAGGGGCCGGTGGAGGAGGTGCGGGAGGAGGCGCAGCCGGACCCGGCCGGGGACTCCGTGAAGAGCATTGCGAAGCTGTGGGACAGCCGCGGGGTGAGGAGGGAGGGGGCGGGAAATGGGGAGGGGGGGAAGAAACCGGGGGAGGGGGGTGGACCGGGGGGTGTGAAAGGGGCAAAAATGAGTGGAAAATGGAACCATAGTGACCCAAAGTAGCTTCAAAATGACCCAAAATGGACCCAAAAGGGTCGGAGATAGACCTCAAACAGCCTCAAAGTGACCCAAAATGGACCCAAAGCAGACCTGAAACAGCTTCAAAGGGACCCAGGGCAGTCTCAAAGTAACCCAAAATGACCCAAAATAGCCTCAAAGAAACCCAAATGGCCCCAAAGTGGAGCTAAAACAGCCTCCAGCTGCCCCAAAACGGATGCAAAGGGACCAAAACCTGACTCCAAGTGACCCAAAGCAGTCTCAAAGTGACCCAAACTAGCCCCAAGTGACCCCGAAGTGGGGAGCAGTGACCCCCAAAGCCCCTCAGGGCCCCCCCCCGCTCCTCCTCCCCCCGATGTCAACCCGCCCCTTGTGAGCCAGCAACCTGCAGCTCCCCAAACCTCCCACTAGGGGTCTCCACTCCTCAACTTCACCCTCCCCCCCACCTCCTAACCCCTTCTCCGGTTTTGGGGTGCCCCCCCTCGCCCCCCCACCTCCTTCTCAGTTCTCAGAGATCATGCAGAAGATTGAGGAATACATCAGCAAGCAGCCCAAGGCCGCTGAAGGTGACCTCCCCCTCCCCTCTAAAGCTTTCCCTGAGCTTCCCAGCCCCCCAAGAAGGGGCTGCCCCCCTCGCCCCCCCCTCTTTGTGACCCCTTTGTGCCCCCTGCCCCCCCGCAGTGCTGGGCCCCGTGGAGGCAGCCCCCGAGTACAGAGTCATCGTCGACGCCAACAACCTCACCGTGGAGATCGAGAACGAGCTGAGTCAGCAGCCTGCCCTGGGGGGCTTGGGGGGCTGGGCGTTGGGGGGGGTGCTGCAGGTGCTGATGAGGGTCTCTCTTTTGGGGGTGTCCTTCCCCTTTCTCTCCACCCCCTCTCCAGACATCATCCACAAGTTCATCAGGGACAAGTACTCCAAGCGCTTCCCTGAGCTGGAGTCGCTGGTGCCCAACGCCCTCGACTACATCCGCACCGTCAAGGCAGGCCTGGGGGGGTGGAGGGGGCTTGGAAGGGACCTGAGAGGGTCTGGGGGGGGTTTGAAGGGGTTTGGAGGGAATCTGGGGGGCCTGAATGGGTCTGGGGGCTCTGGGGAGGCTTGAAGGGGCTTGGGAGGGACCTGAGCGGGTCTGGGGGAGCTTGAGAGAGTCTGGGGGCTTGAGGGGGCTTGGGAGGGACCAGAGTGTGTCTTGGGGGGTCTTGAGGGGGCTTGGAAGGGACCAGAGGGTGTCTGGGGGGGTCTTGAGGGGGCTTGGAAGGGACCAGAGGGTGTCTGGGGGGGTCTTGAGGGGGCTTGGAAGGGACCAGAGGGTGTCTGGGGGCGTTGAGAGGGTCTGGGGGTCTTGAGTGGGCTTGGAAGGGACCTGAGCGGGTCTGGGGGGTTGAGGGGGCTTGGAAGAGACCTGAGCAGGTTTGGGGAGGGTCTGGGAGGGTCTGGAGGGGCTTGAGGGAGCTTGGAAGGGTCTTGAAGGGGTCTGGAGAGGGTTTGAGAGGGCTTGGAAGGGGTCTGGGGGGCCCTTGAGAGCATCTGGGGGGGCTTGAAAGGGACCTGAGTGGGTCTGGGTGGGTGGTTGAGAGGGCTTGGAAAGGGTCTGGGGGCCTTGAGTGGATCTGGGGGTCTTGAGGGGGCTTGGAAGGGACCTGAAGGGGTCTGGGGGTTTGAGGGGGCTTGGAAGAGACCTGAACAGGTTTGGGGAGGGTCTGGAGGGGCTTGAGGGAGCTTGGAAGGGTTTTGAAGGGGTCTGGAGGGGGTTTGAGAGGGCTTGGAAGGGGTCTGGGGGGCCCTTGAGAGGGTTTGGGGGTTGAGGGGGCTTGGAAGGGACCTGAAGGGGTCTGGGGGTTTGAGGGGGCTTGGAAGAGACCTGAGCAGGTTTGGGGAGGGTCTGGAGAGGCTTGAGGGAGCTTGGAAGGGTTTTGAAGGGGTCTGGAGGGGGTTTGAGAGGGCTTGGAAGGGGTCTGGGGGGCCCTTGAGAGCATCTGGGGGGGCTTGGAAGGGACCTGAGCGGGTCTGGGGGAGGGGTTTGAAGGGAATCTGGGGAGGTCCTGAATGTGTCTGGGGAGTCTGGAGGGGGCTTGGAAGGGACCAGAGGGTGTCTGGGGAGGGGTGTTGAGAGGGTTTGGGGGCTTGGAGGGAATCTGGAGGGGTCCTAAAGGGGTTTGGGGGGTCCTGGATGGGTCTGGGTGGGTCCTGAGGAGTTTGGGAGTCCCTGAGGGGCTTTCAGGGGACCTGAAGGGGGTTGGGATGGGTCTGGAGGGATCCAAGGGGTTCGGGGAGGGAGTTTGGGGTGCTGAAGGATTTGGGGGTTCCCAAAATCCTCGGGGGGTCCTAGGGAGGGAGAATAGAGCCTGGGGGAGGGGGAGAGCTCTCAGTTCCCTCCGGCGCTGTTCAGCCGCGGGGGACTCTGAAGGGGGCTCTGAAGGGGAGGGGGAGCGTCTGGGAGGCTTTTGGGGTGCTGAAGCATTTGTGGGGGCTCCCCGCCCGTGTGTCCCGGTTTTGGGCGTGCAGGAGCTGGGGAACAGCCTGGACAAGTGCAAGAACAACGAGAATGTGCAGCAGATCCTGACCAACGCAACCATCATGGTGGTCAGCGTCACAGCCTCCACCACCCAGGGGTCAGCACCCCGGGGGGCACCCCAGGACCCCTGGGGGAGGGGCTGAGAGGGAGGGGAAGGGGCTGGGGGGCCGATTGGGGGCAGTTTGGGGGTGCTGGGAGCCGGAAGGGAGAGGTTCGGGGGAGGCCTCGGGGTGGGTTGGAAGGAGGCAGGAGGAGAGGGGTTGGGGGGGGTGTGTCTGGAGGCCTTTTTTGAGGGGGTCCTCTAATTTTGGGGTCCCCCCAGATTTTTGGGGGTGGGAGGGGGTCAGTCTGGGGGGGGTTTAGCCCCAGGGGGCTGCAGCTAGTGGGGGGCAACTCCCCTTGAGCGACCCTAGGGGGGCTCCGGGTGGCTTCGGGAGGGCAGGGACAGCTTTGGGGGGGCTCTGGAGGCCTTTTTTGCTCCTCCCTTAAATTTTGGGGTCCCCTCAGAATATTTTGGTGTCCCTCCAGATTTTTGGGGTGCTGGGGGGGTCAGTGTGTGGGGTGGATTAGCCCCTGGGGGGGTGCATTTAGTGGGGGGGAACTCCCCTTGAGTGACCCCAGGGGGGCTCCGGGTGGCTTGGGGAGGGCAGGGTCAGGTCTGGGGGTTCTGAGGGGGGACCTGGGAGTTTTTTTTGGGGTCCCCCCAAATGTTGGGGTCCCTCCAGAGTTTTTGGGTGTGGGAGGGGTCAATCTGGGGGGGCTTAGCCCCTGGGGGGGGTACGTTTGGAGGGGGGCAACTCCCCTTGAGGGACCCTAGGGGGGCTCCGGGTGGCTTGGGGAGGGCAGGGTCAGGGTTGGGGGTCCTGGGGGTGGGGTCTGGGGAGGCTTTGGGGTTCAGGGAAGGGTTCCTCATATTTTGGGGGTGTCTGGCCCCCTCCCTGGTGCAGGCAGCAGCTGTCTGAGGAGGAGCTGGAGAGGCTGGAGGAGGCCTGTGACATGGCCCTGGAGCTGAACCAGGCCAAGCACCGCATCTACGAGTATGTCGAGTCCAGGATGTCCTTCATCGCCCCCAACCTCTCCCTCATCGTGGGGGCCTCCACTGCTGCCAAGATCATGGGTGAGCCCCCTCCCCCCCGCCCCGGTGGCACCCCAAAATCCCCCCCGGGGGCACCCCAAGATCAGCCAGGAGCCCCCCAGAGCCAGCCGGGAGCTGCTGAAGCTCTGCCTCGGAGCTCTTCCCTTCATCCTCCTTCGGGGGGCAGCAGAGACTGGGGGGAGAGCCTCCCCAGAAGCACCCAGGGGACCCCCCCTTGGACCCCCCCCCTTAAACTCTCCTTAAACCCCCGTTGGAGCCCCCTTGGATCACCCCCTTAAACCCCCCTTGGTCCCCCTTAGACACCCCTGAACCCCCTTAGCCCCCTTGACCACCCCTGAAGCCCCCTTGGACCCTTTTAGCCCCCTGAAGCCCCCTTGGACCCTTTTAGCCCCCTGAAGCCCCCTTAGCCCCCTTGCACCCCCTTTGGACCCTTTTAGGCCCCCTTATGCCCCCTGAAGCCCCACTTGGACCTCTCTTAGGCCCCCTAAAGCCCCCCCTTGGGCCCCCTTAGCCCCCTCAGACCCCCCTTGGACCCTTTTAGACCCCCTAAAGCTCCCCTTGGACCCTTTTAGACCCCCTAAAGGTCCCCTTGGACCCTTTTAGATTCCCTTGTGCCCCCTCGGACCCCCTTGGACCCTTTTAGACCCCCTAAAGCTCCCCTTGGGCCCTTTTAGCGCCCCTGGAGCCCCCTTGACCCTTTGAGACCCCCTGAGCCCCCTTGGACCCTTTTAGACCCCTAAAGCTCCCCTTGGACCCTTTTAGTCCCCTTAGACCCCCTAAAGCCCCCTTGGACCCTTTTAGACCCCTAAAGCTCCCCTTGGACCCTTTTAGACCCCCTTATGCCACCTGAAGCCTGCCCTGGACCCTTTTAGACCCCCTAAAGCTCCCCTTGGACCCTTTTAGCCCCCTTAGGCCCCCTGAAACCCCCCTTAGCCCCCTTGGACTCCCCTTGGACCCTTTTAAACCCCCTTAACCCCCTGAAGCCCTCCTTACCCCCCACCCCCACCCCTCCTTAGCCTCCTTTAGCTGCCCTGGGAGCCCCCCTTCGCCCCCTCCCACCACTTCCAACCCCTTCCCCAGTGCCATGCCCCCTCCCTGAGGGCCTTTTCCCCCCCCCCAGGGATCGCTGGGGGCCTGACCAACCTCTCCAAGATGCCAGCCTGCAACATCATGCTGCTGGGGGCGCAGCGCCGCAGCCTCTCCGGCTTCTCCAGCACCTCCGTGCTGCCCCACACAGGCTACGTCTACCACAGCGACATAGTGCAGTCCCTGCCCCCCGTGAGTGCCCCCTGGCGCCCCCCAAACCGCCCCCTGCCACCCCCACAACCCCCCCCCACCCCGGGACCCTCCGCCAGCACCTGCGGCCCTGCCCTCACCACCCCCCGCCCCCCCCCCCGGGACTCCCAAATCCGGGCCTGGCATCCCCCCCCCCAAAATGGCCCTTGGGGACACCCCAGAAACGACTCTGGGACCCCCAGAGATGGCCTTGGGAGCCCAACCCCAACTGGGAGCTGCTGAAGCTCTTCCTCGGAGCTCTTCATCCTCCTCTGGGGGGCAGCAGAGAGTAGGGGGAGACCCTCCCCAGAAGCACCCAGGGGACGCCCCCTTGGACTCCCTTATCCCCCTTGGACCCCCTTAGCCCCCACTTGGACCCTTTTAGACCCCCTAGCCCCCTTGGACCCCCTTAGCCCTCCCTTGGACCCTTTTAAACCCCCTTAGCCCCCTAAAGCCCCCCTTGGGCCCCCACCTCCGTGCTGCCGCCCCCCCAGGCTACATCTACCACAGCGACATTGTGCAGTCCCTGCCCCCCGTGAGTGCCCCCCTGTGACACCCCCCCAAAATGGCCCTGGGGGGACCCCCCCAGAATCTCCTCTGGGACCCCAGAGACGGCCTTGGGAGCCCAACACACCCCCAGGATCAGCCCCCTTAGGCTGTGTCCTGCCGTGGTGACGTCGCCCAGGAACCGACCTGGGACACCCCCAAAAATGGCCTAGGGGACCCCCAAACCCACCCTGGGGACCCCGAGCCCCCTGCCAAGCCACCCTGGCACTCCCCAAACTCCTCTGAGGCCCCCAAAACCTCTTGGGACAACCCCCCAACTCCTTCTGGGACCTCCCAGGAACCCCTGAAGAGCCCCTGGCCCCCAACCCCGGGATCCCCCAAAGCCCTCTGGGACACCCCCACAAAACTTCTCTGGGACCTCCCCAAAACCCCCAGGAACCTTCAAACCCCGCCCAGGCCCCCTAGAAACTCCCCAAATGCCCTCTGGGACCCCCCCAGGGCCCCTCCCCCAGCCCTTTTCCCCTCCCCCACACAGGACCTGAGGCGGAAGGCAGCCAGGCTGGTGGCAGCCAAATGCACCTTGGCAGCTCGGGTGGACAGCTTCCACGAGAGCCAGGACGGAAAGGTGACCCCCCCGGGGGCTTGGGGGGCTTTGGGGGGGTCAGGAGGGGTTGGGGGGCGGCTGGGGAGAGCTGGGAGGGGGGTTGGGAGGGCCAGGAGGGGATCTGGGGGAGCTGAGCTTGGGTCTGTGAGAGCAAAGGTGCATTTGAAGGGAGGCTTTGGAGAGGCCAAGAGGGGTTTGGGGGGGTGGGGTGGTCTGGGGTCCGGGGGGGGATTTTGGGGGGGGTCCAGAGGGGATTCGGGGGTGGGGGGGTGGGTGGTCCGGGGGGGGTGGCCCTTGCTTCCGCCTCTCCGCTCGGCGATGTGGGACTGGGAGGAGCTGGATCCCCTCAAAGCCTTTGTTGCCCCCTCCCCAACCCCCACTCTCTTTGGGCCCCCCACCCCCCTGAAACCCTTCTGGGGACGCCCCCAAGACCCTCAGGGACCCCCCCCTCAGAGCCCCCTCCCCACTCCTGGGGCGCCCCCAGGCAGGCCACGAGCTGAAGGAGATCGAGCATGAGGTCAAGGAGCGGCAGGACCTCTCCTCCTTAGACCCTCAGGAGTGCCCCCCCTAACCCCCTTAAGCCTTCCCTAAAGCTTTCTGGGGACTCCCCCCCAAAAGCCTCAGGGGCCCCCCCCCGAAAGCCCCCTCCCGACTCGTGGGCGCCCCCAGGTGGGCTACGAGCTGAAGGAGGAGATCGAGCGCAAGTTCGACAAGTGGCAGGAGCCGCCCCCAGTCAAGCAGGTGAAGCCTCTGCCTGCCCCCCTGGACGGGCAGAGGAAGAAGAGGGGGGGCCGCAGGTGAGCAGGGGTGGGGGGGGGAAGGTCCTCGTGCCCCTCATTAGCCTTAATGACCCCCTCAGGAGTTAAGGAGAGCCTCCCCTCCCCCCCAGGTACCGGAAGATGAAGGAGCGCCTGGGGCTGACCGAGATCCGCAAGCAGGCCAACAGGATGAGCTTCGGGGAGGTGCTGTGGGCCCCTCCCCCTTCCTGAAGCACCGGGCTAATTAGCTCTGGCTCTCCACGAGCTCATTAACCAACCCCCCCCACCCCTCCCCAGATCGAGGAAGATGCCTACCAGGAGGACCTGGGCTTCAGCCTGGGGCACCTGGGCAAGGCCGGCAGCGGCAGGGTCAGGCAGACTCAGGTCAACGAAGCCACCAAGGCTCGGATCAGCAAGACCCTGCAGGTCAGGCCCTGCTTAATTAGCCTCATTAAGGTGCCTCTGCTGATGAGGGGGCCTCATTAAGCCCCTGCCCCCCCCTCCCCCCCCATTAGTGCCCCCCTGCCCCACCTCGGTGCCCTTCTGCCCCTCCTCACTACTCCTGAAAGCCTCTCTTAGCCTTCCTGGATGCCCTCCAGCCCCCCTCAATTAGCTCCATTAATGAGCCTCAGCCAATTAAGGAGCTTCATTAACCTTCTGCCTCTCCTTAATGCTCCCCTGCCCCTCATTAGTGCCCCCCCCATCCCTCCTCCCTACCCTCCTGCCCCTCCTTGCTGCCCCTGAGTGCTTTTTACTCCTCCTTGATGTTTCTCAGACCTCATTAATTAGCTTTATTAATGAGCCTCAGGTAATTAATGAGCCTCATTAGCCTCCTGCCCCTCCTTAGTGCCCCCCTGCCCCTCCTCAGTGCCCCTGACCCTCATTAATGCCCCCCAGCCCCTCATCAGCCCTCTCCCCCTAATTAATTTATCCCTAATTAACCCTTAATCACCCCTAATTACCACTCCCCCTCCTTCCTACTCCCCTCTCCCTCTCCTCCCACCCCTTCTTACAGCCCCCAACCCACTCCCCTGGCTCCCCCCTGCCCTCCTTCATGTCCCCCCCAACCCCCAAGGCCCTCCTCAGCCCCCTCTCCTAATTAGTGAGCCCCTAATTAGCTGCTAATTGTCCCCCCAGCGCACCCTGCAGCGCCAGAGTGTGGTCTATGGAGGCAAATCCACCATCAGGGATCGCTCCTCAGGCACAGCCTCCAGCGTGGCCTTCACCCCCCTGCAGGTCTGGGGGGGGCTGGGGGGGAAGGAGGGGAGGGGCAGCTGTCTGGGGGGAGCTCTGACTCACTCTGGGGGAGCTCTGACTCACTCTGGGGTGGCTCTGACCCACTCTAGGGGTGCTCTGACTCACTCTAGGGAAGCTCTAACTCACTTTGGGGGGGCTCTGACCCACTCTAGGGGGGCTCTGACTCACTTTGGGGGAGCTCTAACTCACTTTGGGGGGGCTCTGACCCACTCTAGGGGGGCTCTGACTCACTTTGGGGGAGCTCTAACTCACTCTAGGGGGGCTCTGACCCACTCTAGGGGAGCTCTGACTCACTCTAGGGGAGCTCTAACTCACTTTAGGGGGGCTCTGACCCAATCTAGGGGGGCTCTGACTCACTCTAGGGGGGCTCTAACTCACTTTGGAGGGGCTCTGACCCAATCTAGGGGGGCTCTAACTCACTTTGGAGGGGCTCTGACCCAATCTAGGGGGGCTCTAACTCACTTTGGAGGGGCTCTGACCTAGTCGGGGGGGGGGGCTCTGATTCACTCTGGGACGGCTCTGACCCACTCTGGGGAGGGGCTCTGACCCTGTTTGGGACCATTTTGACCAGTTTTGGGGGGTTCTGAGCCAATTTTGGGCCATTTTGCCCACTTTGGGGTGATTTACCCCCAATTCAGGTCTGTTTTGGCCATTTTTGAGTCCCTTTTACCCAGTTCTAGCAGGTTTTGCCCCATTTCCATTCCCTTTTGCCCATTTCTGTCCATTTTCTCCCCATTCTGGCCCAGCTTTGCCAGTTTCTGTCCCATTTTTGCCCATCCCTGGCAGTTTTTGCCCATCCCTGGCAGTTTTTGCCGATTCCTGTTCCCTTTTGCCCCATTCCTGTTCCCTTTTGCCCCATTCCTGTTCCCTTTTGCCCATTCCTGGCTGTTTTTGCCCATTCCTGTTCCCTTTTGTCCATTCCTGGCACTTTTTGCCCCATTCCTGATCTCTTTTGCCCAACCCTGGCAGTTTTTGCCCCATTCCTGTTCCCTTTTGCCCCATTCCTGTTCCCTTTTGCCCATTCCTGTTCCCTTTTGCCCATTCCTGGCTGTTTTTGCCCATTCCTGTTCCCTTTTGTCCATTCCTGGCACTTTTTGCCCCATTCCTGATCTCTTTTGCCCAACCCTGGCAGTTTTTGCCCCATTCCTGTTCCCTTTTGCCCCATTCCTGTTCCCTTTTGCCCATTCCTGTTCGTTTTTGCCCCATTCCTGTTCATTTTTGCCCATTCCTGGCAGTTTTTGCCCCATTCCTGGCACTTTTTGCCCCATTCCTGGCACTTTTTGCCCCATTCCTGTTTGGTTTTGCCCATCCCTGGCACTTTTTGCCCCATTCCTGTTCCCTTTTGCCCCATTCCTGTTCCCTTTTGCCCCATTCCTGTTCCCTTTTGCTCATCCCTGGCAGTTTTTGCCCATTCCTGGCACTTTTTGCCCCACTCCTGTTCCCTTTTGCTCATTCCTGGCAGTTTTTGCCCATTCCTGGCAGTTTTTGCCCATTCCTGGCACTTTTTGCCCCATCCCTGGCACTTTTTGCCCCATTCCTGTTTGGTTTTGCCCATCCCTGGCATTTTTTGCCCCATTCCTGTTCCCTTTTGCCCCATTCCTGTTCCCTTTTGCCCCATTCCTGTTCCCTTTTGCTCATCCCTGGCAGTTTTTGCCCATTCCTCTTCCATTTTTGCCCATTCCTGCCCTGTTTTGCCCCAATCCAGGGCCTGGAGATCGTCAATCCGCAGGCAGCAGAGAAGAAGGTGGCAGAGGCCACCCAGAAGTACTTCTCCAGCATGGCTGAGTTCCTGAAGGTCAAGGGAGAGAGAAACGGAGGGGGGACACCCCCTTGACCCCCCCCAGATACCCCCAGACCCATTTGGACCCCCGCTATGGTTTTGGGGAGCCCCCCAGGCCCCCCTAAGCCCCCCTAAACCTCCCTCCTCTCCTTGTTTCCCACCTTAACGTGAAGGGTGAGCAAAGAGGGGGGTGGAGTGCAGGGGGTTGTTACCCCCTGAACCCACCCTGGACAGCCTCCAGACTCATTTGGACTCCCTCAGATTTTTGGGGAACCCCCCGAGTCCTCCTCCCTCCTCTCCTCCTTTCTCATCTTAAGGTCAAAGGCGAGAAAAAGGGGGGGGGGCTCATAACCACCCTCCCTCTCAGCCCCCCAAAATTACCCTGGGAACCCCCCAGCACCCCCCCAACCCTCCCCATAAAAATATTAAATTTTGGGGTTTTTTAGGTTGTTGAAATTTGATTGAATTGGGGGGGGGGGGGGCGGGGGGCGTCGGGGGGGTTCTCAGATTTGGGAGGGTGGGTGCCAGGGTTTGGGGTCCCCTTATGGGGGGTAGGGGGGGGGATAGTCCTGGGTGCTGTGGTCCCTCCCTTGGGTGGGTAAGGGCGTGTCTTGGGACACCTTTTGGGGGGGGCAAGGCTGGGGTCCCCTCTCGAGGGGGGGTTAGGGGGTCCTGGCCGCCCCGAGAGGGGTCCTGGAGCCACCCCCCCGCCCCCTGGGCGCCTTTCCCCTCCTTTATTGGCTGCTCCGACTTGAGCGGCAGCTGCTCTGCTTCGCCACGCCCCCCTGGCGCCCATTGGGTCATCCCCCCGCGGTACCAGCCAATAGGAGAAGAGGGAATGGAGTGGCCCCGCCCCTGGCGGGCAGGTTTGGCCGAACCGAAGGAGGCGGTGCTCTCCGTCCCGCGGCTCAGGGAATGGTGGCGCTTGCGGCCAATCGGAAGCGGCGTTCCGTGCGTGGCTCCGCCTCCGCCCTGCGTGACGGGCTTGGCCTCGGCGCTGCCCCGCCCCCCAACGTCAAAACACCGCGCAGGGGACTGACGGCTGCGCGGCTCAGCCAATGCGAGCGCCGGCATGCGATGATTGACAGCGCGGCGGGGAGGAGGGGAAGAGGGGTAGCCCTTCCCGCCTTTCCCCACGTTCCACCAGTCAGCGGGCGGCGCTCGCTGACGGACGCGCGCCTGGGCCAATGGCTGCCCGTGGAGGGGCGGACCCGGGCTGCGGGGCGGGGAGGCGGCCGCAGGGACTCCGCCGCCATCTTGGATGCCGCGGAGACAGAGTCGGCAGTGAGAGAGAGCGAGGGGGGGCGAAGATCCGCGACACTATCGCGATAATCGCCGCGACAGCCGGCGGGAGGGGACCGAGTCCCGCCTCAGGAGCATCCGGTGAGAGCCGCGGGCGGGCAGGGATAGCAGGTTGAGCCGGCAGGGCCGCGGGGCCCCGGCAGAGGGGGTGGCTCTGAGGGGCGGCCTGGGCTGTGTCGGCGCTGTCGCGACAGAGGGACGATAGAGACCGCGGGCGCGGGGGTGTCCGGCAGCGGGAATCGGGGGGGCGGAGGAGATCTCTATGGGCCCTGAGGAGGCGCAGCCGAGGGCAGGGCCTGAGGAGGGGCCTGGAGCGCAGCGGGCGGGGCCGGGGCGGGGAGCGGCGGCGCCGAGGGGGCCCTGGAGGGGAGGGGGCAGCGGCCGGGGCGGGACCGAGAGCGGCCGAGGGGGGCAGGAGCCTGGAGGAACCTCCAGAGCTCTCTAGGGGCCTGTGGGCCTGTAGGGGTCTGGGGGTCTGTAGGGCTCCGTAGGGGTCTGGGGGCTCATAGGGGTCTGTAGGGGTGTGGGGGGCCCATAGGGGTCTGGGTGCTATGGGGGCCTGTAGGGGTCTGTAGTGGTGTGGGGGCCCATAGGGATCTGTAAGGGTCTGGGGGTCTCTAGGGGTCTCTAGAAGCCTCTGGGATTGGGCAGGGTTTGTTCTGTTCATGTGTGGGGGTCAGTGGGGTAGAGCTGTGGGGGTCTGTGGGGGGTCTTCTGTGGGGGTCTGTAGGGGTCTGGGGGTAGAGCTGAGGGGGTCTGTGAGGGTAGAGCTGGGGGTGTCTGGGGGTCAAGCTGTAAAGGTGTGTGGGAGTCTGTGGGGATCTGTGTGGATCTCCAGCAGTAGGTCTGCAGGGGGCTGGGGGGTTGGATCTGCAGGGGGCTGGGGGGGGCTGGGGGGGCAGAGCCAGAGGAGCTGTGCAGGGGGCACAGGGTCCTACAGCAGCAGCTCTGGAGGGGCTGTGGCAGCCTCTAGGAGCAGATCTGTAGGGATTTCCAGCAGCTTGTAGGGATCTGTAGGGGTCCCTGGGCAGTGCTGGGGGCCCCGGGGGGGGCAGGGGTTAGCTGGGTGCCTGGGTTTTGGGGGAGGCTCTGGGGCTCTTGGGGATCCCTGGGAGGCTCCTGGGGCAGTACTGGGGGGAGGTTCATGATCCTGGGGGGGTCAGGGGGTAGCTGGGTGCCCGGGGGGGGGTCTCTGGGGGGGGTCCCTGATCCCACTCCCCCTCTCTGTTTTCTTCCAGAGGCCTCCCCCCAGTGATGCCGAGAGCCCCCTAGTAGCCCCCGGCCATGGCTGACAAGAGGAAGCTGCAAGGTGAGAGGGGGCTGGGGGGGCTGGAGGGGGAGCTGGGAGGGGCTGGGGGCGGAGGGGAGCTGGGAGGGTTTGGGGGGGAGCTGGGGAGCTGGGAGGGGCTGGGGGGACTGGAGGGGAAGCTGGGAGGGGCTGGGGGAGCTGGAAGGAGCTGGGGGGGGCAGGGGGGAGCTGGGAGGGTTTGGGGGTGCCTGGGCCTGGCTGTGACCCCCGGGAGGGTCCCCCCTGTGCTGTGCCCCCCAGGGGAGATCGATCGGTGCCTGAAGAAGGTGGCTGAGGGAGTGGAGCAGTTTGAGGACATCTGGCAGAAGGTGCTGGGGGACACACCCCCCCAAAATACCTCCTGGCCCCCCCAGAGCTACCCCTGGGACCCCCAAACATTCCCCTCAGAACACCAATCCCCCTGGGGACCCCTTCCTGCCCCACTCACCCCCTTTTGGCCCAGGGGGTAAAATCCTCCTGAGGAGCCCCCAGACCCTCTCAGGACCCCCCCAACCCTCTCAGGACACCCCAAACCCCCTTGAGGTCACCCCCAGACCCCCCAGATCCCCCCCAGACTCCTTCAGGTCTCACCCAAACACTTTTTCTGCCCCCAAGTCCCCTTAGCCCCCCCCCCCAACCTCTTCAGGAACCCCAAACCCCTTTCTACCTCCCAAGCCCACTCATGTCCCCCAAACGCCCTCAGTACCCCCAGACCTCCTCCCCCACCCCCTTTCTGCCCCCAACCCCCTCGGCCCCCCTCGCCCCTTTCCTGCCCCCCTGACCCCTGCCTCCCCCCCAGCTCCACAATGCAGCCAACGCCAACCAGAAGGAGAAGTATGAGGCCGACCTGAAAAAGGAGATTAAGAAGCTGCAGGTATTGGGGGGGGCCCGTGGAACCCCTCCCAGCCCTCTGGGGGGGTTGGGGTGCCCCCCACCCCTCTGATCCCCTCCCCCTTGCTTCCCCCCAGCGCCTGAGGGACCAAATCAAGACCTGGGTGGCCTCCAACGAGATCAAGGACAAGAGGCAGCTGATAGACAACCGCAAGCTGATCGAGACAGTGAGGGGCTGGGGGGGCCTGGGGGGAAGCCTGGGGGACCCCAAGGGGAGCCCTAAAGCCTGACTGACCCCCCCCAGCCCAGGGGCAGCAGCATCTGGGTGTCCTGAGCTCTCTTTTGGGGCCGATTGCATCACTTTGGGGAGCTTTCACCACCCGGGGGGGGCTCTGAGTGAAACTGGGGAGGCCCTGGGGGACCCCAAGGGAAGCCCCAAAGCCTGACTGACCCCCCGCCCCCCAGCCCAGGGGCAGCAGTATTTGGGGGTCCTGAGGTTCCCCTTAGGGAGGCTCCCATCCCTTTTGGGGGGCTCTGGGTAAAATGGGGGGGCCCTGGAGGACCTGGGGGGGAGGCTCAAGAGGGGACCCCCACCTCCCCACCCCGCACCTTTTTCTCCCTCTTCCCTACTGCTCCTTCCCCCTGCTCCCTTCAGGGGGTGCCAGGGGAGGGGCTCAGGGGGGTTGGGGTGCCCCTGACCCCCTGTGTTTCGGGGTCCCTGCCAGCAAATGGAGAGGTTCAAGGTGGTGGAAAGGGAGACCAAGACCAAGGCCTACTCCAAGGAGGGGCTGGGGCTGGCCCAGAAAGTGGATCCTGCCCAGAGGGAGAAGGAGGAGGTCGGGCAGTGGCTGACGGTGAGGGGCTGGGGGCCAGGGGGGGCTGGGAGGAGCTCTGGGGCTTCTGAGGCAGGGGGAGTTTGCGGGGGCTGAGGGTTGGTTGAGCTGGGCTGGGCTGGCTTGGGGGGCTGGGTTTGGGGTGTTTCTGGGGTGCCCTGTGTGTTCCTGGGGCTCACTGCTGTGTTTGGGGGTGCTGTGGTGGGGGCCTTGGTCTCAGGGGTGTCTGGGGGTGCTGTGTCTGGGGGTGCTGTGTTTGGGGGTGTCCCTGGTCTCAGTGGTGCTGGGGTGCTGTGTTTGGGGGTGCTGCTTTTGGGGGTCCCTGGTTTCAGTGGTGTCTGGGGGTGCTGTGTTGGGGTCCCTGGTCTCAGTGGTGTTTGGGGGTGCTGTGTTTGGGGGTGCTGTGGGGGTCCCTGGTCTCAGTGGTGTCTGGGGATGCTGTGTGGGGGTCCCTGGTCTCAGGGGTGTTTGGGGGTGCTGTGTCTGGGGTGCTGTGTTGGGGTCCCTGGTCTTGGGGTGTTTGGGGGTGCTGTGTCTGGGGGTGCTGTGTTGGGGTCCCTGGTCTTGGGGGTGTTTGGGGTTGCTGTGTTGGGGTCCCTGGTCTCAGGGGTGTTTGGGGGTGCTGTGGGGGTCCTTGGTCTCGGTGTCTGGGGATGCTGTGGGGGGTCCCTGGTCTCAGTGGTGTTTGGGGGTGCTGTGTCTGGGGGTGCTGTGTTGGGGTCCCTGGTCTCAGTGGTGTTTGGGGGTGCTGTGAGGGGGGTCCTTGGTCTCAGTGGTGTTTGGGGGTGCTGTGTCTGGGGGTGCTGTGTCTGGGGTGCTGTGTTGGGGTCCCTGGTCTCAGTGGTGTTTGGGGGTGCTGTGAGGGGGTCCTTGGTCTCAGTGGTGTTTGGGGGTGCTGTGTCTGGGGGTGCTGTGTCTGGGGGTGCTGTGTTGGGGTCCCTGGTCTCGGGGGTGTTTGGGGTTGCTGTGTTGGGGTCCCTGGTCTCAGGGGTGTTTGGGGGTGCTGTGGGGGGGGTCCTTGGTCTCAGTGGTGTTTGGGGGTGCTGCGTCTGGGGGTGCTGTGGGGGGGGTCCCTGGTCTCGGTGTCTGGGGATGCTGTGGGGGGGGTCCCTGGTCTCAGTGGTGTTTGGGGGTGCTGTGTCTGGGGGTGCTGTATTGGGGTCCCTGTTTTCAGGGGTGTTTGGGGGTGCTGTGAGGGGGGTCCTTGGTCTCAGTGGTGTTTGGGGGTGCTGCCCAGGGCACCATCGACACGCTGAACATGCAGATCGATCAGTTCGAGAGCGAGGTGGAGTCGCTGTCGGTGCAGACGCGCAAGAAGAAGGGGGACAAGGACGTGAGGGCCCCCCCGATCCCCCCTGTGCCCCCCAGCCCCACCATAGCCCCTCCCATGCTTCCAGCCCACATCCTCCTGCTCCTCACAGCTGCCTCCTGCTGCCTCTTACCTCCCTCCCGGTCCCTCCCAATCCCCCCCGAGTTGCTCCCAGTGCTTCTAGTCCCCTTCCCAGTCCCCTGTAACTCATTTCAGTGCTCCCAAATGGTTTTCTGCGCTGTCCCTGGCTCTCCAGTTTCCCTCCCAGTGCCTCCAATCTCCTTCTTGGTCTCTCTGATCTCCCTCCTACCAGCTCTGATCCTCCTTCTGCTGCCCTCAGTCCCTCTCCCAGTCCCTCCCAGTTCCTCTATTCCCCTTCCCAGTTCCCTGCAGCTCTGGTAAATGCTCCCAAATCATTCTTCCTGCTGCTCCAGTTTCTCTGACCTCCCTCCTGCTGCCTTCCCCCTCCCTCCTACCCCCTCCCCCCTCCCCCATCCCCTCTCCCTCTCGCCCCCTCTCTCCTGCCGCCTCCGCCTCCCCCTCCTGCTCTCTTCCTTCTCCCTCCTACCCTCTTCCCTCTCCCTCCTGCTGCCCTCGGTGCCCTCCCTGTTGCCTTGGCAGAGCCCTGGCGAGTGCTAGGTGCCTGCTGAGTGCTGGCTGGTGCCGCCCCCAGAAGCAGGAGCAGCTCCAATCCTCCTCCTGCTGCCCCCAGTATCCTCCCGCCCCCTCCCCTCTCCCTCCCGCCGCCTCCCCACCCCCTCCCACCCCCTCCTGTCTTCCTCCTGCTGCCTCCCCACCCTCTCCCACCCCCTTCCGCCCCCTCCCCACCCTCTCCTGTCCCCTCCCCTCTCCCTCCCGCCGCCCCCGGTGCCCTCCCCTGAGCCCCGGCAGCGCCCGGGCAGGGCCCGACGGGAGCCCTGGGCGGGGGGGGGGGGGCGGCGGCTGAGCGCCGGCCGGTGCCGCCCCCAGAAGCAGGACCGCATCGAGGGCCTGAAGCGGCACATCGAGAAGCACCGGTACCACGTGCGCATGCTGGAGACGCTGCTGCGCATGCTGGACAACGACTCCATCCTGGTGGAGGCCGTGCGCAAGCTCAAGGACGACGTCGAGTACTACGTCGACTCCTCCCAGGAGCCCGACTTCGAGGAGAACGAGTTCCTCTACGACGACCTCGACCTCGATGACATCCGTGAGGGGCGGGGGAGGGGCCCGGGGGGGGCGGGGGAGGGGCCGGGGGGGGCAGGGGCTGAGAATTAGGGAGGGGAGATGAGGAACAGGGAGGAAACGGGAGCCTGGGGGGAAGAAATGGGGTGAGGAGGGGTCAGAGAAGGAGGTTTGGGGTCCTCTGCGATGGCCTTGACCTCAATGACATCTGTGAGGAGTGGGGGAGGGGCCCGGGGGAGGGGCCAAGGGGGGCAGGGGCTGAGAATTAGGGAGGGGAGGGGAGGAACAAGGAGGACAATGGAACACCAGGGGAGAAATGGGGTCAGAGAGGGAGGTTTGGGGTCCTCTACGATGCTCTGGAGCTGGATGACTCCTGTGAGGGGCACCCCTAAAGTCTGGGGGGGAGGGGGTGGGCTGAGAATTGGGGAGGGGAGGGAAGAAACAGGGAGAGTGATGGAGGACCAGGGGGAGAAATGGAAGGGGACACATGAAGTTCTGGGGGGGAACTGGGGTCAGAGAGGGAGGTTTTGGGGTCCTCCATGATGCTCTGGAGCTGGATGACTTCTGGGAAGGGCACCCCCAGAATCTGGGGAGGGGGTGGGGGCAAAAAAACAGGGAGAAGGTGGGGTCAGGGTGGGGGCAAATGGGGCAAGAATGGGGGCTGGGGGCAAAAAATGGGGGATGGGGGGGAAAGGGGAGAAATGGGGGGGTCCAGACAGTTAATCTGGGGGGGAGGTGACCCAGCAAAGCCTCTTTTTTGTAGGGGGGGTCGATTTTGGGGGGCAATCTCTGTGGTTTTGGGGGGGTCCTGTGGCTAGGGGGTTCCTGGGGGGAGGGGTCCTGATGTTGTCCGTGTGTCCCCCCCAGCCCAGGCGCTGGTGGCCACCTCCCCCCCCAGCCACAGCCACCTGGAGGATGAAAGCTTCAACCAGAGCAGCAGCACCCCCACCTCCACTACCTCCAGCTCCCCCATTCCCCCCAGCCCAGCCAACTGCACCACGGTTAATTGTCCCCTCAATTAGCGCTTAATTAGGCAGGGGGGGCGGGGGAGGGAGCTGAGGAGGGAGGCGAGAGGAAGGAGCTGGGAGGGGGAAAAGGATGGGGAGTGGGGAGGGGGCTGGGGAGTGGGGAGAGAGCTGTGGGGAGGCTGGGGGGAGGGGTTAATCAATTTGGGTTAATTGGGGGAAGGGAGGGGTTAGGTGGGTATGAAGGGAGAGGTTAATTAGGCGTTAATTGGGGGGGTGAGGGAGGCAGGGAGGGTTTAATGAAGATTTGAGGGGGGTGGGGGGAGGTTAATGAGTGGTTTGGGCTCTGGGAGGGGGGTCCCAGGGGTTAACCTGCTGCCCCTCTCCCCCTGCCCACCCCCCCAGGAGAACTCAGAGGACGACAAGAAGAGAGGACGCTCGACGGACAGCGAGGTCGGGCAGGTGAGGGGGGGCACAGCCCACCCTGCCCCTGCCTCTCCCTGTCACATTTGGCCCCTCCCCCTTTCATTTGATCCCTCCCCCTTTCGTTTGGCCTTCCCCCCTTTCATTTGGCCCCTCCCCTTTAAATCTACCTCCTCTTACCTGTGACCCTTTTCTCCTTTCATTGTGGCCACAATCTCTTGACATTGGCTCCTCCCACTTTCAATTGGACCCTCCCCTTTTACATTGACACCTCCCATTTTAACTCAGCCCCTCCCCCTTGATTTGGCTCCTCCCCCTTGAGATGGCTCCTCCCCTTTATTCAAACGCCTAAGCCCCTCCCCTTTCCCTGTAGCCCTGCCCACTTTTAGATCTACTCTGCTTCTGGCCACACCCCTTGCCTTGCCCCACCCCTTTAAACACACCCTTACTGTATGCCACACCCTTCTCATTTGACCCCACCCCTTTTGGGCCCCCAGCCCCTCTGACTCCTCCCTTCTTCTCTGGCCCCACCCCCTCTGACCCCTCCCCTTTTCTCTTCCAGTCTCCGGCCAAGAACGGCTCCAAGCCCCTCCCCCTGCCCCACCCACACGGCCACGCCCATGGCCCATCCCCTTCGGCCCCCCCCACCTTCCCCCCACCTCCTTCCTCTGCCCCTCCCTCTGGGGCCCCACCTTCCCTCGGCCCCTCCCCCAGCGCTGGGGGAGGCGGTGGGGGAGGGGCAGGGGGGGCAGGGGGCGGAGCTTCAGCCACCCCCGGGCCAGGGGGAGGAGGAGCTACGGGGGGGGCAGGGAAAGGGGGGGGAGGGGCCCAGTCTCACCCTCCCCCTTCCACCCCCACCCCATATGCCCAAGCCCTGGCCCCCCCCCAGCCCCCCCCCAGCGCCCCCCAGCCCAGGCCCCCGAGCGCCCCCCAGGTGCCAGGCAAGAACGGAGCCACCAGTGAGTGGGGGCAGGGAGGGGGGGCTGGGGGAGGTTGGGGGCTGAGGAGTTTGAACTAATCTGGGGTTGGGGTTAATTAATTTGGGGGGGTAATTAATTGGGGGTTAATTAGTGGGGGGGGTGGGTTTGGTGGGGATCAATGATTCAATTAGGGGCTTGGTGGGGTCTGAGGGGTTTTAATTGGGGGGGGGGTGTAAATTAATTTGGGAGGGGGGCCAGGAGCCAGGGGGGTATTAGGGAGGCACTGGGTAGGATAATTAATTTGGGGGATGGTTAATTAATTTGGGGGGGAGGTTCCTTGGTATTTGTGGGGGTCTGGGGGGTCTCATTTTGGGGTCTTCCCTTCTCCCCCCCCCCCCAGGTTACAGCTCAGTGGTTGCTGACAGCTCCTCGGAGCCAGGGCTCAGTGGGGCGGGGGGCAGCTCCCAGCCCCTCCCCAGCCAAGCCCCAGGCCACAACCCCCCCAGCACCACCCCGTGAGTGACATCCCCCCCTCCAAAACACCCCCCCCCCCAGTGCCCCCATCATGGGGGGCTCATGTAGGGACCCACTCCCTAATTTACACACCCCACCTTCCCCCCCCCAATTTTTTCCTCCCCTTTCCCCTTCTCAATCATTTTCTTCCCTCCCCCCCCCGCAGGAAGGAGCCCAGCGGCCCCCCCGCACCCCCTACTTCCGGGGGGGTGGTCGGGGGGGGCTCCAGCAGCAGCCTCTTGGTGCCCCTCAGCTCCAACCCCCCCAGCTCCCCCACCCCCAGCTTCAGCGAGGCCAAGGCAGGGGGGGGGCAGCCCCTGCTCAATGGACCCCCCCCCTTCAGCAACACCCCCGAGATCAAGGTGAGGGGGGCAGAGCTTGGAACTGGAGGGGGCAGGTTTGGGGCTGGGGGGAGCAGAGTTTGGGGCTTGGGGAGCAGCTTTGGGGCTGGAGGACCCAGCTATTGAACTGGGTCTGAGTAGGGGGGAGGATTTCTGTGCTGGGGGGCCAGTAATGGCTCTGGGGGGGAGGCAGATTTGGGTCGGGGGGGGGGACAAATTTTACCCTTCCCCCCCTCCCCCCTTTTTCACTTTCCCTTTTTTCTCCCTCTTTTTATTTCCACCCACCCCAATTCTTCTTCTTTCTTTTCTGCCCTCCCCCCCCAATTTCTGTGCCCCCCACCGGCCGTTCCTGTGCCCCCCCAGCCCCCGGAGCCTCTCAGCTCCCTCAAGTCCATGGCCGAACGAGCGGCCATCGGCTCCGGCCTGGAGGACTCGGTGCCCACCCTGCACCTGCCTGACAGGGGTGAGACCCGCCCCCAAATCCACCCCTGACGCCCCCAAACCCACAACACCCCCCTCACACCTCCCACCCCCTCCCCCAGACCCCCAATCCCCTCCCAACCCCCCCTTAATCCCCCTCAGATCCCCCCACAATTCCATCCTCGAGAACCCCAATACCACCTTAATCCCCCTGAGCCCCCCAAATCCCCTCCACCCCCCCTTAGTCTCCCCCAGACCCCCTTAATCCTCCCCTCCGACCTCCTACGTCCCCCAGATCCTCTCCAACCCCCTTAATGCCCCCAGGTCCTCCAGATCCTCCAACCCCCCGTAGACTCTATAAGACTCCCCAAATCCTCTCTGGCCCCCATAAATTGCCTCCTGACCCCCTTACCCCTCCCCAGGGCCCCCCAAATCCCCTCCAACCCCCTTCCCCCTCCCCCCACCTCTAAGCCCCCTCTTCCCCTGCAGAGCTGCTGCTGGGGGGTGGGGCGCCCCCCCCCACGCCGGGGCCTCCCCCCGGGGGGGTGCAGGGGGAGGTGACAATCCCTCTGTCCCTGGGGGTCTGCCCCCTGGGCCCCCTGCCCCTGGGCAAGGAGCAGCTGTACCAGCAGGCCCTGCAGGACCCAGCCTGGCACCACATGCCGCACCCCTCCGACTCCGAGAGGATCAGGTGACAGCCTGGCACTGCCGGGGGGTGCAGCATGGGGGGCACACAGGGTGCAGCCTGGCACCCCCAGGGGGCATGGGGGGCACACAGGGGTGCAAGGGCTGCAGGCTGCAGCCTGGCCCCGAAGGCCTCCTCAGGCTTGGGGAATTTGGTGAAAGCAGCAAAAGAGCCAAAATGAGCCCAGAAGTGACAGCCTGGGGGGGGGGGGGTGGTGAGGGTTCTTTGGAGGAGTTTTGGGGTGGTTTGAGGCACTTTTGGAGGCCTTGCAGGTGACTGGGGAGTTTGGGGGTGGTTTGGGTCATTTTGGGGTATTCTGGGTCCTTTTGGATCATTTTGGGTCATTTGGGGGTGTTTTGGGTCACTCGGGGTATTTTGGGTAATTTTGGGCAATTTGGGTCATTTTGGGGCATTCTGGGTCATTTTGGGGTATTTTGGGTCACTTTGGCTCAATTTGGGTCATTTTGGGGTGTTTGGGGGTTATTCTGGGGGGGTTGGGGGTCATGCTGGGTCCTTTGGGGTCTGTTTTGCTCTGCTGGGGTGGGGGGTGGGGTGCTTTGGGGGTGATTTGGGGCAGTTTGGGTCCTTTGGGGGGTGTTGTTTGGGGGTCTGGGGACTCCTTCTGCTGGCTTCTCTGCTCCTGTTCCCGGCCCTTTGCTCTCTCTCTGGGCACTTTTTTACCCTTTCTGGCTGTTTTTAACCCGTTCTGTGGCCCCCCCCCTCCCCCCCCCCCAGGCAGTACCTCCCCCGAAACCCCTGCCCCACGCCCCCCTACCACCACCAGATGCCTCCCCCCCACTCGGACACGGTGGAGTTCTACCAGCGCCTCTCCACCGAGACTCTCTTCTTCATCTTCTACTACCTGGAGGTGCCCCACCCCCAGCCTCACCCCAAAATCCACCCTGGGACACCCCCCCAGCCCCCCTCCCCCAGGACCCTTCTGGGACCCCACAAAATCGATGGGCCCTGGGAGGCTGAGAAGGTCCCCACGGCTCTAGGGGGGTCCCTATGGGTCTAGGAGGGACCCTATGGGTCTGGGGGGGGGGTCTCTATGGGTCGGGGGGTGCCTCTACGGATCTGGGGGGGTCCCTATGGGTCTAGGAGGGACTCAATGGGTCTGGGGGGGGGTCTCTATGGATCTGTGGGTGCCCCTACGGGTTTGGGGGTGCCCCTATGGGTTTGGGGGAGTCCCTATGAGTCTGGGAGGTCCCTAGGAGTCTGGGGGGGTATCCCTATGGGTCTGGGGGTGCCTCTAGGAGTCTGGAGGGGTCCCTATGGGTCTGGGGGTGCCTCTATGGGTCTGGGGTGGTCCCTATGGGTGTGAGACGCCCCTATGAGTCTGGGGGTGCCCCTATAGATCTAGGGACGCCCCTAGGGGTCTGTGAGGGTCCCTGTGGGTCTGGGAGGTCCCTAGGAGTCCGGGGGTGCCCCTATGGGTCTCAGGGGGTCTCTATGTGTCCAGGACGTCCCTATGAGTCTGGGGGTGCCCCTATGGGCCTAAGGGTCCCCTGTGGACTTAGAGAGGGTCCCTGTAGGTCTGGGGGGGTCCCTATGACTCTGGGGGGGATGTGGTGGTGTCTCGGTGTGCCTGGGGGGTCCCCGTGGCTCCGGGGGGGGTTGTGTGCAGCTCTGTGTCGCCTCCTGCAGGGCACCAAGGCTCAGTACCTGGCAGCCAAGGCGCTGAAGAAGCAGTCCTGGCGCTTCCACACCAAGTACATGATGTGGTTCCAGCGCCACGAGGAGCCCAAGACCATCACTGATGAGTTTGAGCAGGTCAGGGGGGGACCCCAACCCCACCCCAGCACCCCAACCCACTCCCCCAGACCCCCCACCCCACCCCAGACCCCAACCCACCCCCCCAAACCCCCAAACTCATCCCAGACCCCCAACCCCACCCCAGCACCCCAACCCCACCCCAGACCCCAACCCACCCCCAAACCCCCAAACTCATCCCAGACCCCCAACCCCACCCCAGACCCCAACCCACCCCCAACACCCCAACCCCACCCCAGCACCCCAACCCCACCCGACCCCAACCCCACCCCAGCACCCCAACCACACTCTAGCCCCCAAAACACACCAGCAGCCCCCAGCCTCCCCCAGGCCCCCAACTCCCGCCCCATCCCAACGTCAGGCCTCGAGCTCTGCCACTGCATCTCCTTTTATTTGGGGGAAGGGCTTTGAGGGGTTTTTGAGCCTTCCCCCTGAGATTTTTGGGGTGCAGGACAGATCTGGGGGGGGCTAGATATATTTTAGAGTGGCGAAGGGGTCCCCAAACCCCCCCGCAACCCTTTCCACTCTCTCCCCAGCGCTGGGTTCTCACTGCCTCCTCTTGGGTTTCACTTGGGGGGCAAGGGGGCAGAGGGAGGTTTTGGGGTGCAGAATGTTTTAAAGCCACCGGGGGGGGGTGTCCTTTCAAGCCCTCCCCAGTGCCCCCCTCCCCCTTTGCAGGGCACCTACATCTACTTTGACTACGAGAAGTGGGGCCAGAGGAAGAAGGAAGGCTTCACCTTCGAGTATCGCTACCTGGAGGACAGGGACCTGCAGTGACACCCCCCCCCCTTCCCCCCCCGCCGGGGGGGGCCCTTCTCAAACCCCTCCCACCCCAGGAAACCCCCCGGGACCCCCACCCTTGCATGCAGCACTCCCCCCCCCTCCCACCCCCTAATTTCATCTTTCTCCCCCTCCCATATCCCCTCCCCCTCTTCCCCTTCTGTTGCAGCTGGGCTGAGCTTGGGAGGGGGAGGTAAAAACAAAGCGGGGGAGGGGTTGGGGGGGTTGGAACCCCCTCAGCTGTCATCCAAGGGGTTGGGGTTGAAGGGGGGGGTGGGGGGAGGGGCTTTTGGACACCCCCCCCCCCTTCCTCCCCAGGGGTTTTTTGGGGTCTAAAAAAGCTATTTTGGTTATTTATGAATAAATAGTTTTGTATGGAGAGGGCTTTGTGGGGGGGGGTGGGGGGGGGACAGGAAGGTGGGGACCCCCTCCTCCCCCCCAGTCAGTTTGTTTTCCCCTCCCCCTGGATTTTGGTCCTCTTTGACAGCCCTCCCCCAGCCCCACGTGAAAGTCCCCTCCCGGTGTGCCCTCACCGCGCCCCCCCCCGCTGGTAGCGGCAGTTGTAGGGCAGGCGGCGCTCGTCGGGCGGCGGCGACGGCGCCCCCTGGCGGTCTCCTGCGCGGCGCAGCCTCTCCAGCAGGGCTCTGCTGCGAGCTGCCTCCTCCGCCTCCCGCTGCAGCCTCTGGCGCCGCAGCTCCCACAGCCTGGGGGGGGGCGGGGCGTTAATTAATTAGCTAATGAGCGGCAAGGGTCGTCAGCGCAGCTGGGAGGGTCCCAGCCTCTTACCCTGAGTCCCCTCGGGCAGGGGGGGGCCGCGGGGGGGGCTCCCTCTTGGCCTTCGGGGGAGGGCTGTGCCTGCGGGCCAGGGCCTTGCGCATCCCCCCCAGGGGGTCCAGGGCAGCCTTTCGCCCTCCCTCGACCTCCTGGGGCCTGCCCTGGCTGACCTCAGAGCCCTCCCCGGGGTCCTTTCGGCGCGGGGGGGGCCGCAGGTACCAGGGGGGGCAGGTCTGGGCCTCGGCTGCGCTTTGGCCCAGGTAGGTCAGGACCCCCAGAGCCTTCTCCCGGCGCTCCTGGAGGCGGGGTGGGGGGGAGAACAAGGGTCAGGACCCCTCCCCAAATTACACACCGCCCCCCTTAAAACCTCCCCTTTAATGCCTCCAGCACCCCCCTCAACTCCCTTGCCCAATTAATTAACCCACAATAATTGTGTTTCCCCCCCCCCATGAATTACCCACCCCCTGCCCCCCCCCACCTGCTCCTGCCGTTTCTCCTCCTCGTGCTCTCGGTTCCCTGTTTCCTGGGGGGGCTCCAACAGCACGGGGGGGTCCGGGGAGCTGCTGCCCCCCCCCCGCCGAGCCCTTTTGCGCAGGAGCTGAGTGCGAGCCTGGGGGAGGGGGGGGGGGCAGAGGGGAGAGGTTTAAATCCCTTCCCCAAGGGGGTCTTACCCCCGCTGCGCCCCCCGACACCTCCAGACCTTTTAACCTCGATTTTGCCAACATTCCCTCCCAGGGTTATCTCCCCCCCGCTCCCCGGCGGCTATTTGCCCTCCCACCTCCCGGGGCTTTTTACCCCCCCAGTTGCCCCCGAGCTCTAAGCCCCATGGTTGCCTCTTCCCCCAGACCATTTCCACCCACCCCGGGCCTCTTCCTGTGTCCCCAGGACTTTTTACCCCCTTAATTTGCGGCTCCCCACCCCCCGCACCCCTGCCCCAGGCTTTTTCCCCCTCCTCCCTTCCCCTAAGCTCCACCCATAGCCCTACAGTCCCGCCCCAAAACCATGCGCATGCGCCCTGGCGCTCATTCGTTCTCCCGGCCCTGCGCATGCGCCCTGGCTCCCCGCGCTGCGCCTCCCCGCCCCGCCCAGCTCTCGCCTCCTGCTCCGCCCTCAGCGCTCTGGCGTCCCGCTTCCGCCGCTCGGCCTCGGCCTCGGCCTCGTCCCGCCGGACCCGCGCCACGTTGTCTCGGTTGCGGACATGCCATGACTTCTTCGGCAGGATGTTCATGGCCGACACCGAAGCGGCGCCGCTGGCCCCCAGGCGGGCGGCGGCGCTGAGGCACCGGAGCTGGGCGAGCGGCAGCGCCCGGACCCGCCGCGCGCCTGCCCGGGGCCTGCTCCCCGCTGATTGGCCGCAGCGCTTTGGGCGCCTCCTCCCCTCCCGCCCGCAGCCGCAGGGCATGCTGGGAGCGGTAGTTTCGCGTCCCCCGCTGCCGGTGCCTCCCTGAGCTCTCAGGAGTCCCTCCCGCGGTGCCCCGGACCCGGCTGAGCTCAAAGCCGCCTCAGGCTTCGTCGTTTACCGCAGAGCCACCTCGGGGGCACTGGGGGCAGCTCAGGAGGTCCTGAGGCCATTTGCGGGGGGGTTGGGGGTCCCCTTCCCCTCATCCCCTCTAGCTGAGACCCCTCCCCCGCCCCGGGAGGGGTCCCCAAGAACCCCTCAGCGCCTCGGGGGGGGTCGTTTAAAACCTTTATTAATTTGGAGCTCACCAGGGGGAGCCCCAGGCGCCCCCCGACCCCCCGTGTGCCACCCCATTTCTTCCTCCCCCCCCCCCCCCCCCCGAACATTGGGGTGCCTGGGGGGGTAGTCCCTGTTCCTCTCTGGGGGCTCAGTGCCCACCCCTCCCAGGGGGGTGCGGGTCCCTGGGGTAAGAGGTTCCTTCCTCTTCCTCTTTTGGGGGGGTGTCAGTGGGTGCCCCCCCCTCAAATTGGGGTCTCCGGGGGGTGGGGGATTCCCTGCTCCTCACTTCGAGGGTCCCAGTGGCTGGCCGTCCGTCCCGCCCCCCAATTTCAGGGTCTCAGGGGTTAGCTTGGGGGGGGGGAGGAGATCGCTGCAGCTGGCCCCCCCCCCCCCTTTCAATTCTGTACCCCAAGAGGGACCCTCAGATCCTCCCCCGCACGGCTGGGGCTCTCTCTCCTCCTCCTCCTCAGCTCCTCCTCCCTTTCCCCCTCCTCCCCTGCCGGGGCTGGCAGCTTTTCGGGGGGGCTCTCCCCTCGGCCCGGCTGCGCGGCGGCGCGGGGGGGGCGGCGGGGCCCCCCCAGGAGCAGGGCGAGGAGCAGCACCAGGAGCGGCAGGAGGTGCAGGCAGAAGCCGGTGGAGCGCCAGTAGGCGAGGGTGGCGCCGCCCTCCCGCAGCATGAAGCCCACGCTCAGGTAGTCGAAGGCTCTCATGGTCAGGAAGCGCCGCACCTGCCCCCCCAGCCCCCGCGCCGCCTCGGGGGGACTCCAAAACCGGCCCCAGAACCCCCCCCGCGCCGCCCCGGCCCTCTCCAAGGCCCTCTCGGCCGCCAGCCACAGCGGCACCGACAGAAAGCTGAGGTAGAAGCCGGGGTGGAGGCCGTGCCAGAAGGCGGAGACCAGCATGGTCCAGGCGTTCCTGGGGGGCAGGGGCTGCGCTCAGGCTCCTCCCGGGGGCTCCCAGCTCCTCCCAGTCTCCCCAACCCCTCCCCGTCTCTCCCAACCCCTCCCAATCACCTCCCAGCCTCTCCCATCCCCTTCCCGGTCTCCCCATCCCTTCCCAGTCCCTCTCCATCTCCTCCCAGTTCCTCCCCATCCCCTCCCAGTCCCTCTCCCATCTTCTCCAATCCCCTCCCCATCCCCTCCCAGTTCCTCCCCATCCCCTCCCAGCCTCTCCCACCTCCTCCCATCCCCTCCCCGTCTCTCCCATCCCCTCCCCGTCTCTCCCATCCCCTCCCAGTCCCTCTCCCATCCCCTCCCAGCCTCTTCCATCTCCTCCCATCCCCTCCCCATCCCCTCCCAGTCTCTCCCATCCCCTCCCAGCCTCTTCCATCTCCTCCCATCCCCTCCCCATCCCCTCCCACTCCTCTCCCAGTCCCTCCCCATCCCCTCCACGCCCCGGGGGGTACCTGAGGGCGGGGGGCCAGTGGCGGTGGGGGCGGTGCACGTAGCGGTGCAGCCACCACTGGACGCTGAGGTTCCAGCTGCGCAGGCCCTGCCCCACGCTGCGGCTGCGCTCCGTGCCGGGGGGGTCCACCGTGCGGATGGCCTCGAAGTCCCACAGCTCCGCGGGGGGCAGCGAGCCGCTGGGGGGCGCTGCTGGTCACCACGGGGGGGCCCGGGGCACGCAGGGACCTGCGCAGCGCCCCCCAGCCGCCGCCCCGTGCCCCAAACCCCCTCCCTGTGCCCCCCAGCGCCCTCCCAGTGTCCCCAAGCACCCCTAAAACCCTTCCCAGTGCCCCCCAAACGCCTCCCTGTGCCCCCCAGTGCTCTTAAGAGTGCCTCCCAGCGCCCCTAGAACCCCTTCCCAGTGCCCGTCAGACCCTTCTCTGTGCCCCCCAGTGCCCCTAACACCCCTCCCCATCCCCCCCCCCCGCCTACCAGCCCCTCCCCCCGCCCCGCTCCTCACCTCCTGGGCCGGGGCAGGGGCCGGGGGGGTCCCTGGCCGGGCCGGGGCTTGGCGTGGGCAGGGTAGGCTCCGAGGGCGGCGGCCACGCAGGCAGCCTCGGCCAGCAGCCAGCCCACGTAGAAGCGGAGGCGGAAGGCGCCGAAGACCGGCACGGCCAGCAGCAGGCGGGCGGCGGGCGGCAGGCGCCAGAGCCCCGGGCCCCGCAGCGCCGCGGGGGGAAAGCGGCGAGCCAGCAGCTCCCCCAGCGCCGCCAGCGCCGGCGCCCAGCGCGCCCAGCACAGCGCCCGCCGCCAGCGCACCGCCGGCAGCGGGCCCCGCACCCAGTCCCGGTACGTGCTGGGCCGGTAGAACGGGCCTGGGGGGGAGGGGACACGGCGGCTGAGCCCACAGCAGGGGCAGACATGGGGACCCACAGGGAGCTGAGCCTGACCCATAGAGAGCCATAGGGACACACAGGGAGCTGAGCCTGACCCGTGGGGAGCCATAGGGACACACAGGGAGCTGAGCCTGACCCATAGAGAGCCATAGGGACCCATAGGGAGCTGAGCCTGACCCGTGGGGAGCCATAGGGACACACAGGGAGCTGAGCCTGACCCGTGGGGAGCCATAGGGACACACAGGGAGCTGAGCCTGACCCGTGGGGAGCCATAGGGACACACAGGGAGCTGAGCCTGACCCATAGAGAGCCATAGGGACCCATAGGGAGCTGAGCCTGACCCGTGGGGAGCCATAGGGACACACAGGGAGCTGAGCCTGACCCATGGGGAGCCATAGGGAGCTGAGTCTGACCCATGGGGAGCCATAGGGACCCATAGGGAGCCAGCCCTGACCCATAGAGAGCCATGGGGACCCATAAGGACCCATAGGGAGCTATAGAGAGCCCTAGGGACCAGGGCCGGTGTATGCTGGGCCGGCAGAAGGGGCCTGGGGCAGGGGCCTGTAAGGACCTGCAGATTCCATGGGGATCCACAGAGATCCACAGAGAGATCCACAAATTTGTAGGTCACTCAGAAAGGATCCACAGGGGATCCTTATCTATAAGGGATTGACAAGGGACCCATGGGAGATCCACCTGGAAGGTGTAGGGGAGCAGGGGGTGATCTACAGGGGATCCAGAGAGGATCCTTAGGGACTCTGCAAGGGATCTGCAAGAAGCCAGTGAGGGATCTACAAGGGATCCGTGAAGAGCCTCTACAGAATCTACAGGAGCCCTGCAGGTGCTCCCCAGGGGAATCCAGGGGGGATCTACAGGGATCCATGAGGGCTCCCCAGAGGCTCCATAGGGGATCCCCTGGGGATCTGCAGGGATCCCCTGGCCCTCACCAGTCAGCAGCCCCAGGTAGCAGTAGCTGTAGCAGAGGATCTCCCCCAGCCCAGGGCAGCTCTGCAGGCAGCCAATCAGCTCCTCCTCTGCCTCCGACGTCACGGCCCCAGGCTCCGCCTCCCGCATCTCCTGCACGTCACTGGCCAGGCTCACCATCTGGGGGCGGGACCGGGCGTCAGGCTCCGCCCCCCGAGACCACACCCCCTTCGACAGCCACACCCCTATCCAGTCACGCCCACACCAGCCCCGCCCCCAGGACCATGCTCCACCCACCTCTGCCCCCTCCCTAACTCCCCCCCAAGACCCTTCCTCACCCTCAGTAATGCCCTCCCTGAGCCCACTCCCCCACACACCCCCCCCCGGTTACCTCCCTCCTTCCCTCCCTCTCCCCTACAATTGCCCCCCCCAGCCCCCTCTCCTCCAGCCCCCACCCCAGCACCTTGAGGGTGAGCAGCAGCTGCAGGGCGTTGGCATAGGGGGGGGGCTCCGGCAGCCCCCAGACCCAGAGGGTGCGGAAGAACAGGAGGTAGCCAAAGGTCCACACCATGGCGGCCCCCCCGCAGCGCCTGGGGGGGTCCCAGGGGGCCTGGGGGTCAGCATGGGACCCCCAAGACCCCCCTCCACACAACCCAGGACCCTCCCAGCCCTCCCCTAGGACCCCCTCAGCATCCTTCTCAAAACTCTTCCTGCCCCCACGACCCTTCCAAGACCCCCCCCCAGGTTCCCTATGGACCCTTTCAGGACCCTCCCAAACCCTCCCAGGCCCCCCAAGGATGCCTCAAACCTCCCCCAGACCCGCAGCAGCCCCGCCTAGACCCCCCCCGCCCAAACGCTCCCACAACCCCTCCCAGAAGTCCCCACCCCCCACCCCCCCGGGACCCCTCCCCAGTGCCCCCAGCCCCACCTGGGCAGTGCCCAGAGCAGTACCCAGGTGCCCAGGGCTGTCACCAGCGAGTGCAGGGCATGGGGGCCGCAGGTCAGGAGAGTCAGCAGCGCCCCCAGCCCGGACCCCCCCCACTGCCGCCAGCCAGGGCCTGGGGGGGCACAGAGGAGCAAAGGTCAGACTCCTCCCCAGGACCCCAACACCCCCAGGAGCCTCTCACATCCCCTTAAGCCCTCCCCCAGATCCTCTCCAAACCCCTTCGACCCCCCCAGGAACCCCCAAAATCATCGACCCCCCCCAGACCCCTGGGACGCCTCCAAACTCCCTTAGACCCTCCGGGACCCCTCCCCAACCCTTCGTCCTCCCCCGCGCCCCCCGCCAAACACCCCCGCAGGCAGCCTGGGACTCCCCCAACCCCCTTCGGACCCCCCCCGGGCCCCCCCCGACTGACTGAGGCGCTGGAAGAGGAAGCCCGCGGGGATGGAGCCGAGCAGCACCGCCAGGTAGGTCACTTCCTCGGGGCTCATGGCGGCTGCGGGCCCCCCCCGGAGCCCCCAGACCCCGGTGCCCCCCCCCGGCCGCGCGCTCCGGGCCCGGGAAGCGGAGGCGGTGGGGAGGGGGCGGAGCTCTCCCCGGGCACGCCCCTTCCGTGGGCGGAGCCTGGGCTGGGCAGGGCAGGGGCGAACTGGATTGGGGGGCGGTGAGGCTCTTAAAGGGGCAGTGCGGTCCCCGCGCGCCCCTCCGGGCGCAGGGAGGGGGCAGAGCTCCCAATTTATTGGGGGCGGGAGGGGGGGCGGGAGGGAGGGGGGGCTGTTACCACGGGTAGCGCGTGGGGGTGCGGGGAGGGGGCGCTCGGGAGGCCTCCAGCAGGAGCGCGTGGAGGGCCCAGGCCGGGGGGGGGGGGCGGGGCCCCTGTCAGAGGCGAGGGCGGTGCACACGGCCGCCGCGGGCAGGAAGTGACGCCAGCGCCGCGGGGAGGGGCGGCCGGGGCCCAAGATGGCGGCGGCGGGGCCGGGCCCGGGGCCGCTCCCGGAGCCCGCTGAGGCGGCCCGGCCCCCGCGCAGCCCCCCGGAGCCGCCGCCTCGCCTGTGGGTGCAGCGGGGCCGGGTCCTGGTGTGGGGAGCGGCGGCGGCGCGGAGGCTGCGCGAGCGGCACCGCATCTGGGGGGCGCTGGTGGGGACCCCTCCCCGCAGGGGGCCCGGCCGGAGCCCCCAGCCCCGGCTCCCGCTGCAGCTGCTGCCGGAGGAGGCGCTGGTGCTGGCCGAGAGCGGAGCCGCCGCCATCCAGCCCGCGCCCGGGCCGCGGCCCCCCGAGGTGAGGCAGGCAGGGAGGCGGGGAGGGGTGGGGGCGGTCGCGGAGCAGCTCCTGACCTCCCTTTGCCCCCCCAGGAGCAGCGCGAGGCAGCTGAGGGGCAGCACCGGGACCCCTGACCCCCAACGGGAGCCCCGCAGGTGAGGAGCGCCCCGGGGGGGTGCGGCTGGGGGAGTGCGGGGCGGGGTTTGGCTCTCTGTGGGGCAGGGGGGAGGTCTCTGTGGGGCAGGCTTCGGTCTCTGCCCCACGCCGCCCCCTCCCCGCAGGCCTCTCGCCGTGCGCGCGCCGGCTGCAGACCTACCGCGAGCTGTGGGGGAGGGGCCTGCACCTCACCCCTGGCGGCAAGTTCGGAGGTGACTTCCTGCTGTACCCTGGTGAGTGGGGGGGAGCAGTTGGGGGGGGTCTGGGGGTGCCTGCAGGGGTCTCTTTGGGTCACGCCGAGGGGCTGGGGGGGACGGACTCTGGGGGGTGCTGTGGGCCCCTGGGGCCGGAGGGAGGTCTCTGGGGGGCACTCGTGGGGCTGGGGGGGGGGGCTCTCTGTGGGTCCCTAACAGCCTCTTCCCCCCCGCAGGCCCCCCCGCGCGCTTCCACGCGGCTGCCATCGCGCTCGTGCCGCCGGAGGGGGCGGGGCTGGGGCTGGCCGGGCTGGTGGCGGCCGCGCGCCTGGGCACGAGCGTTCGGAAAACCCTGCTGCTCTGCGGGGCGGGGCCGGCCGCCGACCCCGCCCATGGTGCCGCCTACACCTCCCTGCAGTGGCGCGCGGACCTGTGAGCCCCGCGGCGCAGCCAATGAACGGCTTCGATCCGAGCGTCCTGAACGTTTATTGGCCAGCAGTCGAGCCCTGTGCTTTAGGCTGGACGGATTCTGATGCGGGCGGGGGGAAGGGGAACACACGACCTCTACCCCTGGGGGGTCTCAGCTGCACACCTTGGGGGGTGATCACAGCTGGGCCTCGGGGAGTTGGGGCCCAGCTCCTGCTTGGGGACTTCATCCCTTTGGGGCTGCTGCCCCACACTTGTGGGGCTACCCCATGCCTTCCAGAAGAGACAGAAAACATCTCTGGTAACAGGGTAGGGGGAAAATGTGCCCTACCCCACCCCGTGTTTTGGTGTCCCCACCACCACCCCCCGTCCCCCCTTTGAGCGTGGGGCTCAGACGCTGCAGGTGCGGAAGGCTGCGATGCCGCTGCGGGAGGTGCTGAGCAGCAGCCCCGGGCACTGCGGGTGCCAGTGCAGCTCCTTCACCTCCTTCTCGCCCTGGTGCATGAACAGCAGCTGGGGGGGCAGCGCCCCCACTCCCCCCTCCCCCTCTTCCTCCTCTCCCCCTGCCTCGGGGTCTGGCTCCACCCCCAGGTCCCACTGGGTGACCAAATCGTCCTCCCCGGCGGCCGCCAGGACTCCGCTCTCCGTGGGGTGGAACTCCAGGGAGGTGATCGGCTCCAAGTGCTGCTTGAAGGTGGCCACGCTGGGGCCCTTCTGTGGGGGGGGAGAGGGGGAGGGGAGAGGGTTAGGGTCAGTGGAGGGAGCTGTGGGTAGCTGTGGGGCAGAGAGAAGCCTGCAGACCACTATGGGGCACAGGAAGCTCTCCGTGGGAGACCGGGGAGGCAGGCTGCCCTCACCCCGAACTGCCGCAAGTCCCAGAGCCGCAGGACTCCGTCATCGCCGCCGCTGAGCAGTAGGGCGGGGTCCGGCCGCGCCCAGCTCAGGGCATTGACGTCGCCGTCGTGCGCTGATGACGTCACCAGCTGGCAGGCGCGCCCCGGCGGCGCGCGGACGTCCCAGATCCGAAGGGAGGCGTCCGCGGAGGCAGAGCCGAACACCTGGGGGCGGGGCCTGGCGTTAGCCACGCCCACTCATGTATGGGGTGCAGAGCTCCGCCCCCATGCCAGGCCCAGCCCCCTTCCCCCCTGAGCCCCCCGGCCCTAACCACAGACCCACACCCCCCCAACACCCTCAGACCCCACCTCAGACTGCCCCCTGTACTGCCCCAGACCCCTGACACGCCCCCAGACCCCTCCCAGAGTCTGTTCACACACCCCCATCCCCCACAAAGCTCCCCCAGATCTGCCCCCAACTCCCTCTCCTGCAACCTCCTCATCGCTTAGGCCTGTCTCCCACAGCCCTCTGCGACCCCCAGCATCCTGTCCCGCACCCCCTAGACCACCTCAGGCTCTCCAAGCCCCTTATGCCCTTCCCCCCTCCCCCAAAAATCAGCCCCCGGTGCTCACCGCCCTCTCACACGGCGACCACTGCAGGTCCTCGACGCTGCCGCTGTGCCCCGCCAGGGGGCGCTGGTCTACTGCCCAGCCGCCCTCGCGCGGCTGCCAGAGGTGGATCCTTCCCCCCGAGTCACCGGACAGCAGCCGTCCTATGGGAGTGCGCCAAGGGCGGGCCTAAGGCAGAGCTCAGCCCGAGTGGGCGTGACAGCCCCAAAGGCACCGCCCCCTGCTCCAGGGGACCTCCCGCGAAATCCCGGCCCCATACATACACTTTAGCCCCCTCCAGCCCCACAGAATGCCCCCAGAGCCCCCCCGAAACCCCTCAAGCCCCACCCGGGGTCACCCTCTGCCCTCCCAACCACACACAATGCCCCCCAGCCCGCCCAAAAACTGCCTCACAGAGTCCCCACTCGACACCCACCCCCCCACACCCCCCTAGGGAACCCCCAGCCCCACTGCACCCCCGAGGACCCCATTTGTGCCACTGCAGCCCCTAGGGACCCCACTTGTGCCCCCCCCAGCCCCACCTGGCACAGTTGGGGACCAGTCGATGGCGAAGCCTTCTCCCATGTGGCCATTGAAGGTGCAGAGCGGAGCCACAGCCTCCTGCTCCCGCAGCAGCAGCCCTCCCCCGCCCCCCTCCAGCCCCCTCAGAGCTGCCAGGGCCCCCCCCAGCCCCAAAATCTCCACTTGGCCTCGCTCAGACCAGGCAGCTGCCACCGGCTCCCCCTCAAGCTCTGTCACCTGTGGGGAAAGGAGAAAAGGCTTAGGGGCAGGCAAGGGTCCTACAGTGGCCTGAGGAGGGTCCTAGAGACCCTCAAATGGGTCTGGGGAGGGTTTCAAGGGGCAACAAAATGGGTCTGGGGGCGCGGGGGTGGGGGTCGCACCCGTAGCCTGTTGATGCCGCCGTAGTGCGGAGCCATCGCCAGCAGCAGCTGCGGCTTCCGCCCCTCCCCCTCCTCGCTGTCGTCGCTGTCGTCGCTGTCGTCGCTGTCGTCGGAGCCGCTCCGGCAGCGGAAGCCGTGGAGGTTCTGCAGCCGCATCACCATCAGCCTGCGGCAGGGGGCGCCAGACACGGCGGCTCGGGGCGGCCCCACAGTGCGGAGGCGTTCCCTAGGGGCGGCTCTATCGGCCCCGGGGGCGGGGACTCGCTGTAGGGCTGGAGAGGTTGCTGGGGGGTAGGGATCGCTGGGGGGCCTGTGGGGCAGGGCAGGACAGGGGTCGCTGGGGGGGGCTGTGGGGTAGGGCAGGGGTCGCTGGGGAGGGCCGGCAGGGCGCGGCAGGGGTCGCTGGGGGGGGGGCTGTGGGGCAGGGGTCGCTGGGGGGGGGGCTGTGGGGCAGGGGTCGCTGGGGAGGGCCGGCAGGGCGCGGCAGGGGTCGCTGGGGGGGGCTGCGGGGCAGGGCGGGGCAGGGGTCGCTGGGGGGGGCTGCGGGGCAGGGGTCGCTGGGGGGGGCCGGCAGGGCGCGGCAGGGCAGGGGTCGCTGTGTGCCAGGCAGGCATCCCGCGGGGCTCGCCGCGGGCCTCACCGGTTGCGGCGCGCGGTCTCGGCCTGGGTGCCGGCGCAGAGCAGCACCGAGAGCGGCAGCTCCTGGCGGTCGTCCCCCAGCTCGTCCCGGATCACGTCGAAGCTCAGACAGGGAGCGCCTGCGGGCAGGGGGCGGCTCAGGACTCCCCCGCAGCTCCGCGCCCCGGACCCAGCCCCCCCCCTCGAGCCGCGCGGAGCCCCGCGGCCTGCCCCCCGCTCCCGCGCACCGGTGCCGGCGCGGTGGTACAGGACGTAGGCGCTTTCGTCCATCACCAGCTCCTCGTCGGCAGCCAGCGGCGGCCCCGAGCCCGGCAGATAAACGCGGGGCTGGGGCTGGGGCCGGGCCCCGGTGCTTCCCGCAGATGCCCCAGGCCGGGCCCGCGGCCGAGGCCGCTCCCGCCGGGCCGCCCCGCGCCGCGCTCCGCTGCGCGCCGCCATCTTGGCTGCCGGAGGCGGGTGGGAACGTCACTTCCGGTCTCGGGTGGTGGGGGAGCCCTCATCCGGTCAGGCTCAGGCTAACTTCCGGCCTCACCGTTGCCGTAGCGACGCGGGGATGACGAGCGCGCGATGACGTCACCGCCAGCCCGGGTGCGGATTGGGTGAGGCGCGGAAGGGTTCCGCCTCTCTCATTTGCATATTAAATAAACCATGAGGGGCTGCGGCGTCTGGATCCTTCCCACCGCCCCCCCACCCCCGGGCCCTCCCACTGCCCTCAGCCCCCTCCCACTGCCCCCCAACAGGCCCCCGGCCCCTTCCCCATCTCCCCATCCCCCTCCCACTACCCCCCAACAGCCCCCCCGTCCCCCTCCCTATCTCCCCATCCCCCTCCCACTGCCCCCAACAGCCCCCGGCCCCCTTCCCATCCCCCAGCCCCCACCCACTGCCCCCTGGCCCCCTTCCCATCCCCATCCCCCAGCCCCCTCCCACTGCCCCCAGGTGCTCCCCATTCCCCTCCCAGTGCCCCCAGCCCCCTCCCTGCGGAGCAGCTCAGGAGTCAGTGGTGGGGGGCGGGGGGGGCTTTGGAGTCCCAGCAGCAGTTTATTGGGGGGGGGTCTCCAGCCCCTCGCCGCCCCCCCAGAGCTCCCCCAGCTCCGCCAGGGCCTCCCGGAGCTGCCCAGCAAAGCGCAGAGCGTCCTGCGGGGGGGAGGGGCAGCGGGTCAGAGCTGGGGGGTGGGCAGCACGGGGGGGCGGGGGTCAGGATTTGGGGAGGGGTCCTCACCGTGCGGGGGCTGGAGAGCCGGCAGGAGATGTGGACGATGATGACGTCATCAGGTCCCGCCCCCTGCGCGTAGCTCACCCCATAGCCGTCGGGGTGGGGCTGGGGGGGGCACAGGGGAACGCTGAGACACCTCCCCAGTACCCCAGACCCCCCCCCAAATACACCCTGAGAGGGAGACCCCCCCCAGCAGCACCAGGACCCCTCCCTCACACCAACCCAGGACCCCCCCAAGGCACCAGGGCCTGCCCAGGCCTCCCCCCAGACCACCCCAACCCCCCCCAGCACCCACCGGGCCAAAGCCACCCCCCGCGGGCCGCAGGGGGTGGGGCAGAAGCGGAGGCTCCGCCCTGGGGGCGGGGCTGGAGGCCAGGGCCCAAGGCTGGGACAGCACCTGGGGAGGAGTTATGCAAATGAGACCACGCCCACATCTGCAACCCCCCTGCCTCCCGCAGCCCCACCCTTCTCAGACCCCCCCCAGATCGCCCCCATGGCCTCCCCCCACGCCCTCCACAGTCCCCATAGCCCCCCAAGGGCTCCCCCAACCCCTCCCAGCCCCTCAACCCCAATCCCCTCCCTGACCGCCCAGTGCCCCTCCAGACCCCGACCCCGCCCCCTTTCTTCCAGCAGCCAATGGCAGGAGGCTCCACCCCACCCATAGCCCCACCCACCTCCACGAGGAAGGGGGGGCGTAGCCGCAGCTGATTGGCCACAGCTGCCAGGGCCTGCAGGTGCCGGTCCAGCCCCGCCCCGCTCCTGGCCAATCGCTGCTGCTCAAGCTCCGCCCGCACGGCCACGCCCAGCAGCGCTCGGCGCCGCCCACGCTGGGGGGGGAGTGGCCGGGGGTGGGTGTCACGTCCTTGCCTCAGCCACGCCCCTTAGTCCCGCTCACATTTGGTCCTCCCAATCACCTCGCAATCACCTCCCAGCCCCTCCCAATCCCCTCCCAGCCCCTCCCAATCACCTCCCAGCCCCCCCAATCCCTCCCAGCCCCTCCCAATCACCTCCCAGCCCCCCCAATCCCTCCCAGCCCCTCCCAATCCCCTCCCAGCCCCTCCCAATCACCTCCCAGCCCCCAATTCCTCCCAGCCCCTCCCAATCCCCTCCCAGCCCCCAATCCCTCCCAGCCCCCAATCCCTCCCAGCCCCTCCCAGCCCCTCCCAATCCCCTCCCAGCACCTCCCAATCCCTCCCAATCCCTCCCAACCCCTCCCAGCCTCCTCCCAGTGCCCTCCGGAGCCTCACCCCCGCTTTGGGGTCCCCCAGCGCTGCCGCCAGCTCCCTGAGGGGGGCGCCACAGCCCCGCACCCCCTCCCCCCTGCCCTCCTCGAAGAGCCGAGTGGAGACCACGCGGTAGGACAGGGCGGGGCCACGCTCCTGGGGGGCACAGGGCAGGCCAGGCTCAGAGGGGTCTGGGTGGTGGGGTTGGGGGTCCCAGGTTGGCCTTTTACGGGTCCCAGGGTGAGGTTTAGAGGTCCCAAGGGTGTGTTGGTGTCTGGGGATTTACTGGGAGTCCCAGGGAGTGTTTGGGGTCTAGGTGGTGTGTTGGGGGTCTGGGGGTGTGTTTGGGGGTCCCAGGGGTGTGCTGGGGTCTGGGGGTGTATTTGGGGTCTGGGGATGTGTTGGGGGTCCCAGGGGTGTGTTTGGGGTCTGGAGGTGTGTTGGGGGTCCCAGGGGTGTGTTGGGGGTCCCAGGGGTCTGGGGGCTCCCAGGGGTGTGTTTGGGGTCTGGGGGTGTGTTGGGGGTCCCAGGGGGTGTTGGGGTCTGGGGGTGTGTTGGGGGTCCCAGGGGTGGGGCCCGGGGAGCTGGGGAGTCCCAGGGGTGTGTCGGGGGCCCTGGGGAACTGGGGGTCCCAGGGGTGTGTTGGGGGTCCCGGGGGTGTGTTGGGGTCTGGGGGTGTGTTTGGGGTCCCCCGGGGGTGTGTTGGGGTCTGGGGGTGTGTTGGGGGTCCCAGGGGTGTGTTGGGGGTCTGGGGGGTGTTTGGGGTCCCAGGGGTGTGTTGGGGGTCTGGGGGGTGTTGGGGGTCTGGGGGTGTTTGGGGGTCCCAGGGGTGTGTGAGGGTCCCAGGGGGTGTCCGGGGAGCTGGGGGTCCCAGGGGTGTGTTGGGGGTCCCGGGGGTGTGCTGGGGTCTGGGGGTGTGTTGGGGGTCCCAGGGGTGTGTTGGGGGTCCCGGGGGGGCTGGGGGCTCACCCTGAGCAGGGCCAGCTGCAGCCCAAGCTGCAGGAGGGCGTCGGCCACGTGGGGGGGTGCCGGGGGAGGGGGCAGGGCCAGGACATGCAGCTGAAGGTCCTCAGCCAGTGCCTGGGCAGCCCCCAGGGCCCCCCCCAGAGCCCCCCGAGTCTGAGGGGGGGAAGGCAGGAACAGCCCTCAGGGACCTCTCCAAAAACAACCCAAAGCAATGCCCTGGGGTCCCACAACCCCCCCCCCATGCCCCCCCAGTTCCTCCCAGTGCCCTCCCAGTCCCCCAACCCCCTAAACCCCTCCCTCAGTCCCTCCCAGTCCCCCCAGTGACCCAAGTGCCCCCACCCCCCTCCCCAGTCCCAGTCCCCCAGTTACCCCAGCCCCTTCCAATCCCTCCCCAACCCCCAGTGCCCCCAGTGACCCAAGTGCCCCCACCCCCTCCCCAGTCCCAGTCCCCCTTTACCCCAGCCCCTTCCAATCCCTCCCCAACCCCCAGTGCCCCCAGTCCCCCAGTTACCCTGGGGGCAGGTGCCAGTGCAGGCGCTGGGGGGCACCTGGGCTGCAGCCCCCTGCAGTCCCCCGCCTCGTAGCCCAGCTCCAGGCGCTCCGTGGCCAGCACGAACTGGGGGAAGAGGGGGACCCCAATCTGGGGAGGGGGTCCCAGGGGTCTGGGGGTCCCAGGGGTTGGGGGGGGTAAGCCAAGCTTGGGGAGGGGTCTCAGGGAATGGGGGAGGGGGCCCAAATCTGATGGGGGGGGAACCAAGGGTGTGGAGGCGCTCTGATATGGGGAGGGGGTCTCAGGGCTTGGGGGAACAACACGGTGGTCTCACTGGCCTCGGGGGTCCCCAATTTTGAGGAGGGGGTCTCAGGGGGCTGGGGAGGCCCCAAGGGTCTGGAGGGTCCCCGTTTTTTGGGGGTGTCCTAAGGGTGGAGATCCTGAGGGGAGACCCAGGGAGAGGTTTGGGGAGGTGGGGGAGAGGTCTCAGGGGGCTGGAGAGGTCCCCAATAGTGGGGGGGGGTCCAGGGGGGTCCCCAATAGTGGGGGGGGTCCGAGGGTTCCCCTCAATAGTGTGTGTGTGGGGGGGGGGTCCCCAATTTGCTGAACGGGGGGGGCCCAAGGGGCTGGGAAGGTTCCCCCAGGGGAGTTGTGGGGAGGGGGTCAGAGAGCTCTTGGGGGGCGGGGTGTGAGGAGTGGGTCCTGTGGGTCTGGGGTCCCCAGTTTTGGGGGGTCTCAGTTACCTCCCAGAGGTGCCCTGCCACGGGGGGGTCCCCCCAGGAGTGCTCCACGTTGAGCCCCACCCGGCCGGAGCTCAGCACCACCAGGGTCAGGCTCTTGTCGAACCAGCTGGGGGCAGGGGAGCACAAAGTGGGGAGGGGGTGTCACCAGGGGGGCAAAGTGGGGGTCAAGAGGGGGCACCCCAGCCCTCTGAAAAGGGGGAAAGTGGGGGGTGCTAAGGGGGTGTGACGGGGAGGGGTCCTGGAGGGGGATTGGGGAGGGTCCCAGGGGGTTATTGGGGAGGGGTCTCACACCGGTTCTGGGAGGGGGTCCTGGGGGGGGCTGTTATTGGGGGGGTCTCACACCAGTTCTGGGGCGGGGGTCTCACCGGTTCTGGGGGGTGGGTCCCGGGGCTGTTATTGGGGGCGTCTCACACCAGTTCTGGGGGTGGGTCCCGGGGGGTTATTGGGGGTCTCACACCGGTTCTGGGGGAGGTCCTGGGGGTTATTGGGGGGTCTCACACCGGTTCTGGGGGGGTCCCAGCAGCAGCTCCTTGGCCTCCTCGTTCAGTTCCCCATCCCCAGGGGGGTCTCCAAAGCCCCTTGGGAGGCTCCCCGGGGGGGGGTCCCCTCCAGGGCCTTTCCGGGGGGGGTCGTCAAAGGCCACCACGAAGGGGGCGGAGTCCAGCGCCTGCAGGGCGGGGCCGTTGGCTCCGCCCCTTTCCAGCTCCTCCCGTGACCACGCCCAGGTGGACCTGGGGGGGGGGGGAGGGAGGGGAGGCAAAATGGAGCTCCTAGAGACCCCTGCTGGGGACCCCCCTGGCCCCCCCAACCCTCTGCTGAACCCCCCCCAAGCCCCCCCCCAAGCACCCCCTAGGAGAGCCCACCCAGAGGCCCCCCAATCCTCCAGCCCCCCAGCTCCCTCATGCCCCCCAAGCCTCCCCCAGCCCCTCCAGACCCCCTCAAAGCCCCCAAATCCCCCAGCCCCTCCCCAACCACCCCCTCCCCCACCTGTCCCCGGCCGTCAGCACCGCGGGGGTGTCCTGGGGGGGGCCCTCGTGGGGGTCCTGCCCTGCCCCCCCCTGCTCCAGGACCCTCTGGAACTGCAGCTGCAGCTGGCGGGGGGGCAGCAGCCGCCCCCCCCCGCGGGTCACCGGCACTCGGAAGAGCCCCCCCCGGAAGAGCACTGCCACGTGGGACCCCCCCCCCACCTGCAGCAGCCGGTCTGGGGGGGGAGAGTAAGGGGGAGGGGTCCCCAGAATGGCTCACACCCTCCTGGACCCACTGAGACCCCCCCAAATCCCCCAACCCCCCCAGACCCCCCCAGATCCCCCCCAGACCCCTCCCAACTCTCCTTCTTGGGCCTCCAACTCCCCTCCAGAAGACCCTAGACCACCCCCAGACTCCTTCTAGACCCCCCAGAGCTCCCCCTCAGACCCCCAAATCCCCTCCAAATCCCCCTGAAACCCAACCCCCAGACCCTCCCAACTCCCCTTCTTGGGCCCCCAACTCCCCTCCAGAAGACCCCAGACCCCCCCCCGGACTCCCTCTAGACACCCCCCTGCCTCAGACCCCCCCACCCCGACCCCTCGGACCTCCCCAACCCCCCCCCCCAGGGACCCCCAACCCCTCTCCCACCCCACCCCCCCTCAAACACCCCCAAGAGTCCCCGGGGGAGTGTTTGGGGGTGCCTGGGGGGGGCGGGGGCCCCACGGTGGGGATGGGGGGGGTGTTGGGGGGGGATGTCTCTGGTGGGTGGGGGTGTTATGTGGGGGGGGGGGGGTCCGTGCTGGGGGGGGGGTCTGTACCCCGCCTGTGGCCTGGCAGCCGAGTGGTGTTGAAGAGCTTCAGGTACTGAGCAGAGCAGGTGGGGAGCCCCCCCCCGAGCAGCACCTGGGGGGGGGGGGAGGAGACCCCCCCAAGGTCAGGACCCCTCCCCAAAATAAACCCCAAGCCCCTCCTGGGCTCCTGCCTGGGTCTCAATCCCCCCCACCTGGACCCCAGACCTCAACTCCCTCCCCAGACAGCCCCAAAGGCTCCCAAACCCTCCCCCCCCCCAAAAGACCCCAGACCCCCTCTAGCCCCCCACCCCTGATACCCCAAAGACCCCCAGGGACCCCCAGCCTCCCCCAAATTCCCCTGGCCCCCATCCCCTCTTGGACCCACAGATACACCCGCCCCATAAGCCCCCAGTCCCCTCCCCATGGTCCCCCAGGACCCCTCCCCACCCCTGCAGCCCCCTCCCCATTGCCTCCCAGGACCCCCGGGGGGGGTGTGTGTCCCGGGGTGGTCTCTCGCGGGGGTGTGTCCCGGGGTGGTCTCTCGCGGGGGGGTGTCCCAGGGGGGGTCTCCCGGGGGTGGTCCCGTGGGGGGGGTCCCGGGGGGGGCTCTCACGGGGGGCAGGGTGCCGCCCAGCAGCAGGCTCCGGAAGCGCAGCAGGCCGTAGGTGAGGTTGGCCGCGCGGGCGGCAGGGACCCTCGTCGGGGGGGGGCCCAGCAGGTCCTGGGGAGGGGGCAGGGACCCCTGGCTGACCCCCCCCCAGCCTCGGGGACCTCTCCTCTGGTAGCCCCCAGACCCTCAGCGGGGAGAGCTGCGGCCCCGAGGTCCCCACAGCCTGACCCCCCTTCCCCCCCCCCATCCCAATGTGGGGGTCCTGGACCCTTGTCCCCCCCACCCCCCCAATTTGTGGGTCCTGGACTCTTGGGTCCCCCTGCCCCCCAGCCTGGGGTTCCTGCCCCCCCCCCCACCTCAATTTGGGGGTCCAGGACTCTTGCCCCCCCCCCAAACTCCCCAGTGTAGGGATTCATCACCCTCCTCCCCCCCAGTTTTGGGGTCCCCCCCAGCTCACCATGAGGTAGTAGTTGCCACAAGTGGGGAGGGGGCTGCGGCTCCCCAGATGGATCTGCTCCTCCCACAGCTCACTCAGCTGGGGGGGGGCAGAGAGGGGGGGCTGAGGGGACCCCTGAAACATCCCCCCAAAACAGGACCTCCCAAAGCAGCCCCCCCAGGACCCCCAAGAGACCTCCCAACTCCTGCCTGCCCCCCCCCTTTGAAGGACCCCCTTTGGACCCCCCCAGAACCCTTCCAGACCCCTTTTAGAGACCCCCCCAGACACCCCACATCACCCCAGGACCGCTCCAGCCCTCTCCTAGCGACCTCCAGACCCCCAGGACCCCTTTGGGACCCCTCTGCCCCCAGCGCCCCCCAGCCCCCTCCTCCTGACCCCCAGCCCCTTCCCAGCACCCCCAGCCCCCTCCTCCTGACCCCCAGCCCCCTCCCGGCACCCCCTAGCCCCCTCCCGGCGCCCCCCAGCCCCCTCCTCCTGACCCCCAGCCCCTTCCCGGCGCCCCCTAGCCCCCTCCTCACGTAGCTGGGCAGGAGCCAGGCCCTGAGGCGCAGCCAGCGCTGGAGCTGGGGTCCTACCCCCCCCAGGAAGCTGTTAGCCAGGGCCGGGAGCTGCTCACGACCCCCCCCGGGGCCCAGCTCCTGCAGCGAGGCCACAGCCTGGGGAGGGGGGGCAGGGGGGAGGGGGTCAGCACCAACACCCCCCCACACACACCCACCAAGGACCCCAAAATCCCCCTCAGCACCCCTGAACCCTTCCCCTTCATCCATGCCCCCCACTAGGGACCCCCCCCAATAAATCCCAAGACCCCCCCTCCAGGCAGGACTCCCCCCCAGGTCTCTCCAAGAAGACCCCAAGGACCCCCCCAGGGACTCCAGGACCCCCCTCCAGGGACTCCAGGACCCCCTCCTCAGGACCCTCCCAGGATCCTCCACAGGAACTCTTAGGACCTCCCCTCCAGAACTTCCCCAGAAGACCCCCAGGACCCCCCCGAGAGTCCAGGCCCCCCCCCCGGCCCCTCCCTCACCTTGTGCACGGTGTCGTGGGAGGGGGAGGGGCAGGGGGGGCAGCACCCCCTGGAAGCTGTGGAGCCCTGGGCGGCGCCCAGCAAACATCCGAACCAGAGCCTGCAGCCCGAGAGCGGCCTGAGACCCCCCCGGGACCCCCACACCAGCCTGAGATCCCCCCGGGACCCCCCCCGGGACCCTAAACCTGGCCTGAGACCCCCGGGACCCTAAACCTGGCCTGAGACCCCCCCCCAGGACAGCCCCACAGACACCCTGGCCTGAGACCCCCAGGACCCCAGGACCCTAAACCTGGCCTGAGACCCCCCCGGGACCCCAGACCTGGCCTGAGACCCCCCCGGGACCCTAAACCCGGCCTGAGACCCCCCCCCCCGCCAGGACAGCCCCACGGGACACCCCCCGGGACCCCCACACCAGCCGGAGACCCCCCCCCGGGAGCCCCCCAGACCTCCCAGACCGCTTCTAGGACCCCCAGACTCCCCCCAGGACCCCTCCTAGGAGCCCCCAGGCCCCCCAGGACCCCCTGGAACCCCCTCTGGAGACCCCAGACCCCTCCTAGTGACTCCCAGTCGCCCCCAGGACTCCTCCTAGGGGCCCCCAAGACCCCCAGCACAGCTCTTAGGGACTCCCAGACCTCCTCCCAGGCTGCCCCCAGACCCCTTTGAGTGACCCCAGAACCCTCCCCCCCCATTACCATCCAGAGGCGGGGGGGGGGTCCGGGCCTGCCCAGCGCCCCCCTGGCGCCCCCCAGCAGCAGCCTCAGCCCCAGGCGCAGGATGAGGCCCAGCAGCAGCCACAGCCCCGAGGCGAAGAGCAGCAGGGCCAGGACCCCCCGGACCCCCCCGGGCAGCAGGGGGCTGGGGGGGGGGGCACACAGCATTGAGACCCCCCCCAAAATCCACCCAGGATCTCCCCAGACCCAGACTAACCTCCTCCAGGACCCCAGACCCAGAATGACCTCCCCAGGACCCCAGACCCAGAATAACCTCCCCAGGACCTCCCCCAGACCCAGAATAACCTCCCCAGGACCCCTCCAGACCCAGAATAACCTCCCCAGGACCTCCCCCAGACCCAGAACGACCTCCCCAGGACCCCTCCAGACCCAGAATGACCTCCCCAGGACCCCAGACCCAGAATAACCTCCCCAGGACCTCCCCCAGCCCCAGAATGACCTCTCCAGGACACCCCCAGACTCACAGTGAGGCCCTCCCCAGGACCCCCTCAGCTCCCCCCCGACCCAAACTACCCTCCCCCAGGACTCCCTTCCCCCTCCCCCCCCCGTGCTCACCTCTGGGGGAGCCCCCCCTCGATGGCCCCCACGACCCCCAGGGAGGGGTCCAGGCCTGCAGCCTCACACAGCCCCAGGGCCCCCCCCAGGAACAGCCAAGTCTGAGGCCCTGCAGGGTGAGCCTGGGGGGGGAACCCCAAAAATTACCGGGGCAGGCAGGGGACTGCATGTAGGGGAACCCCCAAAATACCCCCCCGAGCCCTCAGACCCCCAGTTTCCCCCCCGCCAAATTAAATGTGTGTGTGTGTGTCCCATATTCTCAGGCTCCCCCCAAAGCCTTGATCCCCCAAATCCTGAGGCCCCTGCCCCCAATTCAAGCGCCCCCTCCCCCAATTGTTGTCCCACTGCCTCTGGCACACTGTACCCCCCCCCTCCCCCGTTTCGGGACCCCCAGTTTTGTGCCCCCCCCCAATTTCAGGACCCGTCCCAAATTTAGGGGTGTGTCGTCCCCCATCGATCTCCCCCTCCCCAATTGCAGGGTCCCCCGAATTCGGCTCCCCCAAACTTCAGTCCCCCGTCCCCAATTTCCCCCTCGATTCCCCCGTACCCGCAGCCTCCTCAGGCGCCGCCCCCCCGCGCGCAGCGCCCCCAGACTCAATTCCCGCAGGGGCCCAGGGCCAGGCTCGGCCTCGGGGCTCCCCCCCAGGGAGACCCCAAAAGCGGCCACGGGGCCCAGCTCGGCCATGCTGCGGGGGGGGACACAGGACACGGTCAGGACCTGACCCCTCCCCTCCCAACGACCAATGCCCCTCTCCAGCCCCACAGCCCCCTCCCCCGCCACCCTCCACTCCCTTGGACCCCCCCAGCCCCTCCCATCCTCACGACCCCCCTCCCCAGTCCCCCACCCCCCACGCAGAGACCCCCAAATCCCCCCCCAGCCCCTCCCCCAACCCTGTACCCCCGGCAATCTCAGCCCGTCCCCGTCCTTTGGATGCCCCCAGCTCCCCCAGCCCCATGCCGCACCCCCACCGCAATGTCACCCCCAAAAACCCACCCTGGAGCCCCTGCATGCCCTCCCCCCTCCTCCGCTCACCCCAGCCCCGGCTCCAGCCGCCCCGGGAGGACATCGATCCCCCATTGCCCCCCTTCAATTCCCGACACCCTCCGCGGCAATCGATAGTGATGGGGGAGGGAGGGGCCGAGAAAACCTCCACCCGACCCTCCCCACTCACCTGGGGGCCTGGGGGTCGAGGGGATCGGAGGGGTCTGGGTGCTGCTGGGGGGGCCGGGAGGGGGGGCGGAGGGTGCGGGGATGGTCTCGGGGGTTCTGAGGGGGTTTGGAGGTGCAGGGGGGGCCGGGGGAGGCTCCGGGGGGCACAAGAGGGGGGCCTGGGGGGTCTCTGTTTCGCGGGGGGGGTCCCCCCCAAGGCTGCGGCTGCTGCAGAGGCCTGGAGCTGCCCCTCCCCCACCCTGACCCCCACACGCCGGGAGAGAAGGGGCGGGGCCGGGAGAGCCACACCCCCAGCGGGGGGCGGGCGGGGGGGGACGGGGAGGGGATTGGGAGCAAGGGGGGCAAGGTTGGGGGCACAGTGGGGGCACTGGACTGGGGAGAGCACAGCCCAGACCCTCTCCCAGTCCAGCCCAGTATGACCCAGTCCAGCCTAGTCCAGCCCAGTATAGCCCAGTCCACCCCAGTATAGCCCAGTCCAGCCCAGTAGGACCCAGTCCAGCCCAGTAGGACCCAGTCCAGCCCAGTCCAGCCCAGTATAGCCCAGTCCACCCCAGTATAGCCCAGTCCAGCCCAGTAGGACCCAGTCCAGCCCAGTATGACCCAGTCCAGCCCAGTCCAGCCCAGTATAGCCCAGTCCAGCCCAGTCCAGCCCAGTATAACCCAGCATAACCCAGCCCAGCCCAGTATAGCCCAGCATAACCCAGTCCAGCCCAGTATAGCCCAGTCCAACCCAGTATAACCCAGTCCAGCCCAATTCAGCTCAGTCTAACCCAGTCCAGCCCAGTATAACCCAGTCCACCCCAGTATAACCCAGTCCAGCCCAGTATAGCCCAGTCTAACGCAGTCCAGCCCAGTATAACCCAGTCCAGCCCAATATGACCCAGTCCACCCCAGTATAACCCAGTCCAGCCCAGTATGACCCAGTCCACCCCAGTATAACCCAGTCCAGCCCAGTATGACCCAGTCCACCCCAGTATAACCCAGTCCAGCCCAATATGACCCAGTCCACCCCAGTATAACCCAGTCCAGCCCAGTATGACCCAGTCCAGCCCAGTATAACCCAGTCCAGCCCAATATGACCCAGTCCACCCCAGTATAACCCAGTCCAGCCCAGTATGACCCAGTCCACCCCAGTATGACCCAGTCCAGCCCAGTCCAGCCCAGTCCAGCCCAGTATAGCCCAGTCTAACGCAGTCCAGCCCAGTCCAGCCCAGTATAGCCCAGTCCAACCCAGTCCAGCCCAGTATAGCCCAGTCCAGCCCAGTATAATCCAGTCCAGCCCAGTATAGCCCAGTCCACCCCAGTATAACCCAGTCCAGCCCAGTATAACCCAGTCCAGCCCAGCCCAGTATAGCCCAGTCCAACCCAGTATAACCCAGTCCAGCCCAGTATAACCCAGTTCAGCCCAATTCAGCCCAGTATAGCCCAGTCCAACCCATTAGAACCCAGTCCAGCGCAGTCCAGCCCAGTATAAACCAGTCCAGCCCTGTCCAACCCAGTCCGACCCAGTATAGCCCAGTCCAGCCCAGTATAACCCAGTCCAGCCCAATCCAGCCCAGTATAACCCAGTCCAACCCAGTATAGCCCAGTCCAACCCAGTATAACCCAGTCCAGCCCAGTATAACCCAGTCCAGCCCAATCCAGCCCAGTATAACCCAGTATAACCCAGTCCAACCCAGTATAGCCCAGTCCAACCCAGTATAACCCAGTCCAGCCCAGTATAGCCCAGTATAACCCTGTCCAGCCCAGTCCAACCCAGTATTACCCAGTCCAGCCCAGTATAACTCAGTCCAGCCCAGTATTGCCCATTCCATCCCAGTATCACCCAGTCCAGCCCAGTATCACCCAGTCCAGCCCAGTCCCACCTAGTCTAGCCCAGTCCAGCCCAATACAACCCAGTCCATCCCAGTATAACCCAGTCCAGCCCAGTATAACCCTGTCCAGCCCAGTCCAACCCAGTATTACCCATTCCATCCCAGTATCACCCAGTCCAGCCCAGTATCACCCAGTCCAGCCCAGTCCCACCTAGTGTAGCCCAGTCCAGCCCAATACAACCCAGTCCATCCCAGTATAACCCAGTCCAGCCCATTATAGCCCAGTCCAGCCCCGCCCAACTCCTCCCTCTCCCCTCCCTCCCTCATTTTTTGGGTTCATTTCTTGCTCTTTTGGTTTTTCTACACTCCCCACCCCCCCCCCGGCTCCGGCCTCAGGCCGCGGCTCGCGACGTGGCGCGCGGCAGCCAATGGCGGGAAGTGCGCGCGGGACCCCCCCACTCCATCCCCCCCAGCTTCCCCCACCCCTGACCGGGGCTCGGCCGCTCCTGATTGGCTGAAACCGGGAGCGAGGGAGCGGGGCCGGGGTCCGGCGCGAGAGAGGGTCGGCGCGAGACCCCCGCGGGGTCAGGTCAGGACGCGGAGAGAGGTTGGGGCGGGGGGGGAAGGAGAGAGGTCTGGGGGGGTCCTGGGGGTCTCGGAGCTGTCTGGAAGTTTGGGGGGGGGAGGATCGAGGGGTCTTGGAGGGTCCTAGAAGGGTGGTGGTGGTGGGGGTGTCCTAAAGGAGTCCGGGGGGGGCCCTGGGAGACTTTCGGACGGGTCCTGGGGCTCTTGGGGCGTGGTCTGGGGAGGGTCCCCCGAAGGGTCCCGGGGGGGGGGGGGCCTTTTGAGGGGTCCCGGGGTGCTCTGGGAGGGGTCCCGAGAGGTCCTGAGGGCTCTCAGAAGGGGCTGGGGGACCCTAGGGTACATTGGGGTAGTTGGGGTCCGTCTGGGGCTGACTGGGGTCCATTTGGGGTCACTTTGGGGCAATCCGGGGGCCACTTTGGGTCTATTTTAGGCTATTTTGGGTCACTGGGGGTCCACTTATGTGGGGCCATTTGGGGGCATTTTGGGTACACTTTGTGTCACTTCAGGCCATTTGGGGCTATTTTGGATCAATTTGGCCATTTTGGGTCACTTTGGGTCCGTTTTGGGGTATTTTGGGCTATTTGGTCCACTTTGGCCTGTTTTGGTCCACTTTGGGCCATTTTGGGTCCAGTTTGTGCCATTTTGGGCTATTTTGGGTCACTTTGGGCCCACTTTGGGTCCATTTTGGGCTATTTCGGGTCACTTTGGGTCCATTTCGGGTCCCTTTGCAGTCACTTTGGGTTCGTTTTGGGCTATTTTGGGCCATTTGGGGTCCACTTTGGGTTAATTTTGGGGGTCCATTTCGGGTCACTTTGGGGCCATTTTGGGCCATTTTGGGTCCCTTTGGGTCTATTTTGGGCTACTTGGGGTCACTCTGGCTCCCTTCCCTCCCCTCCAGGATGGTTCTGGGGGTTCCTGCGGCTGCTGCTGGCGCTGGGGCTGGCGGAGGGGGGCAGGGAGGCCTCCCCGGCGCCCCCCGAGCACAGCCTCCGGCACAGCCTGGGGGGGGTCGTCCCCCACGACCACTCCGCCGGCTTCGGCCCCGACCACGACGCCTTCCTGGGCCCCGAGGAGGCGAAAGCCTTCGACCAGCTGCCGCCCGAGGAGAGCCAGCGGCGCCTGGGGTAGGGCCGGGGGCACAGCCCCGCGCGGGCCCCGGGACCCCCGCGCCGCGGGGAGAGAGCCTCGAAAGAATGAGATCTGGGGCTAGGGACCCGCAAAACAGCCAGCCCGGGGAGAGGGGACCCCCAAAACAACCACGCAAGGACTGAGGACCCCCCCTCCAAACCTACACCCAGGGGATAGAGACCCCCTGCCCCCCCCAAACAAATGACATCTGTGGCTGGGGACCCCCAAAACAGCCAGCCCGGGGAGAGGGGACCCCCAAAACGACCACGCAAGGACTGGGGGGGCCCTTTGTGGGGGGGTTGTGCTGATTTGAGTGGGGGGGACGCCTTTGGGTTTCCATTTGGCTCTTGGGGCTGGTTTGGGCTTTTTGGGGGGGGGGGGCTGTGGGTTTTGGGGACATTTCAGGGGAGTTTGGGGCTATTTTGAGGGGAGGCTGGGCATCCTGGGGGCTCTTTTTTGACCGGTTTGGGGGCAGCTCTCTGGGCTTTTTTTTTTTTGGGGGCTGGTTTGGCCTTTTGGAACTTTTTGGGGCTTTTTTGAGACTATTTTGGGGGTTTTGGGAGGGCTGTTTTGGTTTGGGGGGGGCTTTTGGGGGTGGGGGCTGTTTGTTTCCCCCCTCCCCCCGCCGTGTTTCTAAGGCTGTTCTCTCCCCTCCCCCCGCCCCGCCCCAGGCTGCTGCTGGGGGTGATCGACTCGGACGGCTCCGGGGGGGTGTCCCTGGCCGAGCTCCGAGCCTGGATCGAGCGAACCCACAGCCGAGCCCTGGCCGAGAGCCTCCGCGCAGGGCTGCGGCGCCACGACCGCGACGGCGACGGCGCCGTGAGCTGGGATGAGTACCGGGAGCAGACCTACGGCCGGCCCGGTGAGCAGCCCGCCGGGGCATGGGGAGGGGGCTCGCGGGGCCGTGGGGCATAGGGAAGGGGCATGGGGGAATGGGGAAGGGGACTTGGGGGCATGGGAAGGAGGTCTCAAGGGACATGGGAAGGGTCTTAGGCCGTGGGTGGAGATCCCAGAACCGTGGTGGGGGTCCCTGAACTGTTGACTGGGGTCTTGGGGCCACGACTGGGACATTTGGGGTGGACGCTGGGGGGGCTGTGTGTAACTTTGGGGTGGTTCTGGGGTGCTCTGTGTGGCTTTGGGACGGTTTTGGGGTGGTTTCTGGGGTACTTCTGGGCGTGCTCCCCTCTCACCCCTCCCCCTTCCCTGCCCCCCGCCCAGGGGAGGACTTTGGGGACACTGAGCACCCCCAGACCTACCTGCGGATGCTGGCCCGGGACGAGCGGCGCTTCCGGGCGGCCGACCAGGACGGGGATGGAGCTGCCCAGCCCCCTGAGCTCGCTGCCTTCCTGCACCCTGAGGACTTCCAGCACATGAGGAGCGTGGTGCTGCAGGTCAGCCCCGGGGGCAGAGGGGGGCAGCTGGGCTCAGGCAGGGGCAAAAAGGGTTGGCCGGGGTCAGTCGGGGTCAGCTGGGGGCAGAAAGGGTTAGCTGGGGTCAGTCGGGGTCAGCTGGGGTTAACCGGAGCAGAAAGGGTTAGCCGGGGGCAGCTGGGGTCAGTTGGGGCCAAGTGTGGTTGGCTGGGGTCAAATGGGGTCAGTCAGGGTCGGTTGAGGTCAAGTGTGGTTGGCTGGGGTCAAATGGGGTCAGATAGGGTCAGATAGGGTCAAGTGTGGTTGGCTGGGGTCAAACGGGGTCAGATAGGGTCAGCTGGGGTAAAGTGTGGTTGGCTGGAGTCAGACGGGGTCAGTCAGGGTCGGTTGGGGTCAAGTGTGGTTGGCTGGGGTCAAATAGGGTCGTTTGGGGTCAGCTGGGGTCAGCCAGGGTTAGGTGAGGTCAGTCAAGGTCAGTTGGGGTCAAGTGTGGTTGGCTGGGGTCAAATGGGGTCAGGTGGAGTCAGCTGGGGTCAGCCAGGGTCAGGGGTCAACTGCTGTCCTCTCCCCCAGGAGACAATGGAGGACATGGACAGAGATGGGGACGGCTTCGTGCAGGAGGATGAATACATTGGTGAGGGGGCTGGGGGGGAACTGGGAGGGCAGTGGGAGGGCTTGAGGGGCACTGGAAGGACTGGGAGGGCACTGGAGGGGCACTGGGAATGCACTGGAGGAGTACTGCTGAAGCTGAGCCAGGGAAGAGCACTGGAAGGGCAGTGGAAGCCCTGGGGGGGCACTGGGACCACACTGGAATGGCCACTGGGAGCACTGGGCAGGGGGGGGGGAGGGTACTGGGGGCACTGGGAGCATCAGAGCCACACTGGGGGGGCAGTGGGGGCAGGTCCTGCCTCAGGGTGCCCTGACCAGGTGCCCCCCGCAGCGGAGCTGTACTCAGGTCCCCCGGGGGCGCCGGAGCCGCCCTGGGTGCAGCAGGAGAGAGCTGAGTTCCGGCAGGGCCGGGACCAGGACGGGGATGGGAGGTTGGACCCCAGCGAGGTCGGGCACTGGCTGCAGCCCCCCAGCAGTGACTGGGCAGGGCTGGAGGCTGCTCACCTGCTGCACCATGCAGACAGCGACAAGGTGAGAAACCCCCCCCGGGGAGGGCCCAAAGCGACCCAAACCCCACAGGAAATGACCCAAACCCCCCATGAAATGACCCAAACCCCACAGGAAATGACCCAAACCCCACAGGAAATGACCCAAACCTGACCCAAACCCCACACGAAATGACCCAAACCCCACAGGAAATGACCCAAACCTGACCCAAACCCCACACGAACTGACCCAATCCCCACTCAAACCGACCCAAACCCCACACGAAATGACTGAAACCCCACAGGAAATGACCCAAACCCCACACAAACCGACCCAAACCCCACACGAACTGACCCAAACTGGACCCTAAGTGACCCAAACCCGACACGAAATGACCCAAAATGGCCCCAAACCTGGCACAAAATGACCCAAACTGGCCACAAACTGACCCCAAATGGACTCTGACACAAACCGGACACGAAATGAACCAAAACGGCCCCAACCGGCCCCAAAATGGACCCTAAGTGACCTAAACTGGACAGGAAATGACCCAAAATAGCCTAAAACTGACCCAAAATGGACCCTAAGTGACCCAAACCGCACCCCAGCTGACCCCAAACTGCTCCGGTCTGCCCCAAAACTTGCTGCACGCCAGCTCCGACCGAACCTGCCCCAAACTTGCCCCAGAACCGAATCCCAATCTGCCCCAAACCTGCTTCGATTGCTCCCAAAATACCTTCCCGGGGGTTGCGGCCCGGCCCCGGCCCCGCCCCGCCCCGGGCGGGCCTGCCGGCGTGACCCCGCCCCCGTCCCGGCGGCAGGACGGACAGCTGACCCCGCGGGAGGCGCTGGCGCAGTGGCAGCTCTTCGTCGGCAGCAGGGCCACCAACTACGGCGAGGACCTGCAGCGGCCGCACGACGAGCTCTGAGACCCCCCCAGGACCCCCACAGCGTCACTGAGAGACTGACACCCCCCCCCGGGACCTCCCCCCAGCGTCACTAAGACTGACCCCCCCAGGACCCCTGTGCCCGCAGGAGTGCTGAGACCCCGGGGAACAGCCCCCCAGACCCTTCCAGGATCAGTAGAGCCCCCCGAGGCCCCTCCTCCACTCAGGACCTATCTGGGACCACTGTGACCCCCCCCCCCAAGGACTGCCCCCCCCGAGGCCCCTCCCAGACTGGGGACTGCCTCAGACCCCTCCCTCACTTGGGACCCCCCCAAGCCCCTGGAGACTCCTCCCTCCCCCCCCTCAGCCCTGTCTGTGTGTCCCCCCCCAAAATTACCAGTTTAGTTTTTGCCCTTTTTCTGCTTTATTCTGTCCAAAAAAAGGAAGCTGTTAAAAATTGGGGGGGGGGAGGTCGTTTTTGGTTGGGGGGGGGAAGGGGGAGGAGGAGGAAGGTTGGGGGGCGGGGCCAGCCCCGGGCAAGAACAAAACCACAGCCCCGGGGGGGGGGGCGGCAGGAAGGGGGAGGAGGGATGGGTTTAAAGGGGAGGGGGGTTGGGGGGGGATCGTTTTTTACCTGCGAAGAGACGTTGGGGGGGGGGAGGGGAGGGGAAGGGAAAGGGGGAGGGGAGAGGAAATAAATTAAAGTGGAGGCAAAAAAAAAAGGAGAAAGGAGAAGCTGCGGCGGCAGGACCCGGGGTGGGGGCAGCGCGGCGTGGGCTGAGTCCCTCCTGAGCGCCCCCTGGCGGCCGTGCTGGGGGGGAGAGCGCTGTGGGCTGTGGCAGCTGCTGCTGCGCCCCCCCCCTCTGCCCCCGCCCCCCCCCCCCGGGGGGTCGTTTCTCGGTGGTCGTTTGGTTTGGTTTTGGTTTTGGTTTGGTTTGGGGGGGGGAGGGAAGGAGGTCCCGGGGGGAAGCTTCTCCGTGGGTCTGGAGCCGCTGCCGTGGGTCTGGGGTCCAAGGGAGGGGGTAACAACCTCGGCAGAGAGAGAAACTGAGAGAGTGTTAGTGGGGGAGGGGGGGCCGAGGCGGCGACCCCCACCCCAACGATCAGCTGGGACAGAGCTGCCCCCCCCCTTAAAGCGCCCCCCCCTCGTAAAATGGGAGGGGGTGGGGGGCTCACAAACTGCTCCCTTCCCCCTCCCCCCCCCTTCAAGTCCAAACAACCCCCCCTGAGGGGGGGGGGCTCCAAAACTGCCCCTTGGGGGCTAAACTCCCCCCCCCAAGCCGAGAGGTATGACACCCCCAGCCCCCCACCCCCAAGCCCTTCATTTCCCACTCCCCCTCCCCAAATGTGGGAGGGGGGCAGAAAGGTGCCAGGACCGCCCCCTCCCCCCCCGCCCCCTCCCTTCTGCTGTGGTGGTCGCTGCGGTGCCCCCCCCCCACATTTCTGGGGGGGTGTGGAGATCTTCTCGCTGGAGGGGTCCAGAGCCCCCCGGCTGTGGCGCGGGGGGGGGCAGCTGTGGGGCAGGCAAAGCTCCAAGGGGAGGTCTCTGGTGGTGCCCCACAGCAGAAGCAGCTGTGGGGCAGTTGAAGCCCCCAGCCCCATTGGGGGGGGGGGGTGTGAGTCAGGAGCTGCCCCCAGCTCCACACTTGGGGGGCAGCTATGGGGCAGGCTGCAGCCCCATAGCATTGAGGGATCTAAGGGGGGCATCGCTCAGTTCAATGAAGCCCCCAGCCCCATGATGGGGGTCAGGGGTTGCCCCCAGCCCCACGCTCGGGGGGCAGCTATGGGGCAGGCTGCAGCCCCATAGCATTGGGGGATCTAGGGGGGGGTTGCTCAGTTCGATGAAGACCCCAGCCCCATGATGGGGGTCAGGGGCTGCCCCCAGCCCCACGCTCGGGGGGGGCAGCTATGGGGCAAGCAACAGCCCCGTGAGGGGTGGTGGTGAGGTGGGGTCACTCAGTCTGATGAAGCCCCCAGGCCCATGATGGGGGTCAAGAACTGCCCCCAGCCCCACAGCTGTGGGTCAGGAACTGCCCCCAGCCCCATTGTGGGGGTCAGATGTGGGGCAGGACCACAGCCCCACACTCGGGGGAGGCAGCTGTGGGGCAAGCAACAGCCCCGTGGTGGTGGTGGTGGTGGGGGTCGCTCGGTCTGATGCAGCCCCCAGCCCGCACAGGTGTGGGTCAGGGCCGTGGGGGAGGGGTGTGAAGCCGTGCCCCCCAGCCCCACACTTGGGGGTCAGGAGCTGCCCCCAGCCCCATCGTAGGGGGGGGGTGGGGGGTCAGCTGCGGGGCAGGCAGCGCCCCGGGGGGGGGGGGGGGGCGATTCCCTCGGCGTGCCGCGGCCCCCAGCCCCACAGCCGGGGCTCAGATGTGGGGCAGGGCGGCCAGGCTCCGCTTGCAGTCGATGAGGGCTCGGTCGGGGCCGGTGAAGCTGAGCGGCAGCGGCGCCAGGAAGGCCTCCGCGGAATCCAGGCCCAGAGCCGCCCCCAGCAGCGCCACCGGCAGCGTCGGCCGGAAGCTGAGGAGAGAAGGAGGTCAGGGGGGGCCGGGGGGGGGCCGTGGGGGGAGAGGGGAAGGGAAGGGGGAAGAGGGGGAGGGGACACGGCCCCCAGAGAGCAGGGTGAGGATGGAGAGAGAGGAGCAGCAGAAAGGGGACCCGGGGGGGAGGGGGCGGGGGGGAGGGTGACCCAAAGCCAGCCCCATAGAGGAGTCCAGCCCTATAGATTGGAGCAGGGAGGGGGGAACTGCCCCACGGCCAGCCCCATAGATGGGGCAGAGGGAGGACACAGGCAGATCCAGCCCCATGGATTGGGGGGGGGAAGGGGGAACTACCCCACAGCCAGCCCCACAGACTGGGGGGGAGGACACACAGGCAGATCCATCCAGCCCCATGGATTGGGGGTCCAGCCCCATGGATTGGGGGAACTGCCCACAGCCAGCCCCACAGATTGGGGGAGGGGGGGGGGGGGGGAGTCCGGCCCCATCGATTGGAGGGGGAAGAGGGGAATTGCCCCGCAGCCAGCCCCATAGACTGGGGGGAGTGGGGGGACAGAGATCCAGCCCCATAGATGAGGGGGGAGCAGCCCCACAGACAGGGCTGGGGGGGGGATAGCCCCACAGCCAGCCCCACAGACTGGGGACACACACACAGAGATCCAGCCCCATAGATTTGAGGGGGGCACAGCCCCACAGCCAGCGCCATAGAGGGGTCCAGCCCCACAGATTTGGGGCGGGAGGCAGCCCCATAGAGAGGGGGTATCAGATCCAGCCCCACAGAGGGGTGCAGCCCCATGGCTGGGGGGTGGGGGAGACATGGAAACAAGAAGGGGGGGGGGGCAGCCCCAGGGGGCTCTGGCTCCATAGGGCCTCAGGGAGGGTGGGGGAAGGCTATGGGGAGGGCTCAGCCCCAAGGGAGAGGGGGGGGGTTTTGGTGTGGGACAGGACCTCCCCCCCCCCCCACTCACCTTCACCACAACCACCTGGGGGGGCTCCGGCTCAGGCTTCTGCCCCCCCACAAGCCCCTCCTCCCCAACCCCCCACTGACCCCCAGGTCCTCTCTGCCCCCCCTCTAGCCTCCCCCAGCCCTCACCCTACAGCTTGACCATGGCCCCCAGCCCGAGCCCCCCCTACAGCCCCCAGCCTCTCCACCCCCCCAATCCTCTCTACCACCCCAGCCCCTAAGCCCCCAGACCCTTCCCTCTAACTCCCCCAGCCTCCCCTTTCCCAGCCCCCTGACATCCCCCAGCCCCTATCTAGGTGCCCCCAGACCCCCTCTAGTCCCTAAGGCCCCCTACCCCTGACCCCCAGACCCCTCCCAGCTCCTCTCTAGCCCCCAAACCCCTCCCTAGTCTCTCCCTGCCCTTCCAGCCCCTCCCCAGCCTCTTCCTAGCCCCCTACTCCCCCAGACCCCTTCTAGCTCCCCCAGACCCCCATAACCTCCTTGCTGGCCTCTTTCTAGCCCCTCACCCCCTCTCTGTGCCCCCAGGCCCCTCCCAGATCCTCTCTACGCTCCCAACCCCCTCTCTACTCCTTCTCTAACCCTTCCAGCCCCTCCCTAGCCCCTCCTAACCCCTGCTCCCCCAGACCCCCTCTAACACCCTCTGACCCCCATAACCTCTTCCCTAGCCTCTTTCTAGCCCCTCCTAACCCCCCTCCCCCAGACCCCCTCTAGCCTCCCCAGACCCTCCCAACCCCCTCTCTAGTCCTTCTCTAACCCTTCCAGCCCCTCCTAACCCCCCCTCCCCCAGCCCCCTCTCTAGCGTCTAACCCCTCCCCACCCCCTCCTCTGCCTCCCCCTCCCCCTCCAGCCCTTCTCCGGACCCCCAAGCCCCTCTCTGGCCTCTCCTTAGCTCCGCCCCCAACCCCCGGCCCAGTTTCCCGCCCGCCCCGCCCCCACCTACGCCTTGATCATGGCGCGCAGCGCGCGGCGCCGCTCGCGCTCGGCGAACTTGTCGACCAGGCGAGCGCCGCCCGGCGGCAGGTCCCGGTACAGGCGGAAGAAGCGGCGGTGATTGGCCAGGGCCCAGGCCCCCCGCAGCGCCAGCGCCAGCGCCACCGCCGGCTCCGCCCGCAGCGACGGCGTCAGGAAGGCCAACTCCGTGGTCAGGTCTGGGGGAGGGGGAAAGGGGTGGCTGGGATCTCTGAAGGTGAATCAAGGGGGACAGGGACACTCCAAATGGGGGTCTGGGGTCTCTAGAGATGCATAAAGGGGGGCAGGGACCCTCCAAATGGGGGTCTGGGATCTCTGAAGGTGAATCAAGGGGGACAGGGGCCCTCCAAATGGGGGTCTGGGGTCTCTAAAGGTGAATCAAGCGGGGTAGGGACTCCCCCCTTGCCCCCCAGGCTGTGGCTGAGCTCCCAGCAGAGGATCCTCTGCCTGCAGCCAGAGCTCCCCAGCTCCCCTTCCTCTGAGCACAGGAAGCTCTGGGACCCCCCCCAAGGCCCTGGGGGCCCCCCCAAAGGCCTCCCCCAGGTGGGGGCGCCCCTTACCCCCCGAGTTCTGGGTGAACATGTAGTAGAGGATGCGGTAGGCTGTGAACTCTCCGACGTTGCCGGGAAGGTTCTCCCCGTACAGAGCCTTCAGCTGCGCCTGGCACTGGTTGAACTCCTCGTGGTCACCCTTGGGGGGGGCACAGGGTGTTGGGGGGGCGTGGGGAGAACCCAGAGGGATCTTGGGGGGTCCCCCCAAAAGGGGCTTTAGGAGTTCAGAGGGGCTGGGGAAAGAGGAGGGGGAACCTGGGGTCCTCACCTTGTCCAGGGCGATCCTGGCGTGGGTCTCATAAACCTCCACAGTGAACTCGGTTCGGACTCCCTGCACCTGGTGGGGGGTGGGGAGGGGGTGAGGGGGCACCCCAAAAGCTGGGGGCACCCCCCAGAGCCCACCCTCAAAAGGTGGAGCCCACCCCGGCCCCCCCCATCCATACCACAGACCCCTCCCCCAAACATGGAGACTCCCATCCCTAGGCCTGGCACTTGCCCCAGACCCCCTCAAGAACCCCCAGACCCACTCAGGATCCCTCCAATCTTCTCAGAACCCCCCCAGACCCACTCAGAACCCCCCCAGACCCACTCAGGACCCCTCCAATCTTCTCAGAACCCCCAGACCCACTCAGAACCCCCAGACCCACTCAGGACCCTCCAATCTTCTCAGAACCCCCAGACCCACTCAGGAACCCTCCAATCTTCTCAGAACCCCCAGACCCACTCAGAACCCCCAGACCCACTCAGAACCCCCCCAATCCTCTCAGTATCCCACTCAGGACCCCCAGACCCACTTAGGACCCCTCCAAATCCTCTCAATATCCCCCCAGGAGCTCCCAGGCCCACTCAGAATCCCCCAAATCCTGCCAGTACCCCCAGACCCAATCAGGAACCCCCAGACCCTCTCAGGACCCCCAGATCCTCACCTGCAGCTCGGAGCCGACACCACTGAGCCACTACAGGCCTCCTCGGACCCCTCCGCCCCCTCCAAGACCCCCTCGGGACCCCCCCCCAGTCCCCCCGGAGCCCCCAGCCCCACCCCCGAGCCCCCAGCCCCCGCTGACCGTGAGGTCCTGGCGGATGGACTTGAGCTGCTCGCAGGCGAAGGCATAGTCCTGGTGCTGCTGCCAGTGGGAGCGAACCAGGGCCAGGGCCTTGCGCAGCACCTGGGGGGGAGGGGAAGGGGGAGGTCCTGGGGGTGAGTCTGGGGTCCTGGCGGGGGGGAGGGGGGGAGTTTGGGGTCCCGGAGTGGGAGGGGCGGTGAAGACCTCCCCCAAAGGTGCTGGAGGAGAGTCCTGAGGCCCCCCCAAAAGGAGACCCCAGAAGGATGCCAAAGGGCACAGAGCAGCCATGGGGACCCCCAAGCCCCCCTCGGTGCCACCCCCAGACCCCCTTGGTGCCCACTCCTGTGCCCCCCAAATGCCCTTTGCTGCCCCTTGGTGCCCCCCCCGCTGCCCCCCTGGTGCCTCCCGCCGGCCCCCCCGCTGCCCCCCTGCCCCCTTCGGTGCCCCTTGGTGCCCCCCCCGCTGCCCCCCGGGTGCCTCCTGCCTTCCTCCCCACTGCCCCCCGGGCCGTACCGGCACGGGCCGGACGCTGGCCGGGTCCGGGGCTCCGGTGAGCCTCAGGTACCTCTTGGTGAGGTCCTGGCAGGTGCCCAGGATCTGGAGCTGTGCCCAGCCCAGGGCCTCACCGCCGGCGCTGCCCAGGGGGAGGCGCCGGGCTCGCTGCCCCCACCGGGGGGCGGCAAGGAGGGGTCCTGGCGCCCCCTCCTGGGGTGCTGGAACCTCGCAGCCCTGCGCTGCCTCTTGGCCTCTCGCTCGGGGTCCTCGGGGGGGTCTGCAGCCCCGCCCCCGGCCCCGGCCCCGCCCCCTCCCCCGCCGCGACGGCGCCGCCTGGGGGGGGGGCCTGAGTCCTGCCTGGGAAGGGGAGGTTGGGAGGGAAAGACAAGGGTTGGGGGAGGGAGACACAACACCACCCCCCATGACCCCCCTCGCCCATTTGGGACACTCCCCAAACCCCCCCAACCCCTTTAGAACCCACCCCCCCCAACCCCTGTAGACCACCCCCCCCCAGCCCCTTTAGGACCTCCCCCCAGCCCCTTTAGGACCCCTCAGGACCCCCCATGGCCCTTTGGAACCCTCGCCAAACATTCCCAACCCCCCCAACCCCTTTAGGACCTCCCCCCAGCCCCCTTAGGACCTCTCAGGACCCCCCCAGCTACCTCCAGAGCTGCCCCCCCCAGCTCCTTTAAGACCCCCCAAGCCCCTCTAGGACCCTCTAGGCTATGACACCCCACCCAAGCCTCTTCAGGACCCCCCAAGACCTCCCCAGACAACTTCAGGACTGCCCCAGCCCCTCCAGGCCCCCCTTACCTCTTGCCCCTCTGCATCCTCATCCTGCCCCTGTCCAGGTGCTGCCCCCCCCTGCCGCGGGATTTGGGGGGCCCCCGGCGGGGGCCAGGCCTGGGCTCAGCCCCCCCAGAGTGGGAGCTCTCTGAGTCTGAGTGGGAGGCACTGGGGGGGAGACACAAAAAGGGGGAGCTGGGGTGAGGGGACCCCAAAAATCGACCCTTACCAGCCCAGCACTGCTGGGAAGAAGGGAGCTGGGGGTCCCCAGGGAGAGGTTGGAGGGGTCCCAGAGAACTTGGAAAGGCTTTGGGGGGAGGTCTGGAGACACCCAAGGGGTCTGGTGGGGGGGGAGATGTCCCAGGAGGATTGGGGGTGCTGGATTTTGATGGGGGAGGGTCTCTGAGGTGACTCTGAGGTGTTTTGGGGGGGGTCCAGGGTCCCAGTCTCCCCAGAAGGCAGCAGGGGGCAGCGAGGAGCAGCAGCAACCAGGGCCAGGAAGGGTCTGGGGGGGGGGTCAGGATGGGTCTGGGGGCTTTTTGGGGGGTTGGGGGAGGCCTGGGGGTCCTGGATGTTTTTTAGAGGGATCCCTAGGGGTGACTTTGAGGTAGTTTGGGGGGTCCCAGCCCTCCCCCCCCCAGAAGGCAGCAGGGGGCAGGGCTGGGAAGGGGCAGGGGGGCGCTGGGGGTCTCCCCCCGTTACCTGCGGCGGAAGTGCCTGGCTGGGGAGCGCGAGGAGGAGCGCGAGGAGGAGGAGGAGGAGGAGGAGGAGGAGGAAGAGGCCTTCATGAACACGTTCCTGTTGCCGAACTTGGTGCCGAAGGCTCCGCCGCAGCCTCCCCCCCGGCCCCCCCTCACCCCCCGGGGGGGCCCCAAGGACCCTCCCCCTGCGCCGCTGCCTCGCTGGGGAGGGGGCTGAGACCCTCCCCCCCCTCCTCCTCCTGCTGCTGAGGACCCCCCCCCGGGGCGGGCAGAGGGGGGGTGCAGGGGGGGGGTCCCCTCCCAGCGTTTCTTCTTGGGGCTCTCCGGGACCCCCTCGCGGCTCAGCCTGGGGGGGAGGGGAGAGAGGGGGAGGGGGTGGGGGGGTGAGGGAGGGAGAAAGAAAGACCCCCCCCAGACCCTCCACCCCCAGCACTGAGAGGGGGTAAAGGGAAGAGGATGGGGGGAACAGGGGGTCCCTGGGGTGGGGGGGAAGGAGAGAAGAGAAAGGTACAAGGGAGGCTCTGGGCGGGGGGGGAAGTCTGAGAGGGTCCTGGGGTGCAGGGGGGGCCCTGGTGGGGTCTCAGGGAGTCCTGGGGGGCAAAGGAAGAAGGTGGGAAAGGTTGGGGGGAGTTAAGACAGTCCCTGGGGGGGGGGGGGAGCCTCAGGGGTATTTCTGGGGGGTCTCAGGAGTGGTTTCAGGGATCCTGAGGAGGATTTGGGGGACTCTGGGGGAGGGTCTGGGGGGGTCCCAGGGGATTTGGGTGTCCTGAGAGGAAACTGGGGGATCCCAGGGGCGGTTTTGGGGGTCCCAGAGGGATCTGGGTGGGCGTGGGAGCAATTTGGGGACACCCAGGGGGATCTGGAAGGGGTTCCTGTGGGTGGTTGCAGGGGGCCTGGGGGGATGCATGGGAGTGGATTTAGGGGGACCCAGAGGCCATTCTGGGGGGGTTCTATGGGTGGTCTCAGGGGTCCTGGGCATATCTCGAGGGATCTTGGGGGTTCCCAGGGCTGAGTCCCGGGGCTGAAGGCTGCCGGCGCGGCCGGCAGGTGGCGCTGCGGAACTGCGCAGGCAGCCAGCAGCCGGCGCCAGGGGAGGGGGACGGGGGTGTGGAGGGAGGCTTTGGGGGCGGCAGCGGGGGGCAGGTTCTGACCCCGGGAGCGGCTCCTGGCTCCAGTCGATGGTGAAGGCGCTGCCGTCCTGCAGCCTGGCCTGCAGCAGCTCCTTCAGCAGCCGCTCGGTGCGGTCCTTGTCCTCCTCCGACTCGCAGGCGGTGAAGCAGCGCTGCACGAACTCCTTCATGGCCGGCGGCCAATCCTCCGGCTTGCCGCTGGGGGGCGACAAAGCGCTGGCCAGCCGCCCGCCCGCCCGGCCCCCAGCGGGACCCCCCCCCGGAGCAGGCTGCGACACAGGGGGAGCTGCCCCCCTGCGGGACCCCATGGGACTCCCCTTATTTGGGGGGGGCCACAGAGGGGTCTGGGGAGGGAGGAGCACAGAGGGGTCTAGGGGGAGGGGGCACAGAGGGGTCTAGGGGGAGGGGAGCACAAAGGGGTCGGGGGAGGGGAGCACAGAGGGGTCGGGGGAGGGGAGCACAGAGGGGTCTGGGGGGATGTGCACAGAGGGGTCTAGGGGGATGTGCACAGAGGGGTCTAGGGGGGGGATGTGCACAGAGGGGTCTAGGGGGGGCCCAAGATGTTAAGAAGAGGTTGGGTGAGGCCAAGGGCCCCCCCTAAAGTAGGTTGCAGTGTGCTAGGGACCCAACCCTGGACATCTCCCCTCCCCCAATTCGGCCGCCCCCCCCCCCAATTCCAGCCCCCCCCTCACCCGTGGCCGTGCTGCTTGTCCTGGGGGGGCTGTGCCCCGAAGCCGCCAGGGGGGGCCCCAGGGCCGTGGCCGGGGGGGGCGCCCCCGGTGGGGCCTCTCTGCTCGAAGCCAGGGGAGGGCATCACGAAGGGGGGGGGGCGCTTGGGCAGCTGGAAACGAAGCCCCCCCGAGCCTGGAGCCTCTGGGGGGGGACACAAGAAATTAGGAGGGAGTGGGGGGGAGAAAAAATTGTGGGGGTGTGGGGTGAGCTGGGGGGAGGCAGAGGGTCCAGAGGTGATTGGGGGTGGGGGGGGTCTGTGGTAATTTGGGAAGGAGGGGGAGTATGGAACCCAAACATATTGGGGGGAGAGTCTGAGAATCAGGGGTATTTTTGGGGGGGGGGGGGTTCTCTTACGTTTCATCCTGCTCCAGAGCTGCTGCCCCCCCCCCTTTTTGCCCTTGGGGCCGGGGGGGGCTTCACCGTAGCTGTGCTGGGGGGGGGCGTAGGGGCCAGGGGGGGCAGCTTGAGAGGCTCCCCCCTGGGGGCCCCCCCCGGGGCCGCCGCCCCCTGCCCCTCCCCCACCTTGGTTGCCCCCCCCCGGGGAGCCCACATGGGGCGGGGGGGGCTGGGGGGGGGCCGCGGGGGGCAGCTGGGGCTGGGGGCTGCCGTAGGGGGACCCCCCCTCGTCCAGGCCTGGCACTGGTGGCTGCTGGGGGGGGAGAAGGAAGGAACTGATTGGGGGGCGAGGACCCCCAAGTCCTGCCCCACACAACCAGGACCCCCCCAAAGCATCGAGTCCCCCCCCCAGTCCTACCCCACGCTCCTGGGACCCCCCTCACACTCCTCCCCTCAACTTAAGGACCCTCCCCCAACCCTCTGAAACCCCCAAATCCCCCAATTTGCCCCCTCCCCCAACCCCCACCTCCCCCAACGTGGGACCACCCCCAACCCCTTCTATGCACCCCCAGGATCCCCAAATCTCCCTCCCCCGCCCTTAATCCTCCCCCTCCCCAACTCTGGGACCCCCGACCCTTCCCCTCCCCTCCAGAGCCTCTCCCCGGCCCCCCCCTCACCTGCCCCAGGCCCTGCTGCTGCCCAGGGGCTGGGGGCTGCTGGGGGCAGCTGCGTAGCCTCCTCCCCCCCATAGGGGCTGCAGCCCCATAGCCGGAGTAGACTCCTGTGGGCAGACCCCCAAAATCAGCACAGCCCCCGGCACCCCAAAATCAGAGCAGCCCCCAGATCAGAACAGCCCCTCTTCCCCAGAGCACCCCAACCCCAATCACACCCCCGGAGCCCCTCCCCAAAAGCCCAGTAGCCGCCCCCAAGTGACCGCCACCCAAGGAGCCCCCAAGTACCACCCCCGCTCCGAGGAGCCCCCGACTGTCCCCAAGCGGACCCCCGAGCCCAGGAGCCCCCCCAAGTGCTCCCCAAATGCCCCTTTCGGCCCCCAACTGCCCCCTCCCAGCCCCTCAGCAGCCCCCCAGTGCCCCCAGTGCCCCCGAGCGCCCCCCCGGCCCCCACCATGGGGTAGTAGTAGCCGTAGGGGTAGTAGCTGCCGTAGTGTTGGTACCACTGGTAGTAGGGAGCCTGCTGCTGCAGGTTGGGGTCCCCTTGGGGGGAGTTGTACTGGGGGGGGGGAGAAGAAGCAAAGGGTCAGCGGGGAGGGGCTTCGAGGAGACACCCCCCCCCCGCCAAACCCTTCACCCTCACCCTCGCCCACATTTACTGCCCAGGGCTACCCCAGAGAGCTTCCTGCAGCTCCCAAAGGCCTTCAGCCTCCTCCCCACCCCCTCCCAGAGCCTCCTCCTCCTCCTCCTCCTGCAGCCCCAGGAGCCCCAACCCGCCCCCCGCGCCCCCTCCGCCCTCACCTGCGCCCCCCCGGAGCCGCTGCCGGCGCTCTTCCCTCCGGCCGCCGCCTTGCTGATGCTGGCCAGGGCCTGCCGAGCCTTCTCCCACTCGGGGTTCTCGTGGGCCGGGGCCTCCAGGCCGCCCTCCCGCGCCCCGCCGGCGGCCAGGCCGTACTGAGGGGCCCTGAGGCGAGCCGGGGATGGGTCAGGGCCCGAGGCGCGAAAGGGCCCTGCTAGGGCCCGGAGCCCCCTCCGCCGTCCCCACTCCCTCCCCAGCCCTTCGCTCACCACTCCGGGGCTCGCTGGTCCCCGAGGTTCGCGGCCATGGCGCCGCCTCCCGCCCGCGGGGCCGGGGCCGGGCCGAAGCGATCGGTCCCGGCGCTTCCAGGCGCGATCCCAAGATGGCGGCGCGGCCCGCTCGGAGCCTTCTTCCTCCGCCCTCCCCCCTCCAGCGGCCACTTCCGGCCGCCGCTTCCGGGGGACGTCGTGAAACGCACCAATAGGCGTGGCGGGAAGGCAGGAAGAGGCGGGACTACAGGGGGGACTCGAGGGTCCGTGGTGGGTAGGACGAGCGTTGCGCAGTGGCAGCCAATGAAAACGAAGAATGCCGCCGCGGCCAGCCAATGGCGAAACGAGGCGGTGAGAGGCGGGCGACGGCGGCCGCGAAAGGACAAGCGCCACCAAAAGCGCAACGGCGGAGAACGAAGCCGGACCCGATCCAGGCGTCCCCTTCTCCCTGTCCCCCTCCCCGGGGCTTTGGGGTCTCCTGTCCCCATTTTTGCATCCCCCCCACGCCCCCTGTCCCCCTCCCCAGGAATTTGGGAGTCCCCTTTGTCCCCCTCTACTGCCTCCATCCCACCCCTCCAGGCTGAGGACCCCCCAAAGGGGTTCAGTGCCAGAGAACTGGTGGGGGCTCAAGACCCCTGTAAGTGGGGGAATCCACACACACCCCGCCCCTCCCCCCCCCCCAAGACACCAACTCCGCCGAACTGGAAAAATCATTTAATTAGGGGGGGTGGGGGGGCGTCCCCCGAATCCATTTGACACAAGGAGGAGGGGAAAGAGGGGGGGGGTGTTGGTGCCCCCCATTTCCAAACGCCACAGAGAAGGATTTTGGGGGGAGGAAGGGGGGGGGGTGAGAGGGGAATGTGAGGAGGGGCCAGGGGGAAGCTGCTACAACAAGAAACCAGCACTGGAGGAAGGGAGGAAGAGGAGGAGGAGGAGAGGGGGGAGGAAAAACGTTGAAAAAAAAAACCCCAAAACAAAACAAAAGGGAAGAGAGGAAGAAGAGGAAGAGGAAGAGGGGGAGGGGCGGGGGAGGGGCTACCAGAAGTCGCGGCGGTGGTAGGAGTCGGGGTCGCAGTACTTGGTGACCACCACCCTGTTGGCGAACTTGCGGCCGGTCAGCCCCTGCATGGCCTTCTGGCAGTCGAACACCGAAGTGAACTCCACGAAGATCTGCGGGGGGCGGAGGGGAGGGGAGAGGGCGGGCAGAGAGCACGCGGAGGGGTCAGGGCGGGGCGTAAGGGGCGGGGCAGGGAGGGGGAGCTGCTGCCCGCAGGGAGCCCCTGGCGGGGAAGGAAGGAGGGAGAGGGATCCTGCCCCATGGATCCCCCTAAGTGCTTCCCCTGGCACGGATCCCACCCCGTGGGTTCCCAAGGGGATCCCCCGAGTGGATCCCAACACACGGATCCCTCCCCATGGGTCCTGCCCCACAGGTCCCCTGAATGGATTCCCACCTCATGGATCCCCCAGCTCCATTCCCAGCCCCATCCCCGTGCCCCCTGTCAGCCTCATCCTCATCCCCATGCCCTCCATTCCCAGCCCCCCATCCCCAGCCTCATCCTTGTGCGCTGTGCCCCTGCCCCTCTGTCTTGCCAGCCTTAGCCCCCTGCCATCCTCATCCCATGCTAATGCCCCTGCCAGCCTCATCCCCATGCCCTGTGCCCCCTGCCACCCTCATCCCTGTGCCCCTTGCCAGCCTCATCCTTGTGCGCTGTGCCCCTGCCAGCCTCATCCTTGTGCCCTGTACCCCCTGCCAGCCTCATCCCCCTGTCCTATGCATCCTGCCACCCTCATCCCCATGCCCTTTGTCTCCTCCTGACCCCCTGGCACCCCCATGCCCGGTGCCCACCTTGCCGCAGCCTGGCACCTCCACTCCATCCATGGGCCAGGGACTCTCGATGCTCTCCTAGCTCCATTCCCAGCCCCGTGCCCTATGCCCCCTGCCAGCCTCATCCCCATGCCCTGTGCCCCCTATTCTCCCCATGCCAGCCACCTACCACCCCTATGCCCATACCCCACGCCCACCTTGCTGCAGCCTGGCACCTCCATGCTGCCAATGAGCTGGGGCCTCTTGATGCTCTACTAGATCCATTCCTAGCCCCATGCCCTGTGCCCCCTGCCAGCCTCATCCCCCTGTCCAATGCATCCTGCCAGCCTCATCCCCATGCCCTGTGCCCCCTGCCAGCCTCATCCCCGTGCCCTGTGCCCCCTGCCAGCCTCATCTCCCTGTCCAATGCATCCTGCCAGCCTCATCCCCATGCCCTGTGCCCCCTGCCAGCCTCATCCCCCTGTCCTATGCATCCTGCCAGCCTCATCCCCATGTCCTAATGCCCCCTGCCAGCCTCATCCCTGTGCCCTGTGCCCCCTGCCAGCCTCATCCCTGTGCCCTGTGCCCCCTGCCAGCCTCATCCCCATGTCCTAATGACCCCTGCCAGCCTCATTCCCCTGTCCTATGCATCCTGCCAGCCTCATCCCCATGTTCTAATGCCCCCTGCCAGCTTCATCCCTGTGCCCTGTTCCCCCTGCCAGCCTAATCCCCATGTCCTAATGCCCCCTGCCAGCCTCATCTCCCTGTCCAATGCATCCTGCCAGCCTCATCCCCACATCCTAATGCCCCCTGCCAGCCTCATCCCCGTGCCCTGTACCTCCTGCCAGCCTCATCCTTGTGCTCTGTGCCCCCTGCCAGCCTCATCCCCATGCCCTTTGTCTCCTCCTGACCCCCTGGCACCCCCGTGCCCGGTGCCCACCTTGCCGCAGCCTGGCACCTCCACTCCATCCATGGGCCGGGGGCTCTCGCTGCTCTCCTAGCTCCGCTCCCAGCCCTGTGCCCTTTTGCCCCCCTGGCACCCCCGTGGCCGTACCCCGTGCCCACCTTGCCGCAGCCTGGCACCTCGACGCCGTCGACGGGCCGGGGGATCTCGATGCTCTTGACGGCGCCGTACTTGCCGCACTCGTCCCGCACGTCCTCCACGATCTCCTCGTACTCGTCGTCGTCCAGCAGCTCCTCGGGCAGCACCATGTTGAGCAGGCACAGCACCTCCGTGGGGTGCCCCCCCACCTGCACCTGGCTGCTCATCAGCCCTGGCACCTGCAGCGTCACCGGCGTCTGGTTGATGGTGCTCTGCAAGCCGGCCGGGGAGGGAGGGCACAGGGGGAGGGCAGGGGTCAAGGGAGGCCCGCTGGGGGGGGGACACAGGGCGGGCCCTGTGGCACCTGGAGTACCCCCCAGGGCACCCAAAGCGCCCCCAGACCGCCTGGTCCAAACTCAACCATGCCAGGACCACCCCCAGGGCACTGCCACCACCCTCAGGGTGCCCTATGCCACCCCCAGGGCACTGCCACCATGGCTAGGGACAGCCCTTATGGCACCTAAAGTAGCCCCAGGGTACTGGCACCAGGGCTACAGACAGCCCCCACGGTACCTAGAGTACCCCAGGGCACCCAAAGCACCCCCAGCCCACCTGGAGCAAACTCAATCATGCCAGAATCACCTCCAGGGCACTGCCACCATGGCTAGGGACAGCCCTTATGGCACCCAGAGTACCCCCAGGGCACTGGCACCAGGGCTACAGACAGCCCCCAGGGCACCTCCATGGCACCCAGAATACCCCCAGGGCACCCAAAGCACCCCCAGACCACCTGGACCAAACCCAACCATGACAGGACCACCCCCAGGGCGCTGCCACCACAGCTGGGGGCACCCCCAGGGTACTGCTGCCACCCCCAGCCCCATACCTGGAGTGCCCCCCATCACCCCCCCTAAACCCCCAGCACCCCCAAAACACCCCACTCCCCAGAGAGCACCCAGGGGTCCTGGCACCCCAAAGCCCCCTGGGGTCCCCTGAAGCCCCCTCCCCCAGTGCCCCCCACTCACCAGGGTGGCATTCTTGGCCCCCACGCTGGCTCTCTGCACCAGCAGCTTCTTGTCCCCCAGCTGCATCCCATTGAGGCCTGCAATGGCCTGGGGGGGACAAGGGGGGGGTCAGGGGGATTTGGGGGCAGGGGGGGATCCCAAGCTCCTTTTTGGGGGGGTCCCCAACGCCCCTCCAGCTCCTTCCTGAGGGCTCCGGGAAGCAACCAAAGGTGCAGAGAGGGCTGGGGGGGACTGGGGGTCCCCCCTGAGATTTTGGGGGGGGGCCCAAAGCAGGGTTTTAGGCTTCCTAGAGATAGTTTTGGGGTTCCCATGGGGGTCTGGGGGGGTCCCAGAGCTCCTTTGGGGGTCCCCAACCTGCCCTCCAGCTCCTTCCTGAGGGCTGGGGGAAGCAACCGAAGGCACAGGGAGGGGAAGGAGCTCTGGAGGGGGTTTGGGGGTCCCTAAGCAGATCCTGGGGGGGCAAGAGCAGGTTTTGGGGTCCCCAGGAATAATTTTGGGGGTCCCCAAGTTCATCTGGAGAGTCTCCAAGCTCCTTTTTGGGGGAGTCCCCAACCTCCCCTCCAGCTCCTTCCCGAGGGCTCCGGGAAGCAACCAAAGGTGCAGAGAGGGCTGGGAAGAACTGGGGGGGAGTGGGGGGAGGTTGGGGATCCCCCTAGAGATTTTGGGGGGCCCCAAAGCAGGGTTTAAGGTCCCTAGAGGCAGTTTTGGGGTTCCCAGAGGGCTCGGGGGGGGTCCCAAAGCTCCTTTGGGGGTCCCCAACCTCCCTCCAGCTCCTTCCTGAGGGCTCCAGGAAGCAACCGAAGGTGCAGAGAGGGCTGGGGGGGACTGGGGGGTCCCCAGTTGGGGGTCCCCCCTGAGATTTTGGGGGGCCCCAAAGCAGGGTTTTAGGCTCCCTAGAGGTAGCTTTGGGGTTCCCAGAGGGCTCTGGGGGGGTCCCCAGCTCTTGCAGGGGGAGTTCCTCACCCCTCAAAAGCTGCTCCCGAGAGCTCAGGGAAGCAGCGGAAGGCACCGGGAGGGGCCGGGGTGGGGAGTCCTGGGGGTCCACAGCGAGGTTTTGGGGGTCCCAGGGCAGGTTTGGGGGGGCGGGGGAGGGCTCCCAGACCTGGTCAGTGACGTTGATGTCCACATACTCGCAGAAGGCATAGCCCTTGGACAGCCCTGTGGCGCTGTCCTTCACCAGGTTGAAGGCCTTCAGGGGCCCAAAGGAGGTCAGCAGCTCCTTCACCTGGCGAGGGGGAGGGAAAAGAGAGTTAGGGATCCCCCCCAGCACCCCAAAAATCACCCCCACCCCTCCCCCATGTACCCCAACCACCCCCTGGCACCCCAACCTCCCCACCCTGTGGCACCTTCCTGCTCCTAGGGCAGCCTCCCCCCCACCCCCCACCCCGCCCGGGGGCTCCTTCACCCCGGGGGGGGGGGATGAGAATTGGGGACACCCCCCACCAAGGCACCCCAAAACCTCCTGACCTCCCCAACCAGCACCCCAAAACCTCCTGGCCCCCCACTCTGGGCACCCTGACCCCACCTTGGGACCCCCAAACATCCCCAGGGCACTCCAGAACATCCCCCCCTCAACATCCTCCCTCAGGCTTGGGGGGGGCCCTAGGGGGGGGCCCTAGGGGTCCTTGGGGAGGGAATCCTTGGGGGAGGGTCTCAGGGGGTATCTCTGGGGGGGGTCCTCGGGGGAGGGTCTTTGTTGGGGGGGGGTGTCCTCAGGAGTGGCTTTGGGGGGGTCCTTGGGGGAAGGTCTTTGGGGGGGGTGTCCTTGGGGGAAGGAATCCTTGAGGCAGGGTCTCAGGGAGTATCTTTTGGGGGGGGGGGTTTGGGGGTCTCTGAGAGGTCCTTGGGGAAAGGTCTTTGGGATGTCCTTGGGGGAGGGTCTCTGGGGGGTATCTCTGAGGGGGTCCTTGGGGGCGTCTCTGGAGGGAGGACTCTGGGAGGGGGTCTTTGGGTGTCCTTAAGGGGGTCCTTGGGGGGTCTCTGGGGTTCCTTGGCTGGGGGTCACTTGGGGGTCTCTGGGAGGATTCAGGAGGAGTCTCTGGGGGGAGATCTTTGAGAGGGTCTCTGGAGGTCTTTGAGGGGATCTCTGGGGGTCCCTGGGGGGGTCTCCCCTCACCTGGTCGTCGTTCAGGTAATTGGGGAGGCCTCCAATGAAGAGCTTGTGAGCAGAGTCAGGAACCACAGTGGAGACAACACCTGGGGGGGCCCAAAAAGGGAGGGCTGGGAAATGGGGGGATGCCCCCCAGGACCCCTCCAGCACCCCCAGATCCCAACCCAACCCTCCCCACCCCCCCCGCCACCCCCAGCATCCTGGGAGGAAGGGGAGGCAGAAAAAGGCCTCCCCAAGCCTCCTCCCCCCCAAGACCCAAACCACCTCTGAGAAACATGGGGGAACAGCTCAAAGAGCCCCCCCAGGGATTTTTGGGGTTCCCCTGGGAGTTCTGGGGTCCCCCCTTCCAGATCCTACCTTGAGGGGGGGGTCCTGGGGCTGCTTTGCCCCCCTCAGCGGGGAGGAGAAGGCTCCAAGAAGGAGAAGAAGGACCCTGAGGGCAGCACCCTGAGGACCCTTCCCCTCTGCAGGGGGTTCATGCCCCCCCCCCAAAAAAGGGCTTTTGGGGTCCTCCCCCTTGCAGATCCTATTCTGGGGGGGCTCTTGGGGCCATGTAGCCCTCCCCAGGCTGAAACCAAGCCCCCCACGAGGGGAGGCTAAAGCCCTGAGAGCAGCCCCCAGGCCCACAGCTCCTCCCCAAGGCCCAAGGGAGACTCCCTGGGGTCATTCCCCCCACCCAGAGAGGTTCTTGGGGTCCCCCCAAGGGTTTTGGGGTTCCCCCTTCTAGATCCTATTTTGGGAGTGCTCTTGGAGCTATTCTGTTCCCCTTGGGGTCCAGAGAACCCCGCTAAAAGGAGAGAAAGAGACCCAGAAGCAGCCCCCCAAGGCTACATCTCCATGGGGTGCAAGGGAAACTCCCTGGGTCCACACCCCCCACCCAGAGGGGTTTTTGGGGTCCCCCCGAAGGGTTTTGGGGTCCCCTCTTCTAGATCCTATTCTGGGGGTGCTCCTGAAGCTCTTTTGCTGCCCTTGGGGTCAAGAGAAGCCCCCAGAAAGGAGAGAAGGAGCCCTCAGAAGCAGCCCCCCAGGGCCACAGCTCCTCCCTAGCACACGAAGGAGACTCCCTGGGGTTGCTCCTTCCCCAGAGAGATTCTTGGGGTCCCCCCAAAGGGTTTTGGGGTCCCCCTCCTAGATCCTATTCTGGGGGTGCTCCTGAAGCTCTTTTGCTGCCCTTGGGGTCGAGAGAAGCCCCCAGAAAGGAGAGAAAGAGCCCCAAAAGCAGCTCCCTAAAACTACACCTCTATAGAGCACAAAACAGACTCCCCAGGTCCACACCTCCCCTCCCAGAGGCATTTTTGGGGTCCCCCCAAAGGGTTTTGGGGTACCCCCTTCTAGATCCTATTCTGGGGGTGCTCCTGAAGCTCTTTTGCTGCCCTTGGGGTCCAGAGAACCCCCTCAAAAGGAGAGAAAGAGCCCCAGAAGCAGCCCCCCAGGGCCACAGCTCCTCCTTAGCACACGAAAGAGACTCCCTGCGGTTGTTCCTTCCCCAGAGAGATTCTTGGGGTCCCCCCAAAGGGTTTTGGGGCCCCCCCTCCTAGATCCTATTCTGGGGGTGCTCCTAAAGCACTTTTGCTGCCCTTGGGGTCAAGAGAGGCCCCCAGACAGGAGAGAAAGAGACCCAAAAGCAGCCCCCTATGGCTACACCTCCATAGAGCACAAGAGACTCCCCGGGTCCACACCCCCCCTCCCAGAGGCATTCTTGGGGTCCCCCCAAAGGGTTTTGGGGTCCCCCCCTACATCCTATTCTGGGGGTGCTCCTGAAGCTCTTTTGCTGCCCTTGGGGTCAAGAGAAGCCCCCAGAAAGGAGAGAAGGAGCCCTCAGAAGCAGCCCCCCAGGGCCACAGCTCCTCCCTAGCACACGAAGGAGACTCCCTGGGGTTGCTCCTTCCCCAGAGAGATTCTTGGGGTCCCCCCAAAGGGTTTTGGGGTCCCCCTCCTAGATCCTATTCTGGGGGTGCTCCTAAAGCACTTTTGCTGCCCTTGGAGTCAAGAGAGGCCCCCAGACAGGAGAGAAAGAGCCCCAAAAGCAGCCCCCCAGACGTACATCTCAGGGTGTGAGGGAGACTCCCTGGGTTCACAACCCCCCCAGAGAGATTTTTGGGGTTCTCCCGAAGGGTTTTGGGGTCCCCCCTTCTAGATCCTATTCTGGAGGTGCTCCTGAAGCTCTTTTACTGCCCTTGGGGTCGAGAGAAGCCTCCACAAGAGCCCCAGAAGCAGCCCCTCAGGCCCACAGCTCCTCCTCGAGATCCTTCCCTCCCCAACCCTGCCCAAGGATTTTGGGGGTGCCCTCCCCCCTCCTCGATTTTCGGGGTCCCCCCCCGGCGGTTTCGGGGTCCCCCCCTCACCAGGGACATAAACTGAGGGGTTCTCAGACATGCCAGGCAGGGGCTGGTAGTCGTGGGGGCGCCGGATCTTGAGGGACTGCCCCTGGAAGATGATCCCGTCGAAGGCCATGGCCTGGGTGGTCTCATCCACGGAGCGGAACTGCCGGGTGGGGGGGGGACAGCAAAAGGGGGGGGGAGGGAGGTCAGGGACACCCCAAAACGTTTTTGGGATCCCCTGCACCCCCCCACCCCCCCCCAAAGTTACCTCCAGGAAGGCAAAGTTCTTGTCCTGGTTGATCTGCACGGCCAGGACAGGGTTGCCAGGGGCTTGGGTCAGGCCCCCCAGGCGCATTTGGGCGTTGAAGAAGTCCATCATGGCCTCCTGGGCGGGGAGGGAAGAAGAGGGGGACCCCAAATCAGAGGGGGGGCACCCCAAAAGTAGGGGGAGGGCAGCAGAGAGTGAAGAGAGAAGGATGGAGAAAAGGGTTAAGGGTCTTTTGGGGTACCCCCAAATCAAAGGGGCCTCAAAGCAGGGAGGAGCAGAGTAAGAGAGAAGGGTGAGAAGAGACCCCTGGGGGAACCCCAAATATTGAGGGGACCCCCTCCAAAAGCGGGGTCAGAGGAAGAGAGAAAGGTGAGGAGAGGCAGGAGAGCTTCTTGGGGTACCCCAAATTTAGCAGGACAACCCCCCCCAAAGCCAAGGGGGGTGCCCCAAAAGCAGCGCACAGGGAGAAAAGGAAAGAAGTCCCAGAGAGCATCCTGGGGGCACAGCAAAGATGGAGAAGAGAACCCCAAAATCGGAGGGACCCCCAAAACTGGGGGGCAGAAAAAGAGAGGGATGAGGAAAACTCAGCAGGGACCCCCCCGGGGTACCCCACAAACCGGGGGGGACCCCTCAAAAGCTCCCAGTGCCCGTCGTGGCCTCCAGTGCACTCTAACAGCTCCCAGCGCCCCCTAGCGGTTCCCAGTGCCCCCCCAGTGCCCCCTAGCACTTACCAGGGCCCTCCAGTGCCCCCCAGCGCCTCCTAGCGGCTCCAAATGCCACCCCCCCCGCCTCCTAGCACCTGCCACGGCCCCCCAGGGCCCCCTAGTGGCTCCCAATGCCCCCCCCCAGTGCCCCCTAGCATCCCCCAATGCCCCCCACCAGTGCCCCCTAGCACCTACCAGGGCCCTCCAGTGCCCCCCAACGCCCCCTAGCAGCTCCTAATGCCCCTCCCCATTGCACCCTAGCACCTGCCAGGACCTTCTAGCGCCCCCTAGTGGCTCCCCAGTACCCTCCCAACATCCTCCAGTGCCCCACTGATGCCAAAGGAGATGCTGCCCACATACAGGCACCTTGGTGGTGCCCCAGGCTGCCCCTGTGCCCCTTCCCCAGTGCCCCCAGTACCCTCTAGCGCCCCTTAGTGCCTGCTAATGTCTCTCAGCATCCCCTAAGAACCCCAACACCTTGCTAACGCTAACGGAAACGCTGCCCTTGGTGGTGCCCCAGGCTGCCCCTGTGCCCCCTCCCAGCGCCCCCTAGTGGCTCCTAATGCCTGCCAGTGCGCCCCAGGGCCCCTCAGTGATGCCAAATGGGACGTTGGCTGCAGAGAAATACCTCAGTGGTACCCCAGTGGTGCCCCAGACTGCCTCTGCACCCCCACTATGAGGAACCCCCCCAGCACCCCCTAATGCCCTCTAGTGCCCCCTACCGGCTAATACCTCCTCGTGCCCCGTAGAGGCTCCAAGTACCTCGGTCATGCCAAACAGGTCACTACCCACATAGAGGTACCCCGGTGGTGCCCTCAGCTGCCCCTGTACCCCCCTCCCCCCTGCCCCCCCGGCGACCTTAGTGGCTCCTAACGCCTCCCAGTGCGCCCCAGAACCCCTCAGTGATGCCAAAGGGTATGTTGCCCACACAAAAATACCCTGGTGGTGCCCCTGGCTGCCCCTGTACCCTCTCCCCAGTTCCCCCCCCAGTGCCCCCTAGTCACTCCTAATGCCTCTCAGGGCCCCCCCGGTGCCCCCTAGTGGCTCCTAGCACCTCCCAGGGCCCCCCAGTAGCTCAGTGATGCCAAAGGGGATGTCGCCCACATAAAGACACAGCAGTGGTGCCCCCGGCTGCCCCTGTGCCCCCTCCCCAGTGCCCGCCGGCGCCCCCTGGTGGCTCCTAAAGCCTCCCAGGGCCCCCCAGTACCTCAGTGATGCCGAAGGGGATGTTGCCCACGTAGAGGCGCCGAGCCTGGCGAGTCATCTGGGAGCCCACCACGGGCACCGGCGTGGGGGTCACCGCCAGCCCGTCCGGGGTCATGGTGGGCAGCAGAGCAGTGGCAGGGATCTGCCCCGCGGCTGAGGGGGCACCAGGAGGAGGTCAGGGGGGGAGCACAGAGGGCTAGGGAGGGGGTACAGGGCGTGGGGAGGGGGCTGGGGGAGTTTGGGGGGGGCTTTGGGAAAACCCTTGGAAGCAGTCTCGAGGAGGGGGGTCTTCTGGGGAGACTCTGGGGGTCTTGAGGGGTCCCTGAAGTGTCCCTAGGGGGTCTATGGGGGATTTTTTTGGGGTGTCCTTGGACAGCCTGTGGGGAGGACTCTGAAGATTTTGGGGAGACCCTATAGTGGTCTCTAAGGGGTCTCAGAAGAGAAGAAGTCTTTGGGGAGAGGATTTGAGGGTCTCAAGGCTTATTTGGGGGTCTCAAGGAAGGGGAAGGGGGGCTTAGAGGGGAACTGGGGATCTCGGGGGGGTGGGGCATCTCAGGGGGAGGGATTTGGGGAGGTCTCAAGGAAGGATTTGAGACATCTCAGAGGGATCAGGGGATCTTAAGTGAGAGAAGGAGATATCATGGAAGGGATTTGGGGGTCGGGGTGGGGGAAGGAGGAATCATAAGGGAAATCTGGGGGTCGGGGGGGGCGATTCGGGGGTTGGGGAAGGAGGTACCCACCTTGCATGGCTTTGTACTGCATGGGGGTGATGTGCTCGAAGCCCGGGGGGGGCACATCCCAGTACTTGCGAATCTTCTTCTTCTTCTCATGCCGTGGGGAGCGGCTATGGAGGGGGCACAGCAGTGTGAAGAGGGGGTTCCGACCCCTCCCCCGAACCCCCCGAGCCCCCCCGGACTCCCCCAGCCCCTCCCCAACCTCACCTCAAAGGTCCCGACAGGCTCAGAGGTGACCTGCGGGAGGAGCAGACCCTGTTAGGGAGGGGACCCAACACCGACCCCGCCCCTCGCACGCCCCATCCCAACGCCCCCAACCCGAAAAGGAGGCCCCGGAGAAGCGGGGGGGGTGGGGTTGTGTTTCAGATCGGTACCGGCGCCGCCGGCGGTCGCGGGAGACGCTGCGCTGATCCCGGTTGCGGCGGTCGCGGCTGCGGCTGCGACGCTTCCGGTCCCGGCTACGGCTGCGGCTGTGGCTCCGCTTCCGGTGCCGGTTCTCCTTGTCCCGTTCTGGGAGGGGGGACATGACCCAAATTCGGAGGAGAGTTTAAGGATCGGGGGGGTGGGGGGGAAGCGAGTGAGCAGCACCCCCAAACCTTCTCTCCAAGCCATCCTCCCCTGACCCCCCCCGGCGCGGCTGGGACCCCCCCGGCGCAGCCTGCCCATGTGGGGCTCAGCACATGGCGAGAGGGGACGGCGGAGGGCGTCGGTGGTACCCCCAAAACGGTGACCCTCCTCGGGGGTCACACACACACACCCCCCGCAGGGATCCTTGGTGAGGGAGGGGGAAATAGGGAGGTGCACCCCGCCCTCCTCCCAGGGTACCCCAAAATAAGCCGCGGGAGGGCACCGCGACCCCCAGGTTGGGTGAACTGATGGCAGGGGAGGGGAGAAGAGGAGTGCAGGCTGGGGAAGGAGCCCCCAGCCCCCACTGGGGAGGTTGGGGGGGGTTCCAGAGCACCCCCATGGGGTGATGGAGGAGTGCAGACCCCCCCCACCCGATGGAGCGGAGCAGACCGCGGGGGAAGGAAAGGGAGGGAAAGATGGATTCCCCGGGGCGGGAGCGGTTGGGGACCCCCCCGGGGGTTGGGCACCCTCCTCCCCGCCTCGGAAGCGGGGGGGGGGGGGTGGGGGGGGCGGGGCGGTCCCGGTGGCGGGAGGGGGTGTGGGGGAAGAGGGGTGAGGGGAGGAGGGGCCGCGGCGGCGGGGTGGGGGCGGGGCGGCACCTTGCTTATTCTCGTTCAGCTGCCGTTCGAACTCGTCGAAGTCCGACATGGTGAAGGCCGCGATGGCGGCGGCGGCGGCGGCCCCCGGCTCCGACCCCGCGCAGGCCGCGGCGGCTCCGTCCCCCCTGCTCGGCGACGCTCGGCCACTTCCGGCCCCGCGCTCGGCAGCTTCCGGTCGGGCGCTCGGAGCTCCTCGGGAGGCGATCGGCTCGTTCCGGCTCCTCTCGGCTCTTTCCGGCGCCCGCCCCCTCGGCTCCCTCAGCGCTCTTTCCGCCACGCTTTACGTAACTTCCGGCAGAGCCCTTTCCCCCCCCCCCCCCCGATCACTTCCGGCAGCCGCTCCTCGCCGCAGCCCCAGGGGGCGAGGAGGGGCTGCGGGGAATGCCGGGGCCGGACCCTCCGCCTCCGCTCCCTCCCCCTCCGCTCCCTCCCCCTCCCGCTGCGCGCGGGGCCCGGCTCCGCTCCTGAGCTCGGTCCCTTCCTTCCCGGGGGACTCCCGGCCGCGCCGCCCTTTCCCTCAGCCCCCTTCGGCTGCCTCCCCCGGCGCCCCCCCACCCCCCGGGGATTACTTCCGGCGCGGGGTGGATGTGGCGTCACGGGAGGACCCCCCCCCGTAACCCCAACATCCGTGACCTCTAACCTTGTGACAGCCCACCCCCCACCCCCGCCCCGAGCAGCCCCCCGCAGCGCGCGCTCCGGCTCCTTCCGGTCCTTTATTGGCTTTTTTGCTCTTTTTCCACTCTTTTTGCCTTGGGGTTTTTTTTCCTCTCCTTTTCCATCATTTTCCCGCGAGGGGGAGGGGGAGGGACACGAGATTCGAGAGGGCGGGGGAGGGGAGGTGGAAGCGGAGGAGGGCGCCCCCAAAGTGAGGAGGAGAACCAAGACCCCTCCCCGGGACCCCCCCACCCCGAGCCCTGGCTTGTGGACATGGCACAGCGGGGATGGGTCCTGGGGGGGTTGCTCTGACCCCACTTGGGGGGGTGGGAGGGGGCGGGGGGGGGTGTCTGACCCCCATTTGGGTGGTCCGTGGGGTTTGGGGCGGTCCCATCCTGGTACTGGAGTGACGGGGGGGGCGGGCACTGAGAGGGTCCCAGGGGTGTGGGAGGTGGAGGGGTCCCAGGCAGGTTGGGGACTTCCGGTCTGGGGGTGGTGGTGTCAAATTTGGATGGGGGTTGGGGGAGGAGGTCTGGGGTGTGTCTGATGTGTGCTGGGGGGGGGGGTGTCTGAGGTGTCCCATGGGAGTCTGTCTGGGGTCTGCCTGGGTCTGGGGGTGCCCCGTGGGGGTCTCTCTGTGCCCGGGGGAGTCAGTCTGTCTGTCAGGGCTGGGGAGGGGTCTGTCTCGGGGCGGGGGGTGTGTCTCTCGGCGCTTGGAGCTGTCGCTGATGAGCAGCAGTGGTTCTTGGGGCTCCGGTCTGGCTGGGTCGGAAGTGGTCTGTGAGGGTCGGGGGCTGTCCGTCTGTCCCGGGGGGGGCTGGCTGGCCGTCCGTCCGTCTGTCTGTCCCTCCGCTCTTGAAGGGGTCGGAGATGGACAGCAGCAGTTTGCGGAGCTCTAAGCGGGGCCGGGGGAGGTCTCCGGGTCTGGCTGGGTCGGGGAGGGGGTCGGTCCGTCCGTGCCGGAGTGGGTCGGTCCGTCCGTGCGGGGGTGGGTCGGTCCGTCCCTGCGGGGTTGGATCTGTCCGTGCCGGGGGCGGGTCCGTCCCTGCCGGGGTTCGGTCCGTCCCTGCGGGGTTGGATCTGTCCGTGCCGCGGGTGAGTCGGTCCGTGCCGGGGGTCGGTCCGTCCGTGCGGGGGTGGGTCGGTCCGTTCGTGGCGGGGGTCAGTCCGTCCCTGCGGGGGTCGGTCTGTCCGTCCGTGCTGGCGGGGGTCGGTCCGTCCCTGCGGGGGTGGGTCTGTCCGTGCCGGGGCTCGGTCTGTCCGTGCCGGGGGGGGGTCCGTCCGTCCGTGCGTGCCAGGGGCGGGTCCGTCGGTCAGCGCTTGAAGCGGTAGGTGATGGGCAGCAGGAGTTTGCTCTTCTTGAGCGCCTGCACCTTCTGCAGCGTGTCGGGGTCGAGCGCCAGGAAGCAGCGCCGGGAGTACTCCAGCAGCCGCTCCTTGGCGGGGTCGAACTCGCCGACCTCCGCCAGCTTCTCCGGCGCCACCAGCAGCAGCTCCGCGATCGGCGTCGTCAGCGCCACCGTGTTCCGGTCCACCCGGTGGTGCTCGAAGGCTCTGCTCATGCTCTTCAGCCGCTGGAAGGTGCTGAGGATCTTCTTGTAGCGGCTCAGCACCCCGTCCGCGTCCCGCACTGCGCCGAGCCCAGCCGCCGCGGGGAGAGGGGGAGGATGGGGAGGGGAAGAGAAAGGGGGAGAGAGAAGGGGAAGGGGGAGAGAGAGAGAGAGATGGAGATGGGGACAGAGGACAGGGGATGAGGGAGATGGAGATGGGGAAGCGGGGCAGGGAGAGAGAGACAGAGAAACAGGGACAGGGTAGAGAGAGATGGAGATGAGGACAGGGAGAGGGGGAAGGAGGGAGAGGGGGAAGGAGGGAGAGGGGGAAGGAGGGAGAGGGGGGAAGGAGGGAGAGGGGGAAGGAGGGAGAGGGGGAAGGAGGGAGAGGGGGAAGGAGGGAGAGGGGGAAGGAGGGAGAGGGGGCAGTGAACATGAGATGAGGGAGATGGGAGTGGGGAGATGGACAGGGAGAAGTGGGGGAGGGGGACAGAAACAGGGACAGGATAGAGGGAGATGGAGACAGGAGAAGGGACAGGGGACACAGAAGAGTCAATGTCACCTCTAGCAGAGGGGGGGGGAACGGCATACACAGCAGCCTGGGGGGGATCTTGGGGGAGGGGGGTATTGGGGTCTGGAGTGGGACTTGGGTGGCCCCAGAGGGTCCCCAGGGTGGCCACAGAGGGTCCCAGAAGGTCTAAGGGTCCCAGAGGGTCCCCAGAGCATTCTCAGGTGCTCCCAATGTTCCCAGGGGATCCTATAAGGTCCCAGTGTCCTCAGAGCACCCTCAGGGGGTCCCCAGAGGGCCCCAGCGCCCCTAGGAATTCCCAAAGGGTCCCAAGCATCCCTAGGGGCCCCAAAGGGTGCCAGGGGGTCCCCAGTGTCCCCCCCTTACCCCTCTGCCGCTCCCGGCTGCGTCCTTTCGCCGCCCGCCTGCGGGGGGCGCTGCGGGGCCGCTGGCGACGGCGCTCGGGGCCAGCCCCGGGGCCGTGCTCGGCGGTGCCCAGGGAGGAGGCGGCGGAGACGATGCTGTCGTTGTCGGTGCCCTCCCCGCCGTGGGGGTCTTCGGCGTCCCCCCCGCGCCGGAGGGTTCCCTTCCCGCGGAGGTCATCTGCGGGCAGCGCTAAGTGGCGGCGACCCCCCCAGAGCTCCCCCCTCGAGCTCCCCAAGACCTTCCCCAGAATCCCCTGCGAGCCTCGCCCCAGAGACCCGCAAGACCCCCCCCCAAGACCCTCCCCAACACCCCCCTAGACCCCCCGACCCTCCGTGTCCCCCCAACCGCCTCAATGTCCTGATCCCCTGCCCTATGTCCCCTCAGACCCCCTAACGTCCCCCTGCCCCCCTCCCCCGCCAGACCCTCAATGTCTCCCCCAGACCCCTGCCCTGGGCATCCCCTGTGTGTTCCCCACACCCCCAGCCTGGAGCCCCCTCCCCCGCCCCCTTGGCCTCCCCCTCACCGTCGCCCCCCCGCGCCCCCGAGGTGAATTTGTCCAGCTGAGCCCTCAGGAAGTCTCTTTCCTCCTCCAAGTCCTCAATCCTCTTCTGCAGCCACAGGTTGCGCTCCAGGGCCAGGGCCAGCTGGGCCTGCAGCCTGGGGGGCTCTGAGACCCCTCCCCAAATTAAAACAGTCGTGGGGGGGGCCCCCCCCAATGCGGGCCCCCCCAATGCGGGCCCCCCCAATGCGGTGTCTCCAGAGACCCCCAAGTTCAATACCTCCAAGCCCCAAGCCCTCCCCCAGAGCCACCCCCAGCTCCCTGCAGCCTGGGGGGGTGGGCGGGGGCTCTGAGACCCCTCCCTAAATTAAAAGCAGGCAGGTGGGGGCTCCAACACCCCATCCCCCCCATGCCTCCCATCCCCATGGCTCCAGAGGACCACAGCAGAAGAAACCTCAGACCCCAAACTGTCCACCCCCAGCCAGGTCTGAAACCCTGGGGGAAAGGGTGGGGGGGGCGGACTCTGAGACCCCTCCCCAAATTAAAAGCAGGCAGGTAAGGGGCCCCCAACAACCACCCGCCCCTCAGGCCCCCACCCCCAGCCTGTGTCCACAGGGCCCCCCCAAAATGGGGACCCCCAGACCCCAAGTCTTCCATTCTCAGTCTTCTGAAGCCTGTGGGGGCTCTGGGACCCCCCCTCAGAAAATAATCGGGCAGGGGGTCCCCAGAGCTCCCCCCAGCCCTCCCTCCACAGCCCCACGTCCACAGGGACCCCCAAACTTGGCACCCCCAGACCCCCATCCCAGATGCACCCCCAACTTGAGGGGGGGCCTCTGCAGACCCGCAAACCTCCCCCCTCATACCCCCCCCCCTGATGGGGACCCGCAGACCTCCCTCCCCCCCCAGGTATTTGGGGGCTGCCCCACAGCCCATAGGGACCTTGGCCCCCACCCATTTCAGGACCTCCTCCCCTCCTTTTGAGGACCACCCCCCCCAGTTTTGGGTCCCTTCCAACCTTCGAAGCTGCTCTGGGGGGGGCTGAGGCTGTAGAAAATGGGGGGCTCGGGGGGGGGCTCCTCGAAGGGGATGGAGACCTCCAGACCTTCCTCATCTTTCTTCACTGGGGGGGGAGAGGGGTGCGGTGTGAGGGTCCCTGTCACCTCCCCCAGCCCCTCCCCCCCAGCACACCCCAACCCCCCAGTACCATCTCGGGTACTCACCCCCCCCAAATGAAATTTCTGTGCCCCCCCCCGTCTCCCCGAAACCCCCCTTGGTATCCCCAGTCCCCCACTTCCCCCCTTTAGAGGCTCCCTGACGCTCCTCCCCCAAATGAGACCTCTATGGCCCCACTCAAGGCCCCCCAGCGCCCCTCCAGGGGGATCTTGGCCCCCCGCTAGATCCCCCACCCGTACCCCCAGACCCCTCCCCAATTTCCTTGGTCTCCCCAGCGCCCCCTCCCCCCCATTTCCAGGCCCCAGACACCCCCTGGGGGGGGGTTCCCAGCCCCCCTGCCCCCCTGCCCCCCTCCTTTTGATGGCCCCAGCCCCCTCCCCACCCCGGCTTCCCGGAGCCCCTCGGCGCTGTACCGGGGCGGCGCCGGCGCTCGGCCATGGCGGGGAGCTCCGCAGCCCCCCCGCTGCCTCCGGGCATCTCCGCGGGACGCTGCGGGGAGGGGGCGCTGGGGGGTCACCGGGGTGCAGTGGCACCGGGACACCCGCCCCGGACCCTGATAGCCTCCTCCCACGGACCTCCCCCCAAGCTGTCACCCCTCCCCTGAGACCCCTCCCCCCCCCCATCAGGAATCCCACCCGAGTCCTCCCCCACATCTGGACCCCTCCTCAAAGAGCTCCCCCCCGCACCTCCCCAAAACCGACACCCCCCAGCCCCGAGACCCCTTCGAGGACCCTTAAAATCTTAACCCCCTCTCCCCCCCCCAGCGTCCCCCAGACCGGGACACCCCCCCCAAAAAAAATCCTTTCGGAGACCACCCCAAAACCGAGAGCCCCCTCAAAGCCGGTACCCCAACCCCAAAACCCGCGACCACCTGCCCCAAACCCGCGCTCCCCCCCCCCAGAGCCGGGATCCCTCCCAAAGCTGAGACCACCTCCTCAAACCAGGACACCATCCCCCCCAAAAACCCGCGACCTCCTCCCCCAGAGCCGGGACCCCTCCCAAAGCTGAGACCACCTCCTCAAACCAGGACCCCCCCCCCCCCAAAACCCGCGACCTCCTCCCCCAGAGCTAGGACCCCACCACGGGGGGCTCGGGGCGAGCCGGGGGGGGATTCCCGGCTTTGGGGGGGGGAGAGGGTGTTGCGTGGGTTCGGGGGATCCCGGGGAAGGGCGGCGGGGGGGGGTCCCAGCCTCACCCCGCTCCGCATCCAGCCGGCGGCCGCCGCCCGGGCAGGGACCATCCGCCAAGAGCCTCCGGGGAGCGGCGGCGAAGGGCGATGCGGGCCGGGGGAGGCGGGGGGGCAAGCCACGGTAGGACTGGGGGGCGCAGGCCTCGGTTCTCCGCCCCCTCCTCCTCATCCCGCCCCCTTCCTCCCCCTCCCACCCCCAAAATCCGCCCCCCCGGCATCGGCCCCGAGAGGATTTTTCGGCTGGGTCCCGGAGTGGTTGTTTCGCGACGTTCCCCGGCGGCTCCGCCCGGCCCCGGCGCTGCTCAGGCACCGTCGCCAAGTTCCCGGCGCGGCCGCGGCCGTAGAGGGGCGCCGGGACCCGGGGAACGTCGCGAAAGAGCCCCCTCCGCCGGGACCCAGCCGAAAAGCAGCCCCGCGGGAGACGGGGCGGGGGGAAACGCACCGCGCCCCCACCCCCTGCACCGGGGGTCTGGGGCAGGGGAACGGCGCCGTGCCTCCCCCCCGCGGGGGGCGGGCGGCTCGGGGCGGGGGGGCCGCGGAACCGGGCTGCTGGCGGCGGTGGGTAGCAGCCGGACGCCAAACGCTGCGACACCGGCGCCGTCCGAATTCCCCCGCCCCCAGCACCGGGAGACCCCCGCCCCGATGCGGCGTCCTCGGACGAGACCCCCCGGGGCGCGGGGCTGGCGCCGAGGGCTGAGCGGGGCCAGATGAAGGGCCCGAGGTGGGGCCCGGGGCGCGAAGCCGCCGGCAGGTAACGGGGGCAGGAGCCTTCGGGACCCTCCAGCCTTGCCCTGCGCATCCCGGCACCCCCAGAAGTGTGTCCCACATCGTGCCCGGGGAGACACTCCCCGCCCCCAGCAGCGGCGCCCCTCCGGTCTGCCCCACGCGTCCCCGGGACCCCGAGCCGGGACCCCCAAATCCACTCCCCCGGGGAGCCCCAGACCCTGCCCCCTCCCCACCTCTGGGAGCCCAAGAGGCCGGGACCACCCCCCCCCCAAGATTCATCTCATATCTGCTCCCCCTCCACCGACCTCCCCCCACATGACCCCCGCGTGTGCCCCACACCGCTAGGGACTCCATCTCCTCCCAACCCTGGGGGGCTCAGCACCCCTTGATTTACCCCTCAAGGGAACTCCTCCTCCAGGGACCCAAGCCCCGGGGACCCTCAGATTTGCCCCCACTGAATGGCACCTACGCATCCAAGACCCCCACCTCCGGGTGCCCGGGATCCCCATACCTTCCCCTCCTCCCCCCGCCCCTAACCCCTTTTATTCTCTCCCCACAGCCACACCGAGACCTCCGCCCCCCCACTCCCCCTTTCCCCTTCTCTATCCCCCCCCTCTCCCCCACACCCTCCTCACCCCACATCCCCCTCCCAACCTCTCCTGCTGGACACCCCCACGCCTCCTTCCTCCTCCTCCTCTTCCTCCAGCCCCCCGGGCGCTCCCGGGTCCGGCCGGTACCTCTTGATCGACAGCCAGGGGCTGCCCTACACGGTGCTGGTGGCGGAGAGGGGGGTCCCGGGGGGGTCGTTCCGGTGCCCGGTGTGCGGCCGCTCCTTCGCCTACCTCTCGTACCTGCAACGCCACAGCATCGCCCACTCCGCGCTCAAGCCCCACGCGTGCCGAGCCTGCGGCAAAGCCTTCAAGCGCCGCTCGCACCTGGAGCGACACAAACTGACCCACGGGGGGCGGGACCCGGGCGGGACCCCCGCCGCGACCCCCGCAGCTCCCCCCCGCCACGCCTGCCCGCCCGTCGGCCCACGCCGCTGCCGCCACGCCGGGGAGCTGGAGAGGCACCGGGGGGGAGGGCGAGGGCCCCACGGAAGCACCGAGCAGCCGCGGAGCCAGGGGGGAGCCAGAGAGGAGAGGCTGGGGGACTGAGGGGGTCCCCGCGGGGGCTCCCCTTCGGCAACGGCCACGAAATTGAGGGGTCCCACGGTGGTGCCAGGGTGTCCACAGCGCAACTGGGGGGTCCCACGATGGCTTCCAGAGGTCCCACGGAGGCACTGAGGGGTCCACGGTAGCACCGGGGGCTCCCACGGTGGAACTGGGGAGTCCAACGGCGGCGCCGGGGGGGGGCCACGGCGGAAGCTGGGGGGCAGGGGGGAGGGTGTCCCGTCGGGGAGCGGCTGCAGAGCTGAGGGGTCCACGGCAGGAAACAGCCGCAGAACCGGGGGGGAACCGGCGAGGGGCAGCCGTGGCACTGCGGGGGGTCCCACGGTGGTACCCGGGGTGTCCCGTCGGGAACGGCCGTGGTGGCGAGGGGTCCTCCGTGGAACTGAGGAATCCCACGGTGGCACCGGGGGGGTACACGTCGAGGAGCGTCTGCGGCAGTGCCCCCAGCGCTGCCTCCGCTCCCACCTGCTGTACCTGTGACGCCAGCATCCGGCGGGGCCCTGGGGGGGTTGGGGAGGTCGCAAGGCAGTGGGGTTGGGGCCACGGAGGGTTGGTGGCCGTGAGGCTGGGGCCACGCAGGACGGTGACTGGAGGGAAAGGGGAGGTATGCGGGGAGGGGGGGGGAGATAATGGAATTGGAACCGTGGCTGACGGCAGACGTAAGGTTGAGGGCGTGGTTGGTTGGGGTCCCGGTGGGTTGGGGGCCCTGGAGACCCCTCCCCACGCCCTGCGGCTGCCCCTCCCCTCCCCCCCCCCCCGGTTTTTATTAAAAGCTCAAAATTGGTTTCTCTGTTTCCAGTGCAGCCTTGGGGCGGGGAGGAGGGAGAGGGGAAGGGGGGGGCAGGGCCAGAGATCAACAGGTGATAGGCAACCAGGGATCCCCCTCAGCCACCCACCTGGGGACCCACCCGAGCCACACCCCACCACAGACTCCACCTCCTTCCTCTCCATCCTTTAATGCGATTGGTTCATAAAGCCCAGGACGGCCCCGCCCCCTCACTGTGCCACGGCCCCCCACTGCAACATCCCCTGTCCCTCCCCCGCCCCCAGGCCTAGTTATTGACATTTGTATCGATCCAACGTGCTGCGAGCAGGAGCACAGGGCCGGGCTGGGATTGGGTGGGGCTGGGGTGTGGCTGGATGGGATCAGGTGCAGCCAGGGTGTGGCCAGCTCTAATTGGGTGCAGCCAGGGTGGGGCCAGCTGGGACTGGGTGGGGCTGGGGTATGTCTGGCTAGGATTGGGTGCAGCCAGGGTGTGGGTGGCTGGGATTGGGTGTGGCTGGGTCATGGCTGACTGTATTCGGCTGCAGCCAGGGCGGGGCTGGATGGAATTGGGTGTGGTCAGGAGGGGTCTCCCCAAGCCCTGGCCCCTCCCTGGGTAGGTCCTGCTGAGTCCTGCCAGGCCAAGCTGGGTCCCGCTGGGCCAAGCAGGGCTGCCCCACACTGCCATGGGCCGACCTGTGCCAAGCCACTGCCCTGCTCCTCACCCCAGCCTCCTCCACATCCCCTCCCCACTCCCCACCCTCTCCCCACTCCTCACCCCTCACCTCCCCCCCAGCCCCTCAGTCCCCTCCCTGCGCTCCCCCTGGTGCCAGCCCATGGCAATGCCCCTGGGGGCCGCACCGGAGAGGCCTCCTGGGCCGGGGGCTCCGCGGGGTCCTGCCAAGGTCCCGGAGATCGATGCCAAGCCGGGGGCAGGGGGCTGGGCCACGCTGGTGCCGAAGGACGGAGGAGAGGTAGGAGAAAGCTTTCCCACAGTGTTCACAGCGGTACCGGCGCCGCTCCTCGTCCCGGTGTGACCGGCGGCGGTGCTCCCGCAGCTGGTGGCGGCCCCGGAAAGCACGGCCACAGGTGGGGCAGCGGCGAGGGAGAGAGGCGGGAGAGGCAGTGGCCAGGCGGGCAGGACCGGCACCCGCGGGCGCCCGTCGGGGGCCGGTGTGCAGCACTTGGTGCCGCCGCAGGCGCCAGGAGCGGGGGAAGCGCCGCCCGCAGCGGCCGCAGCAGAAGGGGCCACCAGCGGCAGTGTGGCAGCGGCGGTGGCGGCGGAGCAGCGGCGCCGCCCAGAAGCGCCTCCCGCAGACTGAGCAGCCCAGGCGGCGCTGGCGGAGGTGGCGGCGGCGGTGCCGCAGCAGGTCGTAGGCGCGGGGGAAGCGCCGCCCGCAGCAGGCGGAGCTGCGGCGCTCCAGGTGCTGATACTTGTGGGTGACCAAGGCCAGGAACAGCTTAAAGCTGCGGCCGCAGGTCCCGCAGCGGAACCGCTCCCCGCTAGGCGGCGCCACCGCCGCGGCCGGCAGCGCAGGGCTCCGGGAGGTGATGCCGAGGGCAGGAGGAGGAAGAGGAGGAGGAGGAGGGGGAGGGGGAGGAGGCGGCGGCAGAGGTGGCACCGCCGCGGCGGCAGGGGCTGGGGGCAGGGCGGGCGGCTCGGGGGTGGCCTGGTGAATGAGTTTGTGCCAGACTAAGTTCTCCAGGAAGCCAAAGGCTTTGCCGCAGGCGTCGCAGCCATAGGGGCGGTCCCCGGCGTGTGCCTCCTTGTGGCCAACAGCGCGCAGCAGGTCCGGGAAGCGCTCCCCGCACTGGCCGCAGCTGTAGCTCAGCCCTTCGGCCGCAGCGCCGGCGCCCCCGAGTGGCAGCGGCAGGCGGTGCGCCTGGCGGTGTCGGGTGAGGCTCTGCGGGTAGCCGAAGGCTTTGCCGCACAGGTCGCACTTGTAGGGCCGGGCGCGGGTGTGCACCACTTGGTGCTTGCTGAGGTGGAAGGACTCCCGGAAGCGCTTCCCACACAGGGGGCACTGGTGAGGCTTCTCCCCGGTGTGGATCCGCTGGTGCCGCTTCAGCGTCTCCCTCCGCCCGAAGGCTCTGCCGCACACCCCGCAGGCAAAGCTCTTCCCCGCGGGGGGCGCCGCCGCCCCTCCAGCCCCTCCCCCTCCAGCAGCTTTGCCCTCGGCGGCCTTGGCGGCGGCGCCGGACAGGGCCCCGCAGTGGGCCTGGCGGTGCCGCAGCAGGCTCTGGGGGGCGGCGTAGGCTTTGCCACAGAGGTCGCAGCGGTAGTCCGGCCGGGGGGCCGCCGGCATGGCGCCGCCACCACCGTGGGCCGCTTGGTGGCGCAGCAGGGAGGAAGGGTGCCGGAAGTGGCGGCCGCAGGAGCCACAGGGCAGCCGCAGCAGCGCCCCCAGCCCCGAGTGGGTCTTGAGGTGCCTGGTGAGGCTCTCGCGGCGGTTGAAGGCCTTGGGGCAGAGGGAGCAGCCGAAGGGCCTCTCGCCGGTGTGGATGATTTGGTGCTGCTGCAGGTGGCTCGGCTTCTTGAAGGCCTTCCAGCACAGCGGGCAGCTGAAGGGGCCGTCAGGGGGCGCCGCCGGGCCGGGGCCTGGCGCAGCACCACCGGCGGCGGCAGCGGTGGCACCGGAGGTCAAGGCCGCGCTGCCCGGAGCAGGGAGGGCAACAGCAGCCGGAGCCAGGAGGACGCCGCCCGGGGCGGGGAGGATGCCGCTCAGCACGGCAGTGACGCCAGCGGGCACCAGGTTGGCGCCGCCAGGGGGCGCAGTGGGGACGCTGGTGGTGCCAGTGGGCGCTGTGTTGACCCCGCTGGGTGCCACAGCGATGCTGTTTGGGGCCAGGCTGTTTCCGTTTACCCCGCCGACTCCCACGTGGACCCCACTGGGCCCCACATTGGTTCCATTGACCCCACTGGGTGCCAGGCTGGTCCCATTGACCCCACTGGGTGCCGCGTTGATCCCATTGGGCGCCACGTTGGTTCCATTGGCTGCGCTGGGCACCGCGCCGACCCCGCCAGGTGCCAGGTTGACTCCGTTGGGTGCCAGGCCGGCTCCTCCGCTGACCCCGTTGGGTGCCACGTTGAGTCCGCTGGGTGCCACGCCAACCCCGTTGGCCGCGCCGGGTGCCGCGCCGACCCCGCTGGGTGCCAGGCTGGCTCCGTTGAGTCCGCCGGGCGCCACGCTGACCCCGTTGGCCACGCTCGCACCACCAGGCACCACGCTCACCCCGCCGGGCGCCAGGCTGACCCCGCTGGGCACCACGCTGACCCCCTCGGGCAGCGCGGCGCCACCGGCGGGGGCAGCGAGGGCTGGGCCGGGCTGGGTGGCGTCGCGGTGGCAGCGGCGGTGCCGCACCAGGCTGGAGACGTGGTTGTAGGCCCGGCCGCAAGTGGCACACTGGTAGGGGCGGTGCCCGCTGTGCACCCCCATGTGCTGCACCAGGTGTGAGGACTGCTTGAAGGCCTTGGGGCAGAGGCCGCAGGGGAAGCGCCGCTCCACCAGGTACCGCAGCCGCCGGAAGTAGCTCTTCTCCTCCTTCCCCTCCGGGAGGGGTGCCTGGGGGGGCTGGAGGGGGGGGGGGCGGCGAGGCGCTGCCCACCGCTGAGGGGGCAGCGCCTGCGGTGCCACGCTTCAGCCCGCCCCCACCCCCGCCGACCCCTGCCCCAAAGAGGTGCTGGTGGCCGGAGAGGTCCACGATGCCCCACTGGGGGGCGCTGAAGGCGTCGAAGAGGGGTTGGGGAGCGGGGGGCAGGGGGGCAGTGGGGTACTGGGGGGCTCCCGGCTGTGCCCCCGCGCTGGGGTCGGGTTTTTTGGGTTGGGAGGAAGAAGAGGAGGAGGAAGAAGAAGAAGAAGAAGAAGAGGAGGAGGAGGAGGAGGAGCTGGAGCCTTCAGCCTTGAAGTCTTTGTGCTTGGAAGAGTTGCGCTCGAAGTGGGGGGCGGGGGGCGCGCCGGGCGGGGGCGGGGGTAGTCGAATTGGGGCTGGGGGCAGGGGAGGGCGGGGAGGGTCTTGGGGGGGTGGTCGTGGGCGTAGGGCTCCATGGGTTCGAAGCGTTGGTGGTTGAGGAACTCCAGGAAGTCGAAAGGGTAGCTCTGGAAGTGGACGCCCTCGTCGCTGCCGTTGGAGTCCATCGCCACGCGGGGGCGCTGCGGCCGATGGGTCCGGGGGTGTGGGGCGAGGGTCCCCGGGGCTGGGAGAGGAGACCTGAGAGAAGGCAGGGGGGGAGCTGGGGGTCAGGGGTGGAAGCGGGAGGGTTATGGGGGGTGGGCTGCGCTCTGGGGTAGAGCACCGGGGGTGGGGGGAAGGGGTCGGGAGGAGCGGGGAGGCGGGGGCTGGTATGCGGTCCCCTTGGCTTGTGGGGGCCACTGGGGGTGGATGGGGCTGGGGATGAGCCCGGAGGGGGGGGGCGCTGCGGGGTCTCGGGGGGCGGGGGTTCCCTCAGCCCCGGGGGGTCTGCGCGGGGGTCCCGGAGCTGTCACTCACCTGGGGCCGGTGTCGGCCGCTGCCGCGCGGGGCCGGGGGGGGGCCGGGGGGGCTCCGGGAGCTGCCGGTTGAGGGGGGGCGCGGGGCCGGGGCCGCCCTGGAGCCCGCACAGCCGGCCGGGCCGGACGCTCGCGACCCCACCCCCCGGGTCACGTGACGGGAGCCACGCCCCCCCCGCCCCACAATCCCTTGCGGGGGCCGCAGCCTCCTGCCCCTTCCCGCGCGCCCCTCCACGAGGCAGCCGCCCACCGGGACCTCCCCCCAACACCCCCCCACAGCCAGAGGGGTCCCGGGGGCGCCGCAGGGATCGCCCGGGGCGGTGCTGCTCGAATGGCGCCTCGCGGGGAGGGGGGGGAGGAGGGGGCGGTGTTGTGGTGTTGCCAACACTAAAGATGGCGACCGAGGGCTCCTTCTTGCGCCAAGATGGCGGCGGCCGCCCGGCCGCGGTGCGAGACAAGATGGCAGCGTGCGGCTGCCCGCACTCAAGATGGCGCCGGAGTGGGGGGAGCCGGGAGAGAAGGGAACGGGAAAGGGGGAGCGGGAGCGACCCCGTCCAAAATGGCGGCCTCTGCCTCGCTGCCCGCTTCAAACATGGTGACTATGGCGCTCATCTTGATCACTCAGTGGGCACCATTTGTCTCTCAACCCTCCCCCACACCCCGGCTCGTAGGCGGAAGGGACGTCACGAGCCGGGAGTAGCGGGGAGCGCAGTGCCGGGAGGGGGAAGCCACCAGCACCGCCAGGGGGAGGCATAAGTGGGGGGAAGCAGAGAGGAGAAACGTGTGGTGGGGAAGACGCTGTGACGTCATCTCCCTGACGTCAGCGCGGGGGGGTGTGCGTTTGTGTTCCCCTTGGCCCCGCCTTCCCCGCTCCGTCTCGCTCGGAGCGCCCCCGGGCGGGCACGTGCAGCCCCACGTGCGCGCGGTCCCGCAGGCTTCTCCCCTTATTGGCCAAAACTAGGTCAGGCTCCTCCCACCGCTGGTCTCTCATTGGTTGAATCTAGGTCAGCCCCCCGCCCCCGCGCGGCGCCCATGGCCGCGCCGCATGACCACGGTCACCGCCCCCCCGCGTTCCAATTGGCCGCGGCTGGCGCCAAGGGGGCGGAGCGCGGCGCAGGGGCGGGGCCACACCTGCTGCGGGGGCGGGGATTGGAGGCACGCAGACCAATAAGCGCCGCGCAACGTGCGCGCGGGAGGCGGGGCCGGGTGAGGCGAAGCCCAGCTCCGCAGCGCGGGGGTCGGAGTGAGGGGCGGGGCTGGCCAGCAGTGCATGCGGCGATTGGCCGAGCCCTGGGCCGGGGGGCACGGCTCCTCTAGGCTCCGCCCCTGAGGGGCGCAGCGCCCCCGCGGGCGGCTTCATGCCGAGGGCTCGGCGGGGAGAAAGGTACCGGGGAGGGGGCACCGGGACCCAACTGGGGGCACCGGGAGCGGGGAGGGGTAGGGACCGGGCCGGCGAGCACGGGGACCGGGGGGACACCGGGACCGGGCCGACGGTGGGGGGCAGGTACCGAACCGGGAAATACCGAGACCGGAGTCGGGGGCAGGTACTTTCCCGGGAGGTGCCGGGACCGGAGGGCACCGGGACCTTGGAGGGCAAGGGTGGGAGCGTGGGGGCGCTGGGACCAGAGGAGTTGGAGGGCCCCGGGATCTGGAGGGAGGGGATGAAGTACCGGGCGAGGGACACCGGCATTGAGAGGGGGCACCGAGACCCGCGGGGAGGACACCGGGAACGGGGGGGCGGTGAACGGCACCGTGACGGCGAGCCGGGACCGGGACCAGGCACTGTCGAGGAGGGGTCCCTGGCTCGGACGGGAGCCCCGGCTTGGGTCGGTGTAGGAGCCAGGGTGGGCATCGGCCCCGGGGGTTGTCTGATTCAGACCAGGGGACAGCGGGACCGGGGGAGGGGAACTGTCCCCGGGGGTAGGAAAGGGCTCCCGGGTGTGAGGCGGGAGAGTGACAGCGGAACCCTGGGGGCGCCCCGGCGCTGGAGGGCAAATTCCGTTCCCCCCGCCCGAATCGATCCCCACCTCGGGACCACCGTTTCTCGCGTGGGCACGGGGAGGACGGAGGGGGCGGTCCGCTGCTTCCCCCCCTCCGTGGGATCCGTCGCGGGGTCACCCGAGGTGAGGGCGCACGTGGGGGCGTGGCTCTCCCACGTGAGCCCCGCACGTGCCGCCCCCCCTCCCCTTCCCTTCCCTCCCCGCACACGCGTGGCCCTCAAACCACCCCCCGGCTCCCCACGCGTGTGGCCGCGTCACGTGCCGCCGCCGCTCACGTGACCAGCGAGGATTTGACGGGGGGGGGGAGAGGGAAGAGGAGGGGGGACACGACGGGGACACCCCCCCGTGAAAGGAGCCTGGGTTGGGTGGGGGTGGCGCGGCTGGGTGGGTGTCTCCCACCCACGCATCCTCCCCGCTGTTCACACGTGTCCGTGGCAGGATGGAGGAGGCCACTGGGTGCCGCGGGGCCTTCCCGGGCCCCCCCCCAGCCCCCTGGGAGCGTCCCGGGGGGATCCCGGCCGAGCTGGAGTATGTGGACCTGGATGAGTTCCTGCGGGAGCATGGACTGCCCCCTAGCCCCGAGCCCCCCCCTGGTGCGTCACGCGTGTGTGGGGGGGGACACGCGTGGGGGAGGGGACATGGCGGGGATGAAGCCCAGGAGGCTGCGGGGTGTCCCACGCGTGACTGGGGGGAGGGGTTCAAGGAGTCCAGGGAGGGATCAGGAGGCTGGGGAAGGGGAGGCCGGGCGGGGGGATGTGACACCCACGCATGGGGGGTCCCTAAGGGGGCTCAGAGAAGGGTCTGAGGGGCTTGGGGCGCTCTGAGGGGGGGGTCACCCACCCGTGGTGCGCACCCAGAGTTAGGGGGGATCCACGAGTGGGGAAATCCTAGGAGCCCCGTGGGAAGGGGGGGGGAGAGGTCTTCCTCCATACCCTAACTCTCCCCTCCCCCGGGTGGGCACCACCCTCCCCCTCACGTGACACAGAGAGGAGAGAAGGAGAGGCAGGATGACTGCCACGACAGAGCCTCCATTATGACAGGGGACTCCCTATCGCGACAGACATCCCCCCCATTGCCCCTCCCCACCACAATGGGCCTCCTCCCTCCCTGCGCCCCCTCCCTTCAGCCTCTGCTCTGACCCCGCCTCCCCCACAGCCCCCGGTCCCCCCCGGGGCCCCCCCACTCCCCCAGGGCCAGAGGAGCCACAGCTGGAGCCAGAGGTGCTGGGGGGGGTCGGGGGGGCGCCCGGAGGGGGCCCCTTCGACCCCCGGAGGCTTCGCTTCAGCCAGGAGGAGCTGCGGCCGCAGCCCATCGGCCGCAAGGCCAGGAAGGTTCAGGTGCCTGAGGAGCAGAAGGTAGGCACGGGGGGCACGGGGGGGACTGGGTGACCCAAGTCCTTGCACGTCCTCTGTTGCCCATGGAGGGGTTTCCAGTTGGGTCTGGATGGTCCCAGTTGGGTTCAGGCTGGCCATGGGTGGTCCCCAGTTGGGTTCAGGTGGTCTCAGCTGGGTTTAGGTGGGCTGTGGATGGTCCCTAGTTGGCTTTTGGTGGTCTCCAGTTTCCCATGGGTGGTCCACAGTTGGGTTTGGGTCCTCCCAGTTAGGTTCAGGTTGGCCATGGGTGGTCCCAGTTGGGTTCAGGTGATCCCAGTTGGGTTTGGGTGGTCCCAGTTGGGTTCGGGCTGGCCATGGGTGGTCCCCAGTGGGGTTTGGGTGGCCCCAGTTGGGTTCGGGCTGGCCATGGGTGGTCCCCAGTGGGGTTTGGGTGGCCCCAGTTGGGTTCGGGCTGGCCATGGGTGGTCCCCAGTGGGGTTTCTCTTCTCCAAGTCTGCCCTGGGCGGTCCCCAGCCAGCTGCTGCTGTTCCCCACTTGCCCCGGGGGTGGGGGCCAGGGAGGGGTGAGGCTGAGCCGGGCTCCGCTGCCCCGCAGGACGAGAAGTACTGGAGCCGGCGCAGCCGGAACAACGCCGCCGCCAAGCGGTCGCGGGAGGCCAAGCGCCTGAAGGAGAATCAGATCTCCGTGCGCGCGGCCTTCCTGGAGCGCGAGAACGCGCAGCTGCGCCTCGAGGTGGCGGCCGCGCGCCGCGAGCTGGCGCGCTTCCGCGCGCTGCTGGCGCGCTACGAGGCGCGCCACGGCGCCCTCTGACGGCCGCCGCCGGAACCACCGCCGCCGGCAGCCGCGGCAGCTGCGGCCGCGGAGAGTCCTCTGCCCGCCTGGCACCGGCTGGCACCGCACGGAGCTCGGATGGGGTCCCCGGCGTGGCGCCACCTGGCCTGGCACAGAACTCGGATGGATCCCAGGGGTCCTGGCACTGATTGGCACAACCCACCCTGCAGCCGGAGCCAGGCATAGAGCAGGAGCTGGGATCCAGCTCCAGGGATTAGCCCAGCCTGGAAATGGGATCCAGCTCCAGGACCTTGCCATGGGATCCGGCCCCAGGATCCAGTACTGAGATCCAGCTCCAGGATCTGGCTGCTGGACCCAGCAGTGGGGTCTGGCCCTGGTATCAGCATCAGGCCCGGGCACTTGGCATTGGCTCTGGCAGGATCTGGCCCAGGGATCAGCTCGGGGGCGGGGTTTGGACACCCCAAGTCCCCCAAGGGTGGGGGTGAATCCCCCCCTGCGCCAGACTGTGCCCCCCCTCCCGGCCTGGATCCCCTCTTCGCCCCCCCCCCCCCCCCCATGTAAATATTTATTCCCGGCCCCGGGGCTGGTTCAAAGCACAACGCGGGGGGGAGGGGTCTGGGTGTGCCCCCCCACAAAACCACTGCACCACCCCCAGCCCCCTCCTCACTCCTCCCAGTGCCTCCTTTCCAGTTCAGGCCAGTAGCGGCACTGGGAGGGACTGGGGGGGGGTGTGCCCCCTCCTTCCCCCCCTTCCCTCCTCTCCCCCAGCCTGGGACTGAAGCCAGCACGGTCACACCTCCCCCCCCTCCCTCCACCCCAAAATCCCATCCCTGGGGGGACCTCCAAACCGCCTCCCCCCCCCCCGCACTTCGACCACTTTATTGCTGCCCCTCCCCCCCCCGAAAACTACACTCCCCCAAAGAGGTGGGGGGAGCGGGGGGGGGGGGAAATCCTCCGGGGGGGGCTTTTGTACAGAATAAAGACCTTGGACCCTGCTGGGGGGGGCAGCAGTGAACTGGGAGCCCAAACTGGGGGTGCATTGTGGGGGGGGGGGGGCGTGTCACTGGGAATCCAAACGGGAGTGGGGGGCTGGGGGGGGTCATTCACTGCCGTTTTTTATTGCACAGGACAGAGGGCGGGGAGGGAGGGCCCCAGCGCGCCCCCCGCCCCCCCTGGGTGCGCCCCAAATACTTCGGGGACCCTCTTGAGTGCACCCAACCCCTTGGGGTGTCCTCAACCTGCCCAGAGATTTTGGGGTCTCCTGGGGTCCCCCCCAAGTCCTTCTGTAGCCCCCCCCCCCCGGCCCCCCTTGACTTCTTTTTCCCTTGGGGTCCACTCTCGGTGGCCCCAACCCCTTGGAATCCTCCCTAAGTCCTCGGGGGTCCCCCCAGGGTTCCCTTTGACCTCTTGGGGTCCCCTTCGAGTGTCCCAAACCCTTTAGGGGAGCTCCCCCGCTCCCCTTTGACCTCTTGTTCCCTTGGGGTCCTCCCTCAGTCCTTGGGGGTCTCCCCCCTGGTCCCTTTTGAACTTTTGGGGTTCCCCCCTTTGGGTGCCCCCAGCCCGCGGTGTGTCCCCCGGTGTCACGAGGGGGGATGGAGTCAGCCTCCGCCGGTGCCACCAGGAGGTCTCCGATGCGGGGGGGGTCACGGTGCCGGGGGTAGGTTCAGCCTCCTCCGCTGTCCCCACCGGGGTGGGGGGAGGGGAGGTGTGTCTCCGGTGAGGGTCTCAGGGCGCCGGTGGGGGGGTCAGCAGCCGGGCCAGCCCCCGGTGGATCTGGCCCTGCACGGGGCCGTACTCCACCCTCTCTCCGTCCACCGTCAGCACCCCGCGGGGGGTCAGCGGCTCCAGGCGGAAGGCTCTGGCGGGAACCCTGGCCAGGGGTTGGGAGCCGCCGGGGGTCGCCTCCTCGGCTCCCCCTCCCCTTTGGGCTCCCCTGGTCATGGCCAGCAGCGCTCGGAGCAGAGCCCCCCGGGAGACCCCGGCCCGCACGTAGCAGAGGTGGATCAGGCCCTGGTCCGGCCGCGCCCCCGGGGCCGCCACCAGCTCCGCGCCCAGGTGCGACTGGTACAGCGCCAGGACCAGCACGAAGTCCCCCTCCAGGGTCACCCAGCCGGGGGGCAGCGGCTGCCCCAGGGGCACCAGGAGGTCATCCACGGGACCCCCGGCCGGGGAGGGGGCGGCCGAGGTGGAGCTCGGGGCGGGGGGGCGGCCGCCGGGCTCGATGGAGTCCCCTCGAGGGGAGGTGACAGCCCCCGGGGGGTCGCCGCCGCCCGAGGTGCCAACCCCCCACGAGCTGCCCTCTTTGGTGTCCCCAAACCCCCCCTGGCTGTCCCCAACCTTCGGGACACCTTCAAGTCCCTGGGTGCCCCCAAAAGGGCTGTCCCCAGTCCCCCCCTGGGTGCCCCCAACCCCTCCCTCGCTGTCCCCAAGCCCCTCCTGGCTCTCCCCTACCCCCCCTTCGGAGCCCCCAACCCCTTCGGTGTCCCCAACACCCCCCTCGCCCTCCTCCCACTCCCCTCCCTCCCCCTCGGGGGTGGCGGCGTCGCTGCCGGTAGCGGCGCAGAGCCCCAGCGGGTCGGAGATGGCTCGGGGCAGGCAGCCGCCGGTGCCGTTGCCGGTGCCGGCGGCGCCGCTGTCGGTGGCGCTGCGGGGCAGGGCGGGCAGGTAGGAGAGGCGGCCCCGGTAGGTTTGCAGAGCCAGCAAGCGGGCGGCGGCGCCCAGGGCGAACCGGGCCGGACCCAGCCGCCGCAGCCGCTCGGTCTCGGTGTCGACGTCGGCCACCAGCCCCCAGGCAACGCCGAGGAAGGAGAAGACTCTGCCGCCGGACGCCGTCGTTACCGACACCAGGTCGAGCGGCGCCGGCGTCCCCCGGCACAGCAGCACGGCGCAGTTGAGCAGCAGCGGCAGCCCCAGCGCCGGCGGCAGCCTGCGGGAGCGGCAGCGCAGCGGTCACGGGACGCGGGACACCGAGAGAGACAGGGCAGGGAGAGCGGACCGGGAACGGGAGAGGGACACCGAGAGGGACAGGGCAGGGAGAGCGGACCGGGAACGGGAGAGGGACACCGAGAGGGACAGGGCAGGGAGAGCGGACCGGGAACGGGAGAGGGACACCGAGAGGGACAGGGCAGGGAGAGGGGACCGGGAACGGGAGAGGGACACCGAGAGGGACAGGGCAGGGAGAGCGGACCGGGAACGGGAGAGGGACACCGAGAGGGACAGGGCAGGCAGAGGGGACCGGGAACGGGAGAGGGACACCGAGAGGGACAGGGCAGGGAGAGCGGACCGGGAACGGGAGAGGGACACCGAGAGGGACAGGGCAGGGAGAGCGGACCGGGAACGGGAGAGGGACACCGAGAGGGACAGGGCAGGGAGAGCGGACCGGGAACGGGAGAGGGACACCGAGAGGGACAGGGCAGGGAGAGGGGACCGGGAACGGGAGAGGGACACCGAGAGGGACAGGGCAGGGAGAGGGGACCGGGAGCAGAGGACCGAGAGGGACTGCACAGGCAGAGGGGACCGGGAACGGGAACAGGGCAGGGAGAGGACCGGACCGGGACACCGACTGCGAGTGGGGATGGGGACCGGGCACAGGTCATCACGGGGAGCTAACCAGCACCGGGGACAAGGATGAGCACCGGGAGCAGGAACGGGACACCGAGAGGCACAGGGCAGGGAGAGGGAAGAGGGGAGAGGGCAGAGGTCCCTGAGCCTCCCCGCCCCTACCCGGCCTGGCAGTTGATGGCAGCCGCCAGGGCGTTGCCGGAGCCGCAGGGCAGGATGCCCAGGGGGGTGCTGAGCGCCGAGGCCCAGTCCGGGCGATCCATGAGGCCATTGACCACCTGCGGGGGGAGGGGGCGCAGGGGGGACCCCCACAGCTCTGTCATACCCCCACACGCGACCTCCCCCTCCCCCAAGCTCCCCAGCTGCCCCCAAACACAGCCCTGCGTGTCCCCCCACCCCAGCCTCCAGGATTTTTTGGGTGGGGGGTTGCTAGACCCCTGTGACCCCCCCCCCAGACCCCTGCGACCCTCCCCCAGTCCCCTGTGGGTCCTCTCCAGACCCCTGCCTCAGGGTCTCTCTCTTTCTCTCTCTCCCCTCCCTCTCCTCAGACCCTTTTTAGGGGGGAGGGAGGGGGCCGGCAGACCCCTGGTGGGGGGGTGTGTCTCATTTCGGGGCGGGGGGGTCCCGGCCGCGGGGGTACCTCATAGAGCAGCCCATCCCCCGACACGGTCACGATGCCGTCCCACTCCTCCAGGCTCAGCCCCGACACCAGCTCCCGCGCGTGGTTCGCCCGCTCTGGGGGAGGGGCGAGGGGCCCTCAGCGACCCCCCCCCCGACTCCCCCGGCCCCCTCCCGGCCCCCCCAAACCCCTTCCTCTCCCCCCTCCTCCTGCCACTCCTTGCTCCCCCGCAACCCCCCGGCCGGTCCCGCGGGTGTCCCCCACGACCCCCTCCCGACCCCCCCGGATCCCTCCCGGACCCCCTAAACCCCTTCCTCTTCCCCCTCCTGCCACTCTTTGCTCCCCCGCAGCCCCCCTCCGGCACCCTCCCGGACCCCCACACCCCTCCCTCTGCCCCCTCATCCCTTCCTCTCCTCCTCCCCCTCCTCCTGCCGCTCTTTGCGCCCCGCAACCCCCGGCCGGTCCGCGGGTGCACCCCCGGCCCCCGCCCCTCCCGGGCCCCCCCCCGCACCGGTCTGGACCAGGTTGTAGGCGATGCCAGCCTCGCTGATCATGGGCAGGACGTGGCTCTGGCACCAGCTCAGGGCCTGCCCGCGGCCCCCGAAGGGATTCAGCAGCAGCAGCAGGCGGCGGCGCGGCGGCTCCGGGGGGATCCCTGCGGCACCGGATCCCCAACGGATCCCCCACCGGATCCCTACACACGCATGCCCCCCCCCTCCCCCCCCCCTCGGCCGCTGGGTCAGCCACAGCCCCCCTGGGTGAGCCTCTAATGGACGCCCCCCCCTAGATCCCTGAACCACCACTGGATCCCTGCATCACCTCCTAGAGGGGATCCCCAGCCCCCTGGAGCCCCCGGCCCCCGGCCCACCCCCACCAGATCCCTGGATCGCCTCCTGGGGGGACCCTCCAGATCCCGGGGATCCCATCCCGATCCCCAGACCCCACTTCAAGAGATCCCCCCCGAGGCTTTTGGGTGCCTGGGGGGGGGGAGGGGGGTCCCAAATTTCCAGGCCCCCTCCTCAGCTCTACTGGGGTGAGGGGTCCCCCATTTCAAGGCCCCCTCCTCAGCCTTATTGGGGGGGGTGTTCCCAATACCTTGTGCACCTCGCTGCTCTCCCCTACTCCGGCCCCTCCATCATGCCTCAGCCTCCCCCCACTCTTCTCCTTCCCCCCTCCAGCCCCTTCCTCACTCCTCTCCCTCCCCATCCCTCTTCAGCCCCTTTTCCACTCCAACCCCCTCCCAACCCCTCTCCCTCTCTTTCCAGCCCCCTTCCCATCCCTCCAACCCCCTCCCCCGAGCCGGTACCGTTCTGGGGGGGCAGCGGCAGCCCCCGGACGAGGCAGCGAATGACCCTGGCCCAGCGCTCGGCCGTGGCTCGGTTAGCCTCGTAGTGCGGGGAGGCATCGGCGCGGAAGGTGGGGGCGCGGCGGCGGCGACGGAGCCCCCCCCGGGCCCGGGCCGGGTAAGCGTAAACGGCGAAGAAAGCGGCGGAGGGCAGGGAGGGGGCGCGGAGCGTGTGGCACCCAACGACGTCGCACAGCCGCAGGACCCCCGCCCCGGCTCCGGCCGACGACCCTCCCCCACCGCCCCCCACCAGACCTCCTCCTCCTCCTCCTTTTCCTCCTCCCCCGGCCCCGCCCTGGATCCGCAGCTCCGTCCGCGTCAGGCGCAGGTGGAACCGGAGAGTCCCCCCCGAGCCCGGGGGACCCCCGAAGTCCCCCTCCAGCAGCAGCTCTTCGCTCATCGGGGCGGGGGGGGGCGGCTCGGGCCGGGCCTGGGGAGGGGGAGGGGAGGGTTAGGAATGGGGGAGGGGGCAACTGTGGTGCCCCTACCCCTGTCCCGTCCCCCCCCGGATCCCGGTACCCCCCCCCGGCCCCCCGATTGCTCCAGTGCCCCATTCCGGTGCCCCCCTCTCAGTTCCCCTCTGCCCCTCCCCCGCCCCAGTGACCCCCTCCCCCCCGTCAGCCATCCCGGTGCCCCCCAGCACCTGTTCAAGGGCTCCGTTCCGGTCTCCTCGCCCGAATCCCATCGCGACCGGCGAGGGAAGGGGGGGGAGGGGAGGCGGGACGGGGAGGGACCGGAGGCGGCGGCGGAGCTGCGGTTTTTTGGGGGGACACCGGCCGGGCGGAGCCCCCCCTTCCTCTCCCACACCCCGGGACTTTTGATGCTCCCGGGGATGGTTCTGCCCTCCCCGGACCGGTTCTGCCTCTCCTCCAGGGTCGGGTTTGCACCCCCCAGGGCCTGTTCGCTCTCCTCACCCTCCGGTTTCCCTCTCCCCGGACCGGTTCTGCCCCCGTCCCGGGCCCGCTGCGCTCCCCCCGCGGCCGCCACAAGTGTCCCCCCGAGCCGCTCGCACCCTGTCATGGGCCCTCGGAACGGGGAGGGCCCCAGGGCAGCCCCCCCCGGGCCCGCGTCCCCCCCCCCGTCGCCGCTGTCGTCGCCCTCGGTCCCCTCCGGCCGCTTTGCTCTCTGCCCCGGAAGTGCTCCCCGCCCCCAGCCAGCGCGCCAATAGCTCGGAGCCGAGCCCCCCGCCGACAGCCAATGGGAAGCGCCTCCTGCGCTCGGCCCGCCCCCCCCCCCCCCCGTCACGCCCCATGCTGGTGGAGGGTGGTGGCGGCGGGGAGCCGCCATGCTTGCTGAGGGCGCTGCGGGTCAGGCGGGGCCACCGCTGCCACCTGGGGAGGTGGGAAGGGCGGGGCCGCCGCCTCGGCCAATCAGAGCGGCGCTGCCGTAGAGCCGTGCACAGGAGGCGAGGCCGCGGCGGCCATCTTGGCTGAGGGCAGGGCTGTCTGTGTTTGTTACGGGGGGAGCCGCGGAGCGGTGCGGATGCGGTGTTCGCTGGGGCGGGGAAAGCTTGTTGTCCGCTCTAGCGCGCACCCAGCAGCGCTCGTTAACGGCAAGAGGCAATTAACGGCGCCGGTGCACCCTAGGAGTCCCCCATGGTGCCGAACCCGATCCCTATGCTCTCTGCCTCCCTCTCGCTAGACACCGCAGTCCTCCCGCACCATCGAGCGGAGCGGCGCAGAGCGGCTCCCGCGCGCAACTTCCGGCGGCCGGGCGGAAGTCCCCGCCCCTTCCCCATAACCCCCCGCGCGGGTGGCGCTCTTTCCTCTGCCGCTAGCAGCCGGACATGGTGGGTCCGCGGGAGCGGGGCGCGGTGGGGCGCCACTATCCGCTGCCATCCTCCGCCGGGGGGCCCTGGGATGGCGCCGCTGCGGCCGGCAGAGGCAGAGGGCAGCCTCGGGGACGTGATAGAGCCCTGATGGCGGCCACCGAGGGGTCGCGGGGACGGCCGGACCCGGTGGCTTCCGCCGAGGCCTAACGGCGGCCTGACCCGGTCCCGTTCCTCCCCTCAGGGTATCGATATCCGCCACAACCGGGACCGCAAGGTCCGGCGCCGGGAGCCCAAGAGCCAGGACATCTACTTGCGGCTGCTCGTCAAGGTAGGGCCGGGAACGACCCCCGGCAGGATCTCGGGGGCAGGGGATGGGGGAGGGGGTACTGGAGCTCCTCCTCAGCGGTTCTGATCTCTCCATCCCCGGTTTCCCGGTGCGCTTTTCTTCTTCCCTGGTAGCTCTACCGATTCTTAGCGCGCAGGACGAATTCGGCTTTCAACAAGGTGGTGCTGAAGAGGCTCTTCATGAGCCGCAGCAACCGGCCGCCGCTCTCCCTGTCCCGCATGGTGAGCGCTGGGGAACGGGCCCGGGGCCTCAGTCCCCTCCCCAACCACGACCCCCGAGCAGAGGCCTCAACTCCTTACGGTCCTTGGAAGTAGAGGGTCTTGTCTCAGGCTGGGGAGGGAGGGAGCCCCTTCCTTACCCTTCCCCCACCCCCAAACGCTGTCCTGGGCGGGTCGGGGTCCCGGTTCCTTCACTCCCCGCAATCACGACCCCTGGGCAGGGGAGGTCTCAGTTTCTTACGGTTCGCCGGGGAAGCGGGGTGTGGTGTGTCTCCTTCCTTGCACCCCCCCAAGCACCGTCCTGTTGGGGGTCGGGGTCCCGGTTCTTTTCCGTCCCCGGGGGGGCGGGGAGGGATTTCCCCCACCTGGGCTGGGCTCAGGTGCGGGATCCATCGGAGCCCCCGGGGGGTGGCTGAACCGAACCTTGGGGGCCCCGGAGTTGGAGGGAGGGGGATGGAGGAGGGGGGAGGGGTGTGCGTCGCCCCCTCCCCAGTTTCCACTGTTCACCCCCCGCTCCCAAGATCCGGATGATGAAGCGCCCGGGGCGGGCGGACAAGACCGCGGTAGTCGTGGGCACCGTGACCGACGACGTGCGGATCCAGGACGTGCCCAAGCTGAAGGTAGAGCTACTTGTGGGGAGGGGTCCCTGGGGCTGGCAGGGGGTCCCTGAGGGGGGGGTCTCTGTTAATTCCTCGCCTGTGTGTGTGTCTCCCTCCCTAAGCTGTGCGCGCTGCGGGTGACGCGGGGGGCTCGGAGCCGCATCCTGCGGGCGGGGGGCTCTATCCTCACCTTCGACCAGCTGGCGATGGCCTCCCCCAAGGGCAAGGGCACCGTGTTGCTGTCTGGTGAGAGACCCCTCCCCGATTTAATTCTCCAGCTCTGTTCGGGAGCTCTGGATCCTTCCTAGCCCCCCCGGTGACCCCCGGTTTGTGTTCCCCCCGCAGGGCCCCGCAAGGCCCGGGAGGTCTACCGGCACTTCGGAAAGGCTCCAGGGACCCCCCACAGCCACACCAAGTATGGGGAGGGGGCGCGGGGGGGGGAATTGGGGGGCAGTTGGATTCGGGGGATTGGGGAAGGGGCCTTGGGGGTTGGGGTGGGGGAAAAGAGAGTTGGAGGTTGGAATTGGGGGTTGGGGGTGCGAGGGGGTTGGGGAGGGGGAAAGGGAGCTGGGGATTGGATGGGGGGACCTGAGGAGGGGTCTTGGGGGGTGGGGAGGAGGCTTGAGGAGGCTTAGGAGTGCGGGGGAAGGGTTTGGGGAGGGGGGAAAGAGAGCTGGGGGCTGGGTTTGAGAGTGGACTTTGGGGGTGAGTTGTCAGTGTGGGTCTGGTTTGGGGGGGAATGGAAGTTTTGGGGTTGCTGTGGATGGGAGGGGCTGGAGGGGGGGTGAGGGCTGCTGGAGGGGGTCTCAGGGTGCCCCCCTGACCCTGCCTTTGCCCCCCCCAGGCCCTATGTGCGCTCCAAGGGGCGGAAGTTCGAGCGAGCCAGGGGCCGCAGGGCCAGCAGGGGCTACAAGAACTGAGACCCCCCCCAATAAATGGGGGGCACGACCCCCCCGGACCCCCCCCAAAGTGTGGTGTCAGTTATTGGGGGACCCTTTCCCTCACTAAATCTCTTTGGGGACCCCCCCCAGAACTTCTCTGTGTTGGTATTTGTCTTGGGACCCTTTCCCCCTACCTACTCTGGTGTTTTTTGAGGGCCCTGCCAAAGTCTTCTGTAGTTTGAGGACCCTCCCAAAGCCTTCCTGACTTTGGGGTGACCCCCCTACATAAGAATCCTTCCTGTGAGGCCCCTTTAGATACTTCTCTCATTTTAGGGACCTCCACTTGGGGCCCCCTCCCCTCCTTTTCCCCCTCACCCCAATTTTTCCTTCTCTTGAGGACCCCTCCCCAGTTTTCCTGCCATTGAGGGGCCCCCCCTCCCTTGGAGTTTTGGAGGACCCCCACCCCCCAGTTTTCCCTCCTCTTGGGGACCCCCCCTTGGTTTCCCCTTTACTTGGGGACTCCCCTGCAACCTTTTCCTACTTCTGGGGTCACTGTTCCTCCCCCTCCGTGTCCTGTTCCCTTCCCCCCCCCCAGCACGGAACCGGTCTGGGAGGTGTTGTGTAAGGGGTGGGGGGTGGGGTCAGGGCGTGGCTCCCCCCGCGGGTGGGGCTCAGGGTGGACGCTGAGCCCCGCCCAGAGCGGAGCTGCAGGGAGAGAGAGGCTGCAGGAGGTGAGAGAGGGACTGCGGGGGGGGGACGGGACATGGACACGAGTGGGGGATCGGAGGGGGAGGGGGTCACAGACACGGGGGAGGGGACAGGGGGTGACACAAGCAGGGGGAGAGGGACAACCCGGGGGTATGGAGCATGGATAGGGGGCGGGGGGTCACGAGGGGGATAGAGGGAAACGCGGGGGGTTGGAGGGCAGTTTGGGGGGGTTGAGAGTGAAGGGGGGAGGGAGGTCGTCACGGGGGGGGGGCAGGGGCTGTGACTGCTGCAGGGAGGAAGTCCTGGGGGGGGGGGGTTGGCATCATGGGTCCCAGCCTCCTCCATGCTGTTGCTGTGCACCGCGTGGGGCCCCCCCCGTGGGACCGGGCGGCTCCTTCCCTCCCTCCCCTTTCCCTTCCTCGTTGCCAGGCAGCAGCTGCGGGGGGGTGGCGTTCCCCGGGGCCACGCGTGATGTAAGGGGGGAGTGGAGAGAGAGTTTGGAGCTTCCAGGGCTCTGCTCCCTTGGCTCTCTGACCTCGCCCCACAGTAGGTCCCTGTCCCGCGTGGGTCCTGCCCCCCTCCCTGGGGTGATCCCAGGGCTGTGACCACACGCGGGCCCCCCCTCCCGGTCATGCGTGGGTCACGCCCCCCCCCCTCTATGGGGCAGGTTTTGTGACCTCGCACACCCCACCCCCCCAAGTCAGCTGCGGGTCACGCGTGGGTCCTCACTCTCCCCACGCAGGGACTCATCCCTGTTGTGTGACACACCCCTGGTCACGCGTGGGTCACTCCCCACCTCTTGCCAGGGCAGCTCCTGGTGCTGTGACTTCCCCCCCCCAGCATCCCTCTCCATTTCATCTCCTGGTCACGCGTGGGTCACACCCCCCCCGGCTGCTCCCGGTGCAGTGATACCCACCCTCGGCCGCTCCCAGTCACGCGTGGATCCTCCCCACCGCCCCCCCCCCGGGGGGCTCATCCCGGTGCCGTGACCTCCCCCTCGGGGCTCACCCCGCTCCTGTTTCCCTCCTTCCCTCCCCTCGCTGCTCAGCTCCCGGTTCCGTGACTCTTCTTTCCCCCTTCCCACCCTCCCCACGGCCGGTCCCGCGTGTCCGCGCCCCACGCCATGTCCCGCGGCTACTTCAAGCACCGGGGGGTGACCTTCCCGCGGCTCCTCTACACCCCCCGTGGGCTGGAGGCCGCCAGAGACTTCCCGGTGCTGGACGACGACGTCTTCAACGTCACCTACCAGAAATCCGGTACCGGGAGGCACCGGGGGGGGAACCGGGATGGGCACCGGCAGGCATTGGAGGGCAGCGGGAGACTGAGCCGGGGGCACCGGGGTGGGCACCGGGAGGCACCGGGAGGCATTAGAGGGCACCGGGGAGCAGCTGGGAGACATTGGGATGAGCACCGGGAGGCACCGCGGTGGGGGGGTGGAGGGGACCGGGATGGGCTCTGGGAGGCATCGGGATGGGCACCGTGAGACCAAGGGAGGCACCGAGAAGCAGCTGGGAGGCACCGGGCGGGGGCGGAGGGGAGCGGGATGGGCACTGGGAGGCACCGGAGAGCAGCGAGAGAGGCACCGGGGAGCAGCTGGGAGGGTCCGGGACGGCCACTAGGGACTACTGGGAGGCATCGGAGGGTGTCGGGAGGCAGCGGGATGGGCACCGGGGTGCACCGGGAGACCGAGAGACGCACTGGGAGACCGAGGGAGGAACTGGGGAGCAGCCGGGAGGCACGGGGATGGGCACCAGGAGGCACCGGGGCGGTGCAGGGGCCGACAAAGGGACCTCAGGGACTCGCAAGAGACCTCAGGGACCCTCTCAAAGGACCTTGTGGACCCCTAGGGGGACTTTGGGGACCCCTTTAAGAGTCTTGGGGACCCCCAAGAGATCTCTCAAGGGACCTTGTGGACCCCCAGGGGGACTTCGGGGACCCCTTAGGGACCTCAGAGAGCCTCCATAGGACTTTGGGCCCCCCCAGGAAGATTTTAAGGACCCCCTTCGTGCCCCCCCTCCCCCTCCTTCCCCTCACTCCCCCTCCCCCCGCCCCCCCCCCCAGGCACGGTGTGGATGTTGGAGATCCTGAGCCTGATCCGCTGCGGGGGGGACCCTGGCTGGTGCCAGTCGGTGCCCAACTGGGACCGCGGCCCCTGGCTGGAGACGGTGCCAGGGCTGCGGCGGGCGAGGGGCAACCCCCGGCCCCGCCTCATCTCCTCCCACCTGCCCCTGCAGCTCTTCCCCAGCGCGCTGCGGGGCTCCAAGGCCAAGGTGCGGCTTGGGCAGAGGGACAGGGGGTGAACGTGGGGAGGGTAAGGGGAGGGAAGGTAGAAGGGGAGGGAAATTGGGGGGGAGGGTTGGTACAGGGAGGGATACCGACGGGGAAGGAAGAAAGGGGATTGGGGAGGGGGTATGGGGGGCACACGGCTTTGTGTCCGTCCCCCCTCCCCCCGTGGAAACCCCCGGGACCCTCTGAGCCCCACGGTGGTGTCCGTCCCCCCCCGGCCCGGGGAGGGGTCTCCTGCTGCCCCTCCCCCAGGTGATCTACACCGTGAGGAACCCCAAGGACGTCCTGGTCTCCCTCTACCACTTCTCTCGGATCTTCCGACCCTACCGCGACCCTGGCACTATGGAGCAATTCCTCACCAAGTTCCTGGAGGGAGATGGTGGGGAGGGGACCGGGGGGCGAGGAGGGTCGTGGGGGAGGGCTTGGGAGGGGCCTGGGAGGTCCTGGAGGGGTCGTGGAGAATGCTGGAGGGCTTCTTAGGGGGTCGTGGAGGGGACTGAGTGGGTTCGGGAGGGAGGTCGTGGAGAGGACTGAAAGGGTTCGGGGGGGGCTAAGGAGGCTTGGGGAAGTCTGAGGGGGTCGTGGAGGAGACCTGGAGGGCTTCTAGGGGGTCGTGGGGAGGTCGTGGAGGGGACTGAGGGAGTCTGAGGGGGGTCTGGGGAAGTTCTGAGGGGTCTGGGGGGGGAGGGGGTCAGAGGCATCTGGAGGGATCCGAGGGGTCTCGGGGGAGTGGTCAAGGGGTCCCACTTCCGCCCCCTCCCTCCCTCCCTTCCCCTCCCCCAGTGCCCTTCGGCTCCTGGTTCGACCACGTCCGGGGCTGGCTGCAGCTCCTCGGCCAAGAGAACTTCTTCTGCATCACTTACGAGGAGCTGCAGCAGGTCCCTGCCAGCCCCAAACTGTCCCCAGCTGTCCCCAGCCTCTCCTCAACCTGTCCCCAAACCTGTCCCCATGTCCCTTGGTGTCCCCCCACCATGTCCCCTGCTGTCCCTTCCTGTCCCCCAGCTCCTTTGGTGTCCCCCCCCTGTTCCTCCATGTCCCTTAGTGTCCCCTAATGTCCCCTGCTGGCCCCAGAACCTGTGCGTCAGCCTGCAGCGTCTCTGCTCTCCCCCTGGTGTCCCTGAGTGTCCCTTAGTCCTCCCCTGTCCCCTCCTGTCCCCTAGCTTCCTTGGTGTCCCCCGCTGTCCCCTGCCGTCCTCAGGACCTGCGCGGCAACCTGCAGCGGCTCTGCTCTCCCCGTGGTGTCCCTTAGTGTCCCTGGGTCCCCCCTCCCGTCCCTTGCTGTCCCCTGCCGTCCCCAGGACCTGCGCGGCAGCCTGCAGCGGCTCTGCTCTCCCCGTGGTGTCCCTTAGTGTCCCTGGGTCCCCTCTCCCGTCCCTTGCTGTCCCCTGACGTCCCCTGCCGTCCCCAGGACCTGCGCGGCAGCGTGCAGAGGCTCTGCTCGTTCCTGGGGCAGGAGCTGGGGGCGGCGGAGCTCGAGGCGGTGGTCGCCAACTGCTCCTTCAGCGCCATGCGGAGCAACCCCATGAGCAACTTCAGCCTCTCGCCGCCCTTCATCCTTGACCTGCGCAGGGGAACCTTCCTCAGGAAGGGTGAGTGGGGGCGGGGGGGGGCACACGGGGACCCCTCCTCGGGAAGGGGGAGAGGGGGCGGGAGGGACGGGGAGGGGGACAGGGACAGGGGGGACACAGGAGACGGGGGAGACAGGGTGGGGAACCTCTCCTCAGGAAGGTTGAGAGGGGAAGGGGGAAAGGGGGGCAGGGGGGGACACAGGGAGCAGGGGAAACGAGAGGGGGACACGACAGGAGAAACACAGGAGACGGGGAGGACGGGGGGGGAAACGGGAGTGGGACACGGGGACCCCTTCTCAGGAAGGCTGCAAGGGACAGGGGGAGCAGGGGACAGGGATAGGGGGACAGGGGGGACACAGGAGAGGGGGGAGACAGTGGGGGGAACCCCCTCCTCAGGAAGGATGAGAGGGGCAGGGGAGGAACGGGGGAGGCAGGAGACTAGGATAGGGGGAACACAAGAGATGGGGAGGACAAGGAGGATGGGGGAGACAGGAACAGGGACAGAGGAACAGGGATGGGAGGTGCCGATGGGGACAAAGGGAGCTGGGGTGGAGGGAACCTGGGGGTGCTCAGGGCTGAGGGGAGGAGGCGGTCCCGGGGGGGGGGCGGTGCCGAGGGCGTGACCTCCCGGTGTCCCCTGGCGGGGTCCCCGCAGGCATCTCCGGAGATTGGAAGAATCATCTGAGCCCGGAGCAGAGCCTGCGCTTCGACCGCGTCTACCGCGAGCGCATGGCGGGGCTGGGGGTCGCCTTCCCCTGGGACGCCCCCCCGGAAGACACTCCCCAGGGCACCCCCCCGGCCGGCACCCCCCGGGACTCCCCCGAGGAAGAGGAGGAGACGACCGCCGGCCCCTCCCAGGGCCCTCTCCGGGAGCTCCGTGCCCTAAACCCACCCCAGGACCCCCCTGCCCTGAGCCCCGCCCAGGACCCTCCCAGCCTAACCCCCACTCAGGATCCCTCCAGCCTGAACCCCACTCAGGATCCCCCCAGCCTAAACCCCACCCAGGACACCCCCACCCAGGACCCTCCCCCCCTGAACCCCACTCAGCATCCCTCCACCCTGAACTCCACTCAGGATCCCCCCAGCCTCAAGCTGCCCCAAGCCCCCCCCTCCCCGGGTGATTAACTCTTGGCCATAACGATGAATTCATTAAATTAATTAATGACAATTAACCATTAACTGCGCCTCGGAGCCACGCCCCTGCCGGCCCCACCCCCCCTTAATTAATTCATTAATTAAAGACCTACTGCTAGCCACTAATTAATGACAGCTCTACAACCCCCCGCCCCAGCCAATCATCGATCGATAATCAATGGCGACCAATCAGTGACGCTGGAGGATCATGGGTAGCAATAATTAATTAATAATAACATTAATAATAATTAATCAATAATTAAAAATAATAATAATAAAATATGGGTGGGGAGGGCTCCCTTCCCCCCCTCCCCTTCCCTCCCCTCTGGGCCGGGGCTGGGGGAGGGGTTGCTGAATAAATAAGAATAAATTAGAGGGGTGGGGGGAAAGGGTGTGGTCGGTGACGTCACTGGGGCGTGGCCGGACGGCGTCGCGGGCGTGGCTGGTGACGTCAGAGGCGGTGGCGCAGCAGCAGCAGGGCGCGGGAGGCCCAATCCAGGTGCAGCTGCAGCCCCCCCAGCAGGGCGTGGCCGAAGCGCACGAGGGCCCAGGGCGTGGCCGCCGCGGGGGGAGGCGCAGGGGGAGGGCTGGGGCGGGGCAGGTTCAGGCGGGTGAGCTGCGGGAGGGGGGCGGGGGAACAGGAGGGGGAGAAAGGGCGGAGACCAATCAGCGCCTGGGCTACGCCCCGCAATGGGTAAGCCCCGCCTACATCATCTCAAGCCACGCCCAAACCCCCTCCCCTTGCCGGCCAAGCCCCGTCCACGTTGCTCAAACCCTGCCCATTAGCAGCCAAGCCCCAACCCTAGTCTCAGAGCACCGTCCCCTGTGAATAGGCTCCACCTTCCCACGCCGCAGCTCCGCCCACATCATTGGAACCCAGCCCCGTACATATCCAAGCCCCGCCCTCATGGCGCAAGCCCCGCCTTCCCAGCCCTCCTCTTTCAGCGGTTGGCTGTGAGCAAGCCCCGCCCCTTGGACCACACCCCCACCAAGCCCCATCCTCGAACCCCGCCCAGACTCCGCCCCACACGATAAGGCCCGCCCCGTACAGTCAAACTCCGCCCCCTTTCCCTGCAATCCCCTTCTAGACCTTACCTGTCCTTACCCAGCCCCACCCCAACCACACCCCCCGAGTCCACGCCCCTCTGACCACACCCTCCCAAGCGTCTCCTCCTCAAGCCCCGCCCCAACCAGGCAAACTCCGCCCCCTTTTCCCATTTCCCTGCATGCAAGACCTTAACTGTCCTTCCCTAGCTACACCCAAACCGCGCCCCTTGAGGCCCCCGCCCCCAGGCCCACACCCTCCCAAGCCCCTCCCCCTCACCTTCCCGCCCCCGGTCCCCTCTCACCAGCCCTTCGAGCCTCCGCAGCAGCCTCTCCAGCCTGGACTGCAGCGCTCCCAGCTCCGGCTCCAGCCGCAGCCCTCCGCCGGCCCCCGCCCGCCGCAGCCACTCCAGCAGCCGCCGGTACCGCTGCAGGTCCCCACTCAGCCGCGACAGCCCCGCCGGCTGCCCACCATGCGTGTCAGAATGCGCCGCGTGGGGGGCAGCCCCCGGGGATGGGGGAAACCCGCGGACCACCAGGCACCCACCCGCGGCAAGCTAATGCGACCCACGGGGGGAGCTGCATCCACCCGCGGAAACCCTGAACGCACCCACGAGAATCTGCAGCCACCCAGGGGACCCTGCACGCACCCGAGAGAGCTTGAACCGACCCACCGGGGACCTGCAGCCAACCACGGAAAGCCTGAACACACCCAAGGGACCCTGCAGCCACCCACAGGACCCTGCACCCACCTGAGACATCTTGAACGGACCCACGGGTGAGCTGCACCCACCCACGGGAAGCTGCAGCCACCCGCAATGGCTTGAACAGACCCACGAGGGAGCCCGAGGGAGATTGAAACGACCCACGGGGGGACCGACACCCACCCACGGCAATCCTGAACCAACCCACGGGGGACCTGCACCCACCCGCGACGCCTTGAACCGACCCACCCGGGACCCACACCCTCGGGGCATGCTGAACCTACACCCTACTAGGAGCCACTCAGACCCCCGAAAACCCCTCCCAAATCCCCTCCCACGCGTGTCCGTGCCCCTCCCGGTGCCCACCTGTATGTTGGCGAGCTCCAGGGCGCTCATGGAAAGCACAGGGAGGGACTCCAGCTTGTGCTCCCCCTCCGCCGGGAATCGTGACTTCTGTCGCGACATGAGGGGTTCAGCCCACACAAAACCACCCCAGAGCCCGCGTGGGGTAAAGGGGAGAGGACTGGGGGGGGGGGCGGCGATTTGCTAAGTGGCGCGGGGGGGATGCTGCAAGCGTGGGGTCGGCACAAGGTGGAGGGGGCGTGGGTGGGCGTGGGGTGGGTGGAGGTCGCCCCAGGGGTGCGTGGGGGAGGTACCCACGAGGAGAGCGAGGAAGTCCTTGGTGTCGCTGAGCAGGGCCTTGGCCAGGCTGATGACTCCCTCCAGGTCCGCGCGTGGGTCCGAGGGGCGCTGCAGCCGGGGGGGGGGCGGCGCCGCCAGCCCCGGGCACGGCCCCGGCCACAGCCCCGGGCACAGCCCCAACAGCGCCAGCAGCGCCCGCCACAGTCCTGCGGGACACGGACACGCGTGGGGAGGGGATCACAGGCAGACCCGCGCAGCCCTGCGGGGCACGGACGCGCATGGGAGCCCAGGAGTTGGGGATCTGGAAGCTACCGGATCCCACGATTCCCTGGGCTGAGGGCTCCAGGACAGGATCCGGCGGCTCCCGCGGATGCCGGGGGGGGGGGGGCGGATCCCGTGGGCAACGGGGGTCCCGGGGGTCCTGGATCCCGGACATCCAAGCGCCATGAAATCCTCGGGCATCCAGGATCCCGGGATCAGAGCATTCCCGGGGCTGAGGGATCCCAGAAAGCTCCCAGGAATGCCAGGACCGGGGATCCCGAGGGATCCCGAGGGTGCCGGGGCTGGGGGATCTCGGGGACGAGACATCCCGGGACAGATGGGACCGAGTGATCCCGGGGATCCCAGGTTTCGGGGCTCACGGGGCTAGGGGATCCCGGGGCTGGAAGATCCTGGCGGGATTCGGCGCTCCCGGTACCGCCAGGGCTGGAGGATCCCGGGGCTCACTCCCGGTGCCGTCGGGATGAGGCATCCCAAGCCGGGGGCGGGGCTTCTGCTGCTCCCGCGGCTCCCGGGACTGGCGGATCCCAGGGATCCCGTGGTGAGAGATCCCAAACACGGGGTGGGGGTAGGGGGCTGTCCCGGATTTGGGGGCTCCCGGATTTGGAGGTTCCCTGGCCCGAGGGTCTCGGGGACCACCCCCCAGGTGCCGTCGGGCCCGAGCCGGCCGGGGTGGGGGCAGCGGGCGGGGGGCGGCGGCGGCGGCAGCTTGGGAGGTCCCGGTGGAAAGTTTGATGCTGGTGAGTCAGGGGCGGGCGGCACCTGGAGACCCCCGCGAGTGGGGGGGGTGGGGAGGGGGTCTGGAGGCCCACCCGAGGCGGGGGGGCGTGGGGCCCAGTAAAAGGGGGCGCGCGGAGGGCGGGGGGGGCGCTGGGAAACGGTGGCCCGTGCGGGGGTCTGCTCCCTGCCCTCCCGGCAGCACCGGGGCCACGCAGGACCCTCTGGCGCTGCTTCCTCCGAACAGCTTCGTAGCCGTGCGGCCCCCCACGCGTGTCCGTGCCCTCCCCGACCCCCCCCACGGGGGCGCGGCCGCCCGGGGCAGGCAGGTGCGGCGGGGCCGGTTGCGGTTTGAGGCGCGGCGGCAGCTGCCCGCGCCCCGAGGCCACGGGAATGGACGCGCCCGGTCCCGCCACGGCCGAGGGGGGGAGGGGGTAAGGGGGGCGGGAGCCACCCACGGACACCCCTCACAACCCACGGACACCCCCCACCTCAGCGCGGGCAGCCCCCCACGGGCTCACAAAGTTGTGGACACGCAGCCCCCAGTGGGGGAGAGGGGGAGATGGAGAAGGGGCAGGGGAGGGACCGAGTGGGTCCCAGCGACCCCCACCGGGGGTCTCTTCCTCCCACCCCTCCTGCCCCACGCGCATCCTGGCAACCCTCCGCACCCGCAGTGTCACTTACCTGGCATGGCAGGCCGGAGGGGTCCTTCAGTGGGGTCCCCGCGGGGCAGGATGGGACCTTTGGCAGCGGCGGGACCAACCCGCGATAAGGATGGGACCGTGGGGGAGGTGTGCGTGTGTGTGGGAAGGGCTGGTGCCGCGGTCAGACGCGGCCACGCACGGTCACGGTCACGCGAGGGTGCTGCCACTCTCCGTGACACAGTGCCAGGGCCACTGCCACAGTGGCACTGCCAGGGACACCCTCGCCACGCTCGTTCAGCCACGGACGCGCTCCCACTCGCCGTGACAGCCTCCCACGCTCACGGACACACTCGCGGCCCCTGTGCCACCGCCACGCTGCCACTCACCATGAGGAGAAGCTCTCACGGGACACGCTCACGACTCCCACGCTCACGGCCACGCTCCCTGGGTCACGGCACTCTTCCCCATTCAGCGTGACACAGTCCCACGGACACTCTCACGGCCACGCTCCCACTGTCACGGCCACTCCTCCCCTCCCTGGGACATGTCCTATGGCCACGGCCACGCTCCCACGGTCACGCACACGCTCCCGCCGCTCATTCCCACGCTCACAGACACCCTTCCACGGCCAATGCCGCTCTCCTGCTCCCCGTGACAAGCTCCCACGCTCACGGCCACGCTCACGGCCACTCTCCCAGCCTTCCGTCCAGGCTCCCACTCGCCGTGATTCGCTCCCCCCCTCCTTCCCTCCCGCTGCTATGTCTCCCGTGGGCCGCCTCCCCCCACTCCGGTTTCTCCTGCACCGTCCCCGCAGCCGCCGTCCCCGCGTGGGTTCGGCCGCCCGTGTCCCGGTGTCCCCCGTGACGCCCCGGCCCGCGCCCGCCCCTTTATAGGCGCCGGGGCCGATGACACATCCTGAGTCACGACTTTTCCATCGCCGCACCGGGGGGAGCGCGAACCCCCCACGGCGGGACCCCCCCCCACGCACCGGCCCCCCGCGACCCCCCGCCGCCGCCGCAGCCGCCGCGGCCCGGCCCGGCCCGGCCTGACCCAGTGGCACCGGCGGGATGCGAAGGGGGCGGGGAGGGAGGGGAGGAGGAGGAGGAGGAGGTGAAGGCTCCTGGGCCGGGGCCGGGGGGCCTCCGCGACCGGGAAGGTCCCCGGGAGCCGCTGGGTCCCGGCGGGCGATGCCTTACCGGGGCTGGGCCCTGCTCCGGCGGCCACGGTGCACCGGGAGCCAGCCGGTCCCGGGGCACATCCCCGGCTGGGATCGGTTCCTGCACCTGGGGCCGTGTGGCTCCGGGATGGAGACAGAACCGGGAGCAGTCCCGGGACCCATCTCCGTACCGGGGTCGGTTCTGGCACCGGGGGCTGTACGGCACCGGGATGGGGCCCGAACCGGGGTCGCTGCATACGTTGGGCTCGGTTCTGTACCGGGATCGGTCCCCACACCGCAATGGGGCCAGGAGCGGGGCTGGTCCTTACATGGGGATCGGTCCCGGTCCCGGGACCTGCTCGCAACGAGAGGCATCTCCTGGCACCGGCATGTGTCCAGAACCGAGAGCGGTCCCGGGATCCATCCCCTACCGGGGTCGGTTCTTATACCGGGGGCTGTACGGCACCGGGATGGGGCCCGAACCGGGATCGGTGCCTATACAGGGCTCGGTTCCGTAGCGGGAGCAGCCCCGTACCAGGCTCCACGGAGTACCGGGATCCACCTGGTCCCGGTGTCCATCCCGTACCGGGGTCGGTTCCTGCACGGGGCTCGGTTCTGCACCGGGATCGGTCCCCACACCGGGAGGGGTCCAGGAGCGGGGTTGGTCCTTGCACGGGGATCGGTCTCGGGACCTGCTCACACTGAACAGCATCTCCTGGCACCGGTATGGGCCCAGAACCGGGAGCGGTCCCGGGATCCATCCCCTACCCGGGACAGTTCTGGACAGGGGATGGTCCCGGTCCCGTTGTCGGTTCTGCAGGGGGTCGGTCCCGGTACCGAGTGCGCGCAGAGCAAGGGGGAACACAGAACACAGGGACCGGCCCCAAACCGGGATCCGTCCAGTCCCGAGGCTCACCCCCCGAGCGGGATCGGTTCCCTGCACTGGGTTCGTGCAGAACCGGGACCGGTCCCCGCCCCGGGTTGTGTCCAGACTCGGGGGCGGTGCTTTCGCAGGGATCGGTCCCGGTGTCACGACCGGTCCCGCACCAGGCTCGGTCCTTGCACCGGGATCCGTTGGCATCGGGAGTGGCTCCTGCGCCAGGACCGTGCACGAACCGGGATCGCAGGGCCCCGGGGCCAGCCCTGTACCGGCACCCTCTCGGGACAGGGATCTGCACGGCCCTGGGCACCGGGACTCGCTCGGGACCGCATTCATTCCCCCCAGGATCCGCTCGCGGCGGGGCCGGTCCTGGTCCCGGTATCCCTGTCCCCGGCCTCGGTACCGCTCCAGGATCGCTCCAATTCCGTTCCCCCCCTCCCCCCTCGGAGCCGATTCCACCCGGGACCAGCTGCGCGTGGCCATGGGGACCCCCTGCCCCCCTCTCCCCCCCCTCCCCCGGAGCTGACTCAGCGCCCCCCAGCCTAGTCCCGCCGCAGCCCCCCGGTAGCCGTGGCCGTGACCCCCCCCTCGGCGATGTCTCACACCCCCCCCGCCACGGTCGCCCCACGCGCGTCAGCGACAGGACCCCCCGGGGGGCTGCGGCCGGAGGGGGGGGCGGGGCGGGGGCGGGATCGAGGGGCGGGGCCGGGGAAGCCCTGGGAGGGGGAGGGGAACGACACACCCCGCGCGTGGGGACGGCCCGGGGGGGGGGGGCAGTGACCGCGTGTCCCGTGGGGGGCACTCACGGGGAACTCCCCACGGGGAGCAGCAAGGGGGGGCTGAGCCCCCTCCCCGGGGGTTGTTTGGGGGGGGGAGGGTCGCGGGCAGGCTCCTCCCCCCGCGTTGGGCAACAGTTTGAGGGGGGGGAGGCGGTGACGTCAGCGCCGGCAGTAGCGGAAACCTCGAGAGCCGCCGGCGGGAAACGACCCCCCCGGGACCACCGGACCCACGGAGCCGGACCCACCGAACCTGCCCTATAGATCCTACCCTATGGATCCTACCCTATAGATCCTGTCATATGGGTCCTGCCCTATAGACTCTGCCCCATAGATCCTGCCCTATAGGTCCTGCCCCATAGGTCCTGCCTCATGGGTCCTGCCCTATAGACTCTGCCCCATAGATCCTGCCCTATGGGTCCTGCCCTATAGACTCTGCCCCATAGATCCTGCCCTATAGGCCCTGCCCCATGGGTCCTGCCCTATTGATCCTACCCTATGGATCCTGCCTCATGGGTCCTGCCCTATAGACTCTGCCCCATAGATCCTGCCCCATAGGTCCTGCCCTATAGGCCCTGCCCCATGGGTCCTGCCCTATAGATCCTACCCTATGGATCCTGCCTCATGGGTCCTGCCCTATAGACTCTGCCCCATAGATCCTGCCCCATAGGTCCTGCCCTATAGGCCCTGCCCCATGGGTCCTGCCCTATAGATCCTACCCTATGGATCCTGCCTCATGGGTCCTGCCCTATCGACTCTGCCCCATAGATCCTGCCCTATAGGTCCTGCCCCATGGGTCCTGCCCTATAGATCCTACCCTATGGATCCTACCCTATAGATCCTGCCATATGGGTCCTGCCCCATAGATCCTGCCCTATAGGTCCTGCCCCATGAATCCTGCCCTATAGATCCTACCCTATAGAGCCTGCCCTATAGATCCTGCCCCATAGATCCTGCCTTATAGGTCCTGCCCTATAGATCCTGCCCCATAGATTCTGTCCTGTGGATCCTGCCCTATAGATCCTGCCCCATAGCTGCTGCCCTATAGATCCTGCCCCATAGATTCTGCCCCACGGATCCTGCCCCATAGCTGCTGCCCCACAGCCGTTGCCCCTTCCGCTTCCCCATAAGCCACAAACGACCTCCCCCAACACTTCCTGCCCCACAGTTTTGCCCCATAACTAACCGCCCCCTCGCCCTCCCCCCCCTTCCTTCCCCTCTGCCCCACATCTGCCCTCCCTGCCCCACACCTGCCCCCCCCGCGGGCTCTGCGCGGGTGGCTCCGGGGCCGCCGCCGCAAACAGGCAGCTGCCAGGTGGCGGCGGAGAGAAAAACCTCCCCGGAGGTACCGGGGGGGGAGGGAGCCCCGCCCGCTGCGGCCGCACCGGGGGGGTCCCGACCTCCCCCCTCGCCCCCCCGCCCCCTTCCCCCCCCTCCCCCCCAGCCTGTCCCGGCACGTGGGGCCCGGGCGCGGCGGTGCCCGTTGGGTGTTTTCCCAGACGGTGGTTTTGAGGCGGGGGGGGGGGTTGGGGTTGGAGGGGGGGTAATGGTTTGGGTTTTTTTGCCCCCCTCCCCCCTCGGGGGGTGGCTGCGGGCTGTGGGTGGTCGCTTCCAGCCCCCTCCCCCCGCCCCAAATCCATCACTCAGAGATTTGCGTCCGCGCCGAGGGGGCGGGAGGGGACCCGCCGGAGGGGCGGGGGGGGGGAACACCCGGAGGGGAGAGGTGGGGGGGAGGAGGGGGCACGGAATGGGGGGGGGGGACACACGACGTGCGTCAAGGGTGACGCCGCGGGGCCCGCGGGCAGGATGCGGCCGGGAGCTGCGGGGGCACGTCCGGACCCCCCTTCCCCCCCGAAAACAAACCACCGAGACTGGCACCGGAGAACCCCCCCCCGAGCACCTCCAACCCCCTCCAGATGCCAACCCCCCCAAAAAAAAAAAAGCCACCAGGACTGGCACCGGGAAGCGACCGGAAACCCTCCCCCGCGCACCCCCAAACCCCCTCCAACCCCCCCTCCCCCCCGAGAAGGGAATAGGGATAGGTAGGGCGGGGGCATCATCCTGGCACTGCCACCCGCGGGGCCCTGACTGCCACCAAGGTGCCACCGGCAGCTCCTCCTCCTGCCCGGGGGCCTGCGGGGTGGTACCGGCACCGCTGTGGCACTGCCACCTCTGTGCCCCTGGCATCGCCACTACCGTCCCCCCCTGGAGGCCTGCCCGGTGGCACTGCCACCACTATGTCACCATCACTGCCCTGTGCCCTGCTGTGGCACTACCAGGTGGCACCAGCCCGGCCGTGCCACTCTCCCCTCTGTGGTCACCCTCGGCGTGGTGGCACGGTCCCCGCCGCGTCCTCTGTGCCCCGTGCCGTGCCCCTGTCACCCCCCATCCCCTCCGTGCCCCTGTCCCCTCCGTGCCCGCCCCAGGTGTGCGGCGCTGGCACCGTCAGGGCTGTGTCAATGTCGCGGCCGCGGGGCCCGGAGGAAAATTCTGGGGGGGTGCGTGGGGTGTAGGGGCGTTTAGGAGGGGTTGGGGAGGGGGTGGCAGTGCCACCGCCGTGTCCCCAGGTGACCCCAAGCACAGCCCCCCGCCCCTCCGTGTCCCCCCCTCAAAGCCCCCCTCCCGCCCCATATGTCCCACTCCGGTCCCCCCCAAGTCCCCAAAGCCCTCCAGGTCCTGCCCCAGCCCCCCACATCTCCTCTCAGGGTCCCCCCAAATCCTACACCCCCCGAACCCGAAATGTGCCCCCCCAAGCCCCCCAAGTCCTGCACCACCTCCATAGCCCCCTCTGCCCCATCTCCCTCCCCCCTCGCCCCCTCCCCAGCCCCGCCCCGGGGGGGGTCCTTCGCTGCCGTCAGTTGCGGCTTCCTCCTCCCCCCCGGGGTCAGGGCCTCTCTCCCCCCACCCCCCGCCCCGTGTCCGTCTGTCCGTCCGGGGCGCGGGGGGGGGGGGGCAGTGACGCAAATGCCCCCGGCCGGGGCAGGCCCAGGCTGACCGCGGCGCGGGGGGCGGGAAAGGGGCCCGGACAGACAGACAGACAGACGGCCCCGGGGGCAGGACGGACAGACAGACAGAGCTGGGGAGGGGGTGGAAAAACAGAGCTGTAGGAGCTGGGGCTGGACGGACAGACGGACAGGGGAGTGCGGCTGGATCCCCGGGGCAGGACGGACAGACGGAGAGCTCTGCACAGTGCTCTGTATGGACAGACGGACGGACAGAGGGACAGGAATGGACCCGGGCGGGGAAAAGCCCGGGGCGGGGGTGGGGTGGGGCGGGCCAGGACAGACGGACAGAGGGGCAGGAATGAATGAAATGGGCCGGGGGGAAAGGCCAGGACGGACAGATGGACATGGGGGAGCCGCAGGGCTGGGAGGTGGGGGGTGTGTGTGTTCTGAATGGACGGACAGACAGACGGACAGAAGGCCGGGGGTGACCCCCAGGACAGGGGCCAGGACAGACGGACAGACCCCGGAGCGGGGACTGGAGCCCTGCCTGGACAGACAGACGGACGTGGGGGGGCAGTGTGGGGGGCGCAGGACAGATGGACACGGGGTGGGGGCTGCGTGTCGCGGGGGCGGAGCGGGGGGCGGAGCCAGCACGGAACAGGCGGGGTCATGGGAGGGGTCTCAAGGGGGGGGGTCGCCCTGTGCTGTGGGCGTGGCCAGAGGAGGGACAGCCAAAGCAGGGCGTGGCTGGGGGCGGAGCGTGTGGTGTGGCACGGGGCGGAGTCTGTGGTGTGGGAGTGGCCAGAGTCGGGGCCTCAAATGAGAGGCGTGGCGCGAGGACAGTGGAAAAGAGGCGGGAACTGCCCTGGGGAGGGGCGCGGAGGGGGGGGTGTCAGGGTCGGGAGGGGCTGGGGAGGGGTCCGCGACCACCCTTGAGGGGGTCTTGGTGCTCTATGCCCCTCCCTCCCCACCCCAAACTGGGGTTCGGCCTGGGTGGGGGAGGGGCAGAAGCACTTTGGCGACCCCCACCTGGCTGCCCCTCCCTGCCCCCCTTCTGATGGGGACTCCCCCCCCCAGCGACCCCTCCCCATCGCAGTGCCCTCTCCCCAGGGCCGAGCCTGCCGCGGCCCGCGGCCCCAGCTCCCTCCCAGCGCCCCCCGCCCCCCCGTCCCGGTCCCGTTTCCTGGACTCGCCTTTTCCTGTCCCGGGAGCGGAGGGAAACGGTGACAAAGGCTGGGGGGCAGGGGCCATGGGGACACCGAACTGAGCAGCCGGGGGGGGCAGAGCGGCGACAGAGCTCCGGTAAAGGCCGCGGCCGGAGGGGGGGACGGAAGGGTCTCGGGGTGGAGGTGAGGGTAAAAGTTGGGTCAAGGGGGTCGCGGGGGGGGTCGGTAGCCAGGTTGGGTGCCCCGGGGGGAAGGGGGGGGAGGGATGTCTGGGAGGTGGGGGGGGGGGCTGATGTCGTGGCGCTGTCGCCTATGTCGCGATATGCTCAGCGCCGCGATGCTGCCGGAGGAGCGGAAGGAGGGCAGCCCCCGGTTCGGGAAGCTGCAACTGCCGGTGGGGCTCTGGATCAACTCCCCCAAGAAGCGCCTGGCCAAGATCAGTCGCCGCTGGCCCAGCGCCGGCTCCGTGCGGTGAGACCCCCTGGGACCACCCCCCCAAAATCACTCACACCGGCGGCCCCCCCCCCCCGCGTCCCCCAGGGACCCCCCCGCGGGAACCCCCGACCCGATCCAGGACCTACAACCCCACCCCGGACCTTCCCCTAGGGCTGCCTTGGGGCTTCTCTGGGGTTCCAGACCCACCCCATAACCCCCCCACCCTCCCCCCGGAGATCTTCCCCTCCGGGACCACCCCCCCAAAATCACTGACCCCCCCCACGTCCCCCAGGAAACCCCCGCGGGGACCCCCGACCCGATCCAGGACCTACAAACCCACCCCGGACCATCCCCCCGGGCTCCCTCTGGGGGCTCCCAACCCACCCTCGGGTCCCCTCTCGGACCCCCAACCCACCCCATAACCCACATTCACCACCCCCACCCCCAGGCACCCCCTTGCCCCAAGCCCCCTCCACCCCCCGCCCTTTCCACCTCGGGGACCCTGCCCCTAGACCCGACCCTCCCTTTTATGCCCCACCCCCGACCCCATAGTCCCCCTTTAAACCCCTCAACCCACCCCACAGCCCCCGTGACCCCCAACCCATCCATGCCCCCAATCCCCCTTTTTAGCCCCCGACCTCCCCCACATCCTCAATCTTCCCTTCTTGCCTCCCCTCCGACCCCCGTGACCCCTCTTTAGCCCCCGACCTCCAACCTCCCTTCTTTACCTTCCCCCTCTACCCCTCCCCTCCCCTCTAACCTCTCCGTTCCCTCCTCCCCCCCCCCTTACTTCCTCCCTCCCTCCCCAGCTCCACCTCCTCGGACCCCCCCAGCCGCGGCAGCGACGCGGTGGAGCTGCGCCCCCCGCCCAGCAAGCCCAAGCCCCCCCGCCACAAGCGGCTCTCCAACCTCTTCCACCGAGCCACCGGCGGCGGCGGCGGTGCCAGCGGCGGTGCCAGTGGCGGTGCCAGCGGCTGGCGCTGGGCGAGCGAGAAGAAGCTCTCGGAGCTGTCGGTGGAGCATGAGGGGATGCTGGGGGGGGTCGTGGGGGGTCTCGGCGACGAGGGCGACCCCTCGCGTCCTCCCGGGGAGCGGCGGGAGCTGCCGGGGGTGCTGAAGATCTTCGGAGGCCACCTGTCCCGCGGTGCCAACTACAAGAGCGTCCTGGCCACACCGCGCTCGACGGCGGCGGAGCTGGTCCGGGAGGCTCTGGAGCGCTACGGCCTCGACCCTTCCGCCGCCGGCGGCTGCCCCCCGGGGGACTTCGTCCTCTGCGACGTGGTGGGGAGGGCCGTCGGGGGGGTGGCCGGGGGAGGCTGGCAGGTGGAGCACCTGCGGGTGGTGGGCGACGGCGAGAGGCCGCTGGTGCTGCAGGAGGTCTGGAAGCCCAAAGCAGGCTGCGGGAGGCGCTTCGAGATCCGGCGCAGGAGCGAAGTGGAGAGGGGCGGCGAGGGGGGAGAGGGAGACGGAGGTGAGGGGGAGGAGTGTGAGGGGGAGAGGGGTGAGGTGGGAGAGGGGGATGGCGGTGAGGGGGGGAGGGAGATGGAGGTGAGGAGGGGAGAGGGTGAGGGGAAAGGGGATGGAGGTGAGTTCGGGGGGAGAGGGAGATGGAGGTGAGGGTGGGGGGGAGATGGAGGTGACGAAGGGGGAGAGGGGGATGGAGGTGAGGGGGAGAGGGGGAGTGGGACAGAGGTGAAGGGGAGAGAGTGAGGGGAGAGGGGATGGAGGTGAGAAGGGAGAGGGGATGGAGGTGAGAAGGGAGAGGGAGATGGAGGTGAGTTCGGGGGGAGAGGGAGATGGAGGTGAGGGGGAGAGGGAGAGGGGGATGGAGGTGAGGGGGGGGAGGGAGACAGAGTGGGACAGCAGCAGCTGGGTACCACCAGGGGCTACCAGGTGCGGCCGTCACCCTGTGCCCTCCACCCCCTCCCCCAGGTGCCAACGCTGTGCTCTCTCCCTCCCTGCCCCCCAGGCCCCTCGGCTCCGTGCCGCCGGCTGCAGAAGAGTCGCTCCCGGGCGGCCTCGGGGGGTCCTGCGCCCCCCAAGGAGCGAGGGCAGAATCTGTCCCTGCGGCGCAGCATCAGCGACATGAACCTCAGCACCAGGCGGCGCCGGGAGCGCAAGGCGGTGCTCAGCGTGGCCGGGGGGACTCCCGAGACCCCCACCCAGCCCGAGGACGGCGGCGACCCCCAGAGCCCTCCCCAGCCCGGAGGAGAAGGGGAGGAAGGCGGGGAGGAGGAGGAGGAGGCCCTGGAGCAGCTCTCGCAGTGCCTGATCCAACCCCCCCAGCACCATCCTTACTTCCTGCTGCTGCAGGGATATGGCCCCCAGGTGAGGATCCCCCCGATACCCCTCCAAATTCACCCCAAACCACCCCCCCGACTCCCGAATTCACCCCAAAATCAATCCCCCCCGAATTCACCCCAAATCCCTCCCCAAATAACCTCTCCACACACCCCTCCCGCATTCACCCCCCAAACCCTATCCCAAACTCACTTTTCAAATCCCCCCCGAAATTCACTCCGACCCCCCCAAACCTGCCCCACCCCCCTATTTCTCCCCCCTCCCCATTTCTCCCCCTCCCCCAAACCCCTTCTCCGTCCTCCCCCTCTGCACTCCCCTGCCCCCTCGTGCCTCCCCCTATGTCCCCTCTCCGTGTCTCGCCCCGCTCCCCCCCCCCTCAGCCCTGTGTCCCCCCCCCTCAGGACTTCGTCATTTACGTCGCCACTCGCCCCCAGCACATCTTCGGCCGCCGGGGCGGGGGGGGAGGGGGCTCCGGTGGGGGGGGGTCGTCGGTGGACACTTTCCTCCCGGCTCCTGACATCCTTCCGCGGCACTGCCTGGTCCGAATCCCCCCGGGGGGGCCTGAGGAACCCTCCGAGACCGGCACCGGGAACGGGAACGGGAGCGGTACCAGCGCCGGTTCCGCCACGGTGCGGCCGTTCCGGGGGGCTGCGGTGACCCTGAACGGGACCCCCTTGGTGCGGGCAGCCCCCCTGCGGCCGGGGGACCTACTGGGACTCGGCAGCTTCTTCCTCTTCCTCTACAAAGACCCCCGGGGGGCTACCGGAGCCTCCGGGGGGAGAGTTGGGGTGGGAAATCCCCCGGCCCCCCTCCCTTGGTTACCCCCCAAAAACCTCTCTCTGGGCCTGGGGGGGGCCTTGGGGTGCCCTGGGTGCGGGAGGACCCCCCGGGAGCGGCAGGAGCTGGTGCGGAGCTGCCTGGAGACCCCCAGGGGGGAGCTTCGCTTCCGCCCCCAGGACCAAGAGCTGCTGCTGAGGGAGATCCTGCGGAGCCTGCCCGGGGAGCTGGGGGGGCCGGGGGGCGAGGCCGGGGACCCCTCCCCTGGGGAGGCCGAAGGGGGTGGGGGGATGGGGCTGGGGGATGGGGCTGGGGGCTCTGGGAATGGGGCTGGAAAGAGGACGGAAGGAAGGGAGGGGGAGGGGGGCGGTGGGTCTGGGGGAGCTGGGGTCTCGGAGGAGGGGTCCCGGGGGGGGCTGGGGGCTCTGGCTCCTGCGTTCCTGCTGGGACTGTGCCTGGACCACGCCGCTCGCTGCTTCCCCCCCGAGCACCTCCCGGCGCTGCTGACACGCGTGGCGCTGCTGGTGAAGGAGACGGTGTGGGTGCGTGACGGGGGGGGGGACACACACACGAGGGGGGGCGTGAGGACACGAGGGGTCGTGGGGAGGGGACAAGGAGGGGCGTGGGGGGCGTTGGGAGAGCGGAGGGGGGGGGCGTGGGGGCACGGGGGGGACGGCCATTGGAGAGTGTGGGTGCGGGCGGGGCGACACGGGGGGCGTGGGGACAGGGAGGGGACACTGAGTGGGGTCGTGATGGGACAGTGGGGGTGGGGGGGATTGTGGGAGCGGGGACATGGGGGGGGCTCTGGAGGGGTATTGAGGGAGGGGCTTTGTGTTGACAGGAGAAGATCAAAGAGATTGGGGACCGGCAGCCGGAGAAGTGAGACCCCAGATCCCCCCAAACCCACCTGAGTCCCCCAACCCGCCCAGAGCAGCCCAGACCCCCCGAACCCCTATCCCCCCACCCAAGACCCCCCCTCCACTCCCCCCAAACCGGCCCCACGGGGGGGACACCCAGAAAGGAGCTCCCCCCGGGGACCCTAAAGACAACTTCGGGGGGGGGGGGGAACCCCGAAAGCAGCCCACGGCGTGGGGGGGTGTCCCAAAGATGATTTATTGGGGGGGGACACCCCAAAACCAACCCCTTGGGGGGCTCAGCTTTGGGTGGGTGCCTGCAGCCCTGGGTGGGGGTCTCGGGAGAGGGCCTCGGGGTGGGGAGGTCTCAGCTCTGGGGAGGCTCGCAGCCCTGGGTGGGGGTGTGGGGGTCTCAGTTGTTGGGGGGGGATCGCAGCTTCGGGCAGGGGTCTCAGCTCGGGGGGGGAGGGGTGCCTGGAGCTCTGGATGGGGGTCTCAGCTGTTGGGGGGGAGGGGGAGGGTCGCAGCCTTGGGTAGGGGTCTCGGAGGTGGCAGGGCGGGAGGGTGGGGGATTGGATCTCAGCTCCGGGTGGGGGGTCGCAGCCTCGGGCGGGGGTCTCATCTCCCCACTCAGCCATTGGGGGAGGGGGGCGCGTGGGAGGTGGTCCCCTGTTGCTGACTCCCCCCCGTCCCCCCTCCCGCAGCGCGCAGGATGGGACCCCCGCGGTGCTGAGCGCGGGGGCGGTGGGCGCGGAGCTGCGGCCGCTGCTGCTGTGGTTGGCGAACGCCATGGAGCTGCTGAACCTGGCCCAGGGTCGCGTCCTGGAGCTGGAGAAGGAGATGGAGCTGGAGGGTGAGACCCTCCCCCCTGCACCCACCTCCCCGAGACCCCCTCCTCAAAAACTGGGGGAAGGGTCCTCAGCGCTGCCTCCACCCCTCCCCCCAGGACCCTGCGCGGAGCTCAGCCGCGACCTGGAGAGCTGCGATGAAGCTCTGGGGGTCCTGGACGAGGTCATCATGTCCACGTTCCAGCAGTCCGTCTACTACCTGACCAAGGTGAGAGCCCCCAGACCCCCCACCCCCGCCACCCCAAACCCACCCTCACCCCCGCCTCGAGACCCCCAACCCTGCCCTGAGCCCCTCCCGAGACCCCTCGGAGCCAGCTGGAACCCAACAGAGCCCCAAAACTTCCCCCTGCCCCCCACCCCGGGACCCCCTGAATTGTCCTGACCTTCCCCCCCTCCCGTGACCCCCAGACCCTTTCTATCGCCCCCAATCCCCCTCAGACTCCCCCAACCCCCTCTCCGTCCCCCAACCCTCTCTGTGCTCCCTAAACCCCGCTAGGACCCCCGAACCCCCTCGAGACTCCCCCAAATCCCTCTGTGCCCCACTCCGACCCCTTTCTGGCCCTCCCAAATCCCCTCTGTGCCCCCAGACCCCTTTCCCCCAAACCCCTTCTCTGCCCCCCAACCCCCTCTGTGTCCCCCGGATCCTTTCTATGGCCCCCAATCCCCCTCGGCCCCCCAAGCCCCTCTCGGACCCCTAAACCCCTCTCCGCCCCCCAAGCCCCCTCTCTTCGTCTTCCCTCCCTCCTCTAACCCTCTCCCTGCCCCCCCCCCCAGACCCTGTACTCGGCGCTGCCGGCGCTGCTGGAGTCCAATCCGTTCTCGGGGGCCGGGGAGCCCAGCGCGGGGGGGCAGGACGTGGGCAGCGCCCCCGAGGGGGTGCGGCCGACCCTGGCCCTGTACCAGGCGGCGCTGGAGCTGGGCAGGCAGTGCCAGCTGCACCCAGACCTCGTGTCCCAGACCTTCGGCTACCTCTTCTTCTTCTCCAACGCCTCCCTCTTCAACAGCCTGATGGAGAAAGGTGGGCAGGGGGCGGCCCCCCCCCCCCGGAAGAGGGGTCCTGGGGGGCTGGGAGGCTGGGGAGGGGGCTGGAGGGGGCTCAGAGGGGGCTGGAGGGAGGCTTCTGGGGGCTCTGGGGATCGTGGGGCAGTGCCAGGGGGCTGGGCAAGGGCTGGAGTGGTGTTCCTGGGGGTCTTGAGGGTGCTGTGGAGGGGTTCTGGGGGCCCCTTGCAGGGGGGGGGGCTTCTGGAGGTCCCTGGTGGTCTCTGGAACAGTGTCATGGGGCTGGGGGATGTGGCCAGGGGGTCCTGGTCGTCTCGGGGGGCTTGGGAGGGAGAAGGTCTGTGGGTCCTTTGGGGTGCTGAGAACAGCCCCCCGAGGGTCCCTGCAGCAATGGGGGGGGGGATTCTGGGGGTCCAATCCTCCCCCTCCCCCCAATTTCCTCCCTTTGTCCTTACTGGGAGCTGCAGGAAGCAGCTTCGGTTCCGGGACAGGAAAAAGGGGGAGGGGGGGGAGGCGGGGGGGGGTAAGGGTAAGAGGAGGGAGGGGGAGGCAGGAAGACCTTGAGACCCCCGCCCCCAATTCCCCGGGGGGGCCCCCTAGGAGGCTCGGGGTGGGGGTGTCTCCTTCCAGGGTTGGGGTTGGAGCGAACCGGGGGATACTTGTGGGGCACCGGTGGGGGTCCAGTCTAAACCGCGGGACCCCTGCCCCAATTCCCGCTCCCCTCCCCTCAACCCCCCCAGGCGGCTCGGGGCCCTTCTTCCAGTGGTGGAGGGGGGTCCGGATCCGAACCAACCTGGACCTAGTGCTGGACTGGCTGACAGCGCAGGGCCTGGGGGACATCGCGGCGGAGTTCTTCCGCAAACTCTCGGCCGCCGCCAACCTCCTCTGCACCCCCCGCAGCCTGCTGGCCAAGGTAGGCACCGGGGGGGCGCGGGAGGGCGCGGGGGACGGCCAGCAGGAGGCGTGGAAGAGGGAGCCGGGGGGCACCGGGGGAGGCTAGGAGGCGGCGGGGGGCACCGCGGGGTGGGGGGACAGAGAGATGCTCTGCACCCACACCACCACCCGCCCCGCAGCTTGCTGGGCAAGGGGGGCATCGGGGTTGGGGTGGGGTCTGGGGATCTCGGAGGGGATGGGGTCGTCTGTGTCCCGGGGGGTCTCAGCGCTGTCCCCGTTGGGGATCTGTCCCGGTCCCGGGGGAGTCTCAGCGCTGCCCCCTGGCGGCGTCTGGGGACCCTGAAGGCGGTCTGGGGGGGGGGGGGGGTGTCTGTGCTGGGGGTCTCAGCGCTGTCCCCAGGGAGGGTATGTGTTTGGGGACCCCGAGGTGGGGGTCTGAGTCCCGGGGGTCTCAGCGCTGCCCCCGGGGGGTGGGTCTGGGGACCCTGTGCGGGGGGGAGGGGGTCTGAGGGAAGGGGTCCCTGTGCCGGGGGTCTCAGCGCTGCCCCCCGCAGGCGTCCTGGTCGCGGCTCCGAGCCGAGTTCCCGGCGCTGTCCCCGGCGCAGCTTCACCACCTGCTGAGCCACTACCAGCTGGGGCCGGGCCAGGACCCCCCCCCAGCCTGGAGCCCCCCGCCCGAGGAGCGCGAACTGGCGGCCACCGGTGGGTGGCAAGACTCCCCCCGGGAGCTGCCGCTGTCGCCTGAGCCCCTCTCCCCCCCCTTTGCTGGCTTCTCTATCCCCAACCTGTGCTGGCCCTGGTCCCCGGTCCCCATCCTGCTCCCCTGGGCCGTGGTCTGTGTCCCTGTCCTTGGTCCCTGTCCTGCTCCCCTTGTCCCTGTCCCCATCCCTGGCCCTTGGCTCTGGCCCTGATCCCTGTCCCTGGTCCCTGTCCTTGGTCCCTATCCTGTTCCCTTTGTCCCTGATCCCTGTCCCTGGTCTCTGTCCTGCTCCCCTCATCCCTGTCCCCATCCCTGTTCATTGTCCCTGTCCCTGGTCCCCATCCTGCTCCCCTTGTCCCCTGTCTCTTGTCCCTGTCCCCTGTCCCTTTCCCCTGACCCTTCCTCCCTGTCCTGCTCCCCTTGTCCCCTGTCCCCTGTCCCGTGTCCCTCCTCCTTGTCCTGTGTCCCTTGTCCTGTGTCCCTTGTCCCCTGTCCCTCCTCCTTCTCCCCTGTCTCTTGTCCCCTGTCCCTTTCCCCTGCCCCCTCCTCTCTGTCCTGCTCCCCTTGTCCCCTGTCCTTTGTCCCCTCTCCCTCCTCCTTGTCCCCTGTCCCTCCTCCTTGTCCCCCGTCCCCTCCTTCCCGTCGCTCGTTCCCATGCCGGTGTCGCCTCCTCCCGCGCCGCAGGCGACATCTTCGAGAGCCTCTCGGAGCATCCTCCGCTGCTGCTGCCGTGCCGCGGGTTCCGCCTGCCGCCGCCGGAGCCGCTCCGCGACCGGGGGCTGCTGCGGCCGCTGCGCCGCCTGCGCCGCCTGCTCTGGGACCTGGAGCAGGGCTCCCTGCCGGCCAACCGCCGCGGCATGGCGCTGGAGGCGCCGCCCTGAGACCCCCGCCACCCCCCTAAAGTCCCTGGGATTCCCTCAGACCCACAGGCATCCCCCAGACACCCGCCACCCCCGCCACCCCCATTCCTCAGGGACCCCCCCCCAAACCCACAGGGATCCTCCAGCCCCCCCCAATTCCCCAGGGACCCCCAGACCCATAGGGATCCCCCAGGATCCCCCAGACTCACAGGGACCCCCCCCAGTAACCTCATTGAGGCCCCCAAGGACCCCACCCCAGGTCCCTTCTGAGGAACTCCCTGTGCCCACCCCAAGAGACCAACCGACCCCCCCCCCCCAAATACTGATAGGGACCCCTGAGACCCCCAATACTCTCTCGCCGCCCCCCCGCCCCAAACAGGAACTCCCCAGGTCCCCCCCCGGGGAGAGGGGGTTGGGACCCTGGGACCACTCCGAGAGACCCCAAGAACTGGCAGAACCCCCCCAGGGACAGACCTCCCGAGACCCCCACCTCGAGAAGTGAGGTCCCCACCGTGGGGGTCCTGCCCGTGTCCTGTGTGACCCTCCCCCAATAAAGGTCCAGTGGTGACTCCTGTGACACACGTGGGGAACCCCCCCGGGCTTAGGACCCCCCCCAGAATCCCCCCCCAAGGGAGGGTTGTTCTGGTTTGGGTTGGTTAGCAGCTGGTTAAGGCTGGTTGGGAGCTGGTTAAGGATGGCTTGGGTTGGTTAGCAGCTGGTTAAGGCTGGTTGGGAGCTGGTTAAGGATGGCTTGGGTTGGTTAGCAGCTGGTTAAGGCTGGTTGGGAGCTGGTTAAGGATGACTTGGGTTGGTTAGTAGCTGGTTAAGGATGACTTGGGTTGGTTAGCAGCTGGTTAAGGCTGGTTTGGGCTGGTTAGCAGCTGGTTAAGGTTGGTTAGCAGCTGATTAAGGCTGGTTTGGGCTGGTTAGGGGTCGGTTAGCAGGTCCCATGGTGAGGGTTTCCCTGAGGGAGGGAATCCCTTCATTGCCTCCTCCCCTCCTCCCCCCCCGCCCACACCAGACCCCGTGGGGGGGAACGTGCAGTGGGACCCCCCCTTAGCTCCGCCCCCCGCTGATTGGCAGCCGCCTCGGCCAATGGCAGCGCCCCCGCGAGCTCTTTTCTTAATGAAGCCCCGCGGGGGGGGAAGAAAACCTGGGGGGGGGGGGAGGGGGCTTCAGTTCCACACACCCCCCCCCGCCCCCATTGGCTGCATTCAGCCAATCAGCGACCGCCCCTGGCAAAACCCCCCCCCCCCCCAATCCTCTTGGAACCCCCCCGCGGGATCTGCCGCTGGAGCCACCGGGGGCTGCTACCGGCACCGGAACCCCCGGGACACCCCCTTCCCCTCCCCCCCTCCCGGGACCCCCAGACTCCCCCGGGACCGATTTGCGACCCCCCGCCCCGGGACCCCTCAGAACCGCCTCCGGCACCCCCGGCTTCCCCCCTTCCTCCCCCTCCCACCAACACTGGAACCTCCCTGAACCCCTCCCTGCACCGGGACCGACCCTTCCCCCCCCCTCACCCATCCCCCCGGGACCACTTCCCTCAGAGCCTCCCCCCGGGCACCGAGACCCCCCCCGGCGCGTTCGGCTCCGGTAAGTGGCGGCGGCGGCGGAGGGGGCGGGAGCGGGGGGGGGGGGGGGAGCGGTTGCCATGGGGAACGGAGGGGACAGCGACAGGGCTGGGACCGGGGGGGGGCCAGGGCCGGGGCTGGGGCTGGCGCCAGGAGGGGACCAAGAGGACAGGGCTGGGGACAGCGACTGGCGCAGGGGCAGGGACCTAAGAGTGGCACCGGCGGTGTGGCGGCGAGGGTGGTACTGCCAGGGCGACGGCGACAGCGACGCCGCGAGTGTGGCAGCGCCAGGGACAGGAGTGTGACAAGGAGCGTGTGACAGCGCCAGCGCCAGCAACATGTGTGTGGCACTGCCAGCGGGGGGGGTGGCAGTGTGGCACCGACGGCAGCGGGGGGGCAGCGCCGGGGATGTGAGTGTGGCAGCGGCAGTGTGACAGGGGCGAGGAGGGGGTGGCAGCACGGGGGATTGGTGGTGGTGGTGACAGCGGCAGTGTGAGGGTGGCAAGGGCACAGGGACACGAGTGTGGCACTGGCAGGGCGGCGGGGAGAGCGCCCTTGGCAGCGGCAGCGTGCCAGGGGTGGTGTGGCAGCGGCAGTGTGGCAGCAGCAGGGAGTGTGGCACCACCAACAGGAGCTTGGCAGCAGCGGTGTGGCACCGAGTGTGGCAGTGGCAGGGTGAGTGTGGCACCGCGTGTGGCAGTGGCAGGGTGAGTGTGGCACCGAGTGTGGCACTGTGAGAGTGGTAGGGTGAGTGTGGCACCGAGTGTGGCAGCAGCAGGGTGAGTGTGGCACCGAGTGTGGCACTGTGAGAGTGGTAGGGTGAGTGTGGCACCGAGTGTGGCAGCAGCAGGGTGAGTGTGGCACCGAGTGTGGCACTGTGAGAGTGGTAGGGTGAGTGTGGCACCGAGTGTGGCAGCAGCAGGGTGAGTGTGGCACCGAGTGTGGCACTGTGAGAGTGGTAGGATGAGTGTGGCACCAAGTATGGCAGTGGCAGGGTGAGTGTGGCACCGAGTGTGGCACCGTGACAGTGGCAGGGTGAGTGTGGCACCGAGTGTGGCAGTGGCAGGGTGAGTGTGGCACCGAGTGTGGCACTGTGAGTGGCAGGGTGAGTGTGGCACCGAGTGTGGCAGCAGCAGGGTGAGTGTGGCACCGAGTGTGGCACTGTGAGTGGCAGGGTGAGTGTGGCACCCAGTGTGGCAGCAGCAGGGTGAGTGTGGCACCGAGTGTGGCACTGTGAGTGGCAGGGTGAGTGTGGCACCCAGTGTGGCACCCAGTGTGGCAGAGACACTGTGGCAGGGACATCCTCGGTGTGGCACCGAGTGTGTGACAGCAGCAGCAGCCTGGGGACATCATGACTGTGACACTGTGAGCGTGGCACTGACTGGGTGGCAGTGAGGGGGGGCAGATGACACTGAGGGTGACACTGAGGGTGACACTGAGAGCCCCAATGCGTGTGGCAGTGACATCATCGGGGTGGCACCAAGTGTGTGACAGCAGCAGCCTGGGTGACAGCAGGAGTGTGACAGTGGCAGGGTGACAGGGGGCAGGGGACAGCAAGTGTGGCAGCAGCAGTGACAGTGTGGGAGACTGAGAGTGACACTGAGAGTGTGACAGTGTGTGACACCGTGAGACTGAGTGTGACACTGACACTGTGAGTGTGACACTGTGAGACCGAGTGTGACAGCGTGAGTGACATCATCAGTGTGGCAGTGGCAGTGTGACACTGAGTAGCAGTGTGACAGCAACACTGAGTGTGGCACTGTGTGACACTGTGAGACCGAGTGTGACAGCGTCAATGACATCATCAGTGTGGCAGTGGCAGTGTGACACTGAGAGAGTGGCAGTGTGACAGCAACACCGAGTGTGGCACTGTGTGACACTGTGAGACCGAGTGTGACAGCGTGAGTGACATCATCAGTGTGGCAGTGGCAGTGTGACACTGAGAGAGTGGCAGTGTGACAGCAACACTGAGTGTGGCACTGTGTGACACTGAGCCTGTGAGAGTCACAGTGAGACTGACAGTGACAATGACACTGTGTGACACTGTGAGACTGTGACAGTGCGTGTGACAGTGACACCGAGTGTGACAGTACGAGTGACATCATCAGCGTGGCAGTGGCAGTGTGACACTGAGAATGGCAGTGTGACAGTGGCACTGAGTGTGGCACTGTGTGACACTGTGAGAGACTGAGAGTGACACTGAGTGTGACACTGACACTGAGTGTGACGCTGTGAGACTGAGTGTGACAGCGTGAGTGACATCATCAGTGTGGCAGTGGCAGTGTGAGTGTGACACTGGCAGTGTGACATCATCAGTGTGACCCCACGACGGCGACAGCGACACTGGCAGTGTGACCCTGGGGGGGGGTGACGGTGGCAGGGGGCAGGTGGCACCGCAGGTGCGACACCAGGAGCATGGCTCTGAGTGTGCCACCGCCGCTGCCACCTCCCTGGCACCGACCCTGAGTGGCAGCCTCGGGGCGGGGGGAGGTGACACCGAGGGTGGCATCGAGGGCGAGAGACGCTGGGGGGCTCCACGAGGGACAGAGAAAGCGCGGGAGGGGTGGGGTGGGGGGGTACGACACGGCCCTCCCCCTCCAGCCCCCCTTAGTCCCTGCAGCGTGGGTGGCAGCAGGCTGGTAGGGCATGGGATGAAGGGGAGGATTCGGAGGGGGGATCCGGGGGGCCTGCGGGGAGTTTTTTTGGGGGGGGTGGGGGTGTAAGGTTTCCGCGGGGGGGAAGGATGAGGTTTCCGGGGGGGGCGGCGCTGCCGGGCGCTGTTACCATAGGAACGGAGCCGCTGCCTCGGGAACGAGGAGGACCCAGCGGGGGGGGGGGGAGGAGGAAGGGGGGGGAGGGGTTCCCCGAAGCGGGGGGAGGGGGACACGGGACACCCTGCACCCCGAAGCATTGTAGGTTCGGGGGGGTGCGCAAAGCATTCTGAGTAACTAGAGCGCGCCCCCCCCCCCCCAACAGGAGCAGCCTTGGGGTGAAGCCGACGACCCCCGCCCCGGCATCGCCCCCTCCGATCAGGGAGCCTTCCCCTAATTGGCGTCGTGCTTACCCTCCCCTATTTATGGGTCCCCTGCCCGCACCCCAGCGCCCCCTCCCCTAATTAGCTCCCACCTCACCTTCCCCCCCCCCGCCAAGATCTCCCCCTCTCAAACCCCGGTTTGGGAATCCCCTGCCCCACTCCAGAGCCCCTTCCCCTCATTGGGATCCGCCTCCAACACAGGAGCTCCTCTTCCGAGCTGGGGACCTCATCCGCACTCACCGCCCCCTCCCCTACCCCGGGACCCCCTACCCTAACTGCTGCCCCCCCCCTCCTACTCCGGGTACCTCCTCCCTCAGCTGGACCCCCTCTCCCTTAACTGACGTCCCTCTCCCTTAACTGGGGACCCCCTAGACCAGAGCCCTCTCCCCTACCTGCTGCTCTCCCTCACACCATGCACCCCTTCCTCCCCCCCCTCCTCTGCGCCGCCCTCTCCTCCCTCCCCCTCCCCGCCTGCTCTACCCCCGACCGCATCTTCTCGGTCGCCTCTCCCCTGGCCCCCCACTCCCCGTCCCTTTTCCTGCCTCCTTCCCCTTCCCCCCACCCGCCGCGCTCCCGCTCCCCGCCTCGGCCGCCGGCCCCCCCCGCGCCGTCCCCGGCGGGCGGGGGGGCGGAGCTGTGCCATGGCTACTATGACGTCATGGGGCACTACGACGCAGCCTTCAACTGCTCCACAGAGCCCTTCCGCTTCTGCTGCGGCAGCTGCCAGCTGCGTTTCTGCTGCGGGCTGCGCGCGCGCCGCCTCGAGCAGCGCCGCTGCACCAATCGGCGCCGCCCGGGCTGGGCCGCCACGCCCCCCGCCGGCTCCAGCCACGCCCCACCGGCTCCGCCCCCTTACGGCAACCACGCCTCCCCGGGAGGACACGCCTCCGCCGCCGGGCCCGGCTCCGCCCTCGGCTCCGCCGCCGCCGGCGGGGGGGGCGCCGCGGCTTATGCGGTCTGCGGGGTCGTGACTCTGGGGGTGGCCGTGGGGCTGGCTGCCAGGGCCCTGCTGAGCCGGGCGGGGGGCGCGGGCAGGGCGGCGGGGGCGACGGAAGCAGGTGGGGGCTCAAGGGGGGGAGGGCGTGGGGATGGGGACAGGGGGAGAGGGACAGAGGACGTGAGGATGAGGATGGGGACAGGGGGCAGGGGATGGAGATGGGGACAGGGACAAGGGGGCGTGGAGCGACGGCAGCAGGTGGGGGCTCAGGGTGTGGGCGTGGGGATGGGTACAGGGGACGGGGCAGGGCGGCGGGGGCGACGGCAGCAGGTGGGGATGGGGGCGGAGCTTGGGGGGCGTGGGGAAACAGGGACGTGGGACAGGAGGGGGACGTGGGGAGTGGGACAGGGGGACATGGGGACACGGGGACATAGGCAGGGCGGGGGGAGGGCTGCGGGGGGGCGACGGCAGCGGGGCCGGCTCGGGGGCTGGGGCGTGGGGACCACAGGGGGACAGAGACATGAGGATGAGGATGGGGACAGGGCAGGGCTGGGGGGGCGAGGGCAGCAGGTGAGGGGTGGGGATGTGGACAGAGGGGCAGTGGGGGTTGAGGGGGAGGTACCCGGAGGGGAGAGAGGGCTGGGGGGGGGAGGGGACCCGAGGGAGAGGGTGAGAGCGTTTGGGGCCGGATCCTGACCCCGAGCCCCCCATGTGTGTCTCCCCCCCGGCGCCGGGCCCCCCTCCACCCCGTCGCAGGGCGCTGGTGGAGATCCTGCGGCAGCAGGCGGGGGGGGGCCAGCCCCAGAGGCGCAGCAGTGGGGTCCTGCCCCCCCCGCCCCCCGACTCCGGCGCCCCTAGACCCCCAAAGAGCCTCTACAGCGGTGCCTGCATGGGCAGCGGGGGGGAGGTGTCGGGGGGGCTTGAGGGTTGGGGTCCCAGGGTCAGAGGAGGTCCTAGGGGATTTGGGGTGGGGGTCCCAGGGGGTTTGGGGAGGTCCCATTGAGGGGGGCCAAGAGGTGGGGGGGGTCCTGAGAGTCCCCGGGGGAAGGGTCTCAGGATTTGAGGAGGGGCGGGCCCAAGGGTCTGGGAGTGTCCAGTGGGGGCCCGGGGGAGTTCCAGGGGGCTTGGGCGGGGGCCCCGGGTCAGCCGGGTTCCTATTGGGGGGGGCGGAAGGAGGGATCCCGGGGGAAGCGGGGGAGGTGTTCCCGTTGAGGGGTCCCAAGAGGTGTGTGGAACGGGGGGGGGGGTCCCGGGGGTGACGGGGTCCCACGGGAGAGGTTTGGGGGTCCCATGGGGCAGGTTATGGAGGGGGAAGTCTGACAGGGGTGAGGGGGAGCTGCCCTGAAGAGGGTCGTCTATACCCCCCCCAGCAGACAGTGGCCCCCCCCACAGCTACCTGCACCTCGACCTGGGGACCCCCGAGCACCGCGCAGCCACCCTGGGTGAGGAGGGTCTGGGGGGGGCTGCGGGGGGGGCTTTTGGGGATCTCTGGGGTGGGGTCTCTGAGGGGGGGTCTCTTGGGAGTCTCTAAGGGATCTCTGGGGTGGGGTTTGAGGGTCTCTGCGGGGGTCTCTGGGGGTTTGGAGGTCTCGGGGGCCTCTGGGGGGGTCTCGGGTATCTCTGAGGGGCTCTTTTGGGGGTCTCTGGGGGGGAGGGTTTGAGGTCTCGGGGGGGGGTCTCTGGGGTGGGTTTGGAGGTCTCTGAGGGGGAGGGTTGCAAGTCTCTGGGGGTGGTCTCTGGGGGGGAGGGTTGGAGGTCTCGGGGGGGGTGTGTCTCAGAGGCTGACACCCCCCCGCTTCCCCGCTTCGCCCTTCCCCCCAGACTGGCGCATGCCGCGGGCGGGGCCCCTGAGCTGCTCTCGCTCCTTCCACAACCTTTCGCACCCTCCCCCGCCCTACGAGAGCCCCCCGCAGCCCCCCGGGCTGGGCCCCCCCCGCTGCGCCTCGCTCAAGCGCCTCGGTGAGACACCCCCCCCCCAAACCTTTCCCCCCTTCCCAGAGATCTCCCAAAACCTTCCCCCCACTCCCGAACCGACCCCCGACCCCCACCCCGGTTTGTTCCCTCAACCTTCCCCCCCAAGCCCCTTCGACAACCCCCCCAACTCATGGAACCTCCCCCAGAGCCCTCCCAAAACCTCTCCTCAGACCCAAACCTACCCTGGACACCCCCTGGACACCCCACCCCCGGAACTCCTCTGGACTCTCCTGCCCCCCCATCCACCCCCAGGCCCCACCTTGGACCCCTACAGCCCCCTCCCCCAAACCTCCCCGAACCCCTCCAAACTTCTCGGGACTCCCCTGGTCCCCCTATCCAACCTCAGCCCTCCCCCAAAACCTTCTCCTTGGACCCCTACAGCTCCCCTGACCCCCTAAACGTCCCCAAACCCCTCCCCTGGACCCTCCTTAACATCTCCCCCAGACCCTTTCGTGTCCCACCCCCATGTCCCCCCTTCTCCATGCCCCCTCCCACAATAATCCCTTTTCTTCCCCCCCCCCCGCAGCTGACCGGGAGCTGGAGGAGCTGGGGGGCTGGGGGGCCCCCCCGTGGGAACCCCCAAGGGGGACGCTGCCGCTGCCCCCCCTGCGGGGGGGTCCCACCCGCCGGGTCCTGTCCCAGGAGCTGCTGCTGGGGGGCTCAGGGGGGGGCACGATGCCGCGGAGCCGGGGAGGGGGTCCCCGGGAGCGGCTTCCCTCCCCCTCCCCTCGCTACGCCCCCGGCCTGAACCACGCCGTCTCCCAGAGCAGCCTGGGGGGTGGGTTGGGGGGAGGTGGGGGCTGCCCGGGGACCCCCCTGCGCCCCCCGCAGCTCAGCGGCGCCCCCCCGCGGCGCCAGGCGTTCGGCGCCCACCGGCAGAGCATTGCGGAGCTGCAGCTGCTGCCGGGACCCCCCCCCGGCCACCACCTCCGCACCGGCAGCCGCACCGAGGTCACCGTCTAGGGGAGATATTCCCCCCCCCTCCCCCCAAACCCGGCCGGACCCCCCTCCAAGCTCGGAACCGGACGCCACCCCCTCCCGCCGGGGATGGGGGAGAAGCCAAAAGACCTCCCCCCTCCCCCCACTCCCCCCTCCTCTGGCATTGAGCCGAAGTTACAAATTGGGGGAGGGGGGCAAACAGCCCCCCCCGGGACCCTCTCCCACCCCCCGCGATTGGGGGGACCCTCAGGGACCGAGAACCCCCCCCCTTCTGCCCCCTGCTTTTTGGGGAGCAGGACCCCCAGGACAACTCCTCTGGAACTTCCCCCATGTGAAAATGGGACCCCGCCCTCCCCCCCCCAAGCAGTGAGCTGAGGTCAGAACTGGGGGGGGGCACCCCCCAAGGACACCTCGGCCCCCCCCCCGCCATGGGGCTGGGGGGGACCCTCAGGGACCAGCATCAGGCAGAGGTAGAAATGGTGCTGCCCCCCCCCGCCCCATTGGCCCCAAGTGATGAAGTCACAGGCTGGGGGGGAAGAGCACTGATGATGTCACAGCAGCCAATGACGCCGCGGGAGGGGCTTGGTGACGCCCCCCAGGAGGGCCCCAGCAGCGGCCGATGATGTCACAGACCAGCCCCGCCCCCACAATGATGTCACAGGTCCTGCCTCACCAGCCAATGATGTCACGCCCCTCATCCCCACCCCAGCCAGCTGCCGATGACATCATAGCCTTGCGCACATGACAGCCAATGAGGTCACAGCCCCGTGCGGAGTCGGTGATGATGTCATAGTTGTGCCCTCAGCAGCCAATGATGTTACAGCCAATGATGTCACAGCCAACGGTGTTGCAGCCTCCACCTCATCACCCCCCCAGCAGCCAATCAGCAGGCCCAGGAGGCGGTGACTTCTCCTGGGCTGCTCCAATGATGTCACAGCCTTGTGCTGACGTCAGCACTGTGGACTCCTGCTCCTCCCCTGATGATGTCACAGCCAACAATGATGTCACTCCCACGGCTCTGCCCTGATGACGTCACCGAGGTGGAGCCTGTTTGATGATGTCACACTCCCTCCTCCTCCCCTTTTTACTCCCCGATGACGTCACCTGCTCTGATGATGTCATTGTGATGTAACACACACGCCCTCTTCTAGATTGAAGCCATAAAATGGGGGGTGTGGAAGGGGGGTCCACTGCCTCTTGACACCCCCCAGTGAGCCCCCCCCCATTTCCGCAATCCCCCCGCCCACGTGCCTTAGCGACCTCCCCCCGGGGGGAGGGGCGGGGGGAGCAGCTCCCCGGGGGGGGAGGGGGGGGGGCCCTTGTTCTAAGCAAAAAACCCTCAAGAATTGGAGTGGGGGAGGGGCGCGGGGGAGGGGGCAATAAAGTGACATTTCCTGCCCCCCAGCCTCGGATCTGGGGTTCCCACGGGGGGATGGGCTGGGCGTGGATTTGGGAGGGGGGGCGGATGGGGTGGGTGAGGTCTCTTTTGGGGTCGGGAGGGGCCGGGGGGAGGGGGGCTATGGGATGATTTTCAGGGTGTCATATGGCTGCGGGGGGGTCCTGTGGTGGGGGTGGGTCGGGAAGGTCCCTCGGGGTCGGGGGACACCTCCCACTCGGGGCGGGGTGGTGGCTGTCGGGAGCGCTTGCGCTCTGATTGGCTGCTGGGGAGTGCCAGTCAGGACCCTCCCCGCCTCCACGGCGCTCGGCGGAAGTCCCGCCCCGCCGGCCCAGCGGCTCTCCCCGCCGCTCATTGGCTGCTCTTCCCGCCAGTCCGCGCGTTCAAACCGCTCGACCCCGCCGCTTCCGCCGACCGTTGCGGCCGCGAGCAGGCGCGCCGCGGCCCCGCCCCTCCGCTTCCGGCCGCCTCTCGACCCTCGCCTTCCGAACGAGCCAATCGGAGCGCAGATCCCACCTCTTCCCCTTCTTGCTATTGGTTCCTTTCTCCTCCTCCGTTTCCTATTGGCTCTGGGGCAGGCCGGGCCGCGGCCAGCGGACCCCGGAGGTTATAAACGGAGGCAGCGGCCCCCGGCGGAGCGGGGGGGCTCTTAGCGGCGGCTATTTGCTGTGCCGGCGCCTCCGCGGACCGACGGGACTCTGCCGCTCCCCGCGCCGGGGGTGGTGGTGGGCCTGCCCCAGCCCTGGGCCTGCCCCCACCCCGCGGGGGTCGCTCCCGGCCTGGTTTCTTTCGCCCGTTTCCCCTCGGACCGGTGCCGTTCGGACCTGTTCTGCAGCCATGGTGAGGGCGGCCGGGAGGGGCAGGCCTCGGGGTGCTGGGGGCGGGGAGACGATTTGCGGGTTTCGGAGCGCGGAGTCTTGGGGGGGGTCCGGCCCGGTGTCCGCCGCTCAGGGCCTAGGACAAGAACTGCTCCGCATCGCCCGCTGCGGCCTGGCCCTGCGGGGGGGGCAGTTGGGAGGTTTGGGGGTAGGGGTTCGGAAGGTTGGAGAGGAAGGGTGTGCAGGGGAGGGGTTGGAAGGTTGGAGGGGAAGGGTCGGGGGAGGGGTTGGAAGGTTGGAGGAAGGGTCTGGGGGAGAGGTTGGAAGGTTGGAGGGGAAGGGTCTGGGGGAGAGGTTGGAAGGTTGGAGGAAGGGTCTGGGGGAGAGGTTGGAAGGTTGGAGGAAGGGTCTGGGGGAGAGGTTGGAAGGTTGGAGGAAGGGTCTAGGGGGAGAGGTTGGAAGGTTGGAGGGGAAGGGTCTAGGGGGAGAGGTTGGAAGGTTGGAGGGGAAGGGTCTAGGGGGAGAGGTTGGAAGGTTGGAGGAAGGGTCTGGGGGAGAGGTTGGAAGGTTGGAGGGGAAGGGTCTAGGGGGAGAGGTTGGAAGGTTGGAGGGGAAGGGTCTGGGGGAGAGGTTGGAAGGTTGGAGGGGAAGGGTCTGGGGGAGAGGTTGGAAGGTTGGAGGGAAGGGTCTGGGGGAGAGGTTGGAAGGTTGGAGAAGAAGAGTCTCGGGGGAGGGGTTGGAAGGTTGGAGTGGAAGGGTCGGGGGAGAGAGGTTGGAAGGTTGGAGGAGAAGGGTCTCGGGGGAGGGGTTGGAAGGTTGGAGGGGAAGGATCTCGGGGGAGAGGTTGGAAGGTTGGAGGGGAAGGATCTCGGGGAGGAGGTGTTGGAAGGTTGGAGAAGGATCGGGGGAGGGGTTGTAAGGTTGGAGGGAAAGGGTCGGGGGGTGGGGAAAGGGGGCGATTGGGGGAGGATGTGATGGGCTCGTGGTGGGGGTGGTGGGGAGGGTTTGAGGGCTTCGGGTGGGCTCTGGGGCAGGGGGCTGGGGACAGTCCATCGGCTTCCTTGTCCCCCCTCCCCCCCCCCGATCCCTTTTGGCTCATCGCTTTTTGCCCTCCCCCCCGCCCCCCCGCAGGAGGCCCGAGGCGGTGCCTGGCAGGTGAGTGCTGGGGGGGGGGCGGGAACGGGACAGGACTCCCTAATCTGGGGGGGTTCTGGGAGGTTGGGGAGTCTTGGAGGTGGGGGGGTGGGGGCTGATAATGCCTGGGGTGGCCCCCAAAAATCCCCGGGTGGGGAGGGTTTCCTCCCCCCAGCTTTAGGGCTTGGAGCTGCTGGTTTTAAACTGGGGGAAAAGGAGAGGTCACTTGGGGGTGAGGTTTTGGGGCGGGGGGGAACACACACGACTGGTTGGGGGCTTGAGGGGAGGGGATTTCTAACTCTGTTCTTTCTCTGTTTGGGGGGCCCCCTCCCTCGAAGACCTCCAACGTGGAGAACCTGCCCCCCCACATCCTGCGCCTGGTCTACAAGGAGCTGGCCCTGCTCAGCTCCGACCCCCCTGCCGGCATCAAGCTCCTCCCCAACGACGAGGACCTCAGCGACGTCCAGGTCACCATCGAGGGGCCTGGTAGGGACAGCCCCTGCCCCCCACCCCCCCAAAAACCCTCCTGGGGGTGGCCCCCAAAAATCCTTCCTGTGTGCCAGAGCTGGATCCTGCCCTGCCCCCTCCCCATCTCGCCCTCCTGCTCCCCCCCTCCCCATCTCGCCCTCCTGCTCCCCCCCTCCCCATCTCGCCCTCCTGCTCCCCCCCTCCCCATCTCGCCCTCCTGCTCCCCCCCTCCCCATCTCGCCCTCCTGCTCCCCCCCTCCCCATCTCGCCCTCCTGCTCCCCCTCCCCATCTCGCCCTCCTGCTCCCCCCTCCCCATCTCGCCCTCCTGCCCCCTCCCCATCTCGCCCTCCTGCTCCCCCCTCCCCATCTCGCCCTCCTGCTCCCCCTCCCCATCTCGCCCTCCTGCTCCCCCCTCCCCATCTCCCCTCCTCTCCCCCTCCTGCTCCCCCCCTCCCCATCTCGCCCCTCCTGCCCCCTTCCCCCTCCTGCTCCCCCTTTCCCCTTCCCCCTCCTGCTCCCCCCTTTCCCCCTTCCCCTCCTGCTCCCCCTTTCCCCCTTCCCTCCCCTGCTCCCCCTTTCCCCCTTCCCTCCCCTGCTCCCCCTTTCCCCCTTCCCTCCCCTGCTCCCCCTTTCCCCCTTCCCTCCCCTGCTCCCCCTTTCCCCCTTCCCTCCCCTGCTCCCCCCCTTTCCCCCTTCCCTCCCCTGCTCCCCCCTTTCCCCCTTCCCTCCCCTGCTCCTCCCTTTCTGACTCTCCCTGCCCCAAACTGTGACGGAGAAGGCCTTTTGGCGGGGGGTTGCTACTTGAAAGGAAGTCTCTTTGGGGTGTTCCTCTCCTCACTTCTCTCCTCTCCTTTCACCCCCCCCAGAGGGTACTCCCTATGCAGGGGGGCTCTTCAGGATGAAGCTGGTGCTGGGCAAAGACTTCCCTGCAGCCCCCCCCAAGGGCTTCTTCCTGACCAGGATCTTCCACCCCAACGTGGGGCCCGGGGGGGAGATCTGTGTCAACGTCCTCAGGAGGGACTGGAGAGCGGAGCTGGGCCTCAGACACGTCCTGCTGGTACCCCTGGGGGGCGCTGGGGGGATTGGGGGAGTTCTGGGGGGGGCTTAAGGGGATTGTGGGCATGGGGGAAGGATTGGCAGGGTGCTGGGGGTTAAATAGAGCTGGGGAGTTAAAGAGAGGTGAAGGTAAGGGGGGGATGTTGGGAGGGACAATAAATTCAGAGGGACACTGGAGGTGCTGGGGAGGAGTGCTGGGGGAGCTGAGGGGGTACTGGAGAGGAGTTTGGGGGTTCTGTGGGCTTGAAAGGAGCCCTGCAGTTGAAGAGGTGATGGTTAAGGAGGGGTAAGAGAGTGGAAGTAGGGGAGTTGGGGGAGGGTTGGGGGGGCTCTGGGTGGGGTTTGGGGACTTAAAAGGAGCCCTGGAGTTAGGGGAGTGAAGATTAGGGTGTGGTAAGGGGGGGGAGTTGCAGGCTGGGGGTGCTGGGAGCATTTAAAAGGATTCTAGGGGGCTTTGGGGGGGGTCCTGGGGGGATTTGGGGGCTTCTGGGCCTAGGGAGGTGAAGATTAGGGTGGGGTCTGGAGAAGAATGTGGGGGGTGGGATGCTGGGGAGGGGATTTGGGGTGTTCTGGTGGGGTTTGAGGGGGTCTTGAGGGGAGTTTGGGAAAGTTTTGGGGTGCTGTAAGGGCTCTGGAGTTTGAGAGGTAAAGATCAGGGTGGAGTAAAGGGTGGGGGTGCTGGGGGGGGTCCTTGAGGGGGTCTGCAGCGCCAGGGTTCGTGGGCAGGACTTGGGCAGCAGCACTGCTGGCAGCACGAGAGGGCGCCAGAGGGCAGCAGGGAGTGGAGGTGGGGCTGAGCACTGCCTGCCGGCACCACCTGGGGGCGCCAGAGGGCAGCGGGGAGCAGAGCTGGGGCTGAGCAGTTCCAGCTGGCACCACCGGGGTGCAGCAGGGAGCAGAGCTGGGGCTGAGCACTTCCGGCCGGCACCACCGGGGGGCAGCAGGGAGCAGAGCTGGGGCTGAGCGCTGCCTGCCGGCACCACCGGGGGGCGCTGGAGGCTTTGGGTCCTTTCCCTTCCCTTTGGCTCCCTGGGGAGCTCTTTGCTCTCTCCCAAGCTCCCCCTGACCCCTCCTGCCCCCTAGGCTTCCTCTGTTCCCCCCAGGCTCCCCGACCCCCCCTCTCTTGCCCCCACCCCAGCCTCCCCTTTCCCCCTTGCTGCTCCCCCCCACCCCCCCTCAGCCCCCCATGACCCCCCCCACCCCAAACCCCCCTGTGCTCAACCCAGCTTCCTGCTGCCCCCCAACCTCCTCGCTACTCTCCCTGACACCCCTCCTACCCCCTTGCTGATCCCCCACAACCCCCTCACCCTCCCGTGACCCCTCACGACCCCCATCCCCTGACCCCCTCTCTCCCCTTCCCCCAGCCCATCAAGTGTCTCCTACTTCCCCCAAACTCCTCTTCCCTCCCCTTTCCCCCTTGCCGCTCCCCAGACACCCCTTCTACCCCCCGCCGACCCTCCACGACCTCCCACGCCCCCTCCTCACCCTCCCCTCACCCCTCTCCCTCCCCCAGACCATCAAGTGCCTCCTGATCCACCCCAACCCGGAGTCGGCCCTCAACGAGGAAGCCGCCCGGCTGCTGCTGGAGGACTACGAAGGCTACGCCGCCAGGGCCAAGCTCCTGACTGAGATCCACGCCCGCGGGCCCCCGCCCCCTCCCCCACCCACCCCCCAAGAACCCTTCCCCGGCCACCCTTCCACCTCCAGCGACCCCCCCTCAGCCCCTGCCCTCCCCGAGGGTCCCATGGCGAAGAAGCACGCGGGGGAGAGGGAGAAGAAGCTGCTGCAGCCCCCGGCCGCCGGGGCCGGCCCCGGGGCCAAGAAGAAGAGCGACAAAAAGAGAGCCCTGAGGAGGCTTTAAGACACCCCCCCCGGGGGGGTGGCAGGGGGTAGGGGGTCCCCCAAAACCCCCTCCCCAATTTGGGGGTGGGGGGAGTCGCCTAAGTTCTCTCCCACCCTCCCCCTTCTTTCCTTCTTCCTCCTCTTCTCCTCAAGCTGGGGGAGGAAGGAATTGGCCCTGGGGGGGGGGAAGAGGGCTTGGGGGAGCCCCCTAAACGCCCTTCCCCCCCCCCCATCCCTTCGAGGTGGGGTTTAAGTTATTTAAGTTATGGAGGTGGCCAAAGTCAGCCCCGAGAGGGAAGCTTCCTCCTCTTCCTCTTCCTCTTCCTCTTCCTCTTCCTCTTCCTCTTCCTCTTCCTCTTCCTCTTCCTCTTCCTCTTCCTCTTCCTCTTCCTCTTCCTCTTCCTCTTCCTCTTCCTCTTCCTCTTCCTCTTCCTCTTCCTCTTCCTCTTCCTCTTCCTCTTCCTCTTCCTCTTCCTCTTCCTCCCCCCTGCCCAGAGCTGAATAAAGAGTTTTGGTTTTGTACTGCGGAGGAAGGTTGGCACCAAGGGGGAAGGAGGGAGTGGGAGTGGGGGCAGCAAGGGGAGTGGGCACTGCCCCCCTGGGGCTGGCACAGCCCTGAAGGGGCTGGCAGCAAGGTCTGGCAATGCCCTCTGGGTCTGGCACCAGAGCCTGGCAGTGCCCTGTGGGGCTAGCACCAGTGCCTGGCACTAGCCCCTGAGGCTGGCACAACTCTAAGGGCCTGGCACCAAGGTCTGGTACTGCCCTTTCAGGCTGGCACCAGAGCCTGGCACTGCCCTAAGGGTCTGGCACTGAGATCTGGCACTGACTTCTGGGCCTGGCACCAGAGCCTGGCAGTGCCCCCTGGGGCTGGCACAACCCTAAGGGCCTGGCACCAAGGTCTGGCCATAGCCTCTGGGGCTGGCAGAGCCCTGAGCCTGGCACCAGAGCTTGGCAGTGCCCCCTGGGGCTGGCCCCAGGGCTGGTACCCACTGACCCATATGGGTGCCCGCCACCCCCCTTGCCCCCTCCCCCCCCATTGCACAATCTCTCCCCCCCCGCCTAATTACCTCTGACGTTAATTCGCCTTAACGAGGACCCCACCCCCCCCAGCACCATCTGTTCTCTCGAGCGCCCCCCCCAACCCCAAACCCCCCCCGCAAGGGGGGCTGCGTGCACGTGATGGGGGGGTGGAGGGGTCCCCAGGGGAGGAGGTTTTGGGGGAGGCTTTGGGGAGTGTCCTGATGCAGCTGGGGGTGTTTGGGGAGGGGGTTCAGGGGGGCTATTTTGGGGTGGTGTCCTCGGGGTGGCTATTTGGGGGGGGTCCAGGGGGGTTATATTTGAGGGTCCACTCTGGGGGGGGATATTTTGGGGAGGGGGTTCGGGGGTTATATTTGAGGGTCCCTCTGGCGGGGGCTATTTTGGGGGTGTCCTCGGGGTGCTAATTTGGGGGGGGTCCAGGGGATTTATATTTGGGGTCCCCTCTGGGGGGGGCTATTTTGGGGCGGTCCCTACCGGGGTGGTTATTGGGGGGGGCGGTCCGGGGGAGGTTTCTTTTTAGGGTCCCCTCTGGGGGGAGGTATTTGGGGGGGGTGGGGAGGTGTCCGGGGCGGTATTTTTGGGGTCCCTGGGGGATTTTGGGGAGTGGCTCCAGGGGGCTTATTTTTGGGGGTCCCCTCGAGGTCTTGTATTTGGGAGGGGCTTCGGAGGGTTCAGAAGGTCCGCGGGGGGGAGGATTTTCCATCACCCCTCCCCCCCCCCCACGTGCCTTGGGCTAAGCTGGGATCACCTCAAGCCCCCCCCCCGCCCCCCGCAGCCCCTTTAAGAGGCAGCTCCCAGCCCAGCCCCGGGGGGGGGGGCGGCCACAATCATCATCCTCCTCCTCAGCTTCAGCCTCAGCTCCCGGGGGGGGGGAAGTCCCCAGCCTCTGCCTCAGCTTCCTCCTCCTGGGGGGATTTGGGGAGGCTCTTGGAGGCCCCAAAGCTTGGCTGAAGGCTTCTTCATCATCTTCATCAGCTTCATTTTCGGGTGGGGAGAGAGGCCTGGGGGGGAGCTCTAGGAGCCGGCAGGGTTGGGCTGAAGGTTCCGGACCGACCTCCACCTTCATCATCTTCACCTGAGGAAGGTTTGGGGGGGGGAAGAGATAGAGGAGAGGCTCTGGGGAGGGCTCCAGGAGCCACCTTGCTAGGGCTGAAGGCTCTCCCTCCTCACCCTCACCTCCATCCCCTGAGGAAGGCTTTTTGGGGGCTCCAGGAGAGGTTTTTGGGGGGACTCCAGGAGCCACCTCGCTAGCACCAAAGGCTCTTCCTCCCTCCTCACCCTCCCGAGGGGAGGTCTCTCTCTCTCTTCCTCCTTCCTCACTCCCCCTTGAGGGGATATCTCTCTCTCTCCTCCTCCTTCCTCACCCCCGAAGGGGTCTCTCTCTCCTCCTCCTTCCTCACCCCCGAAGGGGTCTCTCTCTCTTCCTCCTTCCTCACACCCGAGGGGGTCTCTTTCTCCTCCTCACCCTCGAGGGGATCTCTCTCTCTCTCTCTTCTTCCCTCCTCACACCCGAGAGGGTCTCTCTTCCTCCTCCTCCCTCCTCCCTCCCGAGGGGGTCTCTCTCTCTTCCACTCTCCTCCTGACCCCCGCGGGGGTCTCTTTCTCTCCTCCTCCTCCTCCCGCCGCTCGCCGGCGGCCATGGGGAACTCGCGGAGCGGGGCGCTGTCGAAGGAGATCCTGGAGGAGCTGAAGGCCAGCACCCGCTACTCGGAGGAGGAGCTGTGCCGCTGGTACGAGAGCTTCCAGAAGCAGTGCCCCGACGGCAGGATCAGCCGCCCGGAGTTCGAGAAGATCTACGGCAACTTCTTCCCGGACTCGGACCCGCAGGGCTACGCTCGCCACGTCTTCCGCAGCTTCGACACCAACGACGACGGCACCCTCGACTTCCGGGAGTACATCATCGCCCTGCACCTCACCTCCTCCGGCAAGACCCACCTGAAGCTCGAGTGGGCCTTCAGCCTCTTCGACGTGGACCGCAACGGCGAGGTCAGCAAGAACGAGGTGCTGGAGATCATCACGGTGAGCAGAGCGGGCTGGGGGGAGAGGGCGTGGAGGAGATGGAGGGATGGAGGGAGAGGGGGTGGGGTGAGAGAGGGTGGAGGGATGGAGGGGGAGAGGGGATGGAGGAAGAGGAGATAGAGGGAGAGAGAGGAGGGAGGGATGGAGGGAGAGAGAGGATGGAGGGAGAGAGAGGAGGGAGGGATGGAGGAAGAGGAGATGGAGGGAGAGAGAGGATGTAGGGAGAGAGAGGAGATGGAGGGAGAGGGAGAGGGAGAAGGGATGGAGGAAGAGGAGATGGAGGGAGAGAGAGGATGGAGGGATGGAGAAGGGAAGGAGGGAGAGGAGATGGAGAGGGGAGGGAGGATGGAGAGGTATGGTGAGAGGGGGGATGGAGGGAGGGAGAGGATGGAGGGATGGAGAGGGGATGAAGAGGAGATGGAGAGGGAATGGAGGAAGAGGAGATGGAGGAGAGGAGATGAAGGGGGAGAGAGGATGGAGAGATGAAGAGGTATGGGGTGAGGAGGGGATGTGGCAGGAGAGAGGGGATGGGGAAAGAGGGGACAGAGGGGGAGAGAGGATGGAGGGATGGAGGGAGAGAGAGGAGATGGAGGGAGGGAGAGGATGGAGGGATGGAGAGGGGATGAAGAGGAGATGGAGAGGGAATGGAGGAAGAGGAGATGGAGGAGAGGAGATGAAGGGGGAGAGAGGATGGAGAGATGAAGAGGTATGGGGTGAGGAGGGGATGTGGCAGGAGAGAGGGGATGGGGAAAGAGGGGACAGAGGGGGAGAGAGGATGGAGGGATGGAGGGAGAGAGAGGAGATGGAGAGAGAGGGATGGGGGGAGAAGATCGAGAGGTGGAGAGGGGATGGGAGAGAGGATGGAGGGAGAGAGAGGAGATGGAGGAGAGGAGATGGAGGGGGAGAGAGGAGGGACAGATGTGGAGGTATGGGGTGAGGAGGGGATGTGGGAGGAGAGAGGGGAGGGAGAGAGAGGAGATGGAGGGAGAGAGAGAGAGGATGGAGGGAGAGAGAAGATTTGGGGTTGTAGGGGGCAAGGAGGGACTGTGGGGGAGGGGAGAGCTGTGGGGCAGGAAGGCTCTGAGGGAGGAGATCCTGTTGTGTAACACAGGGATCTATGGGGCAGGAAGATCCCAAGAGGGATCTATGGGGCAGGATCTATGGGGCAGGAAGGTCCCAAGAGGGATCTATGGGGCAGGATCTATGGGGCAGGAAGATCCCAAGAGGGATCTATGGGGCAGGAAGCTCCCAAGGGAGATCTATGGGGCAGGATCTATGGGGCAGGAAGATCCCAAGAGGCATCTATGGGGTAGGATCTATGGGGCAGGAAGCTCCCAAGAGAGATCTATGGGGCAGGAAGGTCCCAAGGGAGATCTATGGGGCAGGATCTATGTGGCAGGAAGATCCCAAGAGGGATCTATGGGGCAGGAAGCTCCCAAGGGAGATCTATGGGGCAGGATCTATGTGGCAGGAAGATCCCAAGAGGGATCTATGGGGCAGGATCTATGGGGCAGGAAGATCCCAAGAGGGATCTATGGGGCAGGATCTATGGAGCAGGAAGATCCCAAGAGGGATCTATGGGGCACGAAGCTCCCAAGAGGGATCTATGGTGCAGGATCTATGGAGCAGGAAGATCCCAAGAGGGATCTATGGGGCAGGATCTATGGGGCAGGAAGCTCCCAAGATGGATCTATGGGGCAGGATCTATGGGGCAGGAAGCTCCCAAGAGTGATCTATGGGGCAGGAAGATCCCAAGAGAGATCTATGGGGTAGGAAGATCCCAAGAGGGATCTATGGGGTAGGATCTATGGGGTAGGAAGGTCCCAAGAGGGATCTATGGGGCAGGATCTATGTGTCAGGAAGATCCCAAGAGGGATCTATGGGGCAGGATCTATGGGGCAGGAAGGTCCCAAGAGGGCTCTTTGGGGCAGGCTGTGTGGGGCGGGGGAGGATGGGGCTCAGCCCTAATTAGCTTTGCCCTCCCCCCAGTTAATTAATCCTCCTTAATCCGGATGGAAAAAGCCCCGGGAGGGGGAAATGGGGGAGGGGGATTTGGGGAGGGAGATGGGGGAGGTTAAGCTGATTTTGGGGAGGTCGGGGGTTAATCCTCCAAGCCTCCCCCAGCCCCCAGTGGCTAATTAAAGCTCAGGGGGGGCGGGGGGGGAAGGCCCTGATGGGACTGAGGGCAGCTGTGGGGTGACCTCTGGGGGGCGCTGTTGGGACACTGTAGGGTTTGGGAGGTCCCTATTGTGTCTGGGGGGGGGGGTGTCCTTGTGAGGGCTGGGGGTGGTCTGTAGGGTCTGGGGGGCCCTATAGGGTCGTGGGGTGTCTGGGAGGTCCCTGTGGTGTCTGTGTGGGTCTGGGGACCCTATAGGGTCTGGGGTCTCTGTTGGGTCCTTATAGGGTCTGGGGTCCCTGCACTGTGGGTGTGGGGTCCCTGTGTGGGCCCTGTGGGGTCCCTATAGGGTCTGGGATTCCTGTGGTGTCTGTGTGAGTCTGGAGTCTCTACTGGGTCCCTATAGGGTCTGAGAGGTTCTCTGCACTGTGGGTGTGGGTCTGGGGTCTCTGTTGGGTCCTTACAGGGTCTGGGGTCCCTGTGAGTCTGGGGTCTCTGTGGGGTCCCTGCAGCGTGGCTGCGGGTGTGGGTCGGGGGTCCATGGGGTCCCTGCAGGGTCTGGGGTCCCTGTGAGTCTGGGGTCCCTGTGGGTCTGGGGTCCCTGTAGGGTCCCTATAGGATCTGGGGTCCCTGTGAGTCTGGGGTCCCTGTGGGCTCCCTGTTGAGTCTGGGGTCTCTGTGGGTTCCCTATAGGGTCTGGGGTCCCTGTGAGTCTGGGGTCTTGGTGGGGTCCCTGTAGGGTCTGAGGTCCCTGTGGGGTTCCTATAGGGTCTGGGGTTCCTATAGGGTCTGGGGTCCCTATGGTATCCCAGTGGGTCTGGGGTCTCTGTGGGGTCCCTGTTGAGTCTGGGGTCTCTGTGGGATCCCTATAGGGTCTGGGGTCCCTGTGGCCTCCCTGTTGAGTCTGGGGTCCCTGCAGCGTGGCTGCGGCTGTGGGTCTGGGGTCCGGGCGCGGGTCTGGGGTCCGCAGCCGCGGGTCCGGGCTCCGCGGGGCGCTGACCACCGTGCGCGCGGGCGCCCCCTGCAGGCCATCTTCAAGATGATCCCCGCGGAGGAGCAGCGGCGCCTGCCCGAGGACGAGAACAGCCCCCAGAAGAGAGCCGATAAGCTCTGGGCTTACTTCGGCAAGGGCGAGAACGGTACCGACCCCCACCCCCGGGACCCCGCCCCCGCCCCCCCAAACCCCGCCCCCGCCCCAAAGCGCTCAGCTCTGCGCCCCCGGAGACGACAAACTGAGGAAGGGGATTGGGGGGGGAGGGGGACTGGGGGGAAGGAGGGTTGGAGGAAGGGGGTCCTGACCCTCCTCCAGCCCCCCCCAAAAGCGACCACCTCCTCACAATTATAAGGGAGGAGCCTGGGGGAGGGTGTCCCCATTACCCCTCCCCCTTTCCTGCTGCCCCCTCCCCAAAGCTCTTCCCCCCCCCCCCTTTTTTCTCCCTTTCCTTCCCCCTCCCCAATTTCATCAAGAGGGAGGAAGGGGATTGGGGGGGTAGGGGGGTGAGTTCTAGAGCCCCTTCCCCATTTCCTGACCCCCCTCCCCAAAATCCATCCCCCCTCTCCCTTCCCTCCTCCCCCCTTCCCTTTTCCCCCTTCCCAATTTAACCAACGGGGGAGGGCGGGGGGGAGGCAGGGAGGGGAGGGAAGGGGATTGAGAGGGAGGTTCTGCAGCCCCCTCCCCATTTCCTGACCCCCAAATCCCCCCTCAGGACCACGCCCCCACCCCCAAAAAACTCCTCTCCCCCTCCCTCCCATTCTCCTCTTCGCTTCCCTTCCCCTTCCCCAATTCAACCAACGGACGGGGGAAGAAAAGGGAAGAGGAGAGGATTGAAAGGGGAGGGTGGTCCCGCAACCCCCTCCCCCACTCCCTCACCTCCTGTACCCCCTCCCCAGACAAGATTGCCGAGGGAGAGTTCATCGAGGGGGTGATGAAGAACGATGCCATCATGAGGCTCATCCAGTACGAGCCCAAGAAGTAGGGGGGGAGGGAGCTCCCCTCCCTCTCCCCCCCCACGAAAAAGGGGGGGGAGGGGCTCGAGAAAGCCCCCCCTCAGATCCCTCCCACATAGCCTCCAAATGGGGCTGGGGGAGGCTCCACCAAAGGGCTGAATAAAAGAGACCCTGAGAGCTGGGGGGCTGTGATTTGGGGAGGGGGCTGGGGAATGAGGGAGGGGGAGGTCTAAGTGGGTCTGGGGGTGTCCCAGGGTAACTAGGGAGGAGTGTCAAAGTGGGCCTGGGGGTGTCTTAGAGTAACTGAAGAGCATCAAAATGAGTCTGGGGGAGGTCTCAGAGTAACTGGGGAGGGTCAAAATGGGTCTGGGGGAAGTCCCAGGATAACTGGAGAGAGTCAAAATGGGTCTGGGGGTGTCTCAGGGTAACGGGGGGGAGTCAAAATGGCTCTGGGGGAGGTCTCAGAGTACCTGGGGAGGATCAAAATGGATCTGGGGGCATCTCAGGATAATGGGAGGGAGTCAAAATGGGTCTGGGGGCATCTTAGGATAATTGGGGTGGGTCAAAATGGGTCTGGGGGGGGTCTCTCGGTCTCTCAGTGGGAGTCAAAATGAGTCTGGGGGCATCGAGTCCCTGTGGGGGTCTCAGCACCCCTGGTGGGGGCAGTCTCAGTGTCCCTGGGAGGGATCAAAATGGGTCTGGGGGCATCTGAGTCCCTGTGGGGGTCTCAGCACCCCTGGGAGGGTCTCAGCTCCTGCTGCCTCCTCCTTGCAGCGCTTTGGATTTGCTGCCCTGGGGGCTACCCCTCAGCCCCTTCCCAGCCCCTTCCCCAACCCCTTCTCCCCCCCCCCCCAGAGAAGAAGCAGCAGCCGCGGGGGGGCCGTTCGGGCTCTTTATTGGAGGTGGGGAGGGGGCTCAGGGGGCCTTGGCGCCCCTCACCCTCTTCTTCTTCACCGCCACCGGCTTCTGGCTGCGCAGGATGGCGCTGGCACGGCGCAGGGCGGCCTGCGGGCGGAAGTGACGTCAGCAAAGGGGGCGGGGCCCGCGCCCTCCGCCCCGCCCCGCGGCTGGGAGGCTGCGGGAGAGCAGCTCAGGGCTGCGCGCAGCCTGCAGACCCCTCCTCGATTGAAGTCCTCCCTACCGACTCGACCCCCCCGCCCCCAAACTCAGGATCCCCCCCAAGGATTTAGGGGTCCTCTCCCCCCTCCCCCAAAGCCCCTCCTGGGCTGCTAAGAAGCCCCCTCCCCACGTAATGCCAAGCGTTCCCTGGGGACCCTACCCAAGGAACAGGGCAGTCATGGACAACCCCCACCCCCCCGAAAAGATCCCCCCACAGATTTGGGGACCCCCTCCCCAACCCGTGGCCCCCCCTACCCAGAGAAAGAACCCACCCTCCCTCTCTAAGCTTTAGGACTCCCCAAGGAATAAAGAACCTCCCCTTGGGGGCTCACTAAGAGCCTCTGACCCCTCCCTCCCCTCCCCGAGCTGCCCTCAGCCTCCAGAGCTCCCCCTGGGATTTCGGATCCCCCCCAAAGCTTTAGGACCTCTCCCCTACACTTTGGGGACCCCTCCAGGATTGAAACACCTTCCTCTGAGCCCTCCCAAACCTGCCCAGAAACTTTTCTGGCCCTCCCAAAGTTGCCCCCAGCCTCCTCCCCTACTTTCCAGCGCCCCCCCCGGGATTCGGGGACACCCACCCCAAAGCTTTGGGGACCTCTGCCACATTTTGGGGACACCCCCAGGATCGAAGACCCTCCTCTAAGGCTCACCAAAAGACTTTGATCCCCTCCACGAGCTGCCCCAAACCTGCTTCCTCACTTTTCAAGCCCCCTTCCCCAGGATGCAGGGACACCCCCCCCAAGCTTTGGGATCCCCTCCAGGACTGAAACAACTTCCTCTCACCCCTCCCAGAGCTGCCCAAAAGCCTTTTTGACCCCCCCCCAAAGCCGCCCCCAGCCTCCTGCCCTCCTTCCCACCGCTTTCCCCCGGGGATTCGGAGCCAGCCCCACCCCCCCCCCCAAGCTTTGGGGCCGCCTCCCACATTTTGAGGCCCCTGCAGGATTGAAGACCCTTCTCTAAGGCTCACCAAAAGCCTATGACCCCCTCCACGAGCTGCCCCAAGCTTCCTCTCCCAGCCTCCAGGGCTCACCCCGGGATTCTGAGACCCCCTGCCCCCTAAAGCTTTGGGGACCCCTCCAGGATGGAAACAACTTCTTCTCACCCCTCCCGCAGCTGCCCAAAAGCTTCTCTGACTCCCCACAGCATCTTCCTCCAGGGTCACACGTCACACCACCCCCCGCCTCGATTCCAGTGACTCCCCCCCCCCAAGCCTTCGCCCCCCGGCCTCACCATGCGCAGGTCCGGCCGGTACCGGTTCTTGCGGATCAGGTGCCGCAGGCTGCGGAGCGTGGCCCGGGCGTCCCTGCGGATCAGCAGCCGCTGGTGGGAGCTGGCCGGGCGCCGCTGGCCTGCAGCGGGAATAGGAAGTGACGTCAGCACGCACAGCGCGCCACTGAGAGGCGCCGCAGGAGGCGGCCGGAAGTGACATCGCGGAGCCGACAGCGGTGCGCGAGGAAAAAGGGAAAAAAGGGGGGGGGGGGGCGGTGGGGAGATAGAAATGACGCTCGGGAGGAGCCGCGGGTAAAGCGGGGACGACCCCCACCCCCTAAATCGGTACCCACCGGCTCGTTTCTTCAGCACCACGACGATGCCTTTGCCGTCCGGGGCCGGCTCCACCCCCACGGTCTTGCGGTGGATGAGGCCATTGTAGCGGAAAGAGTTGCGGGCCCGGAGGTTGTTGGGCTCCTGCGGGGAGGGGAAGAGGACAGAGGAAGGGCTAATTAGGGGAGGGGGCTTAACAGTAGCCGAAGGGAAAAGTCCCCTAAAGGATTGGAGGGGGGCGGCGGAGTGATTTGGGGCGTGGTAGGGGGGGGTGGGGAAAGGACGAAGCAGCAGCAGCGCCCAGGAAGGGTTTTAAGGATCTGGGCTCCTAAAAATATAGGGGAGGGGTGGTGAAGGTGTGGGGAGGTGGATTGAGGGTGTGGGGAGGGGGGCTTGGGGGTGGCTAGGAGGGAGGGAGGGAGGATGAGAAGCAGCATGCGGGGAAGGGTCTGGGTAGGGGGGTGAAAAACAATCGGGCAGGGATCCTCAAAATTGGGGGGGGGCGGACACAAGAGGCATCTGGGGGGGAGGGGGCTTCAAGGACTGACCCCGTCGGGGGCTAAGAGAAGGTGGGGACCCGGGCTGTCTCTTGGGGGGGGAGGGTGCTCTCAGGGTGCCTTGAGGAGGAGTGTGGGGGTGCTTTCAGGGTGCTTGGAGGGGGGTTTCTGGCTGCCGGGGGTGCTCTCAGGGTGCCTTGAGGGGAGGTGTCTCTGGGTGCCCGGCGTAGGGTTGGGGGGAGGGGGCCTGAAGGTCGGGGGTCGCGGCGGCGGCGGGCACTGACGGTGCTGTAGGTCTGGTTGTTGCGCTTGAGCAGGAAGCTGGAGCAGTTGCGCAGCACCATCCACTGCAGGTGCGCAGACATCGCGGAGCCTGCGGGCCGCGGGCAGGGCCTCAGCCGCGGGCAGGGCCGCGGCCTACAGCCCTCCCGGTCCCCACCCCTCCTCCTCCCGCCGCCCCGCGACCCCCCAGATCCCTTCCTAAGGACCCCCAACACCCCCACCAACCCATAGGGACCCTCCAAACCCTCCCCAGACCCCCTCCGGCCTCCCCCGCGGGCCGGAGCCACGCGCAGCACCTCCGCTCGCTGCCGCCGCCGGAAACGGAAGGGACGAGGAGCAGCTTCGGCAACCTCCGGATAGCTTCGGCAACCTCCGCCCCCTCCCCGCTCGCCCGGCTCCGCCCCCCTCCCCGCTCGCCCGGCTCCGCCCCCCTCCCCGCTCGCCCGGCTCCGCCCCCTCCCCGCTCGCCCGGCTCCGCCCCCTCCCCGCTCGCCCGGCTCCGCCCCCTCCCCGCTCGCCCCCGGCTCGCCCGGCCCCCTCCCCGCTCGCCCGGCTCCGCCCCCTCCCCGCTCGCCCGGCTCCGCCCCCTCCCCGCTCGCCCGGCTCCGCCCCCTCCCCGCTCGCCCGGCTCCGCCCCCTCCCCGCTCGCCCGGCTCCGCCCCCTCCCCGCTCGCCCGGCTCCGCCCCCTCCCCGCTCGCCCGGCTCCGCCCCCCTCCCCGCTCGCCCGGCTCCGCCCCCCTCCCCGCTCGCCCGGCTCCGCCCCCCTCCCCGCTCGCCCGGCTCCGCCCCCCTCCCCGCTCGCCCGGCTCCGCCCCCCCTCCCCGCTCGCCCGGCTCCGCCCCCTTCCTCGCTCGGAGGTCTCCTCCGGCTCTCGGGTGGGCAGCACTGGGGGCTATGGGGCTGCCTTTGGGGGATCCATAGGGCGGTTTTGGGGGGGGGCCATGGGGCAATTTGGGGGGGGGGCTGGGGGCCTCTGGGGCAGCCTCTCCCTTCCTCAGCCTCTGCTGTTGTCGATCTTCCCTCTCCGGATCCTAGACCCCGACCCCGAGAAGCTTCCGAGGAGGGCTCCGGAGGGGGCGGGGAGGGTCTCGGAAAAGGTTTCCTTGCGGCGGGGGTCTCGGTTCTCCCGCGGCCGCGGGCAATAAACCCCCTCCGGAAGGAGCGAAACCAGTGGCGATGCCCCTCGGGCTCTCCCGGTGTCCCCCAGGGCTCTTCCGGTGCCTCCCAGGCCTCTCCCGGTGCTTCCCAGTGCCCCCCAGGGCTCTCCCGTTGCCCCCCACTATCCTCCCAGGGTCAACCAGTGTCTCCCGGTGCCCCCCAGGGCTCTCCCGGTGCCCCTCTGTGCCCCCCTCGGGCTCTCTCTGTGCCCCCCAGGTCTCTCCCGGTGCCTCCCAGGGCTCTCCCGGTGCCCCCAGTTCAGTCTCAGGCCAAGCTCTCCACACCACTTTATGGCTCAGGACCCTCCCCCAGTCCGGCCGCGGCACTGGGCAGGGGCTCCAGGGGCGTCCGTGAGGGGTCCGGGGGGGTCCGAAGGGGTCTCTGAGTACCCTCCCTGCCCAGTGCCTCCAGTACCACATAGCAGCCTGGACTGGGGACAGGCAGGAGGATGAGGACACCCCACCCCCCCACCCCCCCCCAAGATGAGCCCCCTCCCAGCGCTCCCAGGAACCTCCTCAGGTCCCAGCCTACTCTGCCGCCGAGATCCCCTGCAAGGGCTGGGAGTCACGAGCAGTGCCCCCCAGTAACCCCCTCAGCACCTCCAGTGCCCCCTCCCACCCATTGCCCCCCCAGTAACCCCTCCAAGTGCCCCCGTGTCCCCCCATTGCCCCCGCCAGTAACCCCCTCAGCACCTCCAGTGCCCCCTGGTAACCCCCCCCCAGTGCCCCCTCCTATTGCCCCCCCAGTAACCCCCCCCAGCACCTCCAGTGCCCCCCCGCGCTCCCCCGCCGGCGGCTCCGCTGCGCCCCCACCTGGCCGCAAGGTCTCCTGCGCAGCGCCCAAGCCACCGCCAGCAGCCCCAGGGCCCCCCCGAGCCCCCCCAGCAGCACCAGGCCGTGGCCGCCGGGCCCGGGGGGGTCCTGCAGGGTCCCCGGGGGGGGCTGCGCCGGGGGGGGAGCCGAGGAAGGGTCTGGGGGCGGGGGGAGAGGTATCAGAGGGGAGAGGGTTTTGGGGGTCCCCACGGGTGGGAGTGGGTCCCGGGGGGGGTACCTGGGAGGCAGCGCAGGCGGCGGCAGACAGGGAATTCGGGTGGGGGTCTCCGCTGCAGCCCCCCCAGGTGGCGCCGCAGAGCCTCCAGCAGCTGCGAGGCATTGACAGGACGCAGCCGGACGCAGCCCTGCGGGTCCTGGGGAGAGGGCGCCGGGAGAGGGGGAGGGGTCACAAGGGCTCCCCCCCCACACCCCGGGCTCCCCTGGGACCCTCAGACCCCCCCTCCAACATTAACTTGGTGCCTCAGAGTCCCCCGACATCCCCCCCCCATCATCGGAGACCCCCCCTCAATTACTCCCTCCAGGCCCCCCCCCCCCGAATTGCTCAGGACCCCCCCTCGTCGATGCCCTCCCAGGAGCCCCCGGAGCGCCCCCCCGGGACCCCCAAAACTTCCCCCGAGCGCCCCCCCTTTAAAATTAACCCAGAGCCCTTCAGGAGCCCCTCCGGGACCCCCCGCCCCCAGAATTCCTCAGGGCTCCCTGAGACCCCCCGCCCCAAAACTTCCCCGGGGACCCCCCCTCAACCTACCCAGGACCCCTGGAACTCTCCCGGAGCCCCTCCATCCCCCTTGGGACCCCTTAAAATTACCCAGGACCCCCTAGGACACCCCCAGGGCGCCCCCTCACCTGCACCTCGCACTCCCCCACGAACCGGAGGTGAGCAGCCAGGGCCCGGAGCTGGGGGGCCAGGGACCCCCCCGCGGCCGCTGCCATCTGGCCCAGGGCAGAGACCCCGAAGTGCAGCCCCCAGAGGTCAGAGCAGGAAGGGTCCTGGGCGAGGGGGGGGCAACGGGGAGGGGCGATGGGGATGGGGATTGGGGAGGGGGAGACAAGGGTCAGGAGTCTGAGGGGTCCTAAAGGTGGGGGGAAAAGGGCTGGGGGGGAGGGGGAGGGAGGGGGTCCCGGGGCGGGGGTCCCTCACCGGCTCCAGGTTGCTCGGCATCGGCACAAGGTAGTCCAGGAGCAGCCAACGGCTCTGGGGGGGGAGTGAGGGGGCTCAGGGGGCCCAGAGAGCTCCCGGGGGGCAAAGGGTGGGGAAGGGGCTCAGGGGGCCCAGAGAGAGATCCTGGGGGACAAAGGGTGCCGGGGGTGTCGTAGGGTGTCCAAGGGGCTGGGGGCCACCAGGGGAGGGTCGCGGGGGTGTCTCTGGGTCTGGGGGTCGGGGGTGTCCGTGGGTCGCGGGGGATCGTGGGGGTGTCTATGGGCCTGGGAGGCCCGGGGGAGTCGCAGGGGTATCCATGGGTCTGGGGGCTCGGGGGTCGTGGGGGTATCCATGGGTCTGGGGGTACTGGGGGTCGGGGGGGTGTCCATGGGGCTGGAGGCGCCAAGGGGTTCGCGGGGGTGTCCATGAGGCTGGGGAGTCCGGAAGGGTCGCGGGGGTGTCCATGGGTCTGGGGGTCGTGGGAGTGTCTATAGGTCCGGGGGTCGCAGGGGGTGCCCATGGGTCTGGGGGCGCGGGGGGCTCACCAGGGCGTCCAGGCGGCTCCCGAAGGTGCTGCTCACAGGGCTGAAGTCGGAGGAGCAGCAGCGGCCGGGGGGCAGAGCCAGTAGCAGCAGGAGAGAAACCTGGCGGGGGGGACAGGGGGCGGAGGGGGTCTTGGGGAGGAGCCGGAACGCGGGGGGCCCGTGGGGGCTGGGGGCTGAGGGTGGGGGCTGTAGGGACCACGGGGATGGGGGAAGAGGGTCCGGGGTTGAAGGGATCTGGGGGTCTCTCTCCACTTACCAGAACGGAGCCGGGGGCCGAATCCATGGTGGGGACGAGCTGGGGGAGAGGGGAGCAGAGGGACCCCAGGACCCCGGGACCACCCCCAGGAGCGGCGGAGCCGCCACTGAAAGCGAAAGTAGGACCGGAACTGGGGGAGGAATTTGGGGAGGGGGAAAGGAATTTGGGGAGGGGGAGGAGAGGAGGGGAAGGGGCTTAGGGGAGGGGGTTAGGGGGAGGGAGTTGGGGGATCCAGAAATTCAGGGGGCGGGGGAAGTGTCCCAGGGGTTGGGGGAGTCAGGAACTGGGGAGGGTCCCAAGGCGCGGAGGGGGAGGCAGAAACTGGGGGGGGGGGCGACAGCAATTGGAGGGGGGGGGGCGACACCCCCAGAAATGCAGGGGGGGGTCCGCAGACGTTCGGTTGGGGCCCCCTCGGGATAATTTGGGGGGGTGGGGGAGCGAAGGGGGAGGGTCCTAAGCTTGGGAGGGGGCTCCCAGGCGTTGGAACTGGGGGGGGGCGGTCCCAGAAGTTCGGGGTGGGGGGGGGCACCCTGCGCGCGGCAGCCTCCCCCCAGGGTCCCAGGCAGCCCCGGCGCTGCCCCCCCCTCCCCACCCCTCCATTCCCGCCCCCTCCCGCCCCCAGCAGAGCACCCGGGAGGCCTGGCCACGCCCCCGGCCCCACCCTGAGCCAGGGCGTGGCCGCCTCGCGCCGACGGGCCCCTCCCCGCAGCGCCCCCACCCCCGGAGCCCCCTCCCCAGGCACAGACAGGAGGCGGCAGAGCTCGGGGGGGGTTTATTGGGGGCTCAAATTGGGGGAGGGGGAGGCACAACTTGAGGGTCCCCAGCACGGGGGGGAAGGGTCGGGGGGGTCAGCGGGGGGTCTCAGGGGCCCCCCCCCGGCAGCCAGAGGACCTTGGGGCAGCTGCAGCGCAGCTCCAGCTCCTGCTCCGCGCCGGGGGGGGGGTCCTTCTCCGGGCCCCCCAGGACGCCCCCCGGCACCCAGACGTGAGGCACAGCCCAGACTGAGGCCCAGGCTGGCTCCTGGGGGGGGGCACAGAACGGGGAAGGCGGGGGCTGGAGTGGGGGAGCCAGACCCCCCCCGATATGCTGCCACCCCCGAAGCCCCCTCCCCGCAAGAGACTACCCCCCCCAGGGCCCTCCTCTCAATGTGCTGCTCCCTGCACCCCCCTTGGCCCCCCCAGCCCTCCTGCTGCCCCCTCTGTCCCCCCGCCCTCATGGTGCCTCCCCCATACCCCCTGTCCCCCCCCGCCCCTCATGGTGCTCCCCCATACCCCTTCTGCACCCTCCTCAGCCCTGATGCTGCCCCCCCGCCCCCTCCACCCTCCTGCTGCCCTCCCTGCACCCCCTGCCCTGGCCCTCCCCCCTTTTACCCCTCCCAGCCCCTCCCTGTGTCCTCCCCCTCCTCCATCCTCACCTCCCCACCCCCCATCGTTACCCATGGTGCTGCCCCCTGCCCCTCTCTGTGCCCCCCCCCAGCCCCCTCCCATACTCACCTCCCCCCCCCCGCACAGCCAGAGCCCCTCAGGCCTCTCCTGAGCCACCGCTGCTGCCTCGCCCGGGGCCCCCCCCGGGACCACCGCCAGGGCCCCCCCCGGCAGCCCCGCGGCCACCAGAGCCTGGGGGGAGACACAGAGTGAGGGCAGGGGGGCCGGGAGGGGGGTCCGGGGGGGGGGCCCTGCATGGTCCTAGGATGTTCAGGGAGCGCCCCCCTCCCCCCCCGGGGGGCCAGGAGAGGGCTCGGGGGTCCCAGGGGGGTCCCAGAGGGGGTCCCAGGGGAGGTCCTGAGGAGTCCCAGGGGTTCCAGAGGGGGTCCCAAGGGGTTCCAAGGGAGACTCCAGAGGGGTCCCAGAGGGGAGGTCCCAGGGTGGGGGGAACCTCCTCACCTGTCGCAGCCGCTGTGCAGGCTGCAGGCCGCCAGGGGGCGCCAGCAGCACCAATCGGTTCCCCAGGGCCAGGGCCGGGGGGAGGAGCTCCAGGGCCCGCGGCAAGGGGCGCGGCCCGCTCCAGACCACGCCCACCACGCCCAGCGGCCGCCGCGTCACCAGGCTCCGCCCCCCAGGCGCCTCCTGCCGGAAGCAGAGGCTCAGGCGCCACCCCTCCCCCCCTCCTCACGAGCCCCACCCAATGTAAGCCACGCCCACCCATCACACCCTGCTTCAGAGCCACGCCCCATTCTTGTCCCTACCCTGACCGATGGCACCACCCATTTTCCCCTGCCCTGATTGGCTCCACCCCCCCGCAGGCACAGAGCCTCGCCCCCCGCCACTTGTCCCCACCCCTCTCCACCCAGCCCCGCCCCCCTGCTGAGCCCCTCAGCCAACCCCAGGCCTCCACCCGTTAGACTCCAGCCCCTGCCCCAGGCCCCGCCCACCTGCAGGGTCCCGCCCCTCAGCTCCACAAGCTCCGCCCAGCGCCGGAGCCCCGCCCTCAGCCGCTCCTCACTGATGTCATCTCCAGCTCCGCCCCCCAGCTTGGCTGCAGCCAATCGGAGGATGGCAGCTCGGGCGTGGCCTGGCAGTGCTGCCCACCTGGGGGAGGGGCCACAGGCTCCAGGAGACGCCCCCCAAGCAAGGTCCCGCCCCCAAGGCCCCACCCCATTCACCAATCACACCCAACCGGACCACACCCCGTTGGTGTTGGCCACCCAATCACAACACAGCACCCATGGCCCTACCCCCTGCAAAGCCCCGCCCCCAGCTGAGACCATGCCCCCCAAGCCCTACTCTACCCAGGGACTCATCCACCAATGGGGACCCAGAGTCTGGGCCCCACCCCAAACCAAGCCCCACCCCCTCAGCACAGATCACACCCTGGCCCTGCCCCACCATGGCCCCACCCCAGCCACACCCCAGCCTGGCCACGCCTCCTCACCTCCCCTCCTTCCTGGCTGCCTGCAGGGCCTCAGCCAGCCCAGGGGGGGCTGGGGGCTGCTGGGGGTCCCCTAGGGGGGGCTGGGGGCTGTAGGTCAGAGGTCAAAGGTCAGAAGTCAGCCCTGGGAGGGGTCTGAGCTCCAGGGGGGTTGGGGGGGGTCTGGGGGGGAGACATCACCTGAGCTCCAAGGGGGGGTCCCAGGGGGGTCTCCCAAACTCTCTCAAAGCCTGGGGGGCGAAAACATGGGCTGGGGGGGCGGCCGTGTCCCTGGGAGGGGTCCCTGGCCCTGTGCCCACCCTGGAGGTCCTCAAATGCTGCCTGGGGACCCCCAGCCCTCCCCCCAGCTCCTCCTGGGCCCCACCTGGACACCCCCCAAGGCCCCCCCTCCCAGGACTACCCAAGCCTCTCCCCTCACCTCCAGGCCACCCCAGGAACCCCAAATCCCCCTCCAAGACCCCCCCAATAATGCCCCCCAGGACTCCCCTGTGCCCCTCCCCACCTCCAAGTCCCCTTCGAGCCCCCCAAGGCCCCCCCCAGTACTTTCCTGTTGTCCCCCTCCACCTCCAATCCCCCCATAGGACTCCCCTATGCCCCCCCATCACCTCCGAGCCCCCAAACATCCCCAGTCTCCCCCCAGGACTCCCCTGTGGCCCCTCCCCACCTCCAATCCCCCCCCAGGACTCCCCTGTGCCCCCCCTCACCTCCAGCCCCCCCCCGGGCCCCGTGCCCAGCTCCAGAGGGTTGATGGAGTTCAGCCAGATGAGGTCCAGGGGCAGCCTGGGGGTGGGGGGAAGCAGAGAGAGGTCAGGGGGGGTTGTGGGAGGGGAGAGGGGTCAAAGGTCGAGGGTCAAAGGTCACCTGTCCGCCGTGTCCAGCGCCTGGGTGAGGTCCTGAGCCCAGAGGGAGGCAGCAGAGGCCAGAGGCAGCCTGGAGGCCACGGCCACAGCCTCAGGGGGGGAGCGGACAGGCAGCACAGGCAGCAGCTGGGGAGGGGTCTGGGGGGCCCACACACACCACCCCCCCACTGTGAGAGACCCCCCCCCAGGGACAGCCCTGAGGGACCCCCACAAAGGGATCCATCCCTCCCCCCAGCCATGAGACAGCCAAAAAGACCCCCAGGGAATGACCCCCCCCAGGGAGACCCCAAAGTGACCCCCCTTAAAATGACCCCCCCCAAAGTGACCCCCCTCAAAGTGACCCCCCCCTCCCAAAGTGACCCCCCCTCCCAAAGTGACCCCCCCTCAGCCCCCTCAAAGTGACCCCCCCAAAGTGACCCCCCTCAGCCTCCCCAAAGTGATGCCCCCTCCCAAAATGACCCCCTCAGACCCCCAAAGTGACCCCCAAAGTGACCCCCTAAAGTGACCCCCAAAGTGACCCCCAAAGTGACCCCCAAAGTGACCCTCTCTCAGCCCCCTCAAAGTGACCCCCAAAGTGACCCCCAAGTGACTTCCCTAAAGTGACCCTCTCTCAGCCCTCTCAAAGTGACCCCCAAAGTGACCCCCAAGTGACTTCCCTAAAGTGACCCTCTCTCAGCCCTCTCAAAGTGACCCCCTCAGCCCCCCAGTGACCCCTCCCAAATGACCACCCCTCCAGCCCCCTCCTCACCCCCAACCTCCAGAGACCCCCTCACCAGGCCCCACCCCCACCTTCTAGCCACGCCCCCGGCTCCTCCCCCCGCCCCCCCAACCCCGCACCCTGCCCCCCCTCACCGGCTGCCGCAGGCAGGCTGAGGTCGGGGCCAGGCCGCAGAGGATGGTGGGGGGGCAGTAGAGACCCCCCGGGGGCAGCTGCAGCGGCGGCTGGAAAACCTGGGGGGGGTCCCAGGGACCCTCAGACCCCTCTGTGCCCCCCCAGACCCCTCTCTGTCTCCCCAGACCCCTGTGTGCACCCCCAGACCCTCCTTTGTCCCCCCAGCCCCCCTAAGCCCCCTCTCTGCCTCCCCCACCAACTCTGTGCCCCCCCCAGCCCCTGCTTGCCCCCACCCAAGACCCCTCTCTGCCCCCTCAGACCCCTGTGTCCCCCTTGACCCCACTTTGCCCCAATAGAGGTCCCCCAAGCCCCCTCTGTGCCCCCCAGCCCCTTCCCAGGCCCCTCTGTGCCCCCCACCCCGGTTCCCCCTTTTCCCTCCCCCTCCCCCCTAAGCTCCCCCTCCCCCTTTACCTCGGCCCCCTCCTCCCTGGCCGCCTGCAGCAGTTCCTGGGGGTGGGGGCGGCCGGGGGGGCTCAGGGGCCCCAGCTGCGTGTGGGGGTCGCGGGGGTCTCCGGGGCGCAGCGCCCCCAAGCGGTGCCGGAGGCGACGCAGTAGCTCCGGCCCCAGAGCTTCCTGCACCAGCAGCGCCAGGCCCCCCCCCGGCCCCTGCGAGGGGGCACAGAGCCCTCAGACACCCGGCGACCCCCCCGGCCCCTGCGTGGGGGCACAGAGCCCTCAGACCCCCGGCGACCCCCCCTCGGCCCCTGCGGGGGGGCACAGAGCCCTCAGACCCCCAGCGACCCCCCCGGCCCCTGCGTGGGGGCACAGAGCCCTCAGACCCCCAGCGACCCCCCCCGGCCCCTGCGGGGGGGCACAGAGTGCTGAGACCCCCAGCGACCCCCCCCGGCCCCTGCGGGGGGGCACAGAGCCCTCAGACCCCCGGCGACCCCCCCCCGGCCCCTGCGTGGGGGCACAGAGCCCTCAGACCCCAGCGACCCCCGGCCCCTGCGTGGGGGCACAGAGCCCTCAGACCCCCAGCGACCCCCCCCGGCCCCTGCGGGGGGGCACAGAGTGCTGAGACCCCCAGCGACCCCCCCCGGCCCCTGCGGGGGGGCACAGAGCCCTCAGACCCCCGGCGACCCCCCCTCGGCCCCTGCGGGGGGGCACAGAGCCCTCAGACCCCCAGCGACCCCCGGCCCCTGCGTGGGGCACAGAGCCCTCAGACCCCAGCGACCCCCGGCCCCTGCGGGGGGCACAGAGTGCTGAGACCCCCAGCGACCCCCCCCGGCCCCTGCGGGGGGGCACAGAGCCCTCAGACCCCCGCCGACCCCCCCCCATGCTCCCCCCCTCACCAGCGGGGGGGGCGTGGCCATGGCCCCCGCGATGGCAGCGGCGGCAGAGTCCAGGTCGGCAGAGTCCAGGACCAGCACCACCAGGCGCCCCCCCCGGCGCCACCCCCGCCGCGGCCCCCGGCCCGGGGACCCCCACAGCGGCTCCGGGACCTCCTCCTGGGGGGGGGGAGAGAAGAGGAGGGGGAGATACAGAGCTAAGACCTCTGCCCCACCCCCCCCGACCCCATCCTGCTCTGCCCCCCCGCACCCCCCCTATCCCAATAAGGGGAGGGGGCACAAGGACCACCCCACCCGGCCCCATTCAGTTCCCCCCCCCCCGCCCCCGTCCCCGTCCCCCTTACCTGGGGGGCCCCAAGGAAGGTGACTTTGGCGACCTGGGGGTGGGCTCGGAGGGAGGGGTGCAGGGGGGGTGTCGCAGTCACCACGTTGAAGACCCCCGGGGGCAGGGGCCCCCCCGGGCCCCCCCCCAGCTCGGCCAACAGCAGCGGCAGCAGAGCAGCCTCGGGGGGGGCCAGCAGCAGAGCAGCGTTGCCTGGGGAGGGGAAGGGGGAATGGCTGAACTCCACCCCCGGGGCAACAGGGACCCCCCTCCCGAGACCAGGACCCCCCCCGAGCATCAGGGACCCCTCCCCTGGGCATCGGGGACCACCCCCCCAGGGACCAGGGACCCTCTCCGGGCATCAGGGACATCCCCCCGCCAGGGACCAGGGACCCTCCCCTCAGGGACCAGGGACCCTCCCCCCGAGCATCAGGGACCCCCCTCCTGAGACCAGGACCCCCCCCCGGGCACCAGGGACCTCCGCCCCCTGGGTACTACGGACCCCCCCTCGAGCATCAGGGAACCCCCCCGGGGCACTGGGGGTCCGTGAGCCCCCACCCCCAACTTTTAAGACTTTGAAACCTCCCCAGATCCCCTCCATAGGACACTGACGGTCCCGTCCCGTGCCCCCCCCCGCGGCGTCCCCCCCTCACCCATGGCCAGGAGGGGTCCCAGGACCCCCAGCAGCGCTGCCAGCGAGCAGGGACTGGACAGGACCACGGCGACCACCCCTGGGGGGCAGAGAGGGCAGGGTCGGCAGGGCCGGCAGAGAGGCCGGGGGAGGGGGGTCCCGGGGGGGGATCTGGGGGGGGAGCACTCACCCAGAGGGTCCCAGGCGGGGGGGCTGAGCAGAGCGCCCCCTGCCGCCTCCCGCAGCCGCTGCAGCCCCAGCGCTAGGTCGGGGCCGAGGGTCTGGGCCAGGGGTCGCCCTCCGGCCAGAGCCGCCACGGCCCCCAGCCCCCCCGCGGCCCCCCGCAGGGCCTGCGCCAGCCTGGGGGGCGCGGGGGGGGACGGGGGGGGGATGGGGACAGCGATGGAGACAGAGAGGCAGAAATCAGAAGGGGGGTGGGGGGAAGCAGGGGGCATGAGGGGCACAGGGGGGTACCAGGGGCTGTCAGGGGGTCCCGAGGGGATCCCATGGGGAGTGGGGGTCGGGGGGAGTCTCACCGCTGCAGGCTCAGGCTCCGCTGCGCCCCCCCCAGGCGCCCCCAGCCCTGCGCTGCCTCTGCTGCAGCTGCCACGGCCGTGGCCAGGTCGGAGTCGTCCCCGCGGGGGAGGGTCGCCAGGGGCAGCCCTGGGGGGGCAGGGGAGGGGCACAGGAGGGGGAGGGGCTCGACCCTGCCCCGTGCCTCCCACTCCCAGGCCCTTATCCCTTGCCCCCAGCCCCTCACCCCTTATCCCCTGCCTCCTGCCCCCAACCCCTTACGCCCTCCCCTGCCTCCTGTCTCCAGCCCCTTACCCTTTGCCCCCTGCCCCTTTTCCCTTGTCCCCTGCCCCCAACCTCTTACCTCCGACCACCTGCCCCTGCCCCCAGCCCCTTACCCCTTTTCCCCTCGCACCCTGTTACCTCCCCAGCCCCCCGCCCCCAGCCCCACCTGTGGCAGCCTCGGGGCTCTGCAGCCTCTCTCTGTCCGCAGGCTGCAGCCAGCTGCCGGCCACGAAGTGCCCCAGGGCCGGGCCCCGGCTCTCCAACCACTCCTTGGGGGCAGAGCGGGGAGGGGGGGCAGGGCTTGGACCCCCATCGCCCCCCCGGACCGCCGCAGTCCCTCTTCCCCCCCCGCCGTGACCTTTGACCCCGGGGTGCGGCTGCGACTCAACTTTGCCCCCCGCCTGTTCCCCAACCCCCCTCCATGTACCCTGCCCCCCTTCTCGCCCCTCTACCCCCCAACCCCGGGACCCCTCCCCAAGGCTCCCCCCCCAGCCCCATTTGCTCCTTCAGACCTCTCAAAGCCCCCTCCCTCCCGCTTCCCCCCGGCTCTCCCCGGGACCCCCTGCAGGACACACCCCCACCCAGTCTCCCCCTTGGACCTCCCCCAGCCCCATTTGCTCCTTCAGACTCCTCAAAGCCACCCCCCACCCCCCTTCCCCCGAGACCCCCTGCAGGACCACCCCCCCGGCTCCCCTTCACCTTCCCCTTGCAGCGCCCCTCGAGACTCGACCCTTCCTCCATGGTGCTGAAGATGTGAGGCACCGGGGGAGGCCCTTCCAGAGCCGCCATGGCTGCCGCTGCCAGTCCCGGGCCGGGCGGAGCAGTCCCGGCGCTGCCCGGAGAGACGGCTCCGGTCCTGCCCCTACCATAGAGAAGCGACCCAAGAGACCTCTACCATAGAGATGCGGCTGGGTCCGCCGGCGTTACCATAGAGACGACACAGGCGCCTCGCCGCGGCCGGAAGTCCTCGGCCGCGGGGATCGGAAGTCGCCGGCCGCTGCGGGCCCAGCGGGCGCTGGCGGCTCGGGAGGCCTCGGAAGGGTCCTGAGAGGCCTCGCAGGGCCCCAGCCCCGGGGAGCGGCGGGATCCGGGCGGCGTGGAGCCGCTGCCGCCCATGGCAGCCCCCGCGGACCCTTCGCTGCTGTCGGCGGAGCTGGAGGCGGAGGATGGCGACGAGGAGGCCCTGCGGCGGCTCCTGCGGGTCGGGCCTGGTGGGGTCCCGGTTGGGAGGGAGGGAGGCACCGTGGGGGATGGTCCGGGTTGGGAGGGAAGCACTGGGGGGGGGTGGTCCTAGTTGGGAGGGAGGCAGCGGGGGGGTGGGGGGTGCTGTGTGTGTCCCGGTACCGACCGTGCCCTGTTCCCCCCCACCAGGTGAACCGGGAGGAGGAGAAGCCTCCCCCCGCCGGCCCCTCCCGCGCTGTTACCCCGCAGCCAGGTACGGGGAGGGGGGGGGACGGGGGAGGACTGGGGGGGGGCAGAAAGGCGCGGGGGGGAAGGGGGCGGCGGGGGGGAAGGGGGTGCGGGGGTGCGTGTCCCGGCGTCGCCCCGCCCCCCGCTGCCCGCCCCTCCCCCCCGCAGGGCTGTGCGTCAAGACCCGCGCGGGGGGGGCCAAGGCCTTCGTCAACGTTTGCCACTCGCCGGAGGTTCCCCCCCCGCCCCCCCTGCCCCCCCCCGGCCTGCGCAGCCTCCTCCAGGGCCCCCCCGAGGCCGCCGGAGCCTTCCGCATCCCGATGAGCCTGGGGGAGCCCCGCCCCGAGCTGGACCGAGGTGAGACTCCCCCGAGACAAGCCCCCCCCCGAGACCCCCACCCTGAGACACCCACCCCCCCCGAGACCCCCCTGAGAACCCCCTCAGACAACCCCCCCGAGACCCCCAAGACCCCCACCCTGAGACCCCCCCGAGACCCCCCCCACGACACTCCTGAGACCCCCGAGATGCTTTCCCTGAGACTCCCTGAGATCCCCTCCCCCAAGACCCCCACCCTGAGATCCCCCTGAGACCCCCAAGATGCTTCCCCAAGACCCTCCCCTGAGACCCTCCTGAGAACCCCTGAGATCTCCTCTGAGACCTGACCCCAAGATCCCTACTCTGAGACCCCCAGAGATCCCCCGTGAGACCCCCACAACACTCCTGAGACCCCCGAGATGCTTCCCCGAGACCCCTCCCCAGAGACTCTGCCCAAGAGCCCCCACAACACTCCTGAGACCCCCTTGAGACTCTTCCCATGAGACCCTCCTGAGAACCCCTGGGACTCCCCCAAGACACTCCCCTGAGACCCCTCCCTGAGATCCCCCTGAGAAGCTCCCTCTGAGACCCCCAAGACCCCCTCCCCCGAGGCCCTGAGACCCCCGAGCTCCTCCCATCCTCTCCTGCTCCCTCTCTGGTCTCCCTTGAGCCCCTCCTGAGCCCCTCCCCAGCCCCCTTGACCCCCGCGTTCCCAGCCCCCCGCGTTCCCAGCCCCCAGCCCCCACCAAGACCTTGAGCCCCTCCCCCAGAGCTCCTCTGATCTTTTCAAGCTCCTCTGGCTCTCCCCCTGACCCCTCCCCAATCCTCTAGCCTCCCTGACCCCCAGCCTCTTCCCAGCCCCCTGACCCCCTGTGCCCCCCCAGGGGGCAGGCCCTGCACTGCCTACGACGTCGTCGTCAACTCCACCTTCTTCCAGACCCTGCAGGTTGGATGGGGGGGTGGGGAGGGGAGGGATGGGGGGAAGGATGAGCCCTCAGGGGGCTTTGGAGACCCCTCCCCGCCTCACCCCCCCAATCTGCCCTGCCCCCAGGCTGATCCTTTGTACCTGGAGTTCTTCCTCACGGTGGCCATGGAGGGGTTGGCAGAGAAGTACGGAGTGGAGCTGGAGCTGAGCGGTGAGGCGGGGGCAGGGGGCTGGGGGCTGGGAGGGCACTGAGGGGGGTGGGGGGCAGTGGGAGAGCACTGGGAGACACTGGGAGGGGTTGGGGGATGTGTGGGGCACTGAGGAAGACTTGGGGGCACTGGCGGGGACGTGGGGGCACTGGGGGACTTGGGGGCACTGGCAGGGATGTGGGGGCACTGTAAGCGTACTGGGGGCACTGGAAGGGGGCTGGGAGGGCACTGAGGAGGACTTGGCAGGACTGGGGGGCACTGGGAGGGGGCTGGGGGGGCGTGGGGTGCAGTGAGGGGGACTAGGGGGGCACTGGGGGATGGTTGTGGGCACTTGGGGGGCACTAAAACAAAGCTGGGAGTGCACTGTGGCAGGAGTGGGGCATTGGAGGGGGGTGTCAGGGGGCGTTGGGGGGGACCGAGGGGGGGTGTGGGGGTTTTGAGGGGGGTGTGGGGGTTTTGGGGGGGGTCTGACCCCTCCTTGGGGCCCCCCCCAGGCTGGAAGGTGCTGCGGCACCGCCGCTGCCTCGGCACCCCCAGGGCCCAGAACATTCGCAGCCAGCCCCGGATCCAGGAGCTGCAGGGGTGAGGGACAGCCCCCCCGGGACCCCCACAGCCCCCCCAGGGAGCCCCCAGCCATCCCCACCCCCCCCAGGACCCCCCTGAACCCCTTGGGAACCCCAAGTGACCCCAGGTGCTTCCAGCCCTTTCTGGGAGCCTCCCCTGGGACCCCCCCATGGACCCCTTGACCCCCCCCGGATCCCTTAACCCCCACAGCACCCAGCCCACCTTGGGACCCCCTGACCCCCCCTGAGACCCTGCCCAGGACCCTCGGACTCTCTCCCCAAGACTCTCAAGACTCCCCCCCAGGCCCCCCCTTAGGCCCCCCCTGACTCTGTGTCTCCCCTTCCCCCAGCCCCCACTCTGAGCCTGCCCAGGGCCCCCCAGGGCCCCCCCAGTTTGTGGTGCTGGCTCAGCCCAGCCCCCAGAGCCCCCAGCTGCTGGAGGCCAGGATCCTGCTGCCCCAGGCTGTGAGTGGCACTAGGGGGGGTTGGGGGCACTGGGGGGGCCCTGGGGGTTGGGGGCAGTGGGGAGGGGTTGAGTGGCACTGGGGGGGGTCCTGGGGGGGGATTGGGGGGCACTGGGGAGGGGTTGGGGCACTGGGGGGTCACTGGGGGAGTTGGGGGGCATTAGGAAGTGGGGGGGGCACTGGGGGCTGGGCCCAGCCCCCTCCTGACCTTTGCCCCCTCCCCCCCAGGCTGGGGGCAGCTCTCTGAGCCTGGGGCTGAGCTCTGAGCGCTTGGTGCTGGGCGGGGCTGGGGGGGGCCCCCCCCTGCTGCAGCTGGGGCTGCCCCGCCCCCCCGACACCGCCCGCTGCCACGCCCGCTTCCACCGCCACACCAAGGTGAGCAGCCACGCCCTCCCCACCACGCCCCTGCAGGCTCCACCCCCTGCCGTTCACCTTTGTCCCTCTCAAGCCACACCTCTGCAGCTGCACCCCTGCAGGCTCCGCCCCCACCACTGACCTTGCCTGCCCCAAGCCACACCCTGCAGCCACACCCCTCACCCCTTCAGGCTCCACCTCCTTCCACTGAGTTTTGCCCCCCTAAGCCACACCCTGAAGCCACATCTCTGCAGGCTCCACCCCTACCTCCAGGCCCCATCCCCTACCACTGACCTATGCCCCCCAAGCCACGCCCTGTAGCCACACCCCTGCAGGCCCCACCCCCTACCACTGACCTATGCCCCCCAAGCCATGCCCTGTAGCCACACCCCTGCAGGCCCCACCCCCTACCACTGACCTTTGTCTCCCTGAGCCACACCCTGCAGCCACACCCTCACAGGCTTCACCCCCTACAACTGACCTTTGCCCCGAGCCACACCCTGCCACCACACCCCCGCAGGCTCCGCCCCCTTGTTGCTGATCTTTGCCCCTCCCCCCACAGGTGCTGACAGTGACGATGCCACTGCTGGCCTGAGGGTGGTGCTGGACTCGCCCTGACCCCGCCCTGGCGTGGCCACGGCCCCTCCCTCCAATAAAGTTTCAGCCGGACCCAAACCTGAGCCTGCGATTGGTCCTTGGCCCTGCCCCGCCTCAGCCCCGCCCCTTTTTTTACTCCCTAGCCAATAAAGCTTCACTGAGAGCCCAGTCCCGCAGCCCTGGGCCTCTGATTGGTCCGGGGCCCACCCTGCCTTGACCCCATCCCCCACTCCTGCCCCTTCCCCCCTGCCTCTGTTTGGCTTCTCCCTGAGCACCTTTGGCCATGCCCACCGCCACAGCCACGCCCCCTCCCGGGGATCTCCTCCCACTCGGGGGGAGGGGGCGGGGGGGTGGATTTAGGGCAGCAGCAGCAGGGGGGGGGGGCAGCCAGAGGGAGCTGCAAGCAGCCAGCAGGGAGCAGCCCAGGCTCCGGGGGGGGGGGAGGAGGGGGTCCCAGAGCCCCGGGGGGGGTCCCGGTGCCAAGGGGGGGAGGTCCCGGGGGGGGGAGGAGGAGGGGGTCCCGGGGCCATGCAGTTCAACCAGGAGGAGTTCCGGCGGCAGCTGGGGGCAGGGCTGGGTCGCCTGCACCGGTGAGTGGGGAGGGGTCGGGGGACGGGGACGGGGAGGAGGCTGTGGGGGAGGGGGCTGCGGAGGAGGGGGCTGCTCCCTGGGACCTTCATCCTGCCCCCCCCTACTTTGTTCTCTGCCGTCTCAGTGTCCCCACTCCTCTCTCCCCCTCCTTTCTAATCCCTTCCTGGTTTTACATAAGGCCCCCAGAGGATACCCCGGGCTGGGGGGTGGGGGGTCGGGTCGGGGCTCGGGGGTCGCAGCCGCGCGAGGGTACCTCTGAGCCCACACACACACATCCCCCCGCTGTCGGTCTAGGGGTGTCCCTCTGGGCCCCCCACCCCCCCGCCGGCCATCCCCCCCCCCGGGGCTCAGACGGATTTGGAGCTCAGAGGATTAAAGGCTGCGGGGGGGCGGGGGGGGAGTGGCGGGGGGGGGAATGTGGGGACACTGAGGGAGGCTGCAGAAGGGAAGGGGGTGGGGGCAGATAAGGGGGGGGGGCAGATGGGGGGTCTTGGGTGCGGCCAAGAGCTGGGGAGGTCACTGTGGGGCTGGGGGGGGAGGGAGCTCTATGGGTCGAGGGCTTGGGGGGGACCGTTAATAGTTCTGGGGGTCCCTGGGTCGGAGGTCTCTGGGTCTGGGGTCTCTCTGGGGGGGTCTGTGTGAGTCTGGGGTCTCTCTGTGGGTGTGGAGTCTCTATGGGTCTGGGGTCTTTGTGGGTCTGGGGTCTCTCCAGAGGAGATCTTTATGGGGGGCTCTCTGTCTTGGGGCTGGGGTCTCTCTGTCTGGGGCTGGGGTCTCTCGGGTCTGGGGTCTCTCCGGGGGGGAGCTCTCTGTGGGGCTGGCGTCTCTCCGGGGGTCTCTCTGTGGGGCTGGGCTCTGTATTCCCTTCCTTGCCTTCCCCAAAGCTTCCTAGAGCGGCGCCAGGAGGATTCGGAAGGTTTGGAGCTGAGCTCCGGGGGTGGCTCCGGTGGTGCCGGTGCCGAGGGGGGGTCCCCGCGCCCCCCGGTGCTGGACTGCACGTGCTGCGGGCTGCCGCGGCGCTACGGCATCGCCATCCTCTGCGGCGTCGGCTTCTGCATCAGCTTCGGCATCCGCTGCAACCTCGGCGTCGCCGTCGTCAGCATGGTCAACGCCGGCCACGGCCAGGTACCGGGCGAGCCCCCCCGCCCCTGGGAACCCCCCCGCCCCGCCGGGAACCCCCACCGGCCACGGGCGGCGCCGGGCGAGCGCCGGGAGAGGCGCCGCGAGTGGCACGGGGGGCGTCGAGGGGCATGGGGGGTACCGGGAGAACCACCGGGAGGGGCAGGGGGAGCGGCGAGGGGCAGGGGGGGCACCGGGAAAGGTACTGGGACGGGCATGTGGGGCACCGGGAGGGGCATGGGGGCCGTCGAGGGGCAGGCAAAGCACCAGGAGAGGCATCAGGAGGGGCAGGGGGAGCGGCGAGGGGCATAGGGGTACCGGGAGAGACACCGGGAGGGGCATGGGGGACGTCGAGGGGCAGGCGAAGCACCGTGAGAGGCACCGGGAGGGATCCGGGGGGGCGTCGGGGTCAGGACAGTCAATACCAGGCAGGGGCAGGTGAGGGCACCGAGAGGGTATGGAGGGCACCGGGAGGGGTCGCAGGGCAGAGGCAGCTCCGGGAGGAGTTGGGGGGGGGGGTATGGGGGGGTGTGAGGTATCCGAGGGGCTGCCCCCCCCGGCGCTGATGCCCCCCCTTCCCCCACGGTGCCCCCCAGCGTGCTCAGTTCAACTGGGACCCCGAGACCGTGGGCATGATCCACGGCTCCTTCTTCTGGGGCTACATCGTGACCCAGATCCCGGGGGGCTTCATCGCCCAGAAGTTCGCCGCCAACAGGTGGGGAGGGGGCGAGGGGGCGGGGAGGGGTCCGGGGGGGGGGGGGGCGGAGGTCAGGGAAGGTCATAGCCGGACGGCAGGGGGGAGGGGGGCGCGGGGTTGGGGGTTGGGCATCGGCTGCAGCCTGAGTGCAGGGACCCCCGGCCGAGCCTCCCTGCTGCGTGCTCCGCGACGACCCCTCCCCAGCGCGAACCCCCGGGCACCACGACCCCTCCCCACTCCACCAGGGCCCCCTCTCCCCCCACACACTTCCACCCCGCCCCCCTCCCGTTTTCTCTGTGCGGGGGGTGGGAGCCTCTCACACCGCCGTCTGTTTCTGCCGTGTTTCTCTCCCCCCCCCCCGCCGCCCCCTCCCCAGGGTCTTCGGCCTGGCCATCGTCTCCACCTCGCTGCTCAATATGCTGATCCCCGCCGCCGCGCGCACGCACGTCGCCTGCGTGATCACCGTCAGGGTCCTGCAGGGGCTCGTAGAGGTGGGGAGGGGGCGCCCCGCGGGTGCGGGGAGTCGGTCGGGGGGCACTGGGATTCGGGGTCGGGTCGTGGTGGAGTGAGGAGAGGGAGAGGTGGAGTGGGGAGGGGTCAGGTTGTAATGGAGAGGGGTCGTGGTGGAATGGGGAGGGGTCGTGGGGAGAGTGGGGAGAGGGAGGGGTAAAGTGGGGAGGGGTCGTGGTGAGAGTGGGGAGAGGTCGTGGTGAGTGGGAGGGGGAGGGGTCGTGGCGAGAGTGGGGAGAGGGAGGGGTGCAGTGGGGAGGTTGAGAGTGGGGAGGGGTCATGGTGGAGTGGGGGGTGAGAGTGGGGAAGGGTCGTGGTGAGAGTGACGCCCCCTGCCCTCCGCCCTTCCCCCCTCGCAGGGGGTCACCTACCCCGCGTGCCACGGGATCTGGAGCAAGTGGGCGCCGCCCCTGGAGCGCAGCCGCCTGGCGACCACCGCCTTCTGTGGTGGGGGGCCGGGGGGGGAATGTCGGGAGCGGGGGGGGCGGAGGAGGGGGGCGCCCTTGCCGTCTGGCTCCCAGCTCTCAGCAGGGGAGGGGGTCCCAAGAGCCACTTTGGGGAGGGGGTGGTCCCAGCCGTCGAGCGGCGGCCAGCCGGCCCTGGGGGTTCCCAGCCGGCACTGGGGGGGGTCCCAGCTGAAAGTGAGGGGCCCTAGCCTTTTGGGGGGGGGTCCCCAGTCCCAAGCGGCACTGAGGCGTCCCAAGCGGCACGGGGAGGGGGTCCCAGCCGGCACGGGGAGTCGCAGGCCGTCGCGGGGGGCTCCTAGCCACGGAGGGGAGTCACAAGCGGCACTGTAGGGGGGTCGCAGCTCAAAGTGAGAGGCCCTAGCCTTTGGGGGGTCCCAGCCCTTCGCGGAGGGGTCCCAGCCACGGAGGGGAGTCTTAGGCGGCCCTGGGGGGTCCCGGCCACCGGGGGGAGTCCCAAGCGGCACTGTGGGGGCATCCCAGCTCAAAGTGGGGGGCTCTAGGCGTCGGGGGGTCCCAGCCGGCATGGGGCGGGGGGGGCCCTTAGCCATCGCGGGTGGGGGGGTGCAGCCAGCACCGGGGGTGTCGCAGTCCACCTTGGGGGGGGGGGGTGTCTCACGGCCGCCCCCTCCCCAGGCTCATACGCGGGGGCGGTGGTGGCGATGCCCCTGGCCGGGGTCCTGGTGCAGTACACAGGGTGGAGCTCTGTGTTCTACGTCTACGGTGAGCTCCGGCGACCCCCGCCCCGCCCCCGCGGCGACCCCCGCCCCCCGGGGGGATCCCCTGGTGACGCCCCTCTCCCGCGCCCCCCCTCCCCTCCAGGCAGCTTCGGGGTGTGCTGGTACATGTTCTGGGTGCTGGTGTCCTACGAGAGCCCCGCAGTGCACCCCACCATCAGCCCCCAGGAGAGGAAGTACATCGAGGAGAGCATCGGCGAGAGCGTGGGCGCCAATCCCCTGCTGGTGGGCACCGGGGGGGCACCGGGGGGTGGGCGCCGACCCCCTGCTGGTGGGCACCGGGGGACACCTGGGGGATGGGCACCGACCCCCTGCTGGGGGGCACCGGGGGGTGGGCGCCGACCCCCTGCTGGTGGGCACCGGGGGGGCACAGGGCACCAAGGGGGGGCACTGTGGGGTGGGCACCAAGCCCCTGCTGGTGGGCACCGGGCGGGCACTGGAGGCTAGGCACTGAGGGGCACAGGGCACCGACCCCCTGCGGGTGGGCAGGGGGCAGGGGCACGTGGGGATGGGGCCGGGGTGAGAGGTCGCGAGGTGGCTGTCGGCCCCGCCCCGCAGCTGGCCACGCCCTGGCGCCAGTTCTTCACCTCCATGCCAGTCTACGCCATCATCGTCGCCAACTTCTGCCGCAGTTGGACCTTCTACCTGCTGCTGATCAGCCAGCCCGCCTACTTCGAGGAGGTGTTCGGCTTTGAGATCAGCAAGGTGGGCAGGCCACGCCCCCCGGCCCCGCCCCACCCATCACCCGCCCCTGCCCAGTCCCTGCCTTGAGCACCACCTCACCGTCACCTGACCGGACCTTCATCCTGCCTTGGTTATGTGTTGCCCATGCCCTGCCCATGCCCTGACCCCACCCTGGACACGCCCCAACCCCGCCCTGACCCCAATTTGTCCCTGCCCTGTCCATGTCCCTGCCCTGCCCATGCCTTGACTAAGACCCAAACGTGACCTGACCAGACCTTCATCCTGCCTTGGTTATGTGTTGGTCACGCCCTGGCCGCACCCTGACCCCACCCTGGACACGCCCCAACCCTGCCCTGACCATGTCTCAACCCCACTCTGACCCCAACTTGTCCATGCCCTGTCCATGCCTTCACCAAGACCCAAACATAACCTAACTGCACCTTGATCCTGCTTTTGGTTATGTGTTGACCACACCCTGACCACGCCCTGGACACAGCCCGACCCCGCCCTGACCCCAATTTGTCTCTGCCCTGTTCATGCCTTGGCCAAGACCCAACCATCACCTGACCAGGCCATGATCCTGCACTGGTTATGTGTTGGCCACACTGTGACCACGCCCTGACCACGCCCTTATCACTGCCCTTGGTCATGGCTGCACCTCATGGTCCCAGTGGGACCTCAGGGTTCTTTGGGGGACCTTGGGGCACTGTGGGGGAGTCCCCAGGGCTCTGTGCCTGTCCTTGGAGTGCTCTGAGGGTCTCCAGGGCTCTGTGGGGGTCCCTGGGGCTCTGTGTTTGTCCCGGGGGGTCTGTGGGGGTCCCTGGGGCTCTGTGTTTGTCTTGGGGGTGCTGGGGGGGTCCTCAGGGTGATCTAAGCGGGTCCCAGAGGATGTGTGGGGTCCCCAGGGCTCCGTGTTTGTCCCTGGGGCTCTGTGTTTGTCCCAGGAGTCTGTGTTCGTCCCGGGGGTCTGTGGGGGTTCCCTGGGGCTCTGTGTTGGTCCCGGGGCGCTGTGAGGGGGTGCCGGGGGGGCGCTGCGGGCCCCCCCCCCGGTGACGGCGCCCCCTGCAGGTGGGGCTGCTGTCGGCGCTGCCGCACCTGGTGATGACGATCATCGTGCCCATCGGGGGGCAGATCGCTGACTTCCTGCGCTCCCGGGGGCTGATGTCCACCACCAACGTCCGCAAGATGATGAACTGCGGCGGTGAGCCGCGCCGGGGGCGGGGGCGCAGGGGAGGGGGCGTGGGAGGGGCTGTGGGGGACATAGTGCGGGTGGTGGGGAGAGGGGAGGGATGCTGGGGGGACGAGGAGGGGGACACGGGGACACCACGGGGAGATGGGACACAGGAGACAGGAGGCAGGGGAGGGGGCAGGACACGGGGGCACGGGAGGGGCAGGACACGGGGGGAGGACTCGGGGGAGGACTCGGGGGGCACGGGGGGGAAGGACACGGGGGAAGACTCGGGGGGCAGGGGAGGGGCAGGACACGGGGGCAGGGCACGGGATGGGCAGGACACGGGGGGAGGACTCGGGGGGCACGGGAGGGGCAGGACACGGGGGGAGGACTCGGGGGGCACGGGAGGGGCAGGACACGGGGGGAGGACTCGAGGGGCAGGACACGGGGGGGCCGTCAGGAGGTACTGCAGGCTCCCTGGTGGGAAGATGAAGGAGGTCTGGGGGGGGGGGTCTTGGGCGGGACAGATGAGAGGCTCGCAGGGGTTGTTCCCAGAACCGGGCCGCCGGGAGGGGGTATCCCAGGGTGTCCTCATCCGCGGTGTCCCCCCGCCCCCCCCGTGCCCCCCAGGGTTCGGCATGGAGGCCACACTGCTGCTGGTCGTGGGCTACTCTCACTCCCGCGGCGTCGCCATCACCTTCCTCGTCCTGGCCGTGGGCTTCAGCGGCTTCGCCATCTCCGGTGGGAGCGGGCACGGGGGGAGGGGAAGTGCGGGGCGGGGGGATCCAGGGGTTGAGCAGAGGAGTGGGTGACAGCCTCCCCCCTCCCAGGGTTCAACGTCAACCACCTGGACATCGCCCCCCGCTACGCCAGCGTCCTGATGGGGCTGTCCAACGGCGTGGGCACCCTCTCGGGCATGGTTTGCCCTCTCATCGTGGGGGCCCTCACCCGGCACAAGGTGGGGGGCACGGAGAGACGGGGGGGGGACTAAAACGCCTGAGGAGGGGCAAAAGGAGTTTGGGGTGGAAAAGGGACGTGGGGCGTTATGGGGACCTCGGGGGGAGGGAGGGGTGGGGAGAGCACTAGGACCCTGAAGAGTCCACTGGGGACTGTGAGCGGCTCTAGGACTTGGGGGGCTACAGGGAAGTTTGGGGGGGAGGGGGCACTAGAGGCTTTAGGGAGACGAAGGGGAGCCTGCTGGCAACGCTAGGACCCAGGGGAGGGGGCACTGAGGACCCTGGTGGGGGTTCTAGGAGCTGGGGGAGGTGGGGTGGGTATTGGGTACCCTGCTGAGGGCACTGGGACCCCGAGTGAGCAGTAGAGGGCTCGAGGGTGGCGTTAGCACCCGGAGAGGGGTGGGGAATAGGGGGCGTGGGAGGCGGCAGGACCCGGGTGGGGTAAAGAAGAGCTGCGTGGGGCGCTGGGGAGCGTGAGGTGGCCCAGGGCGGGCGCTAGGACCCAGCCACTCAACCGCTCCCTCTGGCCGCGCCCTGCACCCTGTTTGTCCCCGCCCCGCCCTACCTTTGACCACGCCCCCTGTCCAATCCGCGCCGCCCCCGCCTTGTCCCATCCCACCCGCCCTCCCTTTCCTTTGTCCCCGCCCCGTCCGCCCCGCCCGCCGGCCCGGGTCCCGCCCCCGCGGCGCGCTGATTGGCCAGACGCGCGAGGAGTGGCAGGTGGTGTTCCTGATCGCGGCGCTCGTGCACTACGGGGGCGTGGTCTTCTACGCCATCTTCGCCTCCGGGGAGCCGCAGAAGTGGGCGGAGCCGCCGCGCGAGGAGGCGGAGCCCCTCGCGCCGCGGGGCGGAGACAGCGAGGAGGAGGACGAGGAGGAGGGCGGGGCGGAGGAAGGCGGCGGCGGGGGGGGACCCCCAGGAGGGCCCCCGGCTGGCTACGGAGCCACCGGCACCACCCTCCCCCCCGGGCCCCGCGGGGATATCCTCGAGTGAGGCTCCGGCGCCGCCCGGGGCGCCTCGATCCCCAGGGACCCCCACCGAGACGCCCCCAGGAACACCAAACCCCCCCCACGCCGGGGACTTCCCCGCCCAAGGGACGCCCCGGGATCACCGAAGATCCTTCAATCCCCCCGGGGAATCCCGGGAATACCACCAAAAACCCTCTCGGGACCCACCCCCCCCGAATCCTATGGGACCACCAAAGCCTCCCTCACCCCCGGGACGCCCCCCCCCGCCGGGACCACCGAAACCACCTCAAACCTCAATTCCCAACACCGGGGACCCACAGGACCACCGGAACCCCCACCCCCGCCGTTCAGGGACCACCGGAAAACCCTGCAAAGTCCCCGGGGACCACCAGGGACCTCCTGGGGACTTTCCCGACATCCCCTCACCCCCCTTCCGCCAGCCTCTCGGGGACCTCCCGGGATCCTGCAAGCCCTCCAGGACCCTCCCAGGCCGTGTTCACACACCCCCCCCCCGGCCCCCGTTCACAGCGCACCTCCCCCCCTCCCCCGCTGTACATATATAAATACAGGGGGGCTGTGGCCCCCGGATCGATCTCTGTGGTCTGTGTGAGCTAGGGGGCACGAGGGGGGAGGGAGGGGACGGTGGGAGGGGGAGATTGGGAGATACTGGGGGGGGGGGGCACTAGGAGATGCTGGAGGAACACCCAGGGGAGCAGCGGAAGATGCTGGGGGGGGGGGAGGGAGGACCGGAGGGAGGACCCCAGGGAGGTACTGGAGAGCACATGGGGCTGTACAGGGCTGTACTTGGGGCTGCGGGGGGCAGCGGGAGGCTGCGAGAGGTTGGTGCCAGCTGCAGCCGCCGGGGGAGGGGGAGGAGTTTAGGACCCAGCGGAATCTCCGCCCATCCTGAGCGGCTGCTCCTACCGTCCCCTCCTTTTCGCCCCCTCCTTACGTCACTTCCGCCCCTGCGCTTCGGCCTCCGCCGGAAGGGGAGACCCCGCGGCGCGCGGCGGACGCAGCCTCTTTCTGGAGCCAGCGGCGGCCATGGCGGAGCCGCGGGTACGGGCGGGGAGGCCTCGGGCGGGCCCGGCGTGTCCCGGAGCGGGTCCGAAGGGCCTGGCGGGGGGGGGATCGGGTAGTGGAGGGGGCGGGGGTGGCGGGGGAGAAGAGCCCGAAAGCGCCGCGGGGCGTCGGGCACCCCGCGGCCCGCGCGTCCACGTGGGGCCTCCGGCCCGGCCTGCAGGCCGCGGGGGCGGCCCTGGGGGGACTTCGGGAACCGGCCCGCGGTTATTCACCCTCCGCCTCCACCCTCGCCTTCTCCCTGCCGCAGGTCCTGGTGATCGACGGCCGCGGGCACCTCCTGGGCCGGCTGGCGGCCATCGTGGCCAAGCAGGTGCTGCTGGGTGAGTTACGGGGGACAGCCGTCCCGGGAACAGCCTTCGGTCCTCTCTGGAGCCCTGTGGTCTCCCTATGGAGCCCTGTGGTCTCCCTATGGAGCCCTGTGGTCTCCCTATGGAGACCTATAGTGGTTCCCCTATGGAGCCCTGTGGTTCCTTATCAATCCCTATGGAGCTCTATGGTCCGTTTTGGAGATCTATGAATCGCTACGGAGCCCTCTGGTCTCCCCCCTACGGAGCCCTATAGCCTCTTCCCTGTGGTTCCCCTATGGAGTCCTATAGTCTGTTTCCTATAGTTCTTCTATGGAACCCTATAGTCTCCCCTATGTAGCTCTTTATGGATCCTTGTAGTCCCCTATGGAGTTCTTTATATAGTTGTCTGTGGTCCCGTACGGAGTCCTCTAGAGCTCTGGGGATACCGAGGACTCCTTCCCGGGATACCGAGAATGGGGGTAGGGGGGAGGAGCCATACCGGGACCATCCCTCTCACCCCAGCCCCCCGCCGTGATGAACCTTCTCGGCTGTCGAGTCTCACGACCGTGCGAGCCGCCACATGCATCACCAGCTGAGCGGGGGAGGGGGGAGAACCGGGGCCGGGGGATACGGGGGAGGGGTGGTCGCTGCCGCTGAGCCCTGTCCGTGTGTCCCTCTTCCCCCTCCCCCCGCGCGGGGGTCGGTGTCCCCTTCCCCCCCCTCCTCCTTCAGGCCGCCGAGTGGTTGTGGTTCGCTGCGAGGGGATCAACATCTCCGGCAACTTCTACCGCAACAAACGTGAGTCTTGGGGGGGGGAGGGGGGACGGGGGATTTGGGGGACCCCCTTAGGTTGTTGGGGAGCCCCCTCCCCACTCTCTTCTTGCTTCCCCCAGTGAAGTTTTTGGCCTTTCTCCGCAAGAGGATGAACACAAACCCTTCCCGGGGGCCCTACCATTTCCGAGCCCCCAGCCGCATCTTCTGGAGGACAGTGAGAGGTCAGAGAGAGAGAGGGGTTGTGGGTGGGGGAGACCCCCTCCCTGAATTGGTTGGGGGGACCCTTCCCCCACCCTGGAGCTCTGTGACAGCCCCCACCCCTTGTGCTCCTCCTCCTTCAGGGATGCTGCCCCACAAGACCAAGCGAGGGCAGGCAGCCCTGGAGAGGCTGAAGGTGTTCGATGGCATCCCTCCCCCCTATGACAAGGTAGGGAGACCCACCCCCACCTCGGGACCCCTCCAGCCCAAACCTTCCCCTGTGAGCCACCCCTCCCGCCCCCCTCCCCAGTAACCCCTTTGGACCCTCCCTGAGACCTTTCCCCAGCCCTATAAGATCCCCAAATCCCACCTGGGCCCCTCCCCCCCCAGCTTCCCTAATCTCACCTGGGCCCCTCCCAACCAGCCCCCCCCCCCCGATCCAACCTGTGCCCCTCTGCCCCCCAAATCCAACCTGGGCTCCTCCTCCGCCCCAGCCCCACCCAATCCCTCTGGCCCTCCCCCAAATCTCCTCCTTCTCCTCCCCCCCGGCAGTGTCTGTGATGCCTTCTTACCTACATTGGTCGATGCTCCCTGAGAGAAACTCAAACCACTGAGACACTGGGGGGGCCCCAAACCCCTCCCTCAGCTCCCCAGGACCTCCCCCCCAAACCCCACTCCTGATGCCCCCTCCCTACAGCGCAAGCGCATGGTGGTCCCAGCTGCCCTCAAGATCATTCGCCTCAAGCCCACGAGGAAGGTGAGTTTGGGGATCCCCCTCTCCCGTTTGGGGGTCTTCTTCTCCCTTTTGGGGGTGCAGCCCCCTGTTTTGGGGCCATTTCCCCACCCTCCCCCCTTTTGGGGGCTGCTCTCTCCTGCTCTGGGCTTGCTCTGAGCCCCAGGGCCTCCAGTGTTGCTCCCCTGTGGTTTGGAGGCTGCACTCCCTGGGGGCTTGGGGGTACTTGGGGGACCCCCCCGGGTTTTGGGGTGCCCCCCTGAGCTGCCGGTCCCCCCCAGTTCGCCTTCCTGGGCCGCCTGGCACACGAGGTGGGGTGGAAGTACCAGGAAGTGACTGCGGCCCTGGAGGAGAAGAGGAAGGAGAAAGCAAAGCTGCGCTATGGGAAGAAGAAGAAGCTGATGGTGAGGGGCAGGGGAGAAGGGGGCAGGGGGCTGGGGACCCCAAAAAGAATGGGGGGGGGAGGGACTCCAAAAGGAGACTGGGGGACCCCTAAAAGGGTCAGGGGATGCCCTGGAAGAAGAAGAAATAAGCCTGGGGGCAGGGGGGGAGAGCCAAAACCTGAGCCTGGAAAAGTGAGGGGTGGGGGTCCCAGGTCAGCCTTGGGGGGTCCCAGATCAGCTCTCTCCCCCATTCTGGAGCTTGTGTCCCCCCCACCTTTACACCCTCCCCCCCCCGCAGAGCCTGCGGCGCCGCGCCGAGAAGAACGTGGAGGCCAAGACAGCTCCGTTCACAGCGCTGCTGCGGCAGCACGGCCTGCTGCTGTGAACCACGGCCGCCGCTGGGCGGCGCTGCTGTACCGCCGGCCACCGCGGGGGGGGCGCTGCGAGGCGCTGGGACAGTAAAGCTCTGCCTGCCACACGCTGGGCTCTGCTGCTTCGAACGGCGGCCACCGGGGGGCGCTGGGACCGACGGGGAAGGGAGTGGGGCTGAGGGGGAGAGCTGCTGTGAGGGGACTGGGGAGGGCCTGGGAGCTTCTTCTGGGGCTGGGGCGGGCCTGGGCTGGGGGCACAGCAGGGCAAGCAGAGCCTCAGGGCCTGGGGGTCCCAGGGGGCTCCTCTCCATTTTTATTGTGCTGGCAGCTGGGGGCTGCCCCTGGGGCAGGGCCCCACAGACACTGGGGGGGACTTGGGCGGGGGGGAGGTCCTCAGCCGTGGGTCTGGGGTCCTGCAGCCCCCACCTGGCGCCTGGCCTCATCCAGCAGCTCGGCGACCAACAGGCTCTGGGCCAGGGGCATGCAGGGGCTCTGCAGCAGGCCTGGGGAGGGGGCTGCATGAAGACTCCGGACCCACACACACCCTGCCCCATGGAGACCCCAGCCCCCCACACACACACCCTGCCCCACAGAGACTCCAGCCCCACACACACACCCCCCCCCCCAGCCCCCCACACACACACCCTGCCCCACAGAGACCCCAGCCCCACACACACACCCCCCCCCCCGACCCCAGAGACCCCAGCCCCACACACACCCACCCTGCCCCACAGAGACCCCAGCCCCACACACACACCCCTCTGCCCCACGGAGACCCCAGACCCACAGCTCCCAGCCTCACTGACACCCCCTTCCTTGCCCCCCACCCATCCCCTCAGCCGCATAGAGCCCCCCCCAGACCCACACATGTGGGTCTGGACGCCCCCAACGACACATACACACACACCCTCCCCCCCCTCCTCTCCTCATGTCGTACCCTGGCCACCTCCTCAGCACCCGCCCCTCCCCCGTGGCTCCGCCCCCGTCGGGGGTCTCACCGCGGCGCAGGCAGTCCCGGACGTGCTGAGCCTCATAGCGCAGCCCTGTGCCGTGCGGGAAGTTGAGCGGCTGCGAAGGGGGGGGCAGGGGGAAGCTCTCCTTGCGCTCCCCCAGCACCAGCTCCGTGGGGCAGTTCATGTGCGTGGGGAACTGCGGGGGGGGGGAGGGAGGGAAGGCCGTCAGGGACCCCCGAGAAGCGCCCCCAACCCCCGCCCAGATCAGAGACCCTTACCCCCCAAACGCCCCTCGCATCGGGGACTCCCCCCCGCCCCAAAACGTCCCTCAAATCAGGGCCGCCCCCCCCCAAAAGTCGTTCCAGTCAGGAACCCCCCCACAAAACGTCCCTCAAATCGGGGGGACCCCCCACATCCCCCTCCTTTGAGACCCCCCTCGAAGTGGGGACCCCCCACACACACATGTGGCACCCAGGGGCCCTCCCCGCTCCCCCATGCACCTCTCGAGGGTCTTTAACCCTGGGGCGGGGGTCCAGGAGAGCCTCCCCGCTGGGGGAGGGGCAGGTTCCGGCTCCCTTCTTCCCCGCGGGGTTGGGGGGGAATGTGGGGTCGCGGTGCCCCCTCCTCACCTCGGCCCAGCCGCGGGTGCAGCCCAGCGCCGCCCCCCCGGGCAGCTCTGCGGCCATGGAGCAGCAGATGGCAGCCAGGCGACCCCCCCCGAACCGCAGCGTCAGCGACACCGACTCGTCCACACCTGGGGGGTGCTGGTGAGCGACCCCAGACACACACCCCCCGAGAGGCCCGCGCAGACCCCAGACCCACCGAGAGAGCCCCTTAAGGAGAGATGCCCCCCGACCCACAGAGACCCCAGATCCACTCAGCGCCCTAGGGAGAGCCTCCCCCGACCCACGGAGACCCCAGACCCAGTCAGAGAGCCCCCCTCCCCCCCCGGACCCACCGAGAGAGAGCTCCTGACCCCCGGAGACCTTTAGGGACAGCCCCCCCGGAGCCCCCAGACCCAGTCAGAGAGCCCCCCGCCTCCGGACCCATCGAGAAAGCTCCTGACCCCCGGAGACCCTTAGGGACAGCCCCCGGAGCCCCCAGAACCAGTCAGAGAGGTCCCCCTCCCCCGGACCCCTGATCCCCGGAGACCCTTAGGGATAGCCCCCCCGGAGCCCCCCGCCCCGTTGGCGCCGCGCCGGTACCGGTGTGGTGCAGGCAGCCTCGGGCGGTGATGTCCTGGGGGGTCCCCAGCAGCGCTATGGCCATCTGCAGGCCGTAGCCCCCCAGGTCCAGCAGCGCGCCCCCCCCCAGCGCGGGGTCGCGCAGCCGCGGCCGCGCGCGGAGGTCGAAGCCCAGCGAGGCCACGAGGAGCAGAGGCTCCCCCAGGGCGCCCCCTGGCGGCGGCGCCGCAAGCAGGTCTTGCAGCCGCCGCCAGGCCGGGAAGAAGCGAGTCCAGAAGCCCTGCGGGGGGGGGGGGCAGGCGGGAAGCATGGCGGGGGGGGGGGGGGGGAGCTGGGAAGGGGATTGGGGGAGCTGGAGGAGGATAAAGGGAGTTGGGAGGGGAATGGGGGAGCTGGGGAGGGGACTGGAGGACGTGGAAGAGGATACTGGAAGCTGGGGAAGGGATACTGGGAGTGAGTCCAGAACCCCTGTGGGTAGGACCTGGGAGTAGTGGGAGCGGGATGGGGGTGCCCAGGGGGCACTGGGGCTGCACCGGGAGCAGGATGGAGATGTCCAGGGGGCACTGGGGGGCAGCGGGAGTGGAATGGGGATGCCCTGGGGATAGTGGGAACAGGATGGGGGTGCCCAGGGGGCACTGGGGGGCAGTGGGAGCGGGATGGGGGTGGCCGGGGGGCACTGGGAGCAGGATGAGGGCGCCCGGGAGCCACTGGGGCTGCACTGGAAGCAGGATGGGGATGTCCAGGGGGCAGTGGGGGCGGGATGGGGATGTCCAGGGGGCAGTGGGAACAGGATGGGGGTGGCCGGGGGGCACTGGGGAGTAGTGGGAGCGGGATGGGGGTGGCCGGGGGGCACTGGGGGGGCACCGCTGCCCACCTCCATGAGGAAGACTCCGTGTTCCCGGGCCAGCTCCGCCGCCTCCTGCACCTCCTGGCGGTTGAGCCCCAGAGGCTTCTCCACCAGCAGCGGCTTGCGGGCGGCCAGCAGCAGCCGAGCCACCGGCAGGTGCTGCGGGTTCACCGTGCCCACGTACACCACGTCTGGAGGGGGGGGCGCGGGTGTGTGGGGAGGAGCTTCAGCCCCATCTCCCCCAAAGCACCCCAGACCCGAGGCTAGGGGCGGTGGAAGGTGCAGAGGGGGTGGCTCAGACCCCCATAGCATCACCCCCACCCCCCTTGCACCTCTTGGAGGACCCTACGGCCCAGCGTGTGTCCCCCCCAAAAAAACACCCCCAGAGGGCCTCCTCCCACCCCTCCGTGTGCCCCCCCCCGGGGGTCTCACCCACGTCAGGGTCCTCGGCCAGCCGCTGGTAGCCGCCGTAAGCCCGGGGGACTCCGTGGCGCCGAGCAAACTCCTGCGCCCGCGGCAGCTCCCGAGCCGCCACCGCCAGCAGCTGCGGGGCAGGCACCGGGGGGGGGGAGGTCAGGGGGGGTCAGAGGGAATGGGGGGGGGGGTGTGCCACACCCAGGGCCACGCCCAGCCCACACCCACCACGTGCTCCTCGGGGGGCAGCGTCTTGAGGGCCACGGCGAAGTCATGGCTGATGTGCCCGGCCCCGCAGATGCCCCAACGCGTGGGGCCGGGGGGCGCTCCGGAGCCTCCCCCCTCGCAGGGGGGTCCTGAGTCCCCTCCTTGCCTGGTTCTGGGCTCCCCAGCAGCGACGGCGGCGGCCCCGTGGGCGGGGTCCCGGCAGGGTCCGGGGTCACCGTCGGGGCTCCTCTCGCTGTCCCCACCACGGTTGGTGGCCCCCGCGCCAGGGGGGACCCCCGCGGCACAGGGGACCCCGGGGGCAATGTCGCGGCCGCCCACAACGTCCCCATCACGGGCGGCCCTCCCGGCGCGGCCGGCGCCGGTGGCAGGGGGGTCCCCCGTGTCCCGGCGGCTGCTCATCCTGGTGGCGCTGTCCCTCTGTCACTCTGTTCTGTCCCTCTGGCCCCCCTGTCCCTCTGTCCCCGCTCCCGGCTCTGCCGTTCCCGGCTCCCGACTCTGCCCCCGCCCGGGTGCGGCTCCGGGGGGTGATGAGGCCCTGCCGTGCCCCACCCGTGCCCGTGGGCGGCCCCACCCACGCGGGGACGCAAGGCCGCTGGGTGCTGTTGGGTGCCACGGGGGTGGCCATTGGGTGTCACCGATTTGGGTGACACCAGCTCGGCCTCACCCGCAGCAGAGGGCGGGACCAGGCCTCCGGGTGCCGTCCCTGATTGGCTCGGCGCCGTGGTGGGCGTGGCCTTCTGCCCACGCACGTGAGGGGAGGCGGGGCATTACAGGCGTGCCCCGGGATAGGCGGGGCCCTGCCGCAGCCCCTCCCACCGCCCTATGCAAATGAGCAGGGTGGGGCCTCCCGGCGAGGGCAAGCCGCGGGAACGCAGGGCTTTATTTTCGTGACGTCATCGCGGAGGGGCGGGGCCGTCACCTTTTGCCGCCCGCGGTGGCTTCGCGCGCGCGGGCCGGGGCCCCGGTGGGGGGGCGGGGCGGCGGTGGGGGGCGGGGCGGCGGCGCCACTCGCCATTGGCCGAGGCGCGCGGCGCGGGCCGAGCCCGGCAGCGCGGCCGCCATTGGCTGGGCGCGGGGGCGGGGTGGCGCCGCGGGCTCTCATTGGCCGGGCGCCGGGCGGGGCGGGGCCAGCGGAGCCATGGCGGCGGCGGCGCTGCGGGGCCGGGGCGCGGCGGTGAGTGGGGGGTCGCACGGGGGGAAGGGGCTGCGACCCCGACCCCTGCTGGGGCCCAGCCCAGGGACCCGCCCCCTAGACCCCCTCCCCCCCCAAGGTCTGCCTCAGAGACCCCCAGGGAGACCCCTAGGGAGACCCCTAGTGCCCCCAGCCCCCCTTGGACCCCTCCTAGTGCCCCCGCATTGCCCCCCAGCCCTCCCCTGGAGTCCTTCCGAGTGCCCCCCAGGCCTCCCTGGACCCCTCCCAGTGCCCCCTATTGCCCTCCAGCGCCCCCTGGAGCCCTTCCCAGTATCCTCCAGCCCCCTGGAGCCCCTCCCAGTGTCCCCCAGTGCCCCCAGCCCCCTGGAGCCCTTCCCATGCCCCCAGTGCCCCCAACCCCCTGGAGCCCCTCCCAGTGCCCCCAGCCCCCAGTGCCTCCCAGTACCCTCAAGCCCCCTGGAGCCCTTCCCAGTGCCCCCAACCCCCTGGAGCCCTTCCCAGTGCCCCCAGCGCCCCTGGCGTCCTTCCCATTGCCCCCAGCCCTGCCTGGAGCCCCTCCCAGTGACCCCCAGTGCCCCCAGCCCCCATGGAGCCCTTCTCAGTGTCCCCAGTGCCCCCTAGCTTCCCCTGGAGCCCCCTCCAGTGCCCTCCATCCCCCTGGAGCCCTTCCCAGTGCCCCCATTGCCCCCAGCCCCCTGGAGCCCCCAGCGCTTCCTGGAGTCCTTCCCATTCCCCCATCCCCCTGGAGCCCTTCCCAGTGCCCCCAGTGCCCCCAGCGCCCCCTGGAGCCCCTCCCAGTGACCCCAGCCATCCCCCAGTGCCCCCAGCCCCTCCTGGAGCCCTTCCCAGTGCCCCCAGACTCCCTGGAACCCATCCCAGTGCTCCCAGTGCCCCCAGCCCCACCTGGAGCCCTTCCCAGTGCCCCCAGCCCCACCTGGAATCCCTCCCAGTGCCCCCAGCCCGCTAGCCCCCTGGAGCTCCTCCCAGTGCGCCCCAGTGCCCCCAGCCCCCTTGAAGACCCTCCCAGTGCCCCCAGCGCCCCCTGGAGCCCCTCCCAGTGACCCCCACCACCACCACCTGGAGCCCCTCCCAGTGCCCCCAGCCCGCTAGCCCCCTGGAGCTCCTCCCAGTGCCCCCAGTGCCCCCAGCCCCCTTGAAGACCCTCCCAGTGCCCCCAGCGCCCCCTGGAGCCCCTCCCAGTGACCCCCAGCAGTGCCTCCCAGTGCCCCCAGACCGCTAGCCCCCTGGAGCTCCTCCCAGTGCCCCCAGTGCCCCCAGCCCCCTTGAAGACCCTCCCAGTGCCCCCAGCCCCTCCTGGAGCCCTTCCCAGTGCCCCCAATGCCCCCAGTGCTCCCGATGCTCCCCAGTGCCACCCCACTGCTCCCACTGCCCCCCCACTGCCTCCCACTGTCCCCCAGTACCTCCCAGTGTCCTCCCAGTGCCCCTCCTGTGCCCCCTCGTGTCTCCCATTGCCCCCCAGTGCTCCCAGTGCCCCCCGTGTCCCCCATTCCCCCCCGTGTTCCCCATTCCCCCCCCAGTGTCCCTTTCCAGTGCTCCCCCAGTTCTTCCCTGGGCTGCTGCGGGCAATGGAGGCTCGGAGGGGGCAAAGTCCAAGGGGTGGGGTCGGGGGCGTGGCCGTAGGTGTCGCCCCACCCACTGCTGCCACACACCCGGGACTGGGAGGGGCGAGGGCGGGGCCTGGATAACCGAGGTCTCCCCTGCTCCTCCCCCCAGCTCCTGCTGTCCCTGCTGGGACCCTGCCGAGGCTACCAGAGCAGCTTCAGGGTAAGCAGCGAACCCCCCGGGACCCCCCAGACCCCCCCTGGAACCCCCCAGACCTCCCCCGGAACCCCCCAGACCTCCCTGGGACCCCCCAGACCTCCCCCAGGACCCCCCAGACCTCCCTGGGACCCCCAGACCCCCTCCCCACCCCCTCAAGACCCTCCCCCAGACCACCTCCGACGCTCCAAGCTCCTCCCGACCCCCAAACCATCCCACTTACCCCCACCCCCAGTCCCCCTTCCAGGCCCCCTAGACTCTCTCCACATCCCTCACCCCCCTCGCGACCCCCCCAGACCCCCTCCAGACCCCTCCCAGTGTCCCCCCTGGACCCCCCCCACATTCCCCAGACCCCCCCCTCAGCTCCTTCCCGACCTCTCCAGACCACCCCCAAGCCCCCCCAGCCCTTTCCCGGCCCCCAAACCCCTCCCCCTCCACACCCTCCATCTCCCTCCCCAGCCCCCCGCCCCCTCGCTCCCGGCGCCCCCCAGCCCGGGCTGAGGCGGCGGGGCGCCCCCAGGCGGCGGAGCTGCAGGTGGAGCTGACGGAGCGGCCGCGGCCCAAGCCGGACCCCCAGGGGCTGCCCTTCGGCAAAGTCTTCACCGACCACATGCTGAGCGTGGAGTGGGAGCGGGAGGGGGGCTGGGGGGCGCCCCGCATCCGGCCCCTGCGCGACCTGCGCCTGCACCCCGCCGCCCCGGCGCTGCACTACGCCATCCAGGTCAGAGCCCCCCCGGCCCGACCGCCCCCCGGCCCGGGACCGCCCCCCCCGGCCCGACCAACCCCCCGGCCCGGCACCGACCCCCCCGGCCCGACCGCCCCCCCGGGACCGACCACCCCCCCGGGACCGACCCGGAGCCACCAAACCACCCAGGACCTCCCCCACGATCCCTGGAGCCCACCAGAGACAACCCCCAGGACCCCCAAGCCCACCGAGGATCTCCCCACAATACCTGGAGCCCACTAAGGATGACCCCCAGGAGCCCCCAAGCCCACTCACGACCCCCAGGACCCCCCCAAAGGATGCTCTGAGGGCAGCAGGGACCCCCTGAGACCCCCAGAACCCCCCCAAAGGATGCTCTGAGGGCAGCAGGGACCCCCTGAGACCCACAGAACCCCCCCCAAAGGATGCCCTGAGTGCAGCAGAGACCCCCTGAGACCCCCCAGACTGCCCCCCCGGGATGCGCCGAGCGCAGCGGGCGCCCCCCCGGCGCCGCTGAGCCCCCGGCCCCGTCTCGCCGCAGCTGTTCGAGGGGCTGAAGGCTTTCCGGGGCGTGGACGGCAGGGTTCGGCTGTTCCGCCCCGAGCTCAACATGCAGCGGCTGGAGCGCTCCGCCCGCAGGGTTTGCCTGCCCGTGAGTCCCGGCCCGGCCCCCGGGGGGGCACGGAGCACCCCCCGACCGCGGCGCCCCCCCAGCGCCCCCCGGCACGGGCACCCCGGGACGGAGGGAGCGCGTTAAGACTCCCCGGGAACAGCCTAAGACCCTCGGGGGGGGGGCACCCCGGAATAGGGGGAGCATCCTAAGACCCCCGGGAACAGTCTAAGACCCCCGCGGGAGGCCCCTAAGACCTCGGGGAGGGCAGCCTGGCAGGGAGGGAGCACCTTAAGACCCCCGGGGGAGGACCCCAAGACCCTCGGAGGGGCACCCCGGAAGCGGGGGAGCACCCCAAGATCCCGTGGAAGCAGCCTAAGGCCCACGGGGGTGGGGGGTCACCCCAAGCCCCCCGAGGTGGGGGGTTCGTGGGGGAGGGGAGGGTTGGGGGGCGGCTCGGAGTCGGCAGCGCCCGCGAAGGGTCCTCAGCCTGGGGGGGGGGTGTGGGGTTTAGCTTGGGGGTGCTTGGGGCTTGTGAGGGGGTCGGAAGGGGTCTAGGGGGAGGGGGTGTGGGTTTGGGGGTGATACCCCCCACCCCCCCCGCAGGCTTTTGACCGGGGGGAGCTGCTGGAGTGCATCCGGGAGCTGGTGAGGCTGGAGCAGGAGTGGGTGCCCAGCGCCCCCGGCGCCAGCCTCTACATCCGGCCAACCTTCATCGGCACCGAGGTGGGGTGGGGGGGGCGCGGGGGGCCGGGGGACCTCTTGGAGGAGTCCCGGGGGGTTGGGAGTGCTGCAGGGGTCCCGGCAGAGATTCCCGGCGGGTTGGAGTGGGTCGGGGGAGCTGGGAAGGGCTATGAGAGGCTGGGGGGTCGCTGGGGTCCTGAAGGGCCGGGGGTCCTGGGGGCGGGGGTCATTTGGGGGTATCGGGGGTTTAGGGGTGCTGCAGGGGTCCCGGCCGAGATTCTGTGGGGCTGGAGGAGATGGGGGACAGTTGGGAAGGGCTATGAGGGTCAGGGGGTCCCTGGGAGGGCGTGGGGGGGGCCTGAGGGGCCGGGGGGTTCCTGCGGGGTCGTGGGGTCTCTTGGGGGGTCTCAGGGGTTTGGGGGTGCTGCAGGGGTCCCGGCAGAGATCCCGGGGGTTGGAGGAGGTCGAGGGGAGCTGGGAAGGGCTATGAGGGTCGGGGAGGTCGGGGGTCCTGAGGGGCCGGGGCGGGGGACTTCCTGGGGGGTCTGGGGGCAGGGGGCCCAGCAGAAATCATGGAGGGGTCTGAAGGGGGACTGGGGGGCCTGGAGTGGGTCCTGGGGGGGTGTCCCTGGGGAGGGTCTGGGGGGGGCCTGGGGGGCCTGATTGGGTGGGGGGGGTCTCTGGGGGGTCCTGGAGGAGCCCTGCCTGGGGGGAGTCTAAAGGGGGTCCTGTGGGGTGTGGTTTTTGGGGGGGGGGTCGTCTGCAAGCTGCTGACCATTTCCCTTTGTGTCCACCCCCCTCCCCCTCTTTCCCCCTCCCCCCCCCCCAAAGCCGTCGCTGGGGGTGGCCCCCCCCGGGCGGGCTCTGCTCTATGTCATCCTCTGCCCCGTGGGGGCCTACTTCCCGGGGGGGCTTTTCTCCCCCGTGGGGCTCCTGGCAGACCCCTCCTACTGCAGGGCCTGGCCGGGGGGGGCTGGCGACTGCAAGCTGGGGGGTGAGCAACAGGGGGGTCGGAAGGGGCGTCCTGGAGGGGGCTGCAAATTGGGGGAGTAACGAGGGGGTACTGGGGGGTCTGTTCGGGGCTGCAGGCTGCATGGGGGACTGGGGACTGCAAACCGGGGGAGAGGTCCTAGGGAGGTCAGGGGCTGCAAACTGGGGAGGAGTAAAGGGGGGAAGGGGTCCTGGGAACTACAATCTGAGGGGGAGCAAGGCGGGGGTCTGTAGGGGAGTTAGGGGTGTCCGGGGGGCCAGGGGCTATAATCAGGGGGTGGAATGACCGGAGTGGGGGTCCTGGGGACTACAGTCGGGAGGAGGGAGTAAGGGGGTCCTGGGGGGTCTTGGGGATTACAAACTAGGGGGTGGGCAGTAAAGGAGGGGTTTCTGGGGGGTGTCAGGGGAGTGCCAACTGGGGGAAGAAGATGAGTTGGAGGGGGGGGTCCTGGGGAGTGATGCTCCGGGGGGAGGAGGGGAGGGTGATACTGGGGGGGAAGTGATGGAGGGGTGGAGTGATGCTGGGAGGGGAGGGAGTGATGCTGGGGGGGGAGGGTGTGATGCTGGGGGGGGAGGGTGTGATGCTGGGGGGGGAGGGAGGGAGTGATGCCGGGGGGGGATGGGGAGCGATGCTTGGGGGGGATTTGAGGGCGATGCTGGGGGAGGGGGGTGTCTCCACTTGCCACCGCCCCCGTTGTTCCCCCCGCAGGAACTACGGCGCCACGGTGGCGCTGCAGCGGCAGGCGCAGGAGCAGGGCTGCCAGCAGGTCCTGTGGCTCCACGGCCCCCGGCGGCTGCTCACCGAGGTCGGCACCATGAACCTCTTCGTCTTCTGGCGCCGCCCCGGCGCCGCAGGTACGGCCCCGCCGCGAGGGGGGTGTGTGTGTGGGTGTGTGTGTTTGCAGGGGGAGGGGCTTCCCTCAGCCCCACCCCTCACCGTCGCTCCCTTTCCCCCCCCCACAACAAAGCCGAGCTGGAGTTGGTGACCCCCCCCCTGGACGGCCTGATCCTGCCGGGGGTCATCCGGCAGAGCCTGCTGGAGCTGGCGAGGGAGTGGGTACGGGGGGGGGGGCGTGGAATGGGAGGGGTATGGGGGGGGGCGTGGAATGGGGGAGGGAAAGCTTGGGGGTTGGGGGGTAAGGGGAGATGGGGGAGAAGAAGAAGGGAGAGGGATTTGGGGGGGGGCGCTGGGAGGGAATGGGGGGGGGAGGGCGTTGTGGGGAGGGGCAGAGGTGACCTAGGGGAAGAGGTGGAGGGGACATAGGAGGGGCTGGGACACGGTGTTGGGGGGGCGGGGGGGTAAGAGAGGGGACCAGCAGCAATGCCGGGGGAGTGGGGGGGTTTGGGGAGGGGGGGGTGGGATTGTCTCACGCCCCTCCCCCGAGTGACGCCCCTCCCCCCCCTTCCCTCCCCCCTCCCGCGCAGGGCGAGTTCGCGGTGCGGGAGGAGCCGCTGCCCATGGACTCGGTGCTGGAGGCGCTGCGGGGGGGGCGGCTCCGGGAGATGTTCGGCACCGGCACCGCCTGCATGGTCTGCCCGGTGGGGGGGCTGCTGTACGGCGGCCAGGTACGGGGGGGCTCTGGGGAGGCTGCTGTACGGCGGCCAGGTACGAGGGGGCCTCTGAGGGGGCTGCTGTACGGCGGCCAGGTACGGGGGGAGGCTCTGAGGGGCTGCTGTACGGCGGCCAGGTACGAGGAGAGCTCGGGGGGGGCTGCTGTATGGTCATAAGATATTGGGGAGGGCTCTGGGGGGGCTGCTGTATGGTTGAGGTATGGGGGGGGTGTGGTTCGGGGGGAGGCAGAAAAGGGTCTTGGGGGTTTGTTGCTGCTGTGTGTCCCACCCGGCTGACCCCCGGCGCCCCCCGCAGTGGCACGCGGTGCCCACCATGGAGCATGGCCCGGAGCTGGCACAGAGGTTCCTGCAGGCCCTCAGCGACATCCAGGTGAGGGGGGGGGAACGGGGACCGGGGGCGGGGCAGAGACCCGGGAGGGGGGCACAGGGACCGGGGGGGGGCACAGGGAAGCGGGGGAGGCACAGGGAATGGAGTGGGACAGCAATGGGGGGGGGACAGGGAACTGGGCGGGAATGGAGGGGAGGTCACAGGGAATTGGGGGGGGGGGCACAGGGAATGGGGGGAGGCCGGGGCTGTGCCCCTGCCCCCTGTAACGCCCCCTCCCCTCCCCCCCCCAGTACGGACGAGTCCCCAGCGACTGGGCCCAGCCCCTGTGACCCCGGAGGGGGGCTGGGCCCCCCCTCCCCCCCGCCGGGCGCTGGACACCCCCGGGGGGGGCTCTGCCCCTCCCCAAATACCCTGGGGAATTGGGGGGGAGCAACCCTCCGCCCCCCCATCCAGAGCACACCAAATACTGGGGAGGGATGGGGGCGGGGGGGGCCACAGATGAGTCCTCCTTCCCCTCCCTGCCCCCCACACTCCAGCCCCCCCCGCCCCCGGGGGGGTTTGTCCCTCCCTCCCCCCGGGGGTCTCCCCCACGCACTCCAATCCCCTCCCCCCCGGGGGTTCCTCTCCTCCTCCCCCCCCAGCTCAGTCCCAACCCCCCCCCGTGCAATACTCTGAGCTGCACCCAACCTCCCTCCCCCCCCAAATTGGGGGGGGGTCTCCAACTGGGTACCCCCTCGCAGTGCCTTCTGGGTACCCCCCACACACCTCCAAGGGCTCAGCCCCCTCCTCCTCCCCACCCCCGAACTCAGGGGGTTGCCTTATAGGTCCCCCACAGACACCCCCAACAAAGGTCAAAGGTCAATAAAGGTCAAGCTGGGGGGGGGGTCGTTAATAAATGAGAAGGAAGGAACCAGGCGGCTGCAGACCTCTGCCGGGGAAGGGGAATGGTTTGGGGGGGGGTCCTAGGGAAGGGGGGAGAGGGGGTGTCTGTGTCCTGTGTCCCCCCCTCCAGCGATCAATAATCACAATTGGCAATCAATAAATGAATGCTGGGGAGGAGGAATTTATTGAGGGGAGAATGATGGGGGGGATCGATGGGGTGGAGTTGGGGAGGGACGATGGGGGAGGGTCAGTGGGGTGGAGTTGGAGGGTCGATGGGGAGGGTCGGTGGAGTCGGGGTGGGAGTCAGTGGGGGGGGTCGATGGGGTGGAGCCAGGGGGCGGGGGGGGTGAGTCTGGTGAGGGGGGGTGCGTCAAGGGGGTGCCGCTGCCGCTGGTGTCTCCGGGGGGGGTCCTGCAGGAGATGGGGGGGGGGGGGGTCATGAGGTGATTTGGGGAGGGGGTCCCCAGGCAGTGTCCCCCCCGCGGGAGGTTGCCTGAGGGCTTGGGGTGGGTCCTGGGGACGGGGGGTCCCGGGGAGGGGAGGGGTCTCACCCTCAGGCCGCAGCCCCCTCGAACTTTTTCTTGCGCCCCTCCATGCCGCTCAGCGACTCCACGTTCTTGCGCCAGTCCCCGACCTCGCGGCTCTCCTGCCCCGCCCCCCGTCAGCGCGCGCCGCGGGACACGCCCCCGCGCCCCACCCAGCCCTGCCCCGCGCCCCGGCCACGCCTCGCCCTCAGTCCCCACCCGTGGCCCCTCCTCACCTTCTCACCCCCTCCCTGCGCCTTCCTTCTCCTGCTTGCTCTCCTTCCTCCTCCCCTCCCTCTCCCCCTTCCTCCTCCCCTCCCTCTCCCCCTTCCTCCTCCCCTCCCTCTCCCCCCTTCCTCCTCCCCTCCCTCTCCCCCTTCCTCCTCCCCTCCCTCTCCCCCTTCCTCCTCCCCTCCCTCTCCCCCCCTCCTCCCCTCCCTCTCCCCCTTCCTCCTCCCCTCCCTCTCCCCCTTCCTCCTCCCCTCCCTCTCCCCCTTCCTCCTCCCCTCCCTCTCCCCCTTCCTCCTCCCTCCCTCTCCCCCTTCCTCCTCCCCTCCCTCTCCCCCTTCCTCCTCCCCTCCCTCTCCCCCTTCCTCCTCCCCTCCCTCTCCCCCTTCCTCCTCCCCTCCCTCTCCCCCTTCCTCCTCCCCTCCCTCTCCCCCTTCCTCCTCCTCCCTCTCCCCCTTCCCCTCCCCTCCCTCCCCCTTCCTCCTCCCCTCCCTCTCCCCCTTCCTCCTCCCCTCCCTCTCCCCCTTCCTCCTCCCCTCCCTCTCCCCCTTCCTCCTCCCCTCCCTCTCCCCCTTCCTCCTCCCTCCCTCTCCCCCTTCCTCCTCCCCTCCCTCTCCCCCTTCCTCCTCCCCTCCCTCTCCCCCTTCCTCCTCCCCTCCCTCTCCCCCTTCCTCCTCCCCTCCCTCTCCCCCTTCCTCCCCTCCCTCTCCCCCTTCCTCCTCCCCTCCCCCTCCTCCTCCCCTCCCTCCCCCCTTCCTCCTCCCTCCCTCTCCCCCTTCCTCCTCCCCTCCCTCTCCCCCTTCCTCCTCCCCTCCCTCTCCCCCTTCCTCCTCCTCCCCTCCCTCTCCCCCTCCCCTCCCCTCCCCTCCCCTCCCCCTTCCTCCTCCCCTCCCTCTCCCCCTTCCTCCTCCCCTCCCTCTCCCCCTTCCTCCTCCCCTCCCTCTCCCCCCTTCCTCCTCCCCTCCCTCTCCCCCTTCCTCCTCCCTCCCCTCCCCCCTTCCTCCTCCCCTCCCTCTCCCCTCCTTCCTCCTCCGCTCCCTCTCCCCTCCTTCCTCCTCCGCTCTCTCCCTCCCTCTTCTCTCCCGCCCTCCTCCTCCCCGCCCCTTCGTCCCCCCCCCACGGCGCCCCCTCCTCACCTTCTCCCCCTCGTCCTTGCGGACCTGCCGGAGGCCTGCCCGGAGGTCGGTGCCGCCGCGGCTGCGGCTCCCCAGCAGCGCTGCCATCATGGCGTCGGCAGAGAGCCGGACGCGGCGCAGCGCCGGCCGCACGAAGCGGCCCCCAGCCACCCGCCGCCGCAACTCCTCCATCTGCGGGGGGCGACGCGGGGGGGCGCGGGGGGAGAGGGTTAGGGACACCGCGGGGATGTGGGGACACGGGGACAGCGGCGGGAGAGCATGGGGAGAGGGCTAGAGACACCATAGGGAAGTGGGGACACAGGGAGAGGGTGGGGAGAGGATGGGGAGAGGGTGAGGGACACCACGGGGATGTGGGGACACGGGGACAGCGTGGGGAGAGGGTTGGAGACACCATAGGGACGTGGGGACACAGGGAGAGGGTGGGGAGAGGGCTAGGGACACCTGGGGATGCAGGGAGAGAGGAGCGGGGAGAGGGGCCATGGCGCGGGGGGGGGGATGTCCCAGGTGAGGTGGGGAGGGGGTTGGGAGCCGGGGGGGCTCCGGGGGGATCACCTCGGTGAGGTTCTTGGCCACACGCGTGCCCATGTCGTAGCGCTCCTCATCCACCTTCCCCACCCGCGCGTGGAGCTCCCGGCACAGCTCCTGCGGCACCACCACGGCTCCGACCGGGACCTCCCCCCGGGACACCCCCACCCCAGGACCTCCCCTCGGGACACCCCCTCCCTTTGTCACCCCCGAACCATGTCCCCTCTCGCCCCCTCCCCTGTCCTCTCCTCTGTCCTCCCCCTCGCTCCCTCTCTCCCCCTCCTCCCCTCTCCCCTCCCCTCCCTTCCTCCCCCTTGCCCCCTCCCCGTCCCCACCTTCTCCCCCTCCACCTTCTCCCCCTCCCCGTCCTCCCCCTCCCCTCCCCTGTCCCCTCCTTCTCCCCTCCCCCCTGTCCTCCTCCCCTGTCCTCCCCCTCGCCCCCTCCCCTGCCCAGACCTGCAGCTGGGCCAGGTCCAGCCCCTCCAGCGCCAGGGGGGGGCACAGCTCCGCCAACAGCCTCTGCTTCTCCCCCCCCCGCTCCTGCTCCTCCCTCTCCAGCTCTCGCTTCGCCCTCTGCAGCAGCAGCGTCTGGGGAGGGGGCGGGGGGGGGTCAGGGTCGGCGGCAGAGACCCCAAATCCTGCCCGTCGACGCCGCCCCCCCCCCCAGCGCTCACCTTCAGCTGCAGCTTTCGGGACGCTGAGATCTTGGATTTTCTCTGGGGGGGGCAGGCAGAGAGGCATCGGTGGAGAGGGGGCTCCAGGCACGACCCCTGTGCCCCCTCCCAACTTACAGAAGTGCCCCGCCCCCTCCCCACCTTGGCGTGCGGCTCCACGGCGTAAGCTTTGTAGTTGGCCGAGGACTTGCGGCGCAGGGGGGGCGGCTGCGGGGGGGGCGCCGAGGCCCTTTGCTCCTCATCTTGCTCAGGGCGCTGCGGCGGGGGGGTGTCAGTGCAGGAGACGACAGCCGGGGGTGACACACCCCCAAAATGGGGCAGAAGGGGGGGGGGAGGAGGCAAACGACCCTACCGGAGCCGGCGCATCCTCCCTGGGGGGGACACACACACAGAGGAGTCACAGATCGACACCCCCATGACTCCTGCTACTCCCCCTCCCCCTCCCCATGACCCCTGCTACGCCCCCGAGGGCTTCCAGATATTTGGACTTCCTCTAACTCCCCCCCCAATCCCCCCCGGAGACTCCTGCCCCCCAGAACCTCTCCAAGTCCCTACCCCTCACCCCCCCGCCCACCCCGTGCCCCCCACTCACTCCTCGGCCATGCTGCTGCTGCTGCCTCTGCTGCCAAACAGGGGCGGTGCCGGGGGGGTGAAACACAGGGAGGGGGTGGGACGCGGCCCCCCCCCCGATCCGGCGCTGCCCGCCCAACCCCCCCCCAAGCCCCGGCCCTGCCCCTTTTATGGGCCTGGCTGCTGCAGGGCTGATAAGGGGGGGCTAAAAATAGTCCTTATCACACACACCCCCACACCCACCCCCGGGGGGGATCCGGGCAGCCTCCCCCACCCCTCCCAGCAAAGGGCATCCAGGACATCTCCCCCCCCCCCCCCCACCTGTCCCTGACCCTAACCAGGCGCCTGGGGTCCCCCTGAACACCCCAAAGACCTCCCCTGCTCCTGACCCCCAGTAACCCAGGCGTCCCGGACCCCCTCCCGCGTCTCCATCCCATCCCGGAACCCCTTCCCTCTGCTCCATATACCCCTCCGCCCCCTCCCCCAAAGCCACCGGGACGCCCTTTCCTCATCCCCCTTCACCCCCGGGACCCCCTTTTGGCCCGGGGACCCCCCCTTTGACCCGAAACGACCCCGGCACTGTGACGTCACTGCGCCCGGTGACGACCTCCCCCCCGGTCCCAATCAGTATCCCCCCCAGCCCCGAGACCCCCCCAGCCCCGAGAGACCACCCCGGCCCCAGGACCCCAACCCCCGGCGAGGACCCCGGTCCCGTTACCTGCCCGGGCCCGGGGCGAGATCCCGGCTGAGCCTTTTGAACGGGTGGGGGGCGGCGCCTCGAGGCGGGGGCTGAGGGGGCGGCGCCTCAGGGCGGGGGGTGAGGGAGGCTGCGCCTCGAGGTGGGGGGGTGAGGGGGGCGGCGGTTCGGGGGGAGCCTGGAGCTCCCGTGGGGAGGGGTTGGGGGAGGTCGGGGGGTCCCGGGGGCAGTCACAGGGATCGGGGGGGGAAGGGTTGGGGAGGGGTTGGAGGAGGGCGGGGGGGGTGGCGAAGGTGTGAGGTGATTTGGGCGGCGGGGGGTCAGGTCCGGGGGGGCCGTCGGAAGCGGGCGTAGGCCGGGGGCTCCTCAGGCCCCCCCCAGGGCTCGAAGCCGCTGTCCCGGGCCCGAGCAGCCGCCTGAGCCCGGAACGAGTCCAGCTGCGGGGGGCGCAGGGTGGGCACGAACCTGGGGGGGCGGGGAAGGAGGGGAGGGTCAGCACGGGGGCGGGGGAAGAGTCCAGAGGGTCTCAGGGGATCCCGGGGAAGGGGTGTGGGATCGGTCCCGGTACGCACGTGGGCAGCTCCACCAGGAGGGTGGCCCCGGGGGCCGCCAGCGCCCCCAGCTCGGGGGTCAGATCCGGCAGCGACCTGGGGGGGCACACAAAGGGAAGGGCAGGTGAGGGACCCCTGCAGCCCCCTTGGGGTGCGTCCCCCCTCTCCCGTTTTGTGTCCCCCCTCGAACCTCCATCCCAGCAGCAGCAGCCGGAAGGTCTTCGCCAGGCGGGCGGGGGGGCGGCGGGAGCTGCCCAGCGGCAGGAACCGGACCCGCACCGGGAGCGGCAGGAGGGGCCCTGCGCGAACCGGGGGTGGGTCAGGGGGGCGCCGAGAAGTGGGAGGGAGGGAGAGTGAAAACCTCGAGCCAGGGGCACGCACCCAGGGGGCTACTGTTTTCGCAGGGAGGATCCCCGGGGGGGTCTCCGTCCTCGGGGAGGGCTCCGGTGGGGGTCCCGGTGAGCATCTCGCGCAGCATCGCCGTGACGTTGGCCAGGGAGATCTCGGTGGCTGTCTGAGGAGGTGGGGGAGAAAAGCGACGTGAATGTGTGTCCCCCCTCAATCCAGGACCCCCAGATCCGCCCAGCACCCCCTCCCGGCACCCCTCTACCTTCCCGGGGCTCCGCAGCTCGCCGGTGTCGAGGCCGAAGGCGAGGAAGGGCCCGGTGACGGTGTCCCCCCAGTAGCCAAGGTCCGGCCCCGGTTGCCCATCCTGGGGAGGGGTTGTGTCAGTGACGTTTGACCCCCAGCCCCTCACCCCCGGCCCCCACCCCCTCATCCCCCGCCACTCACGGCCCGGGGCCGACAGCTGCTCTCCAGGGTGGGGTTGGGGACGTCGCCCCCGCCCCGGGACGCGAAGGCGACGCCGCTCTCCCGCCAGAGCCCGAACTCATTGGGGGCCACGGTGGTAGCCTGGGGACGGGATAGGGACTCGTAAGACCCTCCCCCGGTACTCACCGGTGCCCCTCGGTGTCCTTCCGGAACCCCTCGCCACCCTTCGTTGGGTCCCCCCCCGGCTCGGTGTTACCCCCCGGGGGTGCAGCTGCATCCGCAGGTCCCAGTCTGCCACCGCCGCTCTCGCGTCGAATCTCGTCCCGAGCCGCCGCCGCAGCCGCTGCTCCCATCCCCACGACTCCGGTCCCGACACCGGCTGCTCCCAGCGCCGCAGAACCGCCTCCAGCGCGTCCCGGTCCCGGCACTACGGCAGTGCCAGCTCCGGTGTCGCCCCGGGACCGGAGAGCCCTGGGACTCCCGGACCTAGGACCGGGCAAACTCGGGACCCTCCGCCCCGATTCCTCTCGGTTCCCACAGCACCGAACAGCCTCGGGGCCCTCAAGACGCCGGTTACCAGCCAGACCTTGGAGCCCCGGAACCGGACGGCTCTGGTTCCGCCAGCACCAACCACCCCCGGGATCTCCGCCCCCCCCAGGACGCCGGTACGGGACAGTCCCGTTACAGCCCCAGCACCTCCGGGGACTCCTCACCCTTGTTCCCTCTCGGTGTCCCCCCGGTTCTGACCTTCATCAGCCCCAGGTCGGCGAGTCCCTCCCCGTATCGGTCCCCGGTAACCCAGCGCCGCAAGCGGGCGGCGGCCCCGGTCAGCAGCGCGGCGGTACCAACGCGGAGGCGAACGGAACCCAACAGCTCCAGAATGGTGGCGGCGCGGGCTGTGGGGGTCGGTAACGGGGCTTGGGGAGGGTCCGGCGGCACCGGGCGGGGCAGCGACCCGGGGGCCCGGCCGTACCTTCCAACCCAGCGAGTCCCGGGGCTTCAGCAGCCAGGAGGAGGAAGAGGAGCTGCCGCGCCACGGCCTCGGGACGCTGCTCTGCCACCGACAGCTGCGGGAAGGCCGGGAACTCCCGGTAACATCTGGACTGGACCCTTAACCTCCCGGTAACCCCCCAAGATCTCGACTTCTGCCCCAGAACGGGGACTCGGGGACCCTCTCGGCACGCCTGGTAACACGCTGGACCACCTCGTTAAAGCCCCAATGACATTCGGTAACCCCGACTGGGACCCTACCACCCCCGCAGCCCCGGTAAGCCCCTGGGACCGTGGTGCGTGCGCTGTGCCCGCACCCCCGATCCCTTCTGTGCCCGGTGCCGTACGGTGATGGTGCGGGAGGGGCCCCGCCGAGCCCGGGCCGCCGTTAGCAGGAGGTGCCGTCCTTCGGCCGCGCCCACCAGCAGCACCGCCGCCTCCGCCGCCGGGTCGGGGTCCGGGGGCACTGGGGAGGGGGTGGGGGTGTCCTTTACCGTCAGCGGGGCGGAGTGGGACAGGAAACCAGAAGGGCACCGAGAGGGGCGGGGGGGGGTTGGGGGCGTGAGGGTCTCACGGTGCTGGCGGAGGTCGAGCGCCGGGGTCAGGCCCCACCAGCAGACGGTGCCCAGCGCCAGCTCCTCGAGCCTGGCGGCCATCGAGCCGGGAACGGAGCGGCGCCGCGGGACAGCCGGAGGGCGAGACGGGGGAGGCGGGCCAATGGGAGGACGAGACGGGGGAGGCGGGCCAATGGGAGGCGAGCTGGGGGACGCTGGCGCCATGGCAACGGCCGCTGGCCAATGGGAGGCGTGCCGGAGGACGCCGGCGCCACCATGGCAACGACCCCGCGAGAGGCCTCACCCCTGCCACCGCCGCTCACGAGGCCCCGGCCCCGGCCCCGCCCCCGGCGCTGTCCGCCGCCTCCCGGTGCTGAAGGAGCGGCCGCCGGAGAAACACTCCCCCTGCTGACGTCACCACATCTTTCCCCCCCACACCATTTACAACGGAACAGAAGCCTCAGGGGCGGAGCCTTTACTACCCCCCCGCGGCCGGGGCCGCCCAGGGAGGGTCCTGCCGGAGCTGGAGGAACCTGGGGCGGGGGGGGGTGGTGTTTTGGGGGATCCCCCTGGAGCTGCGGGGGGGTTCCTGGTGGTCTCGGGGGTGGGGGTCACCGGTCCATGGTGCTCTCCTCGGGGGGGGTCTCGAAGCAGAGCTGCAGCAGCCGCTCGCAGAACTCCAGCTCCTCCTGGCACAGAAAGTGGGGAGGGGGATCTCAGTCACCCCAGCCCCGGGGGCACCAGCCCCAGGCCCACTCTCCCTCAGCACCGAGCTTCCCTTAGCCTCCCACCAGCAGGACCCCTCCCCCATCCCTGGGAACCTCCCCCTCCCATCACCAGGACTCCCCCCTCCTCCTCACTAGGAACCCCCTCCCCCAGCACCATGGCCCCCCCCATCATCAAGACCCCCTTCCAACCCTGGGACCCCCTCCCCATGACCCCTCCTCATCACCAGGACCCCCTCCCCCTCCCCATGACCCCTCCTCATCACCAGGACTCCTTTCTCCATCCCTGGGACCCCCTCCCCCCGCCGCGGGACCCCTCCCCCTGCCGGGGCCCCCTGCCGGCCGTGCCTGGAACTGGTCGTGGCCCCGCAGCAGCCCCTGGCGCTCCCGCAGCAGCTCCTCCAGCCCCAGCGTGGGGACCCTGCACTCCCGCACCCCCTCCGGGAAATCCGAGGCCAAACTGGGGAGGGGGAGAGGGGCTGGGGGAGGGGGAAGGGGGGCATAACCCCCCCCTTCCTCTCCCCCCCCCCCAATATCCCCTTCCATGTCACCTCTTGCCCCCCCACCAATGACCCTCCCTCGGTGATCTCACCGCCTCGCTCCCCTCTCCCTGCCAGGGGGTCGCTGAGGGGGCAGCTGCAGCCCCCCACCCCTCCCAAGGCTGTGCCCCACGCTTGTACCCCCACCCCCCGAGCCCAAAGTGCCCCCCCCGGGGAGGGATCTCACCTGCAGAGGGCGCCCAGGGCATGCTCGTGGGCCCCATCGTGCTCTGTCCGCAGCACGGCCACCAGCTGGGGAACCATCCCCAGGCGACACAGGGGCTCTGCGGGAGGGGGGAACAGTGCTGGGGGGGGGGTGTCCCACCGGGGGGGTGTCCCACCCTGGGGGGTCCCGCCCATAGCAGCTTTAGAGGTTCCAGAGAGAGCCTGAAGGGTCTGAGGGAGCCCCAAGAAGGTCCCAAAGAGTGGAGGCCACAAGCCAGGGCTGGGGGGGGTCCAGGGCAGGTTTGAGTGGTCTCGAAGAGAGGATACTGTAGGGCGAGGGGGAGCTAGTCCCAAGGGGGGGGGCCATAAAGGTTGGGGGGAGGGGGGGACGAAGGGGCAGGGTGTCCCCATGGGATCCCTGGAAAAAGTGGAAGGCCCCAGGGCAGGAGTCCCAGCAGGAGGTCCCCAGTGAAGGTTGGGGGAAGGGGGGGAGTGCTAGGGTGCCAAGGAGGGGGGCTGGGGGTGCAGGGGGGGAGGGTCTCACCCCGCAGGCGGGGGTGCTCCCGCAGCAGGCAGTGCAGCAGGAAGGCTCCGCGGGCCCGCAGGGAGGGCTGGGGGCTCTGCAGGGTCCCCCCCAGGGCCTCCAGCCCCCCCAGGCGCTCAAACTGCTCCAGGCCCTCAGGCTGGGCCCGAACCAGGCCTGGGGGAGGCACAGGAAAGAGAGAGGGGATCAGAGCCTGCACCCCCTGCACTGCAACCCAAGTCCTCGCTCCCGTGCCCCCAGGGGCCCCCCCCAGCAACCCTTCCTCCCCCATGGCTGTCACCCCCCCGAGGAGCCCCTCGACTGAGACCCCCCCGACTGAAACCCCCCAAGAACCTCCTCAACTGAGACCCCTCCCAGCAACCCCATCAACCTAGACCCCCCCAATTGAGATTTCTCCCAAGAACCCCCACAACTGAGATCCCCCCCAAGAACCTCCTTAACTGAGACCCAACTGACAGCCCCCGACTGAACCCCCCAGCGACCCCCTCAACCGAGACCCCCGCAATTGAGACCCCCAAGAACCCCCTCGACTGAGGCCCCTGGAGTGAGACACCCCCGCCCCCGCGTCCCATCCTCCCCCCGCCCCCACTCACAGGAGATGGCAAAGAGAGCACAAGGGGGACCCGGGGTCGGGGTCCCCCCGCAGCCCCCCCAGGAGTGCGGGGAGCGCCCCCAGGGCCAGGGCCCGGCCCTGTGCCCCGGGCAGGTTCTGGGCGCAGGCTCCCACCACCCGCGCGGCCCCAGCCCGCAGGGGGGCCCAGGGGTGCCCCAGCAGCCCCAGCACAGCCTCCAGCCCCCCCAGCGCGCAGAAATCTGGGGTGGGGGCGAGAGAAGAGCATCAGGATACCCCCCAACCCCCTCTCCACCTTGTGCTCCCAGAGCTTTCCACAGCCCTTTGGGCTCCTCCCCCAAACTCCCTCTCCCCTTCTTTAACCCCCGGACCCTAAATCTGACCCCAACCTCTTCCAGGCCCCCGCTCCATCAGTGTCCCCTCTCCCCGCCCCCCACTGGCGCCCCTCCCCAACTCCCCAGTTCCATTCCGTGCCCCCCGCCCCGCCCCCTCCGGACCCCTCCCCAATTCCCCAGCCGTTCTGTGCCCCCAGCTCCGCTCGGCAGGTACATTCCCCCCTTGTCCCCCGGACCGGTGGCGTTGTCCAGGCTCTCGCACAGCTCCGCCAGCGCCTCCAGGGCTTGTTCGTGGGCTCCGGTCTCCCCCCGGCCCCTCTCGGCTGCCTCCTCCCCGGGGCAAGGTCCCGCCAGGACCCCCAGGCAGCGCCGCAGCTCCTCCTGGGCCCCCCCGGAGCTCCCCAGCGCCTCGGCCACCGCCGCCCGCAGCCACTGCTGACGCTGCGAGACCCCCACCCGGGGCGTGAGACTCCCCCCTCCCCCCGCCCCCAAGGATCCCCCCCGAGCCCTCCCCCCAAATCCCATTGCGCCTTCTCCCCCTTCCCTGGAGCCCCTCCAGGCTCCCCCCCCCGGGACCCTTTGTGCCCCCCCAATGGGTCCACGTCCCCGCGGACCCCTACGTGGGGCCTCGGCAGACTCCTTTGCGGGACCCCCCACGGACCCCTTACGCATGATCCCCCCGGACCTCTACATGGGACCCTGCCCCCCCCAGGACCCACAGAGCCTCCCCGCAGCCCCTCAAAGACCCTCCCCGCGCCCCCCCGCCTCCTCACCCCCGCGGCGCCGCTCACCTCCTCGCCCATGGGCTCCCGGGGCTGAGCCTGCGGCTCCCCGGCCACCACCGCCATCTCCAGCAGCCCCTGCAGCGTGCGGGGGGGCTCCCGCCGGCCCCCCCCGGCTCCCGCCGCCGCCATCGCCCTGCGGCGGGACCCTCAGCGCCACCGGCACGGCACCGGGACGCCCGCCGCCCCTTCCCCCACCCCGAGTTCTCCCCCCCGAGACCCTCCTAGGGCCTTCCCAAGCTGCTGGGACCGTCCCAGAGGCGCCCGCCGGGACCGCCGAGCCCCACCCCGCACCTCCTACAGCCGCGGCGCGGGCGCCGCCATCTTGCGCGGGGCGGAGTCGGCGCGGCGGAAGGGGCGGAGCCTCCCCGGGCGAGGCCAGCGACGGGGCGTGGCGGAAGGCTCATTGTTCCTCGCTGCGCCCCGCGCCACCAATGGGACAGAAGGGCGGTCGCGAAGGGGAGCCTCTCCCCTGGGCCAATAGACGTTGGAGAGGCTGGTGGTGCACAGCCAATGATGAGAAGAACCGAGAAAGGGGCGTGAGCCGTTAGCCCGCCGCCAATCGCCCTCCAGGATCCTCTCGGCCAATAACGTGTTGGGGAGGGGGGAGGGAGAGGGAAAGAGAGCCGAGGTCGGCCAATGGGAGCCTCCAGCGCCTGGCGCCGGGGGCGGGACGCGAGCGGCGATTGGGCGGCGGCGGCGAGCCAATGGCGGCGGCGTGACGAGGGGCGGGCGAGCCAATGGGGGCGGCGGAGCGGCGCGCGCGGGCGGCGGCGGCGGGAGCGGGCGGCAGGCGCCGGCGAGGGGCCCGGCCCCGGCCCCGGCGGCCCCCGGTAACCGCGGGGGGGCTGGGGCTGCCCCTCCCCCATCCCCCGTCTCCGGGGGGCGCTCTTTGTCTGGAGCCCTTCCCCGGGGGCTAGTGGGGCCGGGTCCCGGTTAACCCCCGTCCCGGTAACCCTTCCCTTGCGCTCCGGGTAACGGCGGGGCCGGGCGGGGCGCACGGTACTCTCTCCCTCACCGTCCCGTGGTTCACCGGCTGGCTTCTTCCCCGGTCCCCGCACCCTATAACCATCCCCGCCACCCCCCGACCCCCACCCCCCCGTCCCGGTAACCGGCCCGGTCACCGCCGCAGGGAGCTCCGCGGCAGCGGCGGGCGATGGAGTCCCGGCAGGTGACGGCGAAGGAGCTCTGCGAGAACGACGACCTGGCCACGAGCCTGGTGCTGGACTCGGTGCTCGGCTTCCGCACGCACAAGATGGGAGTCAGGTGCGGCCGGCACCGGGGGGGGCGCGGGGGGCACCCCCTTGTCCCGGGGAGGGCACCGGAGAGCCACCGGGATGGTCCCCGCCTCCCGGGACCGGTCCTCTCCTGGGGGTGTCCCCCTCGTGCGGCTCCTGATGGAGGGGGAGGGATCCTCACGTTGGGGGGGAGGGGTTCTGGGGGGGTGGGGGTGGTCCCCGACTCTGGCGGTCGTCGTCCCGACGGCGGAGAGTGGCTGGCAGTCCCGGGGGTCCCATCCCGGAGGGGTGTCCTGCCCTGGGTGGGGGGGAGGGCGTCACTGGGGGAGGGGCGTCCCCGGGCGGGGTGTCCCGGAGGGAGGGATGTCTCGGGGGGGGGGGGGAGGGGGTGGTCCCTGACCCTGGGGGTCGTCGTCCCGGCGGCGGAGGGTGGCTAGCAATCCCGGGGTCCCCTCTCGGGACCAGTCCCCTCCCGGGGGGGGGGTCAGCGTCGTGGGGTTCCCGATTGAGGGGAAAGGGTTCCCGGGGGTCGCTATCCTAGGGGCGGGAGGTGTCTGGCAGTCCCGGGGGTCCTCTCCCGGGGGGGTGTCCTCTCCCGGGGGAATCATCGTCGTGGGGTCCCTGATGGAAGGGGAGAGGTCCCTGGGTGGGACGGGTCCCTGGGCGGTGGTGGTCCCTGGCCCCGGGGGTCGCTATCCCGGGGGCGGGAAGTACCTGGCAGTCCCGGGGGTCCCCTCCCGGAGGGGTGTCCTCTCCCACGGGGGTGTCACCGTCGTGGGGTTCCCGATTGAGGGGTAGGGGGTCCCCGGGGGTCGCTATCCCGGGGGCGGGAGGTGCCTGGCAGTCCCGGGGATGGGGTGGGGGTGTGGGGGCTTTACTCCTCCGCCCTCTCCCCCCTCCTCCTGTGCCGCGCAGCCCCCTGCCCGCCCTGCGGCGGCAGCACCTGCTGCGGACGGCCGTGGAGGGCTTCGTGCAGCACCGGGACCTGGAGGCGACCTGGCGGCTGCTGAGCAGCGCCTGGGCCCCGGCGTTCTTCCAGCGCCGCCGCCCGCTACAGCGCACCGCCCTCAAGAGCCACGTACGGCACCGGCACCGGGGCGGGGGGCGCTGAGCGGGACTGTGGGGCAGGGAGGGGGAAGAGGGCGCGGGGGGAGGGAAGGAGGTTGAGGGGCAAAATGGGGCTGAGGGCTCAAGGAGGGGAGGGGGAAAAAGGGGCTGGAGGGAGTCTATGGGGGAACAAAATGGGGTGGGGGGCTCTAGGAGGGGAGGGGGAAAGGGGGCTGGGGGATCTATGGGGGAACAAAATGGGGTTGGGGGCTCTATGGGGGAGTAAAAATGGGGCTGAGGGCTTAAGGGGGAGCAAAATCGGGGTGGGGGCTCTGGGGGAGCAAAATGGGGTGGGGGCTCTATTAGGGGAGCAAAGTGGGGCGGGGGCTCCATGAGGAGGAACAAAATGGGGTGTGGGGGCTCTAGGAGGGGGAGGGGGAAAGGGCGCTGGGGGGTTTACGGGGGAACAAAACAGGGTGAGGGAACTGTATTAGGGGAGCAAAATGGGGTGGGGGCTCTAGGGGGAGCAAAATGGGGTGGGGGGCTCTGTGGGGGGCCGCGGGGAGGCTCCATGGGAGCTTTGTACCGACCCCGGCCCCCCCCGCTACCTGCAGCCGCTGCTGAGGAAGGGTTTGGGGGCGGGGGGGGGACAGGGTTCAGCAACAGGGTGTGGCTTGGTGTTGGGGGGGGGTTTGGGGGGGAGGAGGCTGCGTGGGGGTGGTCTGGGGTTACCCCCTCACCCCCACGCCCCCAGGTGCTGCAGTACCTGCGGGTGCTGCTGCCCGAGAGCGGAGTCTCCATCCAGCCCTGCGCTCGCTTCTCCCACGAGCCCCACGGCGCCTGCGTGGTCTCCACCCGCACCTGGTGCGACCCGGGGAGGGCCCTGCACCACTCCCCCTGCCCCACGACCCCCCACAGCCCCGAGACTCCCACCCCAGGACGCCCACCCCCACCCCCCCCCGAAAACGTCTCCTGAAGCGGCTCCCTCGAACTGATCCACTCAACTCCTACCTCCCCAAAACAACCCCCGCGGTGCCCCCCACCCCCTCCGCTCCTCCCCCCACCTGGTACCCCCTCCCTGCCCCCATGCACAAGAAGGAAACCCAGGAGGTGCTGGGGGGGGTGGTCGCGGCCGAGCTGCTGGGGGGGGGAAGGGGGGGGGGAGACACCAGCACCTGGTGCAAGCTGGGGAGGGGTCCCTGCACCCCCAAACCTTCCCCCTCCCCTGCTCCAAAACTCTCCCCCAACCCACCTCCTCGAACTGATCCCCCAACTCCCCTCTCCCCCTCCGCTGTGCTCCCCCTCCCCTGCGAAGCCCCCTCCCCTCACACCCTTCCTTCTGCCCCCCCCCCCCCCAGGCGCAAGAACGAGACGCTGGAGCTGCTGGGGGGGTTCGTGGCAGAGCTGCGGGGGGGGGACCGGCGCCTGCTGCGGGCCGGTGACAACGACTTCAGCGTCATGTACTCCACCCGCCGGCGCCGCACCCAGCTCTGGCTGGGCCCCGCCGCCTTCATCAACCACGGTGAGGGCCCCGCCCCCCGTGCCCCCGCCCCCAGCCCAGCCCCAAACTGTAGCCAGTTCCCCTGCACCTAACTTGGTTTTGGGTCTGGCCCCAAATCCACCTGGATCCACCCCAAAATCAGCCTGGGGGGGGGTCCTCAAGAGCCCCACTCACACTGAGCCACACCCATGAGGCCACACCCACCCCACCCAGCCCCAAACCACAGCTGGTTCCCCTGCACCTAACTTGGCTTTGGGTCCAGACCCAGACCCCCCTGGATCCACCCCAAAATCAACCTCGGGGAGGGGGTCCCCAAGAGCCCCACCCACACTGAGCCACACCCATGAGGCCACACCCCGCCCAGCCCAGCCCCTAAACCACAGCCAGTTCCCCTGTGCCTAACTCTGCCCTGGGTCCAGACCCAAACCCACCTGGATCCGCCCCAAAATAAACCTCTTGGTGTGGGGGGGGGTGTCTCCTGAAACCTCTAACACTGAGCTGCTCCTATGGGAACCCCAACATCCCTCCCCCAACCCCCTCTCCCCTTCAAGATAAGACCCCAAACCCACCTCAAAAGTCCTCCCTGGGACCCCCCCCATCCCCCTACCCCAGGAGCACCCCAAAAGGGGGTTGGGGGTCCCTCAAATGCTGATGGCTTCCTTCCTTTCCCCCCCCAGACTGTCACCCAAACTGCAGGGTGAGTTCTGGGGGACTCATGGGGCGGGGGGGGGGGGGAGATGGGGGTTGGGGCTCAGCTGGTGGAGGTGGGGGCAGCCCCGGGGGGAGGATTGTGGGGTCAGTTTTTGGGGGGGGGCGTGGGGTAAGCTGCGGGCAGTGGAGAAAAGAGGGGGTGGGGGTGCGGGGGAGTGGGGCTATGGGGGTGTCAGAGGGTTTTGGGGTCAGTTGGGGCACTTTTGGGCCAGCTCCTGGGGGAGGTTTCTTGTTCTGGGGAGGGGGAGGGGGTCCTGGGGGGAGGCTCCCGGGAGCCACTGCGGGGTCTGGGTTGGACTGAGGAGGCAGTGCTGGGCTCTGAGGGGGGGGTCCGGGGCGGGGGGGGGACTCTGGGTGCGACTGAAGCAGTGCTGGGCTCCGGGGGGGGTCCGGGGGGCAGCTATGAGCTAGGCTGAGGCAGTGCCGGGCTCGGGGGGGCGTGTCCGGGGGCGTGGCTCTGGGCGCGGCTGAGGCAGTGTGGAGCTGCGGGGGGCAAGGCTGAGGCGGCTCTGGGCGGGGCTGAGGCAGTGCTGGGCTCGGGGGGGCGGGGCTGTGGGCGGAGCTGAGGTGGCTCTGGGCGCAGCTCGTGGCGGCGGAGCGGCGCGCGGCGCGCGTGCAGGCGCTGCGGGACATCCCCCCGCGCGCGGAGATCACGTGCTTCTACGGCCACAGCTTCTTCGGGCGGGGCAACGCGCGCTGCGAGTGCCGCACGTGCGAGAGGTGACGTCGGCGGGGCGGGGCGGGGCGATGCGGGGCAGGGGGCTTGGGATAGACTTCCCCCCGCCCTCCCGCGAGTGGGAGGGGCCTCCGGGAGCATTCGGGGGCGGGGGAAAGCAAAGTCTCCTAAAGCTCTCTCAGGAGTTTGGGGGTGTCCAGGGCAGCCCTGGTGACATGGGGGTGTGGGCGCCCGCAAAAACCTTGGGGGGGTCCTCACCACCTGGGAGCGGGGAGGGGGCCCCAGAAGTGGGCTCTTGGCGGGGCTCCCCAACACCTGCCTCACTTTTGGAGGGGGGAGTGGTGGTGTCTCGGGAGGAGGGGCTCCAAGGGGGTTCTTAAGGCGGGGGGGGGATTCCTCCAGGAGGGGTTCTCGAGGGATGGGGGGTGGGCTGTAGGGGGGGTTATCGAGGCAGGGATCTCCGGGGGGGGGCGTCACCCTTCCTGACGCCCCCTTTTCATCCCCCTCCCCCCCCCCCCAGGCGGGGCGAAGGCGCCTTCCGGCGGCGGGGGAGGCGGGGGGCAGCGCCCCCCCCTCCGCAAGACCCCCCCCCGAAATACTACCTGCGCGAGACCGAGTGGCGGCGGCGGCGGGCAGGGGAGAACGAGCAGGGGGTGGGGGGGCGACGCCGCCCCCTCCCCAAGCGCCAGCGCCGCCGCCGCCGTCCCCCCCGCGCCCGCCGGCGCCCCCGGCCGCCGCCGCTGCCCCTGCTCCAGCTCCGCGTTTCTCTCCACGACTGCGTGGGGTGCGGGGGGGGCTGCCGCTTGCGGGGCGGAGGGGAGCCCCACGTCCGCCTGCGACGCCTCCCGGCCACCCCCCCCAGCCCCTCACCCCCCCCGCCGCCCCCCTCCTTGCCCTCGGACCCCAAACTTTCCCTTTATGCCCACGTCCGGCTGGGGGGGGGCAGCTGCCACATCTCCCCCCCCCCCAAACAGTCCAGCGAGGGACTCCCCCCCCGCCTGCGCCTGGTGATGACCGCGGGGGGCATCGCCCTGCACGTGCCGGAGCCCGGGACCCCCTCCTGAGGGGGTGACACCCCCTTAGACGCCCCCCTCCCTTCTTTCGGCGGGGGTCCCACACGTCGGGGGTGGTCTCAGCCCTTCGCCTACCTCTGCGCCCCCCTCCCCAGCGCGGCGCCGGACGCCTGAGCCCCTCCCTCCCCCCGCGTTGTTTTTTATTAGGGGTGGGGGCTCCATGCTGAGGGCTTTCGGCGGGGGGAGGGGTCCGGGGGGGGTTGTTTTTTACCGAAATAAAGGAACTTGACAGAAAACGGCGTCTTGCGGGGGGGGGGAGGGGTCGCCGCCCCCAGCCCCAGCACTCGGCTCCGGGAGAGGTGGGGGCGCTGGGGTTGGGGAGGGGGAAGGTGACGTCGCCCCCTCCACCCCCGCACCGTTATTTGGGGGGGGGGTCCCCAACAAAGGGCAGGAGCAGGGACAGGTGGGGAGTGACGTCAGAGCCGGGAATAGCCCCGGAGGGGTGGGGAGCACAAGACACCCCCCCAGCCCCCTCCCCGGGATTCTCAGACACCCACCCCCCACCCCTCCCGAGCACCATAACCTCATCTCGACCCCCCGCCACTCCAGCCCCATGTAACCCCCCTGGGACCCCCAAGTGGGGCTCAGCTTCAGGACCCCTTAGGGTCTAACACCCCCCCCCCACCCCCTCTTGCCCCCCCCCCTCCCGAGCCCCCAAGCAGCCCCGTGTGGCCCCCCCAGCGCACCCTGCCCCCCCCCGCGACAGCTGCCGGTGTCCGGTGTCGGCGACCTTTAAAGGGAACAATGGGGTGGAATTTGGGGGGGGGGTGACGTCACGGGAGGGAGGGGGTCTGGCGCAGCCCCCCCGATAAAGGGGACCCCCCGAGACCGGGGTGGGGGAAACGGCAGCGAAGCCCCCGGGACAGACCCAGCGGTGGGAGGGGGGGGTGGGGGCGGCCGGGGGTCTATAGGAGATGGAGAGGGGAGGCATGGGTGGGGGTCTCTAAAGGAGCTGGGGAGGGGTCCCGGGGCAGGCAAGAAGCTGCCGGGGTGGGGGAGACGCTCCGAGGGTCTATAGGAGATGGAGGGGGGGCGGGGGTCCCGGGGCAGGAAAGAAGCTGCGGGGGGGGCGAGGAGCGCTTTAATGGGGGTCTCAGAATCGGGGGAGCAGCTCCCTGACCCACCCCCTCGTCCTTTTCCCCCTTCGCCCCCCCACCCAGGACCCCCCCAGCAGCCAGCACCATGTCGGAGGTCGAGGAGGAGTTCGAGGAGTGAGTGTCCCCCCCGCCCCAAGTCGCCCCCTGGGCCCCCCCCGGGCCAACTCTCCCTGACCTAGACCCCCCCTTTTCTTTCTTCCCCTACCTAGGGAGCCTCAGGAAGGTGAGTGCCCCCCCCCGCCGGGGCCTTAATTAAGATTTTAATTAACCCCATGGGGTTCGCGGGGGGAACTGGGGGGGGTCCGGACCCCCTTCCCCCCCCCCTTCATTAACGGTTAATGACTCCCGGGGGGGCTGTTGCTGACCCCCCCCCTCAGAGGAGGAGCCGGAGGAGGAGGAGGAGGAAGGTGAGCGCGAGACACCCCTCCCTCCCCCGAGACCCCAAAGTCCTCTGGGGGTTGTCAGGGGGTCCACAATCCCTGACCCCCTCTCCGCCCCCCGTAACCTTCCTTCTCCCCCCCCCCTCCAGCCTGTGAGCCCCCAAAGCCTCCGGAGGAGCCAGGTATGACCCCCCCGAAGCCCTCCGCCCGTCCTCCGCCCCCCCCGACTCCCCCAAACCACACTGACCTTCCCCCCCCCCTTTCTCTTCCCCTCCCCCAGAGGAGGAGCGACCCCGGCCCCGGTGAGCGGCAAGGGGAGGGGGGATCTGGGGGTCGGGGGGAGGGCGGGGGGAGGGCAGGGGGAGGGTGGGGGGGCGGGGGGAAGGGTGAGGCAGTGTTGCTGCCCCCCCCTTGCCCTGCTCCCCATCCCCATCTGACCTTTCTTTGCCCCCCCCTAGCCCCGTGGTGCCCCAGTTGGCCCCCCCCAAGATCCCCGAGGGGGAGAGAGTGGACTTCGATGTGAGGGGGAGTCCTGGGGGAGCACTATGGGGCTGGGGGAGGTTTTGGGGGTGCACTGTGGGGCAGGGGGTCACTATGGGGCTGGGGTTGGTGCTGGGGGGATGCTGGGAGGCTGGGGGGCTGCTGGGGGGGCACTAGGGGGCTGAGGTTGGTTCGGGGGGGCACTGGGGGGGCACTAGGGGGCTGGAGGGGTTGTGGGGGGGCACCGTGGGGGCACTCTAGGGCTGGGGGAGTTCGGGGGGGGGCTCTATGGGGCTTGGGGGGGGTTGCAGAGGGGGTACTGTGGGGCTGCGGGGGGGGGCGCACTGGGGACGGGTCCCTGGGTTGGCAGTGGGGTGCGCCCCTCCCCACGGCATCCCCAAATGCCCCATTACCCCCCACCGCCCACCCTCCCCTGGTGCCCCCCTCCCCCCCAGGACATCCACCGCAAGCGGATGGAGAAAGACCTCCTGGAGCTGCAGACCCTGATCGAGGCTCACTTCGAGCAGCGCCGCCGGGAGGAGAACGAACTGGAGGCGCTGATGGAGCGAATCGTGTGGGGCTGGGGGCTGCAGGGGGGGCTGGGGACTGCAGGGCCGGCGGGAGGCTTCCCGTGGCACCCGATGGAGCCAATGCAGCGGGGCTGGGGGCTGCAAGGGGGACTGGGGGCTTCCCGTGGGACCTGATGGAGCCAATGCAGTGGGGCTGGGGGCTGCAGATGACTCTGGGGGCTGCAGGGCCGGCGGGGGGCTTTCCGTGGCACCCGATGGAGCCAATGCAGCGGGGCTGGGGGCTGCAAGGGGGGCTGGGGACTGTTTAGGGGGGACTGGGGGCTGCAGGCGGGGCTGGGGTCCCGGCGGTGAGCGCGGGTCCCGCCGCAGGAGCGGCGCCGAGCGGAGCGCAAGGAGCAGCTGCGGAGCCGCACGGAGAAGGAGAGGGAGCGGCAGGCGAGGCTGGCGGTGAGCGGGGCCGGGCAGGGCCGGGCGTGGCCGGGCGTGGCCGGGCGTTGGCCCCCCCTAACCCCGCCCCCCGCCCCAGGAGGAGAAGCTGCGCAAGGAGGAGGAGGAGGCCAAGAAGCGAGCGGAGGATGACGCCAAGAAGAAGAAAGTGCTGGCGGCCATGCCCCACTTCGGGGGGTACCTGGCCAAGGTGGGGGGCTGGGGGAGCGCCCCCAGACAGAGCACCCACAGACCCCCAGAGCACCCCAAGAACTCCCACAGAGCACCCACAGACCCACAGAGCACCCCAAGAGCTCCCACGGAGCACCCCCAGACCCACGGAGGGACGCCCAGAGCACCCCAAGTACTGCTGTTGGCCGAGGTCATCCCTACAGCCTGCTCCATAGGGCACCCCATATATTGCCCTATAGCTCTCCCCACAGCCTGCCCTACAGCTCCCCTCATAGCCCGCCCAGCTCCCCTCATAGCCTCCACAGCACCCCCCACAGCCTGCCCCACAGATCCCCCCATAGGCCCCCTCCATCCTGCGCCTAGCCTGCCCCATAGCTCCCCCCAGCCTGCCCCACAGCTCCCCCCATAGCCCTCACAGCCTGCCCCACAGCTCCCCTCATAGTCCCCACAGCCTGCCCCCCAGCTCCCCCCACAGCTCCCCCCATAGCCCCCCAGCTCCCCCCCCCAGCCCCGCAGCACCCCGCTGACCGCAGCCCCCCAGGCGGAGCAGCGCCGCGGCAAGAGGCAAACCGGGCGGGAGATGAAGCTGCGGATCCTGGCCGAGCGCAAGCGGCCGCTGGACATCGAGCATCTGCGGGAGGACGAGCTCAGGTGGAGGACCCCGCCCCCCCCCCCCTCCCCAAGCCCTCCATCACCCCTCCGGACCCCGCACTGACCCCCCCCCCGAACCCCGCCAGGGTCAAAGCCAAGGAGCTCCACGACTGGATCCAGCAGCTGGAGTCGGAGAAGTTTGACCTGATGGAGAAGCTGCGGCGGCAGAAATACGAGGTGGGGGTCTTGGGGACGAGTCCCTGGGGATGAGGGGGGAGTCTGGGGGTGCTGTAGGGTCCGGCCTGGTGGGCTTACAGTTGCCCTTCCTCCTTAGATCAATGTCCTGTACAACCGCATCAGCCACGCACAGAAGTTGTAAGGAGAGAGTCCTGGGACGGAGGGCGGGGGGAGTGGGGGTCCTGGGGCGTGGAAGTGGGGTCCTGGGAGAAGGCAGTCTAGGGGTCCTGGAGGTGTTTGTGGGGTCTTAGGATTGGGGGAATTGGGGGTCCTGGAGGTGGAGTCCTGGGAGGGGACCCGGGAGGGGTGTCCTGGGGGTGGAAGTGGTGTTCAGGGAGGGGGTTGTAGCTGTGACTCCTGGGAGGGGAAGTGGGGTCCGGGGGATGGGGTGGGGGGTTGAGTTGGGGGTCCTGGGGGTGGAAGTGGGGTCCTGGGACAGGGGAGGAGTTGAGGGTCCTGGCGGTGGAAGTGGTGTTCAGGAGAGGGCAGTCTAAGGGTCCTGGGGGTCCTGGGAGAGGGCAGTCTGGGAGTGCTGGGGGGTGTGTCCTGGGATGGGGAAGGAGTTGGGGGTCCTGGGGGTGGAAGTGGGGTCCTGGGAGAGGGCAGTCTGGGGGTCCTGGGGGGGTCCTGGGAGAGGGCAGTCTGGGGGTCCTGGGGGAGGTCCTGGGGGGGGTCCTGGGAGAGGGCAGTCTGGGAGTGCTGGGGGGGGAGTGTCCTGGGGGGGGGGTAGGGCGGTGCAGGTGCACCGCAGCGTGCTGCGGGGTAATTTGGGGGGTGATTTGGTTTATTTCGGGGTTATTCCTGCACTACTTTGAGATTCGGTGCGGAGGGGTTGTGTTATTTTGGGCTTTATTTGGGGGGGGTCAGGGTCCCAACATCTCCCTTCCCCCCGCCCGCAGCAAGAAGGTCGTCGGCAAGGGCCGCGTGGGCGGCCGCTGGAAGTGACCACGCCCCCTCAATAAACGTCATATCCGGCCTCTGGCCGCTCGCTTCCGCCTCCTCCTCTCACTCGCGCCTCGTTTTCCCCCCCTTCCTACCCCCCCCCCCGGCACCCGCCGCGCGCGCCTCCCATCGCCCCTCGCGCGCCGTCGCCATGGCACCGCCCCCGCACTTCCGGCACCACCCCCCCATTTTCCCCTCCTCCCCTCCCCCTTGCCCCCCTTTCGCCCCTCCTCCTCTCCTCTCCCCGCTCTACGGCAGCCGGGTAGGGCCCCCGCGGCCATGGCGGCGGCGGCGGCTGCGGCGGCGGCTGCTGCCGCTGCCCGGGAGCGGCGGCGGGAGCAGCTGCGGCGCTGGGAGGCGGCGATGGCGGCCCAGGCTCCGCAAGCCCCTCCGGCGCCCGCCGGCTCGTCCGCGGCTCCCCGGCCCCGCGCCGTTCGCTTCGAGCGCGCCGCCGAGTTCCGGGCGGCCTGCGCCGGCGCCGAGCTGGCCGAGGCGCGCGCCATGGTGCGCGCTGGGGGGGGCCGCGCGCTGCTGGGCGGGGCCAACGCGGACGGCATCAGCGCACTCCACCAGGTGGGGGCGAGGCCGGCGCCGGAAGGGGCGGGGCCATAATGAAAAGGGGCGGGGCCAGCAGTCTCCCCTCCCCGCCGCCCAGCCTGGGAGCCTGTAGGGGGTCCTGGAGCGGTCGGAGGCTTTCTGTGTGTCTTTAGGGGGGGGTTGGGGGGAGGGGAGATCCCCGGGTGAGGCTTGGGGGGGGTCTTGAGGGGGTCCTTTTGGGGTCTCAGGGAGGTCCCTTGGGGATCCTCAGGGGAATTCGTGTGATCTTGGGTGGACCCTGAGGGGTCCCTGGGTGGTTCCCAGGGGGTCCGTGGGGGTCTTGGGTGGACCCCGAGGGGTCCCTGGGTGGCCCTCAGGTTCAAAGGGGGTCCTGGGGGGAGAGTCTCTGGAGGTTTTGGGGTCTTGAAGGGGGTCCGAGGGAGCCTCAGGGGGGGTCTATAGGGGTCATCAGAGCATGCCGAGGGATTCTTGGGTGGTTCTCAGGTTCCCAGGGGGTCCTGGGGGAGAGGGTCTCTGGAGGTTTTGGGGGTCTTGAGGGGGGTCCGAGGGATTCTGAGGGGGTGTATGTCTGTGGGAGTCATGGGTGGACCCTGAGGGGTCCCTTGGGTGGTCCTCAGGAGGTCCTGGGGGGGAGGGTCTCTGGAGGTTTTGGGGATCTTGAGGGGGGTCCGCGGGTTGCTTAGGGGGTTCTGTGGGGGTCTTGGGTAGACCCTGCGGGGTCCCCGGAGCAGTCGTCAGGGGGGGCTTTTGGAGGTGGGTCCTGAGGGGGTCCCTGTGGGAGCGCTTGAAGGGGGCTTGCCGGGGGGGGGCTTGAGGGGTGCCCTGGGCTCCTGGGGTGGGGTCTGAGTGGTACCCGCCCCCCGGCGCAGGCGTGCATCGATGAGAACATGGAGGTGGTGCAGTTCCTGGTGGAGAGCGGCGCCGACGTCAACCAGGCCGACAACGAGGGCTGGACCCCCCTACACGTGGCCGCCTCCTGCGGCCACCGCCACATCGCCCAGTGAGCGGCAGGGGGCGCTGCGGGCGGGCTCCGGGGGGCCGTGCTCGGGGGGTGTGTGCCATGCTCCATGGGTCTGTCCTTCGTGGGTCCATGCCATGCTCTATGGGTCTGTGGTCCATGGGTCTGTGGCAGGCTCGGTGGGTCCATGCTCTGTGGGTGTGTGCCCGGCTCTGTGGGTTCATGCCATGCTCCATGGGTCTGTCCTGCGTGGGTCTGTGCCGAACTCCATGGGTCTGTGCCAAGCTCCATGGGCCCAGGCCATGCTCCGTGGGCTTGTCCTCCGTGAGTCTGTGCTCCATGGGTCTGTGCCATTCTCCATGGGTCCATGCTCTGTGGATCTGGGCCCCGTGGGTCTGGGTCTGTGCTCTGAGGGCCCGTGCCAGGCTCCGTGGGTCCGGGCTCCGTGGGCCCGTGCCAGGCGCGACGCGCCCCAGCCGGCGGTGCCCCCGCAGGTACCTGCTGGAGCACGGGGCGGACGTGGCGGCGGTGAGCAGTGATGGAGAGCTGCCGCTGGAGGTGGCTGAGGACGAGGCCCTGGAGCAGCTGCTGCGGGGGGAGGTGGAGCGCAGAGGTGAGCGGGCGGGCCACGCCCACGGCCACGCCCACGCCCCGGCCGGGCTGGAACTGGGATCGGGATCCCTCTGTGTCCTGCTCCGGTGCAGGCTGAGCTTCATCCCAGCGCAGCCCTGGTGCCCTCCCGGTGCCAGCTGCGTGCCCTGAACCCCTCCCGGTGCAGTCCTGGTGCCCTCCCGGTGCCAGCTGGGTGCCCTGAGCCCCTCCCCGTGCAGCCCTGGTGCCCTCCCGGTGCCAGCTGGGTGCCCTCCTGGTGCCAGCTGCAGGCTGGGCTGTGCCGGGAGGGCTCAGCGGTGCCCCCTGCGGGCTGTGTGGCCAGGGCTCAGCGGTGCCCCCTGCGGGCTGTGCTGGGAGGGCTCAGCGGTGCCCCCTGCGGGCCGGGCTGTGCCGGGAGGTGCCTGGCAGAGGCAGGGGCAGGGGTGGGGGCCGGGTGGGCGTGCCCCCAGCCCGGTGCCCGGCGCCCCCGCAGGGGGTGGACGTGGCGGCGGCCAAGCGCGCGGAGGAGGAGCGGATGCTGCGGGACACGCGGCGCTGGCTGGACGCCGGCGAGATCCCCGACCCCAGGCACCCTGCCACCGGCGCCAGCGCCCTCCACGTGGCTGCTGCCAAGGGCTACATCGAGGTCATGAGGTGAGAGGCCTGCTGGGGAGGGGGGGGGGGAGGGGGCCTTCAGGGGGCTTAGGGGGTCTTGGGAGGGTCCTCAGAGATCCTTCAGGGGTCTTTGAGGATTCTGGGGGGGTCCTGAGAGGTCTTTGGGGGTCCTGGGAGGCCTTTGAGGGTCTTGAGAGGGTCCTGAGAGGTCTTTGGGGATCCTGGGAGGGTCCTGGGAGGCCTTTGGGGGTCTTGGGCAGGTCCTGAGAGATCCTTGGGTGTCTTGGAGAGTCCTAGGGTGGGCCAGAGGGGTCTTTGGGGGGTCCCAGGGGATCATTTGGGGGTCTCAGAGGATCCTTAGGGGATCCATGGGGCTTTTGGGGTGGTCCCTGGGGAGCTCCTTGGGGATGGGTCTTGAGAGGTGTCTCAGACCAGGAGGGTCTCAGGGGAGACTCCCCCAGCTCAGGGGCTGCCAGGAAGATGGTTCCCCTTCCCCTTCTCCCTTCCCCTTCTCCCTTCCCTTTCTCCCTTCCCTTTCTCCCTTCCCCTTCTCCCTTCCCCTTCTCCCTTCCCCTTCTCCCTTCCCCTTCTCCCTTCCCCTTCTCCCTTCCCCTTCTCCCTTCCCCTTCTCCCTTCCCCTTCTCCCTTCCCCTTCTCCCTTCCCCTTCTCCCTTCCCCTTCTCCCTTCCCTTCTCCCTTCCCCTTCTCCCTTCCCCTTCTCCCTTCCCCTTCTCCCTTCCCCTTCTCCCTTCCCCTTCTCCCTTCCCCTTCTCCCTTCCCCTTCTCCCTTCCCCTTCTCCCTTCCCCTTCTCCCTTCCCCTTCTCCCTTCCCCTTCTCCCTTCCCCTTCTCCCTTCCCCTTCTCCCTTCCCCTTCTCCCTTCCCCTTCTCCCTTCCCCTTCTCCCTTCCCCTTCTCCCTTCCCCTTCTCCCTTCCCCTTCTCCCTTCCCCTTCTCCCTTCCCCTTCTCTCTCCCTCCTCTCCTTCCCCTCTCTCCCTTCCCTTTTTCCCTCTGCTTGGTGGAGGCAGGGCAAAGCCCCTGGGAGGGAGCCCAGCTCACAGGGGAAGGGAGGGCCCTGCCCTGAGGCTGGGGGGGGGAGGGGGGGTCGTGGCCGAGTCTGGGGGTGTGCTGTGAGGCCGGGGGGGGTGGTGGTGGCTGAGCCTGGGGACCCCTGCCCGGGGCAGGCTGCTGCTGCAGGCCGGCTACGACCCCAACGTGCGGGACAAGGACGGCTGGACCCCGCTGCACGCCGCTGCCCACTGGGGCGTGGAGGAGGCCTGCAGGCTGCTGGCAGAGCACCTCTGCGACATGGCCCCCACCAACAACGTGGTGAGGGGGGCGGGGGGGGGGCCTGGGGGGGCTTGGGGGGACATCAGAGGGACTTGGGGGCTGGAGATGCTGGGAAGGGTCTTGGGAGGGTGTCAGAGGGGCTGGGAGGGGCCTTGGGGGGTGTTAGAGGGGCCCAAGGCTGCCTCAGGCCTTGGGGGTGTTCTGAGTTGCTCCAAAGCAGGCCTGGGGGGGCTGAAGGGGTCCTGTGGGGAGGGTCTGGGGGTCCCTGGTGGTCCCTGGGGCTTTCTTGGTGGGGGGAGGGCCCCCCCAAGCAGCCACCCCCTCCCACCCCCTCCCCCCAGGGCCAGCGCCCCTGCGACCTGGCAGATGAGGAGACCCTGCCCCTGCTGGAGGAGCTGCAGCGGCAGCAGCACCACGTGAGACCCCCAGGACGCCCCCCCCCGGGACCCCCTTGGATCCGGTGTGGCTGCCCCAAAGCGTGCTGGGGGCAGGGGGTCTCCGCTGGGGGGGGGCTACTGGGGACGCTTTGGGGGTCTTGGGGCCTGGCTTTGAAGCTGGGCAGGGGTGGGGGGTGGGGGGGTTGGGAGGGGTTTTGGGGGGGTTGGTCTCTGGGGGGGGGTCCTGACCCCCGCCCCGCAGCTGCGCAGCCAGAAGGAGCCGGGGGCAGCCCTCCCCTCGATGCCGCTGGAGGACCCCCAGGGAGCCCCCACTCCAAGCTGGGGGGGCAAGCAGCGGCGGTGAGAACCCCCCCCCACCAACAACCCCCCCCTTTGAGACCCTCCCCTCCCCCCCGGACCCTTGCTGACCCTCCCCCCCACCCTGTGCCCCCCCAGCTCGGTGTCTCGCCGCAGCTCCCGCGCCAAGCTCTCCCTCCAGGACCAATCCAAGGAGCGCCTGGGCCCCCTGCCCCCGAGGACGACAGTGATGAAGGGGGGGGAGGGGCCGAGCCTGACCCCACCCCCCCCGGTGAGCCCTGGGCCACACCCAGGCCTGGCAACCAATTGGAGTGGGGGGGGCGTGGGGGTGTGGTTGGGCACAGCCCCCTCACACATCCCCTCCTCCTCCCCCCCCCAGGACCCCCAACGGCTCTGCCCCCCCCCAGCCACGCCCCTGACAGCCAGGTGAGGCCACACCCCCCCGCCCCCACTCCCTCCATGGGCAGAAGGGGGGTGGGGCTGCGTGCAGGCCCCACCCCTGATGTGCCGTCCCCCTCAGCCCCGCCCCCCTGGGGGGCTCTGCAGGACCCAGAGTCTGGGGGCACTGCCTCCCCTGTGCCTTTGGCCCCCCCCCGGCGCTCCGGATCCTGGCCCCGCCTCCAGGCCACGCCCCAGGTGAGCCCCACCCATGGACGTGCCCCAGCCCCACCCTCTCCAGGCCCTGCCTCATTCTCCTTGCTCCACCCCTTTGACCCCCGCCCCAATTGCCTCCACCCCATTGGAGCCACACTGTGATTGGCTCCTCCCCTTTGACCCCCGCCCCAATTGTCTCCACCCATTGGAACTACACCCTGATTGGCTCCAGTGCTTTGAGCCCCACCCTGATTGGCTCCCCTTTCTTTGCCCTCTCTCTGTGCTGATTGGCTGCTCTCATTCCTTTGCCCTACCCTTTCCTCTCTTTAGCCCCGCCCCTCTCTGGCTCTGCCCTTTCTTCCTCCCACGCCTCTGCTGACTCCAACCCTCTCTTGGCTCCTCCCACTTTCTCTGGCCCCCACCCCCAGCAGCAGGAGCAGGCCTGGAGCCGTGCCCTGATTGGCCCTGGCTCAGCCCATAAGAACCCAGTCCCCGAGCCAGCCAATCAGAAGGAAGGAAGCCCATCACGTGACCTGGTAGGCGGCATTGGGGGGGGTGTGGGGAGGGGAGAGGGAGGAGTGGGGGGAGGTCACTTCAGGAGTCCTATGAGAGGGGGGCCCAGCTCCCTGAGACCCCCCCCCGGGGCTCCACCGGCTGCGGGGACCCCCCTGGACCTCTGGGCCGCCCCTGGACCTCTCCCCTTGCTCCCCCAGCTGTGGTGTCCCCCCCCAACCTCTGTCCCCCCTCCCCGCAGCCCCTGGCCCGCGTCCCCCCGACCCCCACCCGCCGCCTCTGCGTCCCCCACGACGATGCCCCCCCCACGTAAGTCCTCCCCCCTGCCAGAGGTGGGGCACAGACCCCTGGGCTCCGCCCCCAACCTCACTGGGGGTTTTGGGGGGAGGGGGTGTGATGCTGTGCCCCCCCCCCCAGCGCCCCCCCCTCGGCAAAGGACGGTACCGGCAGAGCCCCCTTGGCCCCCCCCGGCACTGGGGACCCCCGGCCCCGCAGGTGAGTGTTGGGGGAGGGGCTTCCCCCCCATCCCCCAAGTCCCCCCCCCACCAGCTGGGGGGTGTGTGGGGCTCAGAGCCCTGAGTGCCCCCCCCCCAGGTGCCACCGCCCCCCCCCGGTGCGGGACGAGGAGTCGGAGGCCCAGCGCAGGGCCCGGAGCCGACTGCTGCGGCAGGGCCGCAGGGCCACGCAGGTACCCCCGGGACCCCCCCCGGGACCCCCACCCCTGAGCACCCCCCCACCCCTGGGACCTCCACCCCAGGGCCTGAACCCCTGATCCCCACCCAGGATCTTCACCCAAGACCCCCCCACAGGACCCCCCAGCCAAGACCCCCTACTCATGATCCCCACCGAGAATCCCCACTGTGGCGCCCACCCAGTACCCCCACCCAGGACCTTCCACCCATGATCCCCCCCCAGGACCCCCACCCATGATCCCCACCCATGACCCCCACCCAGGATCCCCACCATGATGTCCACCCAGGACCCTAACCTATGGCCCCCACCCATGATCCCCACACAGGACTCCCACCCAGGACCCCCCACTCATGCCCCACCCCAAGACACCCCCAACCCCCAGGCTGCTGTCCCCCCATTGGCTGCTGTGCCCCACCCCAGGGCGTGGCACTGCCAGAGCTGCAGGAGGCGGAGCAGACGATTGGCTGCAGCAGCGAGGGGCGGGCGCACCAGCAGCTAATCAGAGAAGAGGAGAAGCAAGAGGAAGAGGAGCCCCAGAACTCGGTGGGGCTGGGGAGGGGGGGGGAGGGGAGGGGTGGGAGGGGAGGGGGCAGCAGAGGTCATGGGGAGGGTCCCTGGGCTCACCATGCCCTCTCTAAGCCCCTCCCCTCGCAGGACCACGCCCGGCTGCCAGCTCTGCCCAGCTCCAAGAAAGGTTGGTGCCCCCCAACACCTGGGACCCTCTCCCCAAATCCATGCCCCCCCCCCTCACCCCGGGGGTCCTCCCCTCCCTTGTGCCCCCCAGGCCCGGCGGCTGAGCTGCTGCGGAGCCGAGGGAAGCTGCCGCCAGGCTCCGAGGTGAGGGGGGGAAGGGAGGGGGGCTGGGGGCTGGGGGTGTTCCCAAGACCCCCCCACGATCCCCCCCAAAGGCCACCCCAACCCCCACCTCTGTGTGTGTCTGTGTGTGTGTGTGTGTGTCCCTGGCCTGCCACAGGGGTCGGAGAGCGACGGCAGCGGGGAGGAGCCCCCAGCCCCCAGGTAATGGGGGGCTGGGAGGGGGGCAGGGGGATTGGGGAGGTGGGGGGAGGTCTCCAGCAGACCCTCCTCCCCCCCCCCCCCACTCCTAATGTCCCCCTCAATGTTCTCCTCCCCCCCCCCAGCAGCCTCCCCCGGCCCCCCCCCAATGGCCTTCTGCCCCCACGGTCTCCACCACCTGCCTTTGACTACCAGCAGGTGAGACACAAACCCTCTGCCCACCATAGCCCCTGGGGGGCCTCCCTCCCCCCCGGGTGCCCCTTCTCTCATCCTTGGGGTCCTCTCTCCCTCACCTGTGGGGGTTCTCCGTCCCCCCTGGGTGCCCCCTCCCTCGTCCCTGGGGGTCCTCCCTCCCCCTTGGGTGCCCCCTTCTTCACCCCTGGGGTCCTCCCTTGCCCCTTTCGGTTCTCTTTCACCCTTGGGGGTCCTCCCTCCCCCCTGGGTGCCCCCTCCCTTACCTCTGGGTGCCCCCCGGGCACCCCCCAGCTGTACCAGGGGCTGTGGCTGGAGAACGAGCGGCTCCGGGAGCAGCTGCAGGAGACGGAGCTGAAGCTCACCCAGATCCGGCTGGAGCTGGAGAGGGTCACCCAGGTGGGTCTAGGGGGGCCCCCAGGAGATGCTGGGGGGGGCTCCCCAAGCACTAGGGGGGCCGAATTCCCCCCCCCTCGCCCCCTCTCTTCCTCCCCCCCCAGCGTCAGGAGCGCATCGCAGAGCGGCCGGCGCTGCTGGAGCTGGAACGATTTGTGAGTGGGGGGGGGGCTTTGACCCTCCCAAGGACTCCCTGAGACACCCCCCCCGAGGCTCCCACAACTCCTCCAGACACCCCCAGGCCCCCTCCCCCCCCCTCCACTCTCCAGGATCTCCATGCCCCACCCCCCCACCCCCCCTCCCCAGGAGCGCCGGGCGCTGGAGCGGAAGGCGGCGGAGCTGGAGGAGGAGCTGAAGGTGACGTTTGGGGGGCGGGGCTGGGGGGTTTGGGGAGGGGGGGTTGGGGGCTTGGAGCTCTCCTCCTGCCCCTGACCTTCCCCCCTGGCCTCTCCCCCCAGGCCCTCTCCGACCTGCGGGCAGACAACCAGCGGCTGAAGGACGAGAACGCAGCTCTGATCCGAGTCATCAGCAAGCTCTCCAAGTGACCGCCAGGGGGCGCCGCGCACCGGCACCGGCACACCGCCGCGGGGGGGGCCGCGGGGGCACCGGGGTGCGCACAGGGCCAGGGGCACAGGCAGGGACAGCAGTGTGGACACGGGGACAGGGGCATAGACACGGGGACAGATGGACACAGGGATATGGGGATGGACACAGGGACAGATGACACGGACAGAGAAAAGGACACAGACAGATGGACACAAGGACAGATGGACACAGGGATATGGAGATGGACACAACGACACATGGACACAGGGACATGGGCATGGACACAGGGACAGATGGATACAGGGACACGAGGACAGACACAAGGACAGATGGACACAGGGACATGGGGATGGACACAGGGACAGATGGACACAGGGACGTGGGGATGGACACAAGGACAGATGGACACAGGGACGTGGGGGACGGACACAGGGACAGATGGACACAGGGCCATGGGGACAGACACAAGGACAGACAGACACAGGTGAGGCAGATGGGCACAGGCCCAGGGGCAGACACTTGGACACGCTGACAGACAGCCCCCAGCCCCCCAGCGCCCCCTGTGCCAAAACAAAAGATCCCTCCCCCCCCCCACCCCCCCGAGTCCTGCCCCCCCCGCCTACCCCTAGACCCAACCCCCCCCACCCCGCAGCCGCCAGAGCCCCCTGGGGGCAGACTTTGGGGGTGGAGCCAAAGCCCCTGGGGGCGGTGCCAAGAAGCTCTGGGGTGGAGCCAAAGCAGCTGAAGGTGGAGCCAATGCTTTAGGGGTGGGGCCAAAGCTGCTGGGGACAGAGGCCCTGCCCCCATGATGAAGTAGGAGGTGCCAAGAAAGGGCGTGGGGGTGGAGGGGTGTGGCCGCAGATGTGCCACGCCCCTTCCTATGCCCCCACCCCTTGTAACATCATAGGAGGGCATTGCCCCACCCCTCCCCCAAAGTAGGTGGGGCTAAAGCACGCCAGCCTCGACCCTTACTCCCCCCTGCGCATGTCAATCATCTGCTGAGCCACGGGGGCGGGGCTTCCAGAGGCCCTGCCTATTGCCAATGCTCCGCCCCCTGTGGGGGGGAAGGGGTGTGGCCAAAATAAACAAATGCAAAAGAGGCCAAGAAAAAAAGGAGAAGAAATGGAGGTGGAGCTATGGGGCAGGGAGAAAGGCTCCCATTGGTCAGCTGCAGGGGGGGTCACTGGATGGGGAGAAGGGCTCCCATTGGTCAGCTGCAGGGGTCCCTGTTCCAAACGGAGGGCGGGGATTGGTGAAGAGGGGCGGGGATTGGTGAGAAGGGGCGGGGATTGCTCGGGAGGGGCGGGGATTAGCGAGAAGTGGTGGGGATGGCTCGGGGGGGGCGGGGTTGTGGCGGGGATTGGCCGGGAGGGGCGGGGATTGGCGGGAATCACCGAGGCGTGGCGGGAATCGCCGAGGCGCGGCGGTGATTGCCGAGGGGAGCGGAGCTGCCATTGGCCGGCTCCGAATGACGTCAGCGGGGCGCGCGTCACGTGACGCCAGGGCCGCACCACGTGGTGCGGCGGCCATGGCGGCGGCGGCGGCGGCTGCGGCCCAGCGCGGCGGCGGCGGCGCCTCCGGGGGCTCCGGCGGCGATTCCGGGACCGGCTCCGAGCCCGACCCGCCGCCGGGGGGAGGCGGTGAGTGAGAGGGGCTGGAGGGGCGCGGGCCGGGCTGGGGTTGGAGGCCGGGGGGCGGGGGGAGCCGTCCCGCACCTCCCAGGGTGGCGCCCGGGGGGGGTCCGGTTGGCGCTTCCCGCCCCGAGCTCAGCGCCCCCCCCCTCCCCCGCTCTCCGCAGGGGTCTCGTCGGACCAGATCCTGCAGACCGGGGCGATCCTGCTGCGCGGGTGAGTGCGGGGGGGGGCTGGGGGCAGGGGGGGCCTGGAGTCCTCCTGATCAAATCCCCGCGACCCCAGCAGCCCCTTCCCCCCCGGTCCCCCTCCCTGGGACTCCTTGCGAGGAACCAAGGCGGGAAAACCCCAAATGCTCGCAGGACCTCTAAGCACCCCCGGGGAGGGTTAAGGACCCCCGCTCCGACCCCCACCCCTCCTAAACTCCCTCCTCAGCATCAGCTCCTCCCCTTTAGGGCTCCCCCGATGCCTCTCCTCCCGCGGGCTGCCGTCTGAGCTTGGTCCCCCGGGGCTGTGCCGTCCGTCGGTCCCCCTTCACCCGCCTGCTTTTCCCCCCCACCCCGCGCCGTTAGGTTCATTCGGGATCGCGTGGAGCGCTGCGGGGACCCTCAGGCGGTGGCCCTGAGCCAGGCGGAGCTGGGGGAGCCGCAGCCCAGCAGCGCCGACACCAAGCGGCTCAGCGACTGCCTGCGGCGCATCGGCGACGAGCTGGACAGCAACACCGAGCTGCAGAGGTCCGCACCGGGCTGGGCCGCAAAGGGGGGGGGGTGGGGGGTGGGGTGTTCCCCCGGTCTCTACTTCGCTGGACCCCCCCCTTGGTCTCCCCTTCACCGCAGGATGATCGAGGAGGTTGGTTGCCACGCCCCCAAGGAGGTCTTCTTCCGTGTGGCCAGGGAGATGTTCGCCGACGGCACCTTCAACTGGGGCCGGGTCGTGGCCCTCTTCTACTTTGCCTGCAAGCTGGTGCTGAAGGTGGGACCCCCCCCACACACCCTTGCCCGCCCTTCTCCCCACCCCCCCCCACCCCGGTCTCCTCTCTTCACCCCCCCCGGCCCCTTGCATCTCCCCAGGCGCTCTGCACCAGGGTCCCGGAGCTGGTCAGGACCATCCTGAGCTGGACCATGGAGTACCTGAGGGATCACGTCCTGGGCTGGATCCAGGCTCAGGGGGGATGGGTGAGTGCTCAGCCCCCCCCGCCCCGGGACCCCCCCCCCACCCTGTGGGAGGTGCAGCCCTGCAGGCTGGAAGGGCCCTGGGGCGGGGGTGGGGGTCAGTGCCAGCGACCAGCAGTGCCCAGGGGGCAGAGAAGGCTCTCAGCAGCCTGGCCTGGGGCAGCCTGGGTGTGGGGCAGGGCAGGGATCATCCTCCCGGGGTAGGGGGGCTGGGGGCAGGCTGGGGGAGGGGAGGGGGTCCTCACCCCAGGGTGAGGCAGGGGAGGGCAAGGCAAGTGGGGAGGAGGGGCTGGGGGAGGGGCTGAGGCCAGAGCAGAGGAGGCTGAGGGGGGAGAGGAGTGGAGGGAGTTGGCAGGCAGGGCGAGGCTTGGTCTCCCCTCCCAAGGGCCAGGGGCAGGCCTGAGGCTGCCCTCCCCCACCCCAGGGAGGCTGTGGGGCAGGTGCCCCTCCCCCTGCCAGGCCCTGGCAGCAGGGCTGGGGCTGAGCCTCCCTCTCAAAGGTCAGACCCAGCCCAGGCGCCGCCGCCAGGGACCTTGCTCCTGGCTCCCCCTCGAGCTTCCTGGGGGGTGGGGGCGGGGGGGGATGGTTTTGAGGACCTCTACCACGTCTGAGCTCCCCTCCCCCCCCCGCCCAGGAAGGGCTCCTCTCCTACTTTGGGACCCCCACCTGGCAGACCATCACCATCTTCGCCGCCGGCGTCCTGACAGCCTCCCTCACCATCTGGAAGATGTCCTAGGCCTCGGGGGGGGGATCCCGACTTCTGGCGGGGGAACCCCGCACCACTGGGGGATCATCACCCTCCGGGGGGGGTCCCCCTAACCTCTAGGGAGCTGTCCCCTTCCATGTGTAGCCCCTGCAGGCAGGGAGAGTGTTGTCCTCCCCCCCCACCTCCCCTGGTGCCTTTGGGGGGGGGGGGGGGGCAGGGGGAAGGATTTTAATGAGCAGGACTTGGGGGCGGGGGACAGAAGTGGAGCTGGGGGGGGAGGAGGGAGGGGGATGTCTCCTTTCTCCCTTCCTGCTCTGTCCCATGCCCCCCCCCAGACCATTCCCTACTGGTGGGGGAGGGGCAGAGGTGGGATTTGGGGGGAGGGGGGGCCCTAGAGCTTGACCCCCAGCCCTTTCCCCTCCCCTCCCCAGGACTTGTGGTGCTTTGAGGGGGGAGGGGTTCTGAGGGGGGGTCTGCTGCATTCCCAACCCCCTCACTACCACCATGAGGCACAAAGGGGGGGAGGGGAGGCTGTTGCTGTGCTCCCCCCCTCAAAAGGTGCTGGGGGGGGGAGGGGGTGCAGCTAGGGCTGCAGGTTGGGTATTTATTGAGGGGGGGGCGCTGGGACCCCCCCCTCAGGTGCAATTCCCCCTCCCCCTTCCTCCATTCCTGTGGTGCCTCTGGGGGGGGGAGGGGCTGCACCTCTCCTCCCCCCCTAAAAAGGGGGGGTGGGGGGGGCTGGAGTCTCCCCCTCCCTCAACCTCGGTGCTCTTTGGGGTGATGTCGTTGGGGGAGGGGTGGGGTGGGGGGGTTGGGGTCTCCTCCAGCCTAGGGGAGGGGATGTGGGGGCTCTGCTCCTCCCCCCCCCGGCTTTGTTTTTGTACCAATTCTTTTGTATTTCCTGGCAAAATAAAGGAGGAAAATGGAGCCCCTGGGGGGCCCCCCCCACCCGCGCCCCCCCTTCCAGTGCCCTCCCCCACCCCCTTTGCAGCCCCCTCCCCAAAGTCCATTGGGGGGGGCTCCATTTTGGAGGGCAGGACTCCAGAGCCCTGTGGAGGAGGACATCGGGGGAGGGTGTCTCGAGGACCCCCATGGGGGAGGGCAGGGAAGGGGAGTGGGGGACACACTTCCAGCACGTGGCTGGGGCTGGGGGAATGGTTGGGGGAGGGGGTGGTGTTGGGGGCTGGGGGATCGAGGATTGCCCTCCCCCAGGGCTGGCTGCTGGGGCAGGACCAAAGGATGGCCTGGGGGGGGGGGAGGGGCGGGGGCTCAGAGGAGTTGGGAGGGGTGAGGGAGGGGGCAGGGGTTCTTCCCCAGGACCGTCCCCCGTTCCTCTCCAGTCTCTCCCAGTGCTCCCAGTATGGCCTCAGTGCCTCCCCAGGGCTCCCCTCCCTCTCCCCCTGGCTCCTCCCCCCCCTTCTCCCCCCCCCCTCCTTCCCCTCCCCTTCTTCCCTTCCCCCCCTTCCTTCACCCCCCCCCGCCCCTTGCTGTGTGTGGGGGCGTGGCCTAAGCGCTGCGGGGAGGGGATGAGAGGGCGTGGTCTACGCGGGGGGGGTGGGTAGGCGTGGCCTCTCGGGGACGGGGCGGAGCCGGGGCCCTGTGGGCGTGGCCGAGCGGGGCGCGCGCGCGCGAAGATGGCAGCGCTGAGCGGGGAGCTGGGGCTGGAGAGGGGTAAAGGGGGGGAGGGGGAAGGGAAATGGGGAGGGGTCCGGAGGGGGGAGGGGAGGAGAGGGAGGGGGACGGGACGGGAGGGATGGGGGACGGTGGGGCGGGGGTGCGGGGAGGGGGATAAAAGGGGGAAGGGAAATGGGGAGGGGTCGAAGGGGGGCCAGGGGAGGGCAGGGATGGGGCGGGGGGAGAGGGGAGATGTAAGGGAGCAGGGAGGGAAGTGGGGGGAAGGGGGGGGAAAAGGGGAGCAGTAAAACGGGAGGGAGGGGGTGGGGAGGGGAAAGGAGGGCGGGGGGAATGAGGGGGCGGAATTGGGGGTTGGGGCAAAAGGGGGGGGTTGAAACGGGGGTGGTCCTGGGGGTTAAGGGGTGCAGAGGGGAGGGGTTTGGGGATGTTACAGGGGGCAGGGAGAGCCTGGGGGCAGAATGAAAGTCGGGAGGGGTCCTGAGGGGGGGGGTGAGACTGGGAGGGGTCCTGAGGGGGCAGAGATGAGACTGAGAGGTGGAGAGATAAAAGTGAGGGGGTCCTGGGGGAGGGGTGAGACTGGGGGTCGTTAGGCAGGGGGTCAGGATGGAGCTAGGGGAGGTGGGGGTCCTGGAGGGGGAGGGATTAAATTGGGGGGCGTCCTCGGGGGGTCAGAATGAAAGTGGAGAGGGGTGAGACTGGAAGGTGGAGAGATAAAAGTGAGGGGTGGTCGTGGGGGGGCTCAGGGCAGGCAGTGCCCTGGGGGAAGGTTGGCAGAGGAGGAAAGGAGCAAAGAGAGGAAGGAACGAACCTGGGGGAAGAGGGAGGGGCGGGGGGAAGCCGGGGGTGGGGGTGAGGGAGGCGGGGGGGGTCCCCTGATGGCCTGGGGCCCCCCCCCAGACGTGGGGCGCGCGGTGGAGCTGCTGGAGCGGCTGCAGCGCAGCGGGGAGCTGCCCCCCCAGAAGCTGCAGGCCCTGCAGAGGGTCCTGCAGAGCAAGTTCTGCTCGGCCATCAGAGAGGTACCCTCGGGGGCAGGGGGGAGGGGGACCCCCCCAAAGAGTACTGACACCCCCCCACCTTCCCCTAAACATCCCCCCCCCGGAGTCATTAATATCCCTCAGGAACCCCCCCTGAAGGGACCCTTCCCCCCCCCCCAAGTGGTCTCTATGGGCTCAGGACCTCCCACCCCAGGACCCTCTCAGGATTAATTAATGACACCCCCAAGACCCCCCCAGTACCTCCCAGTGTCCCCCAATGTTCCTTAGGACCCCCCCCCGGGACCCCCCAGGATCCATTAATATCCCTCAGGAGGCCCCTAGGACCCCCGAGTACCTCCCCCAGGACCCCCAGTACCTCCCAGTGTCCCCAATGTTCCTCAGGCCCCCGGGACCCCCAGGATCAATCAATATCTCCTAGGAGCCCCCAGAGCCCCTCAGTATCCTGCTGTGCCCCCTCAGGACCCCCAATATCCCCCTGAGACCCCCTGGCCCCCAGGTATCCCACTGGGACCCCCTAATGCCTCCCCTCCCCCAGGACTTCCCCCTGAGGTGGCCCCCTCCCCCCACATCCTTCCCAAAAGCCCCTTGGGGGGGCAGGGAGTGGGGGTGAGGGAGCCCCAAAACCTCCCTAAAAAGCTGGGGAGGGGGGGGAGGGGGAGGAACCCCCCAACTCTTGAGGGGGCTGCCCCCTCCTCCCCCAACCTACCTCGAGGTGCCCCCCCCCAGGTGTATGAGCAGCTCTACGACACCCTGGACATCGCTGGCAGCCCTGAGATCAGAGCCCATGCCACAGCCAAGGTACCCCCAAATGGGCCCCCTGCACCCCAACAGCCCCCCAGCACCCCAAAGCATCCCAAAGACCCCCTGCCCCAGGACCCCAACACTCCCCTAGCACCCCAAAACCACCCCTGGGACCTCCAACCTCCCCCAGGCACTCCCAGCACCCCAAAACCCGACCCCGGACCCCCTGCACCCCAAATCCCAGATTTCTCTTCTCCTCCCTCCCTTCCCCCACCTGACCCCAAATGATCTCTCCCTCCCTCCTCTTCTCCTTCTCCCCCTTCCCTTCTCCCTTTGGCCTCCCCTCCCACCCCCAAACTGACCCTCTATGACCTCTCCCCTTCCCTCTTTTCCTCTTTCCCCTCCTCTCTCCCCTTCCCCAACCTGACTCTTCCCTCTCTCCCCTTCCCTCTCTCCCCTTCCCCAACCTGACTCTTCCCTCTCTCCCCTTCCCCAACCTGACTCTTCCTCTCTCCCCTTCCCTCCTTCCCCTCTCCCCTTCCCTCCTTCCCTCTCTCCCCTTCCCTCCTTCCCTCTCTCCCCTTCCCTCCTTCCCTCTCTCCCCTTCCCTCCTTCCCTCTCTCCCCTTCCCTCCTTCCCTCTCTTCCCTTTCCCCCCCTTCTCTCTCTGCTTCCCCAACCTGACTCTCAATGACCTCTCCTCTTCCCTCCTTCCTTCTCTCCCCCTCTTCCTCTTTGCCCAACCTGACCCTCAATAATCTCTCTCGTCTTTCCTCTCTCCCCTTCCCCAACCTGACCCTCAATGACCTCTCCCCTCCCTCCTTCCCTCTTTCCCCCCTCTTCTCCCCAACCTGACCCTCAATGACCTCTCCCCTCCCTTCTCCCCTCTTTCCCCCTCTCTCCTCCCCAACCTGACCCTCAATGACCTCTCCCCTTTCCTCTTTCCCTCTCTCCCCCCTCTCCTCTCTCCCCTTCCCCAACCTGACCCTCAATGACCTCTTCCCTTTCCTCCTTTTCTCTCCTCCCTCTCCCTCCTCCCCAAACTGCCCCTCAATGACCTCCTTCCCTCCCCTCGCCCCTCCCCCTGCAGGCCACCGTCGCAGCCTTCGCGGCCAGCGAGGGCCACGCCCACCCGCGGGTGGTGGAGCTGCCCAAGACCGAGGAGGGTTTGGGCTTCAACATCATGGGGGGCAAGGAGCAGAACTCCCCCATCTACATCTCCAGGGTCATCCCCGGGGGGGTGGCCGACCGGCACGGGGGGCTCAAGAGGGGAGACCAGCTCCTGAGCGTCAACGGAGTGGTGAGGGGGGAAGGGGGCAGGGGAGAGGAGGGAGGGGGTGGGGAGAGAGGGGAGGGGGTGGGAGGGGCTGCAAGGTGGTAATTGGGGATTGGAGGGGGGGGGGGCTAAAAGGGGTGGGGAAGGGGTTTGAGGGGAGGCTCAAGAGGGGGAGCAGCTCCTGAGCGTCAAGGGAGTGGGGAGGAGGGAGGGGGCAGGGGAGAGGGGGAGGGGAGGAAAGGAGGGGAGGGGGAGGGAGAAAGGGGAGTTAGGGGAGAGGGAGGGGAGTTGGGGAGGGGGAAGGGAGGGGAGTTGGGGCTGGCAGGGGAGGGGTTTGGGGGCTCCAAGGTGGTAATTGGGGATTGGGGGCTGGGGGCGGCTAAAGGGAGAGGAAGAGGAGGGAAGGGGTGGAAATGGGGGAGGGGGAAGGGAAGAGGGAAGGGAAGGAGAGAAGGGGAGGGGGAGGGAGTTGGAGGGGTTAAAAGTGGGACTAAAAGGCGGGGGGAAGGGGTTTGGGGGAGGCTCAAGAGGAGAGGAAGCAGCTCCTGAAGTGGGGGGTGGGGAGGGGCTGAGGGGAGTTTGGGCGGGGGGCTACGAGGGGTCATGGGGGATCAGAGGGGGTCTAAAGTGGGGGCTCAGGGGGACACACACACCAGCCCTCGAGCGTCAACGGAAGGGGGAGGGGAGGGAGGGGGAGGAATAGAAATTGGGGGGGGGGCAGGGGGCAGGGGGAGGTTTGGAGCCGCAGCGAAGAGGTCAGAAGCAGCGCCCGGGGCGGGGGCAGGGAAGGAGGCAGAAAGGCTTTGGGCGCTTTCCCCTCTACTGGGGTTTGGGGGTCCCTAGGATCTTGGGGGGTCCAGGGCTGGATTTTGGGGTGCCAGGGCTCGGGTATGGGGGCGCAGCACCTCGCAGAGGGACTTGAGGAACAGATCAGAAGGGAGGCGAAGGAGGCGGAAAGGCTTTTGCCACTTCTCCCTCCGCTGGGTTTTGGGGGTCCCTAGGAGCCGGGGGAGGGGTCCCCAAGATTTTTGAGGGGGTCCAGAGCTGTTCCCTGGTGTCCAGGGCTGGATTTTGGGGTGCCACAGGTCGGGTTTGGAGCTGCAGCACCTCGCAGAGGGACTTGGGGAAGAGATCAGAAGGGATGAGGAGGAGGTGGAAAGGCTTTTGCCACTTGCCCCTCCGCTGGGCTTTGGGGGTGCCTAGGAGCCCGGAGGAGGGTCCCGATGATTTTGGGGGGTGCTGTGTGTTTTTGGGGGTGCCAGAGCGTGGAGGGGGAGCAGCACGAGCGGGCGGTGGAGCTGCTGAAGGCGGCGCAGGGCTCGGTGAAGCTGGTGGTGCGCTACACGCCGCGGGTGCTGGAGGAGATGGAAGCTCGCTTCGAGAAGCTGCGCAGCGCCCGGCGCCGCCAGCACCACAGCTACTCGTGAGCGCCCCCGTCCGGCAGCCCCCCCCGAGCCACTGCACCCCCAAATCCCTCTGACCCAATCCTAACTGCCCCCCTAAAATCTAGAGAGCCCCCCAAATCCTTCTGGCCTGGAGTCCCCCAAGAGCCCTGAGACCCCAAATCCCTGCAGCCCAAATCCCTCTACCCCCCAAATGCTGTACCCCGAGCCCTGCACCCCCCAAACCCTCTGCACCCCCAACCCTGCACCCCTAAACCCCCTGCACCCCCAACCCTGCACCCCCCAAACCCTCTGCACCCCCGAGTCCCTCTGACCCAACCCTAACTGTACCCCAGATCCAGGAGCCCCCAAACCCTTCTGGCCTGGAGCTCCCAAGATCCTTGAGATCCCCCAATCCCCCAGTCCCCCAAAACCCACCTGAGCCCCCAATTTCCCCAGCCCCCTAAATCCCACCTGAGACCCCCAAACCCATCTGAGACGCGCCCCCAATCCCCTCCAGGATGCCTAAATCCCACTGAGACCCCCGCAAACCCATCTGAGGCCCCCCAATGCCCCCAGCCCCCCAAAACCTGAGACCCCCCAAACCCCCTCCCCACTGACCCCCCAAATTTTCTCCCCACAGGTCACTGGAATCAAGAGGTTGAAGCTCCGCCAGGACCCTACCTGGGACTCCTCCCCAAGACCCCTTTGGACCCCCCAAAACCCCCTCCCTGGGGTCCCTCCCCCAGGACCCCCTGTATATTTATTTATGGGGTGCAGCCCCCCCCGAGTTATTTATTGATATCCTTGATCCCTCCCCCTTAATTTAAAAGTGACCCCAAAAGTGTTGCTGTGTGTGCTGTGAGACCCCCAAAATAGGGACCCCCTCCCCAAATCGGGACCCCCCCCATCTCCAAGTGGGACTCCCCCCAAAACTGGGGACCCCCCCAAACATGGGGACCCCCTCCCCAAATTGGGGCCCCCCAATCTCCAAGTAGGGAACCCCCAAACATGGGGACCCCCTCCCCAAATGCGGAGCCCCAAAACTGGGGACCCCCTACCAAACGAGACCCCCCTGCCTCCCCATAGGGGGACCCCCACTTAAAATGGGGACCCCCCAAAACAAGGGACCCCACCTCAAAAGGGGGACCCCCCTCGAAAGGGGGACCCTCCTCTCTCCAGAGGGGGACCCTCTCCAAAGGGGACCCCCAAAGCTAGGGACCCCCCCTCCAAGTGGGACCCCAGCTCCAGAGGGAGACCACCCCCAACACATGGGGGACCCCCCCCAAAACCGGGAACACTGCTTCAAAGGGGACCCCCCCAAAAGTGGGGAACCCCCTCCAAGTGGGGACCCCCCCCCCCGAATGGATCCAGAGCCAGGGCTGCTCCATCCCTATGGATCCAGGCCCAGGGCTGCTGCATCCCTATGGATCCTGAGCCAGGGCTGCTGCATCCCTATGGATACAGGCCCAGGGTTGCTCCATCCCTATGGATCCAGGCCCAGGGATGCTGCATCCCTATAGATCCTGAGCCAGGGATGCTCCATCCCTACGGATCCAGGCCCAGGGATGCTGCATCCCTATGGATCCTGAGCCAGGGCTGCTGCATCCCTATGGATCCAGGTCCAGGGCTGCTCCATCCCTACGGATCCAGGCCCAGGGATGCTGCATCCCTATGGGTCCAGGCCCAGGCTGGTCCTGGTCTCCATGGCAACAGGATGGGAGCAGGGTTGCTGCATCCCTATGGATCCAGGCAGGGCTCCTTCCTGTTTCCATGGCAACCAGCAGGGCTGGACTGCTCCATCCCTATGGATGCAGGAGAGAGATCCTAGACCACTCCATCCTTATTCATTGGGGGGGGCCTGGACCTTTCCATCCTTATGGATACAGGGGGGGGTCCTGGACCACTCCATCCCCATGGATGTGGGGGAGGGGGTCCTGGACCACTCCATCCCCATGGATACAGGAGGGGGGTCCTGGACCACTCCATCCCCATGGATACAGGGGGGGTCCTGGACCACTCCATCCCCATGGATGCGGGGGGGGAGGAGTCTGGACCACTCCATCCCCATGGATACTGGGGGGGGGGTCCTGGACCAATCCATCCCTATGGATACGGGGGCGGGCCTTGAACCACTCCATCCCCATGGATACAGGGGGGGTCCTGGACCACTCCATCCCCATGGATACGGGGGAGTCTGGACCACTCCATCCCCATGGATACAGGGGGGCTCCTGGACCACTCCATTCCCATGGATGCCGGGGGGGGGTTCTGGACCACTCCATCCCCATGGATACAGGGGGGCGGTCCTGGACCACTCCATCCCCATGGATACCGGGGGGGGGTCCTGGACCACTCCATCCCCATGGATGCGGGGGGTGGGGGTGCCGGAACCTTCCCATCCCCATAGCAACGAGGGAGGAGGCTTGTGATTGGTCCATCCCCATGGCAACGATCGGAGGGGGCGGAGCTCCATCTCCACGGCCACGCCCCCTCCCCCCGCAATGACGTCACCTCCATTTTATCCCCTCCCGTTTCCTTGCTTCCCATTGGCTGCTCGTTTTGTGTCCCCCCCGCCCAACACCCCACGCAAGGGCGGGGCCAGCTCCTCGCCGCACCTCAAGCGGCTCGCTGATTGGTCAGCTCCGCCGTCCATCAGCGCCCCTCTTAAAGGGACCGCGCCGCATTTTGCGGGACCTTGCCGGAGGGGGGGCGTGGAGGGGGTGGGGGAAAAAGGGGGAGGGGCAAACTGGGTAAGGGGAGGGGGGGGCGGGCGGTGGTTGTGGGGTTCAGGAGGGGCCCCGGGCATCGGTGGGGGCCTAGAGGGGGGTTTGGGGGTGACTGATCAAAGACACCCCCCCAAAAAATACCAGCCCCCCCCATTTCATTCTCCCCCCCACTCTCCCCCCCCCCAGCCTTTCCCCCTCCCCCTCCCTACCGGGGCCGCCTCCCGCCGCCGGAGCTGCCGCAGCGCCGTTTTTAGCCCAGGTAAGAGCCAGGCCCGAGCGCCCCCCCCCCAAAATGCTGAGCCCCCTCCCAACCCCCATCCCCCACCCCACCCCCCGCAATTCTCCCCTCTCCCTTCCCCCTCCCCCATTTCCCACCCCATCTCCATCTCCCCGGCCCCACTGACACCCCCGAAATCCACCCCCACCCCCAGCATCCCAGTAACCCCTGCCCGCCCCCTCCCCCAAATCCCCATTTGGGCCCCCATTGCCCCCTCGAATTAACCCCCAGTTCAATCTCCCCCGCGCCCCCAAACCGGACTTCTCCATCCTCATTGCACCCCCAACCCCCACTGCACTCCCCTGCACCCCAGACCCATTGTACCCCAGCCCCTCCCACTGCACGCCCTCTGCACCCCCAGAAACATTGCACCCCCAGTCCCCCTCTGTGCCCCCTGCACCCCTACACCCATTTCACCTCCCAGGCCTCCCCGTTTAACCTCACCCACTGCCCCCAGACTCATTTCAGCTCCAGAGTCCCCCAGTTGCATGCCCCCATTGCAGCCCCCACCCCCCCTGCACCCCCAGACCCATTGCACTCCCAGACTCTCTCCCCAGCTGCACCCCCAGACCCATTTCACCTCTGGACTCCCCCACATTGAACCCCCCACCCCTGCACCCCCAGACCCATTTCACTCCAGATGCCCCCATTGCATGCCCTTATTGCACCCCCAGACTGCACCCCCAGACCCATTTCACCCGTGGACCCTCCCATTTAACCCCTCCCCAGACTGCACCCCTAGACTCATTTCACCTCTGGACTCCCCCACATTGAACCCCCCACCCCTGCACCCCCAGACCCATTTCACCTCCAGGCCCTGCCCTCATTTAACCCCCCACCAATTCACCCCAGACCCATTGCACCTCCTGACCCCCTCCCCTACACCCCCAGACCCATTTCAGCTCCAGACCCCTCCCATTGCATGCCCCCATTGCAACCCCCCCAATGTACCCCCAGAGCCGTTGCACCCCCAGGCCCAGATTTTGGGGACCCCCTCTCGATTTGGGGGGGGAGAGGCAAGGGGGATCGATTCTGGGGTGATGGGGGGGGGGAGGTTGGAATGGGAGAGGACCAGAGCTGCCTGGGGGAGGCACTGAGGCCCCCCAAAAACAGGCAGGGGGCACAGGGAGGGCAGAGGCAGGACAGGGGTAGGGCAGGGGCAGGGCACAGGAGGGCAGGGGCAGGGCAAGGGGGGGCCCCCGGCGTTTCTCGCTCTCCAGCCCCTCTCCCCCCGCAGGCGGGGCAGGGGCAGGGCACAGGGAGGGCACAGGGCAGGGCAGAGGCAGGACAGAGGCAGGGCACAGGGAGAGCAGAGGGAAGGCACAGGCAGGGCAGAGGGAGGGCACAGGGCAGGGCACAGGGCAGGGTACAGGGAGGGCAAAGGCAGGGCAGAGGCAGGGCACAGGCGAGGCAGGGCAGGGCAGGGTACAGGGCACAGGGAGGGCACAGGGCAGGGCAGAGGCAGGACAGAGGCAGGGCAGGGGCAGGGCACAGGGAGAGCAGAGGGAAGGCACAGGCAGGGCAGAGGGAGGGCACAGGGCAGGGCACAGGGCAGGGCACAGGCAGGGCAGAGGCGAGGCAGGGCAGGGGCAGGACACAGGGAGGGCACAGGGCAGGGCAGAGGCAGGACAGAGGCAGGGCAGGGGCAGGGCACAGGGAGGGCAGAGGCAGAGCAGGGGCAGGGCAGGGGCAGGGCACAGGAGGGCAGGGGCAGGGCAGGGGCAGGGCACAGGGAGGGCTGAGGCAGGACAGAGGCAGGGCAGGGGCAGGGCACAGGGAGGGCAGAGGGAAGGCACAGGAGGGCACGGGCAGGGCAGAGGGAGGGCACAGGCAGGGCAGAGGGAGGGCACAGGGCAGGGTACAGGCAGGGCAGAGGCAGGGCACAGGAGGGCACAGGCAGGGCACAGGGAGGGCAGAAGCAGGGCAGGGGCAGGGCACAGGGAGGGCAGAGGAAAGGCACAGGAGGGCACGGGCGGGGCAGAGGGAGGGCACAGGCAGGGCAGAGGGAGGGCACAGGGCAGGGTACAGGGAGGGCACAGGCGAGGCAGGGCAGGGGCAGGGCACAGGAGGGCAGAGGCAGGGTAGAGGAGGACAGGGGCAGGGCAGAGGCAGGGCAGGGGCAGGGCAGAGGCAGGGCACAGGAGGGCAGAGGCAGGGCAGAGGCAGGGCAGGGGCAGGGCACAGGAGGGCAGGGGCAGGACACAGGGAGGGCCAAGGCAGGACAGAGGCAGGGCAGGGGCAGGGCACAGGGAGGGCAGAGGGAAGGCACAGGAGGGCACGGGCAGGGCAGAGGCAGGGCACAGGCGGGGCAGAGGGAGGGCACAGGGCAGGGTACAGGCAGGGCAGAGGCAGGGCACAGGCAGGGCACAGGGAGGGCACAGGGAGGGCACAGGCGAGGCAGGGCAGAGGCAGGGCAGGGGCAGGGCACAGGAGGGCAGAGGCAGGGCACAGGCAGGGCAGGGGGTGTCCCCCGGCGTTTCTCGCTCTCCAGCCCCTCTCCCCCCGCAGGCAGTGCCCGGGGCCGGGGCCGCGGCCGGGGCCAGGATGATGTGCGAGGTGCTGCCGACCATCAGCGAGGACGGGCGGCGGGGCTCGGGGGGCGGTGCCGAGGAGCCCGGCCTGGAGCAGCTGATGGTGCAGATGCTGCGGGAGAGGGAGAGGCTCCTGGAGAGCCTGAGGGACACCCAGGAGGCCTTGGCCACCGCCCAGCTCCGCCTGCGGGACCTCGCCCACGAGAAGGACTCCCTCCAGCGCCAGCTCAGCTCCGCGCTGCCGCAGGTCGCCGCCGGGGGCGGGGCTGGGGCGGGGCGGGGCTGGGGAGGGGCGGGGTGGGGCTTGGGGGGGGAAGGGGGAGAAAGGAGAGGGATGGGGGAGGGAGGAAAAGGAGGGAGGCTGAGAAGGTTGGAAAGGGAAAGGAAAGGCCTAAGGGGGTGGGGAAGGGAAAGGGAGGGGCCTGAGAGAGTGTGGCAGGGGAGGGGAAAGGGAGGGAAAAGGGAGGGAGGGTGAGGGGAAGTGCTTTGGTTGGGTGCGTGGCTTTGGGTGTGTGTGGCCGATTTGGGGGCGTGGTTAAGTGTGGGTGTGGGCGTGACCATACTTTGGCACATCCAATGGGGAGGGGCGGGGCTTAGCGCTGGGGGCTCCAGGAGGTGGAGCTTGGGGGGTGGGGGTGTGGCTTTAAGGGTGTGGCATTCGGTGGGCGTGCCTCCGTGGGGGGCGTGTTCTGCGGTGTGTGGGGGCATGTCTGATGGGAGGGGGCGGAGCTTAGCGCTGGAGGGATGCAGGAGGAGGAGGAGGGAGGGGAGGGGCGGAGAGGGGGTGTGTGGGGGTGTGGCCAAAGCGGGCGTGGCCGAGGCGGGTGTGGCCAGCCCCTGAGGGCCAACTCCCCGGGGCAGGAGCTGGCGGCGCTGACCAAGGAGCTGAACCTGTGCCGGGAGCAGCTGCTGGAGAGGGAGGAGGAGATCGCCGAGCTGAAGGCTGAGCGCAACAACACCAGGGTGAGGGCCACCGGCAGGGCCACCAACATCACCAGCAGGGCCAGCAGGGCCACCAACATCACCAGCAGGGCCACCGCAGCCACCAGGGCCACCAACATCACCAGCAGGGCCGCTAAGGCCATCAGAGCGACCAACATGGCCACCAGGGCCACTAAGGTCACCACTGAGGCCATTAAAGCCACCACCAGGGCCACCAACATCACCAGCAGGGCCACCATGGCCACCAGGGCCACCAACATCACCAGCAGGGCTACCAAGGCCACCAGCAGGGTCACTAAGGCTACCAAGGCCACCACCAGGGCCACCACCAAGGCCACTAAGGCCACCAGAGTCATTAAGGGCACCAAAGCGGCCAACAGGGCCAGCACCAGGGCCTGGTAGCCTCCTTGTCCCCATGGACAACCTCCAGGCTCTGGTGGCTTCCATGGACAACCTCAAGTCTTTGATGGCATCTATGGGCAACCTCCAGGCTCTGGTGGCCTCCATGGAGGACCTCAAGGCTCTGGTGGCCTCCATAAGCAACCTCAAGGCTCTGGTGGCCTCCAGGTGCCCCTGGAGGAGCTCCAGGGCCCTGAGTCCCTCTCCTCTTCCCCTCTGCCCCCTGCCCCAGCTGCTCCTGGAGCACTTGGAGTGCTTGGTGTCCCGGCACGAGCGGTCACTGCGGATGACGGTGGTCAAGCGCCAGGCCCAGTCCCCAGCTGGGGTCTCCTCCGAGGTCGAGGTCCTCAAAGCCCTCAAGTCCCTCTTTGAGCACCACAAGGCCCTGGATGAGAAGGTGGAGTGGTCCTGGGGGGGCTGGGGGAGGTGCTGGGGGGGTCTTGGGCGGCCCCCAAAGGTATCTCAGGGGGGTTCTGGTGGTCCCAGAGGTATCTCAGAAGGGTTCTGGTGGTCCCCAAGGTATCTCAGGAGGGGCCTGGTGGTCCCAGAGGTATCTCAGGGGGGTTCTGGTGGTCCCAGAGGTATCTCAGGGGGGTTCTGGTGACCCAGAGGTATCTCAGGGGGGTTTCTGGTGGGACTTGGTGAGCACCCAAAGGGTCCTGGTGGGACTCAGGGAGGTCTGGGCCCAACCCAGAGGGTGCAGGAAGTCCAAGCCGAGGTTCTGAGGAGCCTGAGAAGTTCTATGGAGCCCTGGTGGCCCTAGGGGGGATGTCCCTTGGGGTGACCTCCACTTGTCCCCAGCAGGTGAGGGAGAGGCTGAGGGTGGCCCTGGAGCGTGTGGCTGTCCTCGAGGAGGAGCTGGAGGTCTCCAACCAGGAGGTAGGTGGCAGCCTGGGCTTGGGGACACCAGAGGGGGGGAGATGTCCTCCTCAGGAGGGGTCCCCATGGGTTGAGTTGTCCCGTCCCCAGGCTTGATGTCCCCAGGGGTTGGGTTGGGTTGTCCCCAAGGGTTGATGTCCCCATGGGGTGGGTTGTCCCCAAGGGTTGATGTCCCCATGGGTTGGGTTGGGTTGTCCCCAAGCATTGATGTCCCCATGGGTTGGGTTGTCCCCAAGCATTGATGTCCCCATGGGTTGGGTTGGGTTGTTCCCAAGAGTTGATGTCCCCATGGGTTGGGTTGGGTTGGGTTGTCCCCATGGGCTGTGGTGCCCCCTGGTGCCCCCTGGTGGCCTCTGGCCATGCTGTGACCCTCTCCCTCTCTGCCCCACAGTCGTTGTCCCTCCGGGAGCAGCTCTCTCGCCGCCGGTCCGGCCTGGAGGAGACCCCCAGCGATGGAGACCCCTCGGTACCAGGGGTCAGAGGTCAAGGGGGAGGTCACAGAGGTCATGGGGAGGTCACAGGGAGGTCACAGAGGTCATGGGAGGTCGTGGAGGAGGTCAGCAGAGGCTGGGGGGGGTGGGGGAGGGCGGAGGTCAGAAGATGTCTCCTGGTGGAGGTGGCCTTGGGTGGAGATGGTTTAAGGGGCAGGAGGGTAGAGGTCAAGAGGTCAAAGATCAGCGAGCTGGTGAGGGGATAGAGGTCAGAGGTCAAAAGGTCACTGTTAAAGCTCTATGGCCAAGCTTGGCCTTCTCCCATCCCACCTTTGACTTCTCCCATGGCTCGAGGGCTGGAGCTGGGACCTTGGAGTCCCACCTAGGGGGGTCAGAGATCAATGTTCAGAGGCCACATGTCATAACCAGAGGTCAACAGGTCATGCATAGGGGTACAAAGGTTAAGGGTCAGCAGGGTCACGAGGTCATGGCTTGGGGTCGTTGATCTGAGGTCCCCCCTGCTGCCCTCCCACCCCCCCCACGGCTCGAGGGCTGGGGCTGGGACCTCGACCTCCCTGCTGGGGGGGTGGTCAGGGGGTCAGAGGTCAAGGGCCAGCCATCCGTGGTCATGACAAGAGGTCAAAGGTCAAGCGCCCGTAGGTCAACAGGTTGGGGTCGGCGACCCGAGGTCCACCCAGGTCCCACCTCTGCCTTTCGCCGCGGCGTGCCGGGGGGATGGGGGTGGGGTGTGTCGGGGGTCAGAGGTCACCTGGGCCCTCCCCTCCCCCCGCAGGTGGCAGGGGAGGGCCGGCGGCGGGAGGCGGAGCTGGAGGCCTCGCTGTGCCGGCAGCGGGCGGTGGCGGCACAGCAGCGGGAGCGGGCGGCGGCGCTGTGCCGCCAGCTGGGCAGGCTGCAGGAGGAGGCTGCCGGCGCCCAGCGCGAGCTGGCCAGGGCCCAGGAGGCAGGGGCCAAGCTCCAGAGGGACCTCAAGGAGGTGAGGCTGGCCCCAGGGCGCCCCAGGGGGGCCGGTGGCTGCGGCTCTGCCTCTGCCTCCACCTCCACCTCCGCCTCCATCTCCGCCTCCACCTCCACCTCTGCCTCCACCTCTACCTCCACCTCCATCTCCACCTCCATCTCCACCTCCACCTCCACCTCCATCTCCACCTCCACCTCCATCTCTGCCTCCGCCTCCACCTCTGCCTCCACTTCTGCCTCCACCTCTGCCTCCATCTCCGCCTCCACCTCCACCTCTGCCTCCACCTCTACCTCCACCTCCATCTCCACCTCCATCTCCACCTCCACCTCCATCTCCACCTCCATCTCCGCCTCCGCCTCTACCTCTGCCTCCACTTCTGCCTCCACCTCTGCCTCCATCTCCGCCTCCACCTCCATCTCCACCTCCATCTCCACCTCCGCCTCCACCTCCGCCTCCACTTCTGCCTCCACCTCTGCCTCCATCTCCGCCTCCACCTCCATCTCCACCTCCATCTCCACCTCTGCCTCCACCTCTGCCTCCACTTCTGCCTCCACCTCCGCCTCCACCTTCATCTCCACCTCCACCTCCACCTCCACCTCCATCTCCATCTGCACCTCCACCTCCGCCTCTGCCTCCACCTCCATTCCACCATCTCCATCTCTACTTCCATCTCTATCTCCATCACCTCCATCTCCATCATCTCCACCTCCACCTCATCTCCATCTCTATCTCCATTTCCATCATCTTTGTCTCCATCTCCATCCCTGCCTCCATCTCATCTCCCTCCCCACCTTCACCTCCCTCATCTCCATCTCATCTCATCTCATCTCATCTCATCTCATCTCATCTCATCTCATCTCATCTCATCTCATCTCATCTCCTCCATCTCCATTCCATCATCTCCATCATCTCCATCTTCTTCATCTTCTCCCTTTCCACCTCCACCATCTCCATCTCCATCTCCTCCAATTTTATCTCCTCCATCTCCACCTCCCTCTCCCTCTCTACCTCCATCTCCACCTCCACCATCTCCATCTCCACTTCCATCCCCATCTCCATTCCACCATCTCCATCCTCTCCATCCCCTCCATCATCTCCACCTCCACCTCAACTCCATCTCCATTCCATCATCTCCACCTTTTCCCTCTCCACCTCCATCTCCTCCACATCATCTCCATCTCCTCCATCTCCATCCTCTCCCTCTCTATCTCCATTTCCATCATCTTCATCTCTCTCTCCACCTTCACCTCCATCATCTTCATCTCCACCTCCATCTCATCTCCATCTCCTCCATCTCCATCTCCACCTCCATCTCTTCTCCCTCTCCCTCTCCCCCTCCACCATCTCTACCTCCATCTCTTCTCCATCTCCCTCTCCCTACCTCTGCCTCCATCATCTCCATCTCCACCTCCCTCAACTCCATCTCTATCTCCACCTCCCTCTCCACCTCCACTTCCATCATCTCCATCTCTACCTCCACCATCTCCACCTCCTCCTCCATCTCTTCTCCCTCTGCCCTCCCTCTCCCCGCCCGGCAGGCGCTGGCGCAGCGGGAGGACATGGAGGAGCGCATCACCACGCTGGAGAGACGCTACCTGAGTGCCCAGCGCGAGGCCACCTCCCTACACGACGCCAACGACCGCCTGGAGAACGAGCTGGCCAGCAAGGACTCCCTCTACAGACAGGTCAGGCCTGGCCCCCCCTCCCTCCCTCCCTGACAGCCTCCTACCCTGCCGTCCTCCCACCCTCCTACCCTACCACCCCTTCCACCCTGCCATCCTCCCTCCCTCCACACTCTCCCTCCACCCCTCCCACCCCCCTTCCCTCTCACCCTGCCACCCTGCCACCCTCCCTGCCATCCTCCCACCCCTGCCACCCCCCTACCCTGCCACCCCTTCCACCCTGCCATCCTCCCTCCCTCCACCCCTCCCGCCCTCCTTCCCTCTCACCCTTCCACCCACCCTCCCTCCCTCCCTCCCTGCCAGCCTCTCACCCTCCCACCCTTGCCACCTTCCTACCCTGCCATCCCCTCCACCCTCCCACCCTCTCACCCTTCCACCCTCTCACCCTCCCTGCCATCCTCCCTCCCTCCACACCCTCCCTCCCTCCCTCCCTCCCACTCCTCCCTCCACCCTCCCACCCTCTTTCCCTCTCACCCTCCCACCCTGAGATCCAACCACCCTTGGGACCCTTCCATTGGACCCCACCGACCTGGGGACCCTTCCTTTGGGTCCCTTCCAAGGGTGGCTCCTCCCACCCTTGGGTCCTCACCATGGGCTCCCCCTCACCCCTGGCACCCAATCATGGGCTCCCCCCACCCTTGGGTCCCTGCCATTGTCCCCACCCCATGGTGGTGTCCCCAACCCCCATGGGTGATGTCCCCAGCCCCATGGTGATGTCCCCAGCCCCATGGTGGTGTCCCCCTGCTCCTTGTCCCTGTGCCCCCCCAGAGCGAGGAGAAGGGCAGGCAGCTGCAGGAGTGGTTGGAGGACGCCAAGGCCAAGCTGCAGCAGACCCTGCAGAAGGCTGAGACCCTGCCTGAGATCGAGGCCCAGCTGGCCCAGAGGGTGGCAGCACTGAGCAAGGTGGGGCAGAGCCCCCTGGGGGACCTCAGCCCCTCCCCAAGGGGGCTGAGAGATTCTGGAAGGGTCCTGAGAGGTTCTTGGAGTGGGGAGGGCCCCAAGAGGTTCCAGGAGGCTCTTGGAGGGTTCTGAGGGATCTAGAAGGGGGTTGAGGGATCTAGGAGAGGGTCAGAAGGATCTAGGAGGGGCTCAGAGGGATCCAGGAGAGGGTCAGAGGGGTCTAAGAGGGGGTCAGAGGGTCTAAAAACGGGTTGAGAGTGATCTAAAGGGGCTCAGAGGGATCTAAGAGGGGGTTGAGGGATCTAAGAGAGGGTCAGAGGGATGAAGGAGGAGTTCTGAGTGGTCTAGGAGAGTCAGAAGGATCCAGGAGGGGCTCAGAGGGATTCAGGAGAGGGTCAGAGGGATCCAGGAGGGGTCAGAGGGATGCAGGAGAGGGTCAGAGGGATCTAGGAGAGGATCAGAGGGATCTAGGAGAGGGTCAGAGGGATCTAGGAGAGGATCAGAGGGATGCAGGAGGGGTCAGAGGGATCCAGGAGAGGGTCAGAGGGATCTAGGAGAGGGTCAGAGGGATCCAAAGGGTCTCTGAAGGCTCTCCAGGGGGCTCTGGGCGGGGGGGGCCGGGGAGGGGATGTCGGGGCGGGAGTCCTGGGGGACGCAACCCCCACGCCCCTGGCGGCATTGCCGGGGCTGTGCTGCCCCCCGCAGGCCGAGGAGCGCCATGGCAACTTCGAGGAGCGGCTGCGGCAGCTGGAGGCTCAGCTGCAGGAGAAGAACCAGGAGCTGCAGAGGGTGAGACCCCCCCCCGGACCCCCCGAGGAGGAGGGGGCCTGCACGTCACTGGGGGGGAAGGGTCCTGGGTGGTCCATGAAGGGGTCTGGGGGGGGTTCTTGGGGGGTCATTGGGGGTCTTGGAGGGCTCTTGGGAGGTCATTGGAGGGAGCTTGGGGGCCCTTCGGGAGCTCTTGGGGGTCTTGGGGAGCCTTAGGGGGGGTCTTGGGAGGGGTCTTGTGGGGTCGTGAGGTAGCTCTCAGGGGTAGGGAACCCCCCTGGGTGCCACTGGGGACCCCCTGGGTGAAGCTGGGGACCCCCTGGGTGCCGTGGGGGACCCCTGAATAATGCTGGGGACCCCCTGGAGGAGGCTGGGTACTCCTTAATGACCTTGGGGACCCCCTTGAGGACGCTGGGGACCCCCTTGAGGATGTTGGGGACTCCCTGGGTGACGCTGGGGACCCCCTGGGTGCCGTGGGGGACCCCCTGGGTGACGCTGGGGACCCCTTAACGATGCTGGGGACCCCGCAGGGGAGGCTGGTGACCCCTCTGGGGGTGTTGAGGACCCCCTGGGGGTGCTGGGGACCCCCCGGGCGAGGCTGGGGTGCCCCTTGTGGGTGCCATTGGGGACCCCCTGGGGGCGCTGGGGACCCCCCGGGCGAGGCTGGGCGCCCCCCCCCAGGCGCGGCAGAGGGAGAAGATGAACGATGAGCACAACAAGAGGCTGTCGGAGACGGTGGACAGGCTGCTGAGCGAGTCCAACGAGAGGCTGCAGCTGCACCTCAAGGAGAGGATGGGGGCCCTGGAGGAGAAGGTGGGCAGGGGGCTGCGGGGGCTGCGGGGGAGGGGGCAGGAGGCCTCCAGAGGGGGATCTGGGGGTCTAGAGGGGGTTCTGCAGGGGTCCTGGGGGGGTCTAGAGGGGTTTCTGGGGGGGGTCTTGAGGGGGTCCTGGGAGGAGTCCTGAAGGGGTCCTGGGGGGTTCCTGGGTGGGGTCCTGAGGGGGTCCTGGGGGGGGTCTTCTAGGGGGTCCTGGGGGGGCTCCAGAGAGGGTCCTGGGGGGGGTCCTGAGGGGGTCCTGGGAGGGGATCCTGGAGCTCTGAGGTAGCCCGAGTAGGGTCTCCGATTTTAGAGGGGTGTGGGGTCTCCTTTCCCCCTTTAGCCCCTCCCTCGCCCCCTCCCCTAATTAATGCCCCCCTCCCTCCCTGATGAACCCCTCCCCTGCCCCCCTCCCCCCCGCCCAGAACTCCCTGAGCGAGGAGATCGCCAACATGAAGAAGCTGCAGGACGAGCTGCTGCTCAACAAGGTCTGCCCCGCGGGGGGAGGGGGGGCCCGAGGGGTGCGGGGGAGGGGTCCCGACCCCTTCCCCACCTTTTTTTTCCGCCCGCCCCTCCAGGAGCAGCTCCTGGCCGAGATGGAGAGGATGCAGCTGGAGCTGGAGCAGCTCCGGGGCCGCCCTGTGTCCTCCTACTCCAGGTAACACCCCCCCCCCCAGCTCCCCCCCCAAAGAGACCCCTCCCCAAATTACATCCCACGACCCTCCCCGACCACCCTTCACCACCCCACCCCCCTTTTCCTTCCCTCCCCTGAGCCCCCCCCTCTTAAAGTGCTCCCTCCCAGGACTCCTTCCTTGGCCAGGAACCCCCGCCCCCCAGTTAATTCCGACCCCCCCCATTAATTCCGATCCCCCAATTAAATGTGACCTCCCCCAATTAATTGCGACACCACCCCCAATTAAATCAGGACCACAGTACTCTCTAATTACCCGATGACACCCCCAGGACCCCCCATTAACCCAGGACCTCCCCCATCCCCTTCCCCGGCCCACCCTAATCTCTCTGGAGGTCCGGGGGCGCTGGGGGTCTTGCCCCCCATTTGTTGTGCCTCCTCCCCCTGGCCCCCAGGTCCCTGCCGGGCAGTGCCCTGGAGCTGAGGTACCCCCAGACCCCTGCTGGCCCGGGGGCCCCTGGACCCCTACACCCCCGGGCCCCTCCCACGCAGGAGCCGCAAGGGACGATGGGGACCCCCCAAGGAGGATGCAGCCAAGGTACTGGGAGGGGCTGGGAGGGACTGGGAGGGGCTGGGAGAGGACTGGGAGAGACTGGGAGGGGACTGGGAGGGGCTGGGAGAGACTGGGAGGGACTGGGAGCTTGACTCAGTCCCCTCCCCTCCCCTCCCCTCCCCTCCCCTCCCCTCCTCCCTCCCCTTCCCCTTCCCTTCCCTTCCCTTCCCTTCCCTTCCCTTCCCTTCCTTCCCTTCCCTTCCCTTCCCTTCCCTTCCCTTCCCCTTCCCTTCCCTTCCCTTCCCTTCCCTTCCTTCCCTTCCCCTTCCCTCCCCTTCCCTTCCCCTTCCCTTCCCTTCCTTCCCTTCCCTTCCCTTCCCTTCCCTTCCCTTCCCTTCCCTTCCCTTCCCTTCCCTTCCTTCCCTTCCCTTCCCTTCCCTTCCTTCCTTCCCTTCCCTCTCCCCCTCCCCAGGACTGGGAGCCGCCAGCCCTGGGCCTGCCCCCGGCCGGGGCCTGCGGGGAGGGCCCTGGGGAGGGCTCGGAGGAGGAGGAGCCGGAGGGGGGAGGGGAAGCGCTCAGCCCCAGCGGACAGACAGACGTCCAGACCTTGGCCTTCATGCTGCAGGAGCAGCTGGAGGCCATCAACAAGGAGATCAAGTGAGGACCCCCCCCGGGGAGAGGAGACCCCCCCAAAAAAGCCGGGACCCCCT